>CM060956.1:108531756-109234256 GCA_030765055.1 Mantis religiosa | reverse complement strand
TTGAGCAGTTAAATGTAACAGTCTAAAACCAAACTGTGAAAGGAGGAGTATTTCTTCAAAGTGTTTTAATAGCTGGGGCAGCATAAGAGTTCAAATATTTTGGAATACATATTCGTTCTAAATAACTTTGGTGTATTAAATTAAATTTAAAGGGAGTCGATTAATGACACTAAACAACACCTACTTTTAAATTTTCCTGGATTTACAAATTTAAAATTTAAAAAATTAACAAATTTAAAATCCAGGAAAATTTAAAAGAAGTGTTCTTTAGTGTCATTAATCGACTCCCTTTAAATTTAATTTATTACAACACTGTTTTCAACACTTCTAAGAAAGGAACTTTGCTGTAATTTGTAAATCATAAGAGAGAGGCAAAATCTTACTGCATAAACTTGTTAAATCACACAATATCGTAAATTATAACTGTTTATTGTGTTAACAATTTCTAATATCCTTTTTCCTTAATTTGAATTTACGAACACTTATCTTTTCAAGTGATAAGTTGCAATTCATTTTTTCTCTTATTCATGCAAGAAGGTTTGAATTTGTAAGCCATACATAGTGATACAGTTTTTAAAAATCAGAAAATCGCTTTAACTTGCTTTACCTTTTTATACCTGTTAAAGAAATTTGTAATGTGTAGTAAAATTTTCCTTGATCGAAATGAAATAGAAGAATAAGGCTTTGTAGAAGACTGAGTGGAGAAAATACTATGAATGCACTGCATCAGATTCTTTTAATTAAGTTTAATATGTTTTTTTTTAAATAGGTCATATGTCTGTATGAAATGAATTTGTTCATGCACATACGAGAGTTGCTCACATGTTCACACTCTTGTCTACAACGTTGAATAATGGTCTGTCCAGAAGCACAGGAAATGAGCACAGTCTAACAGTAAAAGGACGCAGGTGCCACTGTCTACTGCATACAAAACCTCCAGCATAGGCATCCATTTAAACCTGAAAAAAAGAAATATCCCAATTTGACATGAAGAACCCCTGTACATTGCATTTTGTAGTAAGGCAGTATTGTGTGTCACTTACAGGATATTCAATATACTGCACTCCGCTACATGACTGGAGAATGTAACTATGGTGGTAGAGTAACAGACAACTGGGACCGTCGCACACTCAACACAATACTTGAAATGTTCTATTGTACTTCATTGATTGAGGAAGAATGTTACCATTTCTCTGCATCCCGTAAGTAACACAAATTAAAAATGAAAGTAGTACATAGTGAAGCAAAATGATCATTTGACTGTACACTGAATATATTTTTTTTCACTTGAAATTTAACTCTTTTAATCTGTAAGAACTTTTGATAGCAATGACTATTAATCAGAGCTTCTTGGATACCACCTGTATTATATTAATGAAAATTAATTGTTCTTCCATTGTTTCTGTGTGTAGGCTAAGGTTTCAATAGGTAGAGTCTCAAACAGAAAAATTCAATATCTTAGCTGGGATTTGAACTAGAGATCTCCCAGTCTCTATTTGGTTGCTCTTAACCATTGAGCTACCATGACAACATACCAGTATGACATTAAATTTTCCAACTGACTGTATTTTTCACAGTAAACCGCTAGGGGTTCTCATATACAATGTAAATACTTAAGTCCCAGGCTTCTAGTTAAACGACTTTTAGGTTAATTGATGGAATTAAAATAACTGAATGATAAAATATGTTGGTCATTTAGCATGCTTGATATTAATTTCACAATCTGTACACTAATGGCTAAAAATGTTGTTTCTCTTTTTGTAAAATTTTTCTTTTAAAGTATCATATTTGATTTATTCAGACCTTTTTAAAAAAAGGAATTAATATTTGTTTTATTTGAATTATTCCATATTTATGATAGATCTGTATCCAGAATCAAATCTGTTTGCACATTTCAAAATTTTCAAATTCAGAAAAGTGGTCAAATTTTTCTCGTTCCAATGCTCAAAAGGAAATGTGTGTTACTAATGTTTATTACGTTTTATATTTCGCTTTTTTTATGCATCCTCTAATTTTATCACTAAGATTTCTGATGGAGTTTGACTTTATGTGCATCCCATTTTCAGCTTTGTATTATGTGCCTAATGTGGAGGAATATGACGACTTTTTGGCGTATACAAAAGGTCTGCCACTGATCACACAATCCAGAGGTTTTTGGAATGCATGAAAATGCTGATATCATTAAAGATCAACAGGAAACAAATCTGCTTTTTTCCAGTACATTACTTACTCAGGTAAGAGAAACATGTACTATATTACAAAAGTGAATCGAGAAGATATTGACACATTGCTTCACTCACTGTTTATTCACAGGACATGTTTCAAGAGCTCTTGAACTAATGTACTAATTCACTGTCCCTACGCTTCTTTCAAGTTTATACTTTGAGGGATGTACGATATTGTTGGTACAAATATTGCTGTATTCAGATATTTATTGTGATGTCACTAACCATAGTTGTGTCTTATTTTATCTGCTGCTTAGGATCGAATAGTAAGTCATGTCTAAATAGAGAGAACTAATTTGTGTAAAAGCTACTTAATTCATATGTATGATTCTCTAAGTACTATCATATATTATTTCAATTTGAATTACAATATCTATTGAGCTTATTTTTCCTTAGTAAATGCATTTTATATAATTGCAAGCTCAGGTACTTAATTGAAGTTGATATGAATTAAAGTATTGTTACAAGTAAAGCTAATTTCATATTGGAAGACATACTTTATTAAAACTTAAAACTTCACTAATGTCAACTATTAAAAACAGGAATGCTGGGCATCACCAATCAGCTGAGGATGAGACGGGCAGACGTTGCTGTTTTAATAGTGATGTAATTGAAGTTTTAAGTTTTAATTGGGTACTTTAGCTAACTTTAATTCTTTATAAGTGATTTTAGGCTTTTTAACCAATTTAATTGTGAGTGGATTGGTATTATAATAGAGTGTCGATTATTCAAAACAATGGGGGATTGGTGATGTTTGGATAACTGATTTTTTGGATAACCAAACATTAAAGAAAACTGAAATACTGTTTTGAAGGGTTGGAAGAGAAACAAGGCACAATGACCCGAAATACAAAACACAAAGCTGTACTACCTAGGTATAAAATTGTTTTATCTACTTTGATTGTCTAAAGTGATACTGAAATTAATTTTATGTTAGTAGTAAGAGATTTTTATATGACTTCATCGGTCTAAAAATTTAATGCCATGGCCGGGATTTGAACCACAGATCTCCTGGTTTCCATCCAGTAGCTCTTACCCATT
The DNA here is from genome assembly GCA_030765055.1 of Mantis religiosa. NCBI lineage: Eukaryota > Metazoa > Arthropoda > Insecta > Mantodea > Mantidae > Mantis > Mantis religiosa. The sequence goes on along the minus strand of CM060956.1, from coordinate 109,230,990 downwards.
GAGTTACCATGACCAACTTGCCAACTTAATGTCATAATGGCAAATCATAATATCCCAAGTGCTTTTTAAAGACAGCAATCACTGAATATCCCATTCTTTTCATTTTGTTTACCCATTTCATTGCAGTCTAAGCAGTGAAAGGCTTCTAAAGTCTAGTCACATGGATGTGAGGAGCAGTTGAAGTGTCTGTAGCCACAATACTGCAGTGTAGTTTCAGCTCAGCATGTACCAATGTTTTTTGAATGACTGGCTTTTGGATAATCGACGCCCACTGTACTTAGGTTTCACTTACCAAGTTCTCCTCAGAACATGTTTCAGAAATTCCTTCATATCATCAGTTGTATGTCCACTTTAACTACAATATTCTACAAAAAGTGTGTACATGAGGATTGAAAGTTTATCTGGATTAAGGAGAAGTAAATACAGCAATAAACTTTTATAAAAGTAGTTTTAGAAGAATGAGTAGAAAAGTCATGCGAGTGCAACACATTTAATATTTTTCATTAAGGATGAGTGAAAAACTAAACTATAACATCTCAATGAAGTTATACGAGCCAGTTAGTTACAACTCACAGCTGGCAAACTAAATACCAATCCGCCCGCCTCGGTAGCGTGGTGGTAGCATGTCTGCCTCACGTTCAAGAGGTCCCGAGTTTGAATCTCGGTCAGGGCGAGTTACCTGGATAAGGTTTTTTTTCGGGGTTTTCCCTTATCCTGATAGGCGAATGTCGGATAACTCTAAGCTCAATGGACCCCGGACTCATTTGAGCATCATTTCACCCCATTCCATTCATCGTCCGATATGACTTAACTTTGGAGGACGTAAATTGCAAAAAAAAAAAAAAATACCAATCCTCCTACTACCCCTCCTCACCCTACAGTTTTCTCCCCCCCCCCTTATAGTCTAATGTTTAACACCCCAGAAAACTCTCTTTTATTCATGCATGTCAAATCAGCAATACATATAATATGTAAGTACAGAGAAAAGAAAAGGGAGTGAACAAAGGTGAGTATGAAATATGAAAGAGAAGAAGAAAGAGGAAGAAATGGGGAATGGAAAGAGAGGGAAAGTTAAAGATTGAGCTGTAGGGAGTAAGTGGGAACAAAGGGAAAGAAAGAGAGACTGTGAGACATCAGAAAGATAAAGAGTAATCCATATATTTAACGCACTTTAGTATTTATTGAAGCTGTGTTGAATACATTATTATGCTGTTAAAACATGCATCAAAATTTATACTTATTGCTCCAATTATTTCTGTTTCTGCTACCAACTCTAAGGACATTATCCAAAAGGTAAGCTGAAGCTGTGTGTTGCTAAACCTAAAATATTAATTGAGGTTATTTAATGATGCTACCAAACGGAAGGCTCATTTCATGTCACATTCATACTCAAGTGCTTTTGCAGAACAGTACATGAGATTGTTGCATTTAAAAACCTGCATCATTCTCAGTCAGGATTAGTAGTAGGATTACAAATATACATCATTGAGGGGTCCCTGAATGAGGCAGAACAGTACATATGGACCACTGTAGGTCTTCGAGCTTTCAATGTGACATCTCAGGGGGAGGGATACAGGAAGATTCAAAGGATAAAATAAAATAAGATAAGATGCTTTATTGTCACATACGCTTACAAATAGTGAGTAAAAACTCTGTAAACAGGTGACTCATCAAGTGTGCAAAATTTAAATTAACAATAATTACACAAAAAAAAAAAAAAAAAAAAATAATAATAATAATAATAATAATAATAATAATAATAATAATAATAATAATAATAATAATAATAATAATAATAATAATAATAATAATAATAATAATAATAATAATAATAATAATAATAATAATAATAATAATAATAATAATAATAATAATAATAATAATAATAATAATAATAATAATAATAGTAATAATAATAGTAATAATAATAGTAATAATAATAGTAATAATAATAGTAATAATAATAGTAATAATAATAGTAATAATAATAGTAATAATAATAGTAATAATAATAGTAATAATAATAGTAATAATAATAGTAATAATAATAGTAATAATAATAGTAATAATAATAGTAATAATAATAGTAATAATAATAGTAATAATAATAGTAATAATAATAGTAATAATAATAGTAATAATAATAGTAATAATAATAGTAATAATAATAGTAATAATAATAGTAATAATAATAGTAGTAATAATAATAGTAATAATAATAGTAATAATAATAGTAATAATAATAGTAATAATAATAGTAATAATAATAGTAATAATAATAGTAATAATAATAGTAATAATAATAGTAATAATAATAGTAATAATAATAGTAATAATAATAGTAATAATAATAGTAATAATAATAGTAATAATAATAGTAATAATAATAGTAATAATAATAATAATAATAATAATAAATAATAATAATAATAATAATAATAATAATAATAATAATATAATAATATAATAATAATAATAATAATAATAATAATAATAATAATAATAATAATAATAATAATAATAATAATAATAATAATAATAATAATAATAATAATAATAATAATAATAATAATAATAATAATAATAATAATAATAATAATAATAATAATAATAATAATAATAATAATAATAATAATAATAATAATAATAATAATAATAATAATAATAATAATAATAATAATAATAATAATAATAATAATAATAATAATAATAATAATAATAATAATAATAATAATAATAATAATAATAATAATAATAATAATAATAATAATAATAATAATAATAATAATAATAATAATAATAATAATAATAATAATAATAATAATAATAATAATAATAATAATAATAATAATAATAATAATAATAATAATAATAATAATAATAATAATAATAATAATAATAATAATAATAATAATAATAATAATAATAATAATAATAATAATAATAATAATAATAATAATAATAATAATAATAATAATAATAATAATAATAATAATAATAATAATAATAATAATAATAATAATAATAATAATAATAATAATAATAATAATAATAATAATAATAATAATAATAATAATAATAATAATAATAATAATAATAATAATAATAATAACACAAAATTTTACATATGTGATAGTATATACAAGTACTGTATAATAACCAGATCAGGGCAATGGTTTGTGCAAGCTGGACAGTCTCAAATACAGATTGAATGTATCTGGCACTGGTCAGCCTTTTACACCAGCCTGGGGTCCTATGGGAGCCCCTAGAGTTGAGGGATGTCCTCAAAGCAGTCCATTTGACACGAGGGAGAAACCTTTTCCAAGTGCACTTCCACTGATCAGCTTCAACATATGAGAATGGTTCAAGTATATGATTTTGCTAAGGGAAGTTTGTGTTATCATCATGTACTGTCATTTGTTAGACATCAAAACAAATTTGGTGCTGATTCATAAATTAGTTTGGATTTTACAGAGATTTCAATGAGTTGTTCAATGTGTTTTTGCTAAAATGGAAAAAGTGCAGTATCGTTCATTGATTTATTCACATTTATTCACTTTTTACTCTTAGATAGGAAAACTTGCAAGGAGATAAAAGCAAAATTGGATGCTGTTTATGCAGACCTTTCACCATCTATGAGGACAGTTAGATATTGGTTTAATGAATTTAAACATGGTCAAACATCTGTTTTTGTCGAGGACTTCCTAGGACGCCCTGCAGATGTGGTTCCGAGAAAGTCATTGAAGAAGTCCACAATATGATCCTCGCTGACGATTGAACAAAAGTTCATGAAGTGGCAGAAGTGGCCTTAAGTGTATCGGTGGGAATGTCAATTTATATTTTGTATGATAAGTTGAAGATGAGAAAGCTGTTGACTCAATGGGAGCCACATTTGCTCACAGTGGACAACAAATGGGTGTGGCTTTCAACTTTGAAGCTGCATTTAGAGCTGTTTAAGCAAAATCTGAAGGACTTTTTCCATCAAATTGTCACTGTCGATGAGACATGGATTTATCATTATACTACAGAAACCAAATAACAATCAAAACAATGGGTTGCTTCTGGAGAATCTGCTCCAAAGAAGGCAAAGTGATGGCTGGAAAAGTGATGGCAACGATTTTTTGGAATGCGAAGGGTTTTTTACTCATTGATTTCTTGGAAAAAGGAGAAACAATTAAAGGAGCATACTACAGTGAGTTATTGGCCAAATTCTTCAAGAAGTTGAAAGAGACATGGCCCCATATGGCAAAGAAGAAAGTTCTGTTTCACCATGATAATAACCCAGGACATTCTTCCGGAGTTTCCAATGCCAAACTGCATTAATTGCCCCATATTCTCCTGTTCTCATACATGAATTGCCTCTAAGGAACAAAATTTAGTTAAAATGAGGTTTATCTTGGAGTCAGAGACGTATTTTGCAGGCTTACAATTCTTATTATACAAATAAAATATTTAGTGATTATTTTCCACTTATCTTAAGAAGTTGATGACAATACTTCTATCTTCTCTAATTGAAATTAATTTCGTGGACATTTGCCCACATCTTCAGTCACACTTCGTTGTCAAGGATACCATCTAAAAATGATGATATCTACAAATAATGTTATGGTATCCTTGACAACGAGGTATGTTTGACTGAAGATGTGGGCAAATGAAATTAATTTCAATTAGAGAAGATAGAAGTATTGTCATCAACTTCTTAAGATAAGTGGAAAATAATCACTAAATATTTTATTTGTATAATATTTATTATTCCACTGTAACTAGCTTCATTTTCTGTGTAATTACAATTCTTATTTTTTGGAGGGGTTACAAAATGGCAAGAGAGTTGGGAGAAGTGTATATTCCTAAGAGGGTACTATATTGAAAAATAAATAATTTGAAAAACCTGGCATCTGCATTCCTAACATGGGGACTTATTGAACCACCCTCGTATTGAACCCCATTACCTGGTCCTTGAGCCTTGAAACAGATGAAATGAAATTATTCAGAAGCAGCTTTACACCTTGCAACCCCTGATTTGGCTATATGAATAATTTTGTTACCTCTGAAATTACTTGACCAATCTCCTTTTGTTTCATTTATTACTTTTTCTTTTTGCTCCTCTATTTTCTTACTCTCACAGCTCATTATCATATTTAAATCTACCAAGAAGAAAACATTAATAATGTACATGATAAAATACTAACAATATTTTACATAAAATATTTCATACTGTGACTTTGTGAGTTCGTAGAATTAAAAGTCCAATTTGCAGAAATTCAAAATGTTCTTTACTTCCGTAGAAATACACTTTGGTCAATCCTTACAGTAGCAGAATTACGTCACATACACAATTACAATCTTCAAGTTCGTCTGCCACACCCACAAACAAATAGTTCACTTTCAAAATACAGCTGCACGATTATCAAGTTCCATTTCAACTCTCTCATTACGACTTTTTCTCTAACTAGCAATCACGGCTCCTTTTTATAGCTCACTCCTGATTCCAGATGTCTGTGGAATGTTCTCTATCAATCAAGATGTCACTAGAATTTTCCAGTTATCTAACTTTATCTGTTTCGGCAAGCCTTTTATCTTCCTGCTTTTATCTCCACTCTAAGATAGAACAAGCCTTTTATCTCCCTTCTTTATTTGTTTCGGCAAGCTCTTTATCTCTGCACCACACTATCTATTTGTGTGTGTACGCTGCCAGTTGCAACAATACATATTAAAAAAGACACTACATACTTTTTTTGGAATAAAATTTACAAAGATCAAAGCTATTTTATTTGTTGTCCATGGATTTATTTCTGAAAATACATATAATTTTAAAGGTAGAATCACAACTGATAAGTTCAATCCCATAGCAGGGATTTGAACAAGGATCTTCCACTCTGTATGTGGCTGCTCTACCATGGCAAAATACTGATGTGGCATTGAATTTTTCAGTTCTTATTCTATCTTAACACGTTTGCTTACTCATAGTTTGTGTATATTAGATTAATCAGATATCAATTATCATTGATTTCCCATAAATGGAAAACACATGTCTATTTGTATTATTTCTGTTTAAATATGTATAGCTTTTTAATTGCTGTGCATGCTAAAATTCCTTCATCACTGAGTACAGATTAGAGAGTCTTTATATTCCATACTAAAATTAATTTTTACTTGCAGCTTTGCTTTAAGTGTATCCATGTCAAGATTATTTCTATTTCTGACCATGGCATGCAATGGTGAAGTTTGTCCAAACATTCGAAAACCTGACTAAAGAAAGAGAAGGCAAAAATTGGCAAAAACATTTGGGATAAATTCTCTCCCTTGAGGAATAACTTTTTAATGTCTCTAAGATAGAACTTGTCAGGAAAAGAAGTCCAGAAATTTGATCACATATTACATGTTTTTGATAACAATAATTGGTTGATCTGCTCACTATCCAAATCAAAATCCACATGATCAATATCTTGTAGTAAATTAAGTTTATGCAGTAAATTCCTATATGCTCAACAAATTAGAATTAGCAGATGCTGTTCAGTACCACCATAGTGTCAGTGCTGCAGTGCACCCAATCTAACACTGGCCTGTAAGGAGCATGATTTCACATGCAGAAGAAGGTTCTGGGCCAGCTGTTACAAGTCTGAACATATCACCAGGCTGCCTGCTACATTCAAAATTATCACCACCAACCACCAACAGCATCAACTCTGCTGTCCAGCTGCGATGTTGCCATTGCTGTGCTCGGAGAGTCCATCACTGACCTGCTCACATATCACAGCATAAGTGGCACTAAGGAGTTAGCACTGGAGGAGCTATGGCAATCTGCCAGTGTGTGTCACATAACACAGCAACATATGAAGTCTTACAGAATTGCGACAGCAACTGACGAAACAAAAGATGCACCACTCTGAACAAGACACAGCCAAATTGAGGAACAGTATGTGCTGGTAACTCCACTCCCAAAAAATGTGACATCCTTACCTCTTCCAAAAGAAGCTACACAGGATAGAGTGAAAGTTCACTGCAGATAATACCATAGCAATCATCCCAGCCAGAACAGCAGATACCATCACTAAAAGAACATGTTAACCTCAAGCACAGCATACCCAAACAGCACTCAATAATGTGTCAGTCACTATGCACATGGACAGTTGCTGTCACTAATATAGAGTTACCACAGAATAAGAACCTGACTTAAGCTCCATTCCCTTCCCTTACACAACAGCTACACTCTTGTTATGTCTTTCCATACCTTTATTCTTGTTAAAGAAAAAGAAAACAGACTGTCTGCTGTGCATTTTCCACATTGTTGTTGAGTGTTCAACACATTCAGGCATATGAAACAGTTGTTTTTATTTGGCTCCGATAATGACTGTTGTTTATAGGTTTTGTGATGTTATTTGTGCTACTTTAGAAATACATTAAACATTTTAAAAAAATGTTAAAAAAAAGGTTTATATTGTGAATCTGGAAATCATTGAGTGAAAGAGATACAAAGTTATAGAGGAGGCTATAGATGTTTGAATATGTGTGGAGATGACAAAAATCAATAATCTTTCTTCTTGAAAAAGACATGGAGAAGAAAAAATGTTATAGTGGCAAGTGGATGCAGAAGAAATTTGTTTACAAGAAAATGCATTGTGAGATAGTGTACATTAAGTGTTCAAGAGTACAGTGTTAACTTCAGAAAAGAACTAGTATTATTTATTTATTTATTGTTATCTGAAAAGTTTCCCAGAGCCATAGCTCATGTTAGGGAACAGTACAAAAATATATAAAATGATGGCAAACAGCCCTTAACAATACTTATATTACATTTTCATAGTAGGAATGAATTACCATACAAGAATAACATATATGAAACATACATTCACTATAACTCAAGAAATAATAGTAACAAAGAACTTAACAGAAAAAAAAGCTATATATTCTATGGGACATTAATTTATATTAATTTTTAAACAGTTCAGCTTTCAAACCAGCTATAAATGTGTAACACTTTATAAGCTATCAATATATGGCTTCAGTAAATTTTCAGCAACTTTCCTTTTAAAACCTTTTATGTTCCTGCAGCCTTTCAGTTCCAGTGGCAGCGCATTATATAAGTTGATAGCGTGTGAGGTTAAGCTGTTCAGGCCATAAGTAGAAGTGTTCACTGTTGGTTTTGTTAAGTTTCCTTTATTTCTTGTATTATATATATATATATATATATATATATGTGAGGAGCTTTCAAATGTTAGATTGGACTTTAGAAGATTATTTTTTATTTTGTGGAGATATATTATCAAGGACAACTCTATGTTTACTTGTAATGGTAAAATGTTAGTTACATGGTAGAGTGATTTTGTGTTTGTTCTAAAGCGTAGATTGTAGATTATTTTCAAGGCACGATTTTGAAGTACTTGAGGTCATGAATTAAATATTTAACAGAGTTACCCCATAAGATGTTTAAGTAATCCAAATGAGATTGAATTAAAGCATTTAGGCAAATTAACATTAAAATATTCCATTAATCCGAAGCTATGACCTTGAGATGGGATTTCTCATGTGCCGGCTGGGAAATTGAAATTTGAATCAATATAAATTCATTATATCTTCTACCTTTTAAAGTCTAATCACCATTCAAATCAAACTAAAGAAAAATTAATAAATCCAATTTAAAGAATTACAAAATCAATTCTTTAAAAAACTTTTGATGCAAAAAAAAACATCATACAACTTAGAAAAATTTCATCATAAGTAGCATTCCCACAAAGGAAATCTCTTCAAAATGGCTTCTTAATGTGGAACTTCATAAAACCATCTTACATACACACACACACACACACACACACACACACACACACACACACACACACACACACACACACACACACACACACACACACACACACACACACACACACACACACACACATACACACATATATATATATATATGCAGAGCACTATATTAAAAGTATTTATAACTTTTGTAACCAAAGATAAGCAAAACAAATTCATAATGTCTCACAGCATTAGCACATCTATTATAGAAAGCTCATCCATGATGCTGCAGGCCACACCGTGGCTCAGTGGTTAGACCGCTTGGCTCTCACCAAGGCGGCCCGGGTTCGATCCCAGGTGACCGCAAAGTGAGATTTGTGATGGACAACACGGCGCTGGGGCAGGTTTTCTTCGTGACCTCCGGTTTCCCCTGCCATCTCATCCCACCGGTGCTCCATCTTCATCTCATGTATCATCAGTGTCACCGCCTGTGGTGCCATATGTAGTAAAAGCGGGCGTTAAACACTACACATTTCCATGTTGCTGCACAAACAGGTTCAGATAGCTGCACCATAGTGTCACTCAAGAGAAATCCAATTTTTGTATGCTCAGGCAATCCCAATAATATTTTCTAACTATTTTTAAGTAATATTGCATAACCTTAATAAAATCCAACATAAACCTTGTTAGAAAAGTTCTAAAGTGAATTATGGAAGCTCCACGAACATTCCTAGAAAATAACTAATTGTAACTCACTTTTGCAGGATGCAATGGCCGCAGAGTCTGGAGCAAAATCAGCTGATGAGTTGGTCACAGAAGTTGCTACTGATATTCTCAAAAAACTGCCTAAAAACTTTGACCTAGTGCTTGCACTAGAAAAATATCCTACAATGTATAACCAATCAATGAACACTGTGCTAGTGCAAGAAATGGAACGTTTTAATGGATTGCTTTCCTGTATTCGTAACACTCTCATTGATGTTAGAAAGGCTATCAAGGGTAAGAGAAGCTATGCATAAATATATTAACATTTCTACCTACCAATATATTATGCAGAACAATGCATACTTTTTTACATACATATTGTTGTAGTTATGTTTTTAATCTCTATTCATGTGACCACCCATGGACGTTGGCCAGATGTTTCATAATTTTTTGAAATAACTGAAAAATTTCACCCAAAAAATGTTTATCAAAATTCTGCCACAAAACCACATTCTGAGATCCTCTGGTTGTAAAAAATGTATTTGTAGAAAAAGTCTATATATATATATATATATATGCATACACCAAACATAATTTAGTATTTATGTTCATCATCTGTGCCATCTTGTCGACTTTCCCCTCATAGGATATCAAATGGGATTTTCACCACCTTTGTTTTATCCATTACTTAAGCAAAAATATCTGGAAAATGATCTTATCCCTGTCAAGTTTTGATTTGTCATGATGGCACTAGTTCTGGCACAACACTCTGGCAGCAAAATCAGAGTGAACCCCAGGTCTGTGGTACCAGTTTGGTTTAGGCGCTGAACATAGAGATGAGAGGATCAACTCACCTAAAGGGGCAACAGAAGTGGTAGGACATTGCGTCAGGATTAAATAATTTTTCAGCCTATTCCAAATTAAACATTCCAGTTTGTTCAGTAAATATTAAGCCTAAATTATTATAGTTTCTTTTGCTCAAACACATTCAGAGGGAGAACGTGCAACAGTTAATTCTCCATGTAAATTCTGTTCAAAAGGGAAATGCATAGGAAAAAAACGTGAGCATTTTGAACTTTATATTGGAAGAGAATTACAAATTAATAAATTGCATTCTGCTATATAATGATTTCCTTGTCATTTTTCCTGAGATAGAAACGTTCCTTAGAGCAACCCAGCATATCACACATTCAAGGATACAATATGAAGATTTTTAAGAAAAATTTACTATCCCAGGTTATACATTACATTAATTTGTATTACAATATCAGTTACCTTCTCTGAATCGATGAAAAAGTATCTAAATGTATGGGGGCTTAACCAATTCTGCCTCACCCAGTCCTGCCCCCATTGCCATATTTTAAAATACTCTGGAATCCTTTGGAACTACAGCCAACAAAGGACTATCAAGTTATGCATTTAAAAGCTTAACACTAATATTACTACCACACTTACCTGCAAAACACACCAACACAACTTTTACTTTTAGTTAATTGATGGAAATTAATCATTTCTTCACACTAGCCGTATATAGGCTAAGGTTTTTGAAGGATAGAGTCAACATCATGTTGACTCAATGGCCATGGCCGGGATTTGAACCATGGATCTCCTGGTTTCCATCCAGTCGCTCTAACTTATTGAGCTACCATGGCCAACATGCCGTCCTGACATTAAATTCTCCAGGAGATCCATGATTCAAATCCCGGCCATGACATTGGATTTTTCATGCTGACTCTATCCATCAAAAACCTTAGCCTATATACGGCTAGTGTGAAGAAATGATTAATTTCCATCAATTAACTAAAATAATGGGAGTTAAATGATGAAGCCTGGGACTTAAGTACTTACGATAGTAAGTCGCCACAAACGGTGTATCTCGGATGCGAGAGCCCCTAGTGGTTTACCGGGGAAATATATGAGTCAAATGGAGAATTTAATGTCAGGAAGGCATGTTGGCCATGGTAGCTCAATGGGTTAGAGCGACTGGTTGGAAACCAGGAGATCCGTGGTTCAAATCCCGGCCATGGCATTGAATTTTTGATGTTGACTCTTCCAACAACTTTTACTGTTTGTAGGTTTGATGAATAAGATAAACAATTACATCACAAACTAGGTTTTTCTTCTTCATGCAATAAATCTGTTAAATCATATTAGACTGCATGAACACACTATACATGACTGATAAGCATGAGAGCAAGAAGTTACATGTGTCAGCAGCAGATGGTACCACACTCCCATAAAAATAAATGGTACCCGGTTTCACTCCTGTACCCAGTATTACCTCATGTTCCCCTATAATTTTATATAACAGGTAAACCATAAGAAAAAACAAAATTTTAATGTATCAAAATGTATATTTGGATAAAAATCACAATTTGTAACAAATAACTTTTCTGCAGCATTAGCTATTTCCAAAATATGTCATAGATTGCATTATTTCATTGAAGCCGCACAAAGCCGGAGCTACGCGTGGACAGAATGAGATAGTGGCGCGCAGCGCTAAACACTTGGCGAGAGAAAAAGAGACAGATGTCTGAATAGTTCTCTCCTTCTCTCGCTGCATTGTGAAAGGCCATGAAACTTCAGCAGCTTTTGAGCGATCCAGTAAGTTCTAGAACAATGGGTAGAGGTATAAAAGCTGCGGTGTGAGAGTTGCCGGACAGTTGTAGTTGTGCAGTGTGTGGACATTTGAACTGTACCGCAGTTGTTAATTGAGAGTGCAGCTGTGTGCGGCTGTTTGAAGTGTATCGCAGGTGAATTCTTTTGTTTGTTTACGTATGGTGAAGTAATGAGAGACTGCGTTGGTGTATGTTACGTCATTTTAGAGCCTGTAAGGGGTGTACAAACTGTCTTTTCCACTGAAAAAAGAGTATTTTCAATTTCTGCAAACTAGACTTTTAATTCTACAAACCTACAAAGTCACAACATTGATTGTGATATCTCTAAATATTACTAGGTTGAACTATGATGCAGCAACTATAAAGCATATTTTGCTCTACAGGATTTATTTGTAACAAAAACTGATCTAAAATTTGTGAAAAATTATATTTTGTTTTCCTTATTTGTAGATGTAACTGGGTATATATTGCCAAATTTGAGATATGAGTAAGAAAGCGTGGATAGAATCACTTTTTTGATGAATGCTATAATATATGAAGGATTAAATAAAATTATAAGGGTAGAGAAAGTTACGTGAGCATGATACATTAAAGTTGTAATGTTTTTACTCTCTAAGCTAGGTTAAACAACAAAACTGTTTATTGTTTTAATTTTCAGGTTTGATTGTAATGTCCTTTGACCTTGAAGAAGTTGTAACTAGCTTACTTGTTGGAAGGATACCAAACATGTGGAAGGTGAAATCCTACCCCTCCCTCAAGCCCCTTGGTAGTTACATGAATGATTTCTTAGGAAGACTACAGTTCCTTCAGGTAAAACAAAGACCATAGAGCTAATGTGCAGAAACATCAGTTTATATCTGATCAGTTTATATCATCTCGACAAATCATTTTATGTGGAGACTTTAATGTTGACTTCTTAAAAGACAACCCACCAGTACATAAATTAAAAAACTTACTAGCATTATTCAATTCTCAAATGTAATTAGTAACCCTAAGAGATTAACTTTCCAGTCAAATATGGCAACTGATGTTATAATTCTAGATAAATCAATCAGTCATTACTGTCAAACTGGAGAATATTGATATTGGCTACTCAGATCACAATGCTATTGTATCTAATTTAACTAACATTAGGACTAATAATGCTAAAATAACTCCCCAAATATGTTATAAAAGGGTATTTACTACTGCAAATACGCAATATTTCAATACAGTCTTAAACCTAGAAGATTGGACTGATGGTACAATGAAAGGAGAATAGATGAAAAATTGCAAAAAAATTTACTGGCGTTTCTGCATAATTTTAATACAGTTTTTCCTTATACATTTGTTAAAAATCTTTTTGGCAGCACAAAATTCACTGCAGTAATAAAATTCCAATACTGTTCTACGATTCTACAAACTGCTTATTTTTCAAAGTTGTCTAAGTTAGTTGTTCTTTTTGGTATGTTAATGTGTTTTCTAGGTAACACAAAAACTTTAAGAGAACCTGACTTATATCCTTTTACCTCTGAGCTGATCCCAAAAACAGTAAATTGATTCACTCTACATGCCTAAGCAGTTAACTTCTGACACTTTAAAATCAAGTTTGCATCTTTCTCCATCATTTGAGATTCTCTTGAAAAACTGATACACCTTGTAAACAACCTGTTAAGCCTGACTACATAAAACACTAAATTTTATTTCTCTTCTCCAACACAATCACTTCCTTTACTTAGCAACATGATGCAAACTTCCACAACTTTTTAGAACTGCATATGTTTTTAGAACTATATATTTAAAAACAGGCTTCACAACAAATGGATAGAGAAACTCTGATGCAGAAAAAAGCAATGATAAGAATATTAACACTCCAGAAATATGCCATCAGAATAATTTGTAAACTAAAAAAGACAGATTTGTGTAGAAATGTTTATAAAGCATTAAATGTATTAACATTTGCAGCATTATATATATATATATATATGAGTGCATTAAATACGTAACAAAAAATTGTAGCAACCAAAATAAAAACATGTACATACACATAACACAAGAACAAAACAAAATTATTTCTTAAACAGATTAAGAGGAACATTAAATACATAACAAAAAATTGTAGCAACCAAAATAAAAACATGTACATACACATAAAACAAGAACAAAACAAAATTATTTCTTAAACAGATTAAGAGGAACATTAAGTAACAAAAATATAGAAAATAAATCTAAAGAATTGTACAATCATTTACCGAATCAAATAAAACAGATAACATTTTTTTTTTTTTCGAGTGGAGGAAAAATCCATTTATGGATTACCACTGTGTTGGAGGGCACAGTGGGGTATGTGGGCTTCACCTCAAGGGTTCTACTCCACTAAAAAACCTCCACCGGATTGGGAAGGAGAAATGTGCTGCGGTACCGCCTTAAGCACCCGCGCATTCCAGGAGATGATCATAGCTGTCTCGCAGTGCGATTCAGCAGAGGGTGGTTTCTGATGCAGGGATACAGGCTAGTCATGAAGCCCAGCCTGATCCACTGCCTATTGTGGGTGGTATTTGGTAGGATTCCTGGTGTTATTTGTTGGGAAGTTTAGGGTAATTTATCACGCCTTAACGCTATGTCTTAAGTTTAGGTGTTTCATTGTCACTGCAAGTAATACTTGCAAGCTTGTCAGTTGTGGTCTAATATACTTATTGCTATCTTGCTAAACCTAAATATAACTCTAGTTTGCATTATCGGAATTTGTCTTAAATGGTCAGTTGTAATTATCTGCCGCCAGCATTGTTAGTTGTGTGAAAATACCTTATCATATTCCATGTGTCTGCTTGGTCGATATTTTGGAGTGCACACTCGGCGGGCGGCCTACCTATCAATTGTAGGTGCGAGCCTGTGCCACTCACGGGGGACCCTCTTTCCCCGGGGCCACCTTGGCCAATGATTGGCGCAAGGACTTGAGGGCTGTAGAAGGTGTGTGTGGTGTGTGTGTGTATGTGTTGGTGTACGTGTATGGGTGTGTTTTTTATCTCCGTTCAGCGATGTCAAGCATCTGGAACGTTAACAAGGTTTTCTAGATACTGTTGTATGTCTACCTCTGGCTCCCCGAGATTAATTGTTCTTTCAAAAATAGACAGTGGCCTTGCGTGTTTATCATGTGTTGTGTCATATTCTCCTAGTGCCCGTATTAGTTGGTTGTGGTTTAGGTTCTTTTTCTCGAGTAGGTTGAAGCTGAGACTTTTGATGTATTGCTCGATGGAATGCATTTTTAACTCCTCGTGGAGTTGGTATGCCGGTGCGAGTGGTGGTAGCCTGGTAATAATCCGAAGTATTCTAGTTTGCATTGTTTGCAATCTTTTAATATGCGTTTTGGCTGCATGTCCCCATGCGGGGGCAGCGTAAGTTAGGATGGGTCTAATAAGTGTTTTATATAGTGTTTTTCCCATCTCTAGTTTTAGTGAGCTGTTTGTATTAATAATTGGGTATAGTTTATTTAATTGGGCATTTGCTTTAGCTCTTACTGTGTTAATATGTTGTTTCCACGTAAGGCCCTGATCCATTGTCACACCTAAGTAGGTGTAAGATAACAGAAGAAAAATTTAAACTTAAAGCAATTAAAAAGTACCTCGTAGAAAACCCTGTCTACTCTATAGATGAGTATAAAAGGTTAAATAAAGTTTAAGTAGTATATGTACCCTCTGCTTATTTTATTATTTTTATATTGTGTATACATTGTATTTGTTAAACATGTGACGTATCCTATGTATTTTGGATCATATGGATGAATAAAATGAATGAATGAATGAATGAATCTATCTGTTCTGTCCCTTAATTACAGTATTTAAGGGTGTACTAAGTAAAAGTGGAAGCTTATCAAGACAGTCACATATAGGTTATGATCACCTCTCTATTGACAGCTCAAGGTTTCTTCATTTCTGACCAATTACATGTAAATACTGAATTACTGAAAATAAATTTACACTCTTTTGTCATGCATGCTTGGCATCATTCTATTTTATCTGACTTAAATTTTAAGCTTTTAATAAATTATTGATATCTGAGCATCAATCTAATAATTAGAAAGCAACAGTAAGCTAGTTCTGACTAAGCAATATCACTCACTTGTGATTTGCTACAACTGTGTAGCCTCTGAAGGGCATATGAGGAGGTGTGAGGTGTGATTGTCACACTGTAACAATAGTAAAAATGCAAAAATATTACTAAAAGACAAAGGGTTAATTATGAGTCTGCAGCAGTTAGATGTCATCATGAGGAAAGAACTGAATCATAGATGATAACCACAAAAGATGGCAGTTCTGTTAGCACTGAAAGTTTTAATACCAGAACTGTTCCATGGTAATGGGTGAGACTTACATTAGGAAGGTCCGTGGTTTCAATATTCTACCAGGACCATCCTTCGTGACTAAGGTGTTCCTTAGTCCTTAAAACTGGCAAATGCCAGGGACATACAATAAACTGAAAAGTTTTCTTTCAATATCACTTTATGTATCATCAATGGCATTTATGCAGTAAGAACAGACTTTAAACATTACTAATGAATATCAGATCAAAAACAGCAATCTCAATACTTCAGTTAAAGCAAAATTAATTTTCTGTTCACAGATATGGTATGAGGAAGGAGCACCACCAACATTCTGGCTTTCTGGATTCTTCTTTACCCAAGCATTTCTGACTGGAGTTCAACAGAACTATGCAAGAAAATACAAAATACCAATTGATTTGTTGGGATTTGATTTTGAGGTATATGACATAACTGCCCAGTGAAAAATATGTAAATCATATTAAATTTATTGGGAGTCAATTAATGACACTAAACAACACTACTTTTAAATTTTCCCGGAACTAGTTTCAGAGGCCTTCCCTCTATCATCAGCCGGACATCGACTAAAGTCGACTAAAGTCGATGTCCGGCTGATGATAGAGGGAAGGCCTCTGAAGCTAGTTCTGGGAAAATTTAAAAGTAAGTGTTGTTTAGTGTCATTAATCGACTCCCAATAAATTTAATTTATACAACACTGTTTTCAACACTTCCATGAAAGGATTTATGTAAATCATAGTTTGCACAGCAGTCCTTTCTGTTTCAAATTATTTTGTGAATTGTATGTACTTTGTTTAATTCTAATAGTTTTATTGTTTTGAACTCAAATATTTTATACTTCGAATCAGTTTCCTTGTTTTTAATTTTCTTAAGTTGTAAGTTTGCCAAAGCCTACATCTTACATAAGATGTGATGTAGCAATTAAGGTCCAGTGATCTTGGGAAGTAAAGACTGCATTGTGGCCAAGCAGTCAGACTGCTTGACTCTTGCCAAGGCAGCCCGGATTCGATCCCAGGTGAGATTTATGATGAACAGCACGGTGCTGAGGTGGGTTTTCTCTGGAATCTGTGGCCATCATTTCACCAATTGCTCCGTTATCATCTTTCCTTTCATCCATTTTGCCCTCATTCTGTCATCTACTTCTCTCTCATACCAGGCATCAGACTGATCACCCATCCTGGGTTCTCTATCTGATCCAGAACTGTGGGTTCTCAACCGCTCATAAGGGGTAGAGAGCCAAAAATCATCTAACACCATGACACTGGTATAACTAGGGAAGTTACAGAAGAAGAAGATATTGGGAAGTAAGCATCAGGCAGTTGGTGAGATAAACAGAGACAAGCAGCACTCTCGCTCAGTGTGAACACTAAACGGGCTGTTGTTAGATAACAAGAATGCTCTGAAAGTTTCGCTTTCCTCTGAGAATATTCAAAAGTGAGATAGATCTCTTGTGAGTAAGAGGGTCATTAGAGAGTGAGTGCATTTTTTGTATGGCAAACAGTGCTGTTCTCCAACGAGGTTTGTGATGACTGCTGTGGCATGCACTGAGTGCTATGACAAAGAGAATAGAAATTCTTGTGTTTCATAATTGAATTGTCTATTTCAGTATGCTGCTACATCACAAGGAAAGTGAATATGAAACATTGTAGCCAAGTTACATAGAGAATTTAATGAAATGACAATTAAAAACCGGACAAGTCACAATATTATGTGTTTTTTATACATACATGTATAAAATTATTGGAAATGTATAATCAAACTGAAAATGGCCCAGACAGCTGTTCAAATTCCTGCTACTGCATTGAATTTTTTAGTCTGATTCTACTTTCCCAATTATTAATACTGCGCTCCAATTACATACACAGGCATTCCATTAAAGAAGACAAATAATCTAAAAGCACAGAATTTCACTCTTTTTTTTTTTTTTTTTTTTTGTAATTTTTGTCCTCCAACATTAAGTCATATTGGATGGTGAATGAAATGGGTGAAATGATGCTCAAATGTGTCCAGGGTCCATGGAGCTTAGAGCTACCTGACATTTGTATTTAAGGATAAGGGTAAACCCCGGAAAAACCTTATCCAGGTTAACCCACCCTGACCGAGATTCGAACTCGGGACCACTTGAACGTGAGGCAGACATGCTACCATCTACGCTACCGAGGCGGGCAATTTCACTCTGTTGGTCCCAAATATTAACATGCGTAGTTCTCTCATAATCACTTCATATCTGAATTGTTCATCAGTATTCTACAAATTGATTAGTCCTCTAAATTTTATAGAACTCCTACATATATCAGTATTACATTACTACCCTAATTGGTACTTTTCTAGGTCCTGAAAAATCCTGATTATGGAACAGCCCCAGAAGATGGAGTCTACGTTTATGGGCTGTTCCTAGAAGGAGCCCGATGGAATAGTGACATCATGTTCTTGGATGAATCTTTCCCTAAAGTTCTGTACAGCAGCCTTCCCCTTGTAAGTATTGTCCAAGTTTATTATGGAACATGTATGTATTTCACACGTAAGGAATAACATGAATAAAACTAAAATTAACTCATTTTTTAAAAATGTACAGACATTTCATATTTAGTATTTTGAAAGGAATATTTTACAAAAAGGTATTAATATTTTTAGACATTATTGTTTTAAAGGACAGCATATTTTCTTCCGTCCTTCCCCCCCCCCCCCCCCCCCCATCCCTCTTTCGGAAAGGTATAGTTATCTGATTTAGTTCAATGAACAATTTTACTTATACTCAGTAGAATGGCTCAGATGGTGATGTCTAAAGCCCACATTTGGGAGATCCCAGGTTCAAATCCTGAGGGTCAACCAATCTAATTGGAGCTTTTCAGCTTTTCCTCAGTTGCTAGTGTAAATACAGATTGGATATTTAATAGCATAAACTAAAGTTTCACATTAAGTCTAAAATGATAGTAAAACTGAAAACAGGTAATAGTAGGAAATATGTTGCCCTCTATCCATAGATAATGAAATCAGGTGGACCGCATACACCCCAATTTCATGTAAGCAGTTGCCAAGCACTAAAGACTCTGTCGACACATTTAGAAACTGCAATCTGCCAATTCATGTATAGAAGCAAAAGTACAGCTTCTAGTACTAAGACCTCTGTGCACACATGATGAAGCAAAATTGTATAATACAGGAATGAGATCTAGAAGGTTAACTTTCTACCACACAACAAACCACAAGGTATCTCCTAACAATAAGGTCTCTGTGTACATGAGATGAAGCAAGATGGTATGATACAGAGATGAGATCTAGAAGGTTAACTGTCTATCACACACCGAGCAACGAGATATCTCTTAACACTAAGGTCTCTGTGTACACATGATGAAGTAAGATGGTATGATACAGAGATGAGATCTAGAAGGTTAACTGTCTACCACACACTGAGCAACGAGATATCTCCTAACACTAAGGTCTCTGTGTACACATGATGAAGTAAGATGGTATGATACAGAGATGAGATCTAGAAGGTTAACTGTCTATCACACACCAAGCAACGAGATATCTCTTAACACTAAGGTCTCTGTGTACACATGATGAAGTAAGATGGTATGATACAGAGATGAGATCTAGAAGGTTAACTGTCTACCACACACTGAGCAACGAGATATCTCCTAACACTAAGGTCTCTGTGTACACATGATGAAGTAAGATGGTATGATACAGAGATGAGATCTAGAAGGTTAACTGTCTATCACACACTGAGCAACGAGATATCTCTTAACACTAAGGTCTCTGTGTACACGGGATGAAGTAAGATGGTATGATACAGAGATGAGATCTAGAAGGTTAACTGTCTACCACACACTGAGCAACGAGATATCTCCTAACACTAAGGTCTCTGTGTACACATGATGAAGTAAGATGGTATGATACAGAGATGAGATCTAGAAGGTTAACTGTCTATCACACACTGAGCAACGAGATATCTCTTAACACTAAGGTCTCTGTGTACACGGGATGAAGTAAGATGGTATGATACAGAGATGAGATCTAGAAGGTTAACTGTCTATCACACACTGAGCAACGAGATATCTCCTAACACTAAGGTCTCTGTGTACATGGGATGAAGTAAGATGGTATGATACAGAGATGAGATCTAAAAGGTTAACTGTCTACCACACACCAAGCAACGAGATATCTCCTAACACCAAGGTCTCTATGTACACATGATGAAGTAAGATGGTATGATACAGAGATGAGATCTAGAAGGTTAACTGTCTATCACACACCGAGCAACGAGATATCTCCTAACACTAAGGTCTCTGTGTACACGGGATGAAGTAAGATGGTACGATACAGAGATGAGATCTAGAAGGTTAACTCTCTACCACACACTGAGCAACAAGATTTCTCCTAACTCTAAGGTCTCTGTGTACACATGATGAAGTAAGATGGTATGATACAGAGATGAGATCCAGAAGGTTAACTGTCTATCACTGTTAACTGTCTCTGAGTTGATGATGATGATGATGATGATGATGATGATAATGATAATGATGATGATGATGATGATGATGATGATGATGATGATGATGATGATGATGATGATGATGATGATGATGATGATGATGATGATGATGATGATGATGATGATGATGATGATGATGGTGGGTATAAGGGCGCTCAAATACGGCGGTCATCAGCGCCCTTTAAAAAAAATTTGTCATGGCAAAAGCCAGATATAAAATTTCTAAAAAACTATAAAAACTAAAAATCATAGAAAACCTACTAAATATTTCATTCACTAAATCCTAAAACCTAACCTAGAAAAGAATCTAAAAATCTTCTGCACCACTGTGTCATCGTTCGCTAACATTTCTGCAAAGCTGGCCGGCAGCTGCAGGGACGTCCTAAGGTCTGCTAGGTGAAAACACTCTAGCAGCACGTGTCGTACAGATAACGGTTCATTGCAAAACGGACACAGTGGAGCAGGCTCCTTTTTAAAAAGAAAACTATGAGTAAAAAAGCAATGCCCAATACTTAATCGAGCCAAACTCACCTCCTCGCGACAAGATGACCGACAGGAGGTAACCCAGGGAATCGGAAGTTCTTTGACAGATGTAAGTTTATTATTGCGGAGAGCAGACCACTCTTCCTGCCAGCAGGTTTGCGGCAGGATACGGCCCTAAAATCTTCCGATGTCACACATGGTACTCGAACCCTGGGCTTCATGGTAGCCGTCTTGGCTGCCGAATCCGCCATTTCATTCCCCCGCAAGCCTTCGTGACCAGGGATCCATGCACACACCACGTTAACGCCAGAAGCGTGTAAAACGTGGAGGGCATCCTGTATACGCTGCACAATAGGGTGGTAGCTGTACAGCTGCCATAGGCTTTGAAGTGCACTGAGGGAATCACTTAGGATTAAGCAGTTCCCCAACTTTCGTTGACGTACGTGTAAAATGGCCCAGTATATTGCATAAAGCTCTGCAGTAAAAATGGAAGTGCTAGTGTGGAATCCGAATGTATATGGTTCGGATCCACACACGTAAGCACAACCAACACCATTTGAGTTCTTGGAGTCATCAGTATAAACTACAAAATGGTCCTGATATCGCGATAAAAATTCTAAAAAACATGTGTGGATGCTAGACATAGACATGGTAGATTTATCATATTTGGTCATGCCAAGATCAACGTGGGACGCTCTGCACAACCAAGGAGGGTATGTCCTCTCCCCCCTAGGATACATCTTGGGCATTTCAGTATCAAGATGTCTAAGGAGCTCCCGGAAACGAAAACCAGGTGGCTTTGGTTTAATAGAAGTGTTCCTATAACGCGCGTCCATTAAGGTATTAAAGAACAGCGTAAACGTTGGATGTGTGGGCATGTAATTATGTCCACAGCCATAATTGGCTAATAGCATGTTGCGCCTGTACTGCAGAGGAGGTTCTGCAGACTCAGCATACAGGCTTATAAGTCGGCTCGTTGGGAATGCCCCAACTGCTATATGTATGCCACAATTATGGACTGTGTCTAATCTCTTCAGCACAGATGGTCGTGCTGTGCCATAAACGATACTACCATAATCTAATTTGGAACGGATGAGTGCGCGATAAAGTCGCAATAACACTGTACGATCCGCTCCCCACAATTTTCCACTTAGTACCCGCAAAATATTTAAAGATCGGTCACATCGTGCTTTCAGTTGTGCTATATGCGACGACCAACTGAGTTTTGTATCAAATATCAATCCAAGGAACCTCGTCTCATCTGCAAAAGGTCAGCGCCTAGCCGGAGCCTTGGAGGTAGTCGACTCTGTTGACGCCAGATGGTTTTCTCAGCGAAAAATCGGAAACCGTTTTTTAAACTCCAGCCCTTAAGGTTGTCCAAGGTGGTCTGAAGACGGCGCTCTAAAAACGGAGTGCGCTGAGATGTGCAGTAGACGGCAAAGTCGTCTACAAATAGGCATGACGAGACCCCCGGAGGTACACATTTCGAGACAGAATCGCAATAGCAAACAACGTAACACTTAGTACCGATCCCTCTGGTACACCGTTCTCTTGAACAAAAAGGTTCGAAAAAACCGAGCCAACCCTTACTCGGAATACGCGGTCTTTCAAGAATTCCTGAAGGAAGAGTGGTAGGCGTCCACGTATATTCCAGGTGTGCAGAGTACGTAACAACCCTGCCCGCCAACACGTATCATAAGCCTTTTCGAGGTCAAAAAATATTCCGACTGTTTGACAGTTTTTAAGAAATCCGTTCATAATCTGTGTCGACATGGACACAAGATGATCCACTGTTGAACGGCGTCGTCGAAAACCGCACTGGATGTTATTCAGTAGGTTGTGCGTTTCCAGACACCATAACAACTGCCCATTTATCATGAGTTCCATCACCTTGCAGATGCAACTGGTGAGGGAAATAGGACGGTAGCTAGAAGGGAGGTGACGGTCCTTGCCCGCTTTTAATATAGGAATAATGATGGCTTCTCGCCACTTGTCAGGAAACGTAGCATCAACCCAAACACGGTTATAGACCTCGAGCAGGAATGCCTTACCTTCAGGTGAGAGATCTTGTAACATTTGAACGTGGATTCCGTCCGGTCCTGGTGCTGTCAGGCGCGATGATGAGAGAGCGTGTTCTAACTGTGCCAAGGTGAAGAGGCGGTTATAATCTTCAAGGTTTCTGGAACTGAACACGAAACCTTGAGATTCTACCTGTGTCTTAATTGAGATAAACTCAGGAGTATAATTACTGGATCTAGACACCTGAGCGAAAGCACAGCTGAAGGTGTTAGCCACGACAAACGGATCAACAACAACTCCTGCAGGTGTTTTCAGACCAGCGATTGGCAAGTGGGTTGATTTTCCGGCCACGCGTCGTAACCTATCCCATACAACAGATGAAGGTGTACATCTGTTAAAAGATGATACAAAGTTGCTCCATGAGATCTTTTTGCTATCCTTAAGTATTTGCCTAGACTTTGCACGCGCTTTCTTGTACTCAATTAGATTACTTAGGGTAGGGTGTCGTTGGAATACCCTCAGAGCACGTCTACGAGCACGAATAGCACTCCGGCAGTCGTTGGTCCACCATGGGACAGTTGGGTAGCCGAACGTGGAATAGACTGTTCTGCAGCGGAAAGAATTTTCTCTGTGAGATGATCAACCAAATCATTCACAGAATCGTGCTCGTTGTAATCAAAGACAGCCAGCTGGGTGTAAAGGTTCTAGTTGGCACGGTCAAATCGCCATCTAGGGATACGTGAGGGAGACACATCTTGTGCTAAGAGACTAAGAAGACATGGGAAGTGGTCGCTGGAATGCAAATCAGAGATGACATTCCACTGTAATGAAACTGCTAACTGGGATGAACACACTGCCAAATCGATGTGCGAATAGATGTTAAAGGCGTCTGAAAGGAACGTTGGCTCTCCGGTATTCAGGAGAACCAAGTTATTGCTCTCCAAGAATTTTGCAATGAGGTTGCCTCTCGAACATGCCCAAGTTGAGCCCCAAAGTGGGTGATGGGCATTAAAGTCTACAACTATTAGAAATGGTGTTGAAAGTTGGGAAACCAGATCTTCAAGGTCAATTAACGGGAGATCATCTGATGGCGGTACATATACATTGCAAATGCAAAATTCGATTGATGGCAGCTTAATCCTTACAGCTACAGATTGTATATCAGATTGTAGCTGTAACGGATCTACAAATATGTCATCCCTGAGGAGCATCATAGTGCCCGCGTGAGCTGGAATGCCCTCTTCTGTTTCAATATCACACCTCAATGGTGTGTAGCGTCTGATTTTAAACTTGTCTTGCAGTCGTAGTTTAGTCTCTTGTAAGCATACCAACAAGGGGTTATGCTTACTGAGCAAAAGTTCCAGTTCTGGTCGATGTGCTCTTAAACCCCGTATGTTCCATTGGAGGATAGCCATTGGAACTATGGAGATAGGATGTAAAAGTTGGTCTACATTAAGACGACTTTAACGGTGGCCGAATCAGTTTACCCTTTTTCTTTGGTGTAGGGCTAACACCGGTTTCTTCTTCGTCGGGTTTATCCTGGCGCTTTTTCGTTGCCGTTCTTGCAGTGTGGTCCGTATCCTCGTGGTCCTTCTCCTCTATGGATGAGGCCCCCTTGCCGATAGAGAACTTCGGTTCGAGGACCCCAAAACGGTTGGACACGGAGAGCGACGAGGATGACAATTGTCGATCCACGATGGATGCTTAAACATGCCTGAACACTTTTCCTACTTCCCTCCTACTGCGTACTGTCAGACAAATGATGAGTATAGTATTGCAACACTCAAATCAGACCTCTCCAATTCTACCAAAACCAATCTCAAGTGCAGGTGCATTAAAATGCAAGAAAATAATTCCGCTTATTTTTTATATTCCCCTCATATAGATCTCTTTAAAATACACAATTTATTTCAAATAACCTTTTTATAGCATTAGCCATTCCAAAATATATGTTAATACTGGTTTTCAATTTTCAATCATTTGTTACTTTTAAGTCTTGTTGCTATTCACATGTTTTCTCATGCCATAGAAAGGATATGGATCTTTAAACCATCAGCATAAGAATAGTTTATAGAAGCTATATATGAATAAATGATAAGGCCAGAGAAAAATATGTGAATGTAACATATTAACTGTTTTTTACTAATATTGCCATGTAATGCATGAAATATGTATGTGCAGCTATGGTTTAAACCTTTGCGACGAGATGATATACCAGAGCGACCTGTGTACACCTGCCCTGTATATAAGACTTCAGAGAGAAGGGGTACTCTGTCTACCACAGGGCACTCCACTAACTTTGTTATAGCTATTCTTCTGTCTACAGCAACGCCTCCTGAACACTGGGTCTTACGTGGAGTTGCACTGCTTTGTCAACTTTCACAATAAAAGAAGTTTTATAAATCCGAAATGTGTTCATTACTCCTAAACTAGCAGCCAAATGAGTATTGCAGTTGATAATACTTTGTACAAAAGTACACATTACACTTCAGGAGTTCCCAAATTCAAATCCTGTAAATATATCAATCTGACTGGATCTTTCACTTGCAGTTTCCTTAGTTGCCAAACTAAATATTGAATCAAAGATTTAATATCATGACCAAAATTTGTACCTATATACTAAGTATATACAAGACTATGTAGATGACATAGCACTGTGGGGAAATTCCAACACAGTCTCAAGATGTGATGAATCACGGACAGAGAAAAATTTAGAGAAAACTGTCCATTAATCCTAACAAAACAATACTTAATACAATTTTGAGTCGAACTAATACTCAATGCTCCATTTATTGCTAGTATTTAAAATACTAGCTCTTAAAATACTTTTCAGTTCGACTCAAAATTGTATTAATTTTGTGCTTCATTGTATCATAGTCCTTAAACAACGGAAAACAATACTTATTAAATTATAGATGAGTCGTATTTATTACACATCAGCTTCACTTACGTACCTATATTGAGGACATATTTCGCAAACAATTGTTGGCATTGTCGGCTCTAATGCTACTAAAGCTTGATCCAGTAGTGTGGGTAGTTCAGGAGTTGCTGCTGCCATCTGTTGACTTTGTGATGAATTTAAATGTGGGGTTGTCTTCCGGTGGGATTTCGAAGTTCATTAGTTGGTTTTTATGTTTTTCTATGTTTATTCTCTACTATATGATGAGTTCACTATGTTTTTGTATGCATTTTAGTAATTTGGTGCTATTTTCAATTTCATGATTTTCAGACCAGAAATGAGCTGCTATTGCGGACTTATCAATACTAATATAAGTCTGCATAAGCAGCTCATTTCTGGTCTGAAAATCATGAAATTGAAGATAGCACCAAATTACTAAAATACGTACAAAAACATAGTGTCACTACTGTTTATTATAATTTGAATTTTATTTGCTTCATTCTCAATAGCTTTAATTTTTTAATTTTCTTCTAAATTCTAAGTCACTGGACATCACTATTTTTTATTGTCTGGATTTTAGATAAATTTCATCTGAACATATCTTTGGGAAATTCTTTTGAGTATCTTGACCATTTCTTCTAGCACACACCATTGTGATTTCTTAGATACTCCTCCTCCAATCGCATAATAGCCCCTGATAGAAATTGAATGTGTACACTGCATACAATCTTCAAATTTGAGTTCTTCAGTAAAATCTGTACTTGCACTACAGTTGCTAACTCCACATTATTCAAGGACAGAAGAAATTCTTTAATCTGTTAAAATGTTCAAAGAAATAAACAACACACAAAATTCATTTTTTCACCTTGTTATAATGGCATACTTAGGAAACGGCAAAGCTGTGATTTCCTTGTAATGTTCCATTTTACTATAAGGGAACTATTACTGTACACACACTGCTATGCACCTGAAAATGTGAGGTATAATGCCTGCTGTATATAAACCATGTGCACCAAAAATCTGCTGTGGAGTAGAACCGCAACACCCAAAACTGAAGTCTGAAAGTGCCACATGAGACCATTTGCAAGTAGTTGCTGGACATCCCTCATCAGCTCTGTGTTGAGTATGGGGGAGAGCGCTCCTTACATATGCCATGTGTAGACCACTGTCTGTCAGGGATAGGCAATCCCTCCTTTACAATGCGTGTTATTATGCCTATATGTTTCTAAGTATTCTGGACTCATTTTAGGGCACTTTCAGCTATACTCCACACATAGGCCCCACACAAAACAGAGTTGATACCATCAAACTCTCAAGAGTGTGCAGGTATGAGCATAGTGATAATTCCCTTGTGAGGGCCTGAACTAACACCTTTAAGTTCAGAGATGAAGGTATTTGCTGTATTGTATTTAATGCTGATGACCTAACAAAGCATGGGTAATATAGATTATGTGATGGAGACTGCAATACAGGATTATAACTGCGCAAATACTGAAACATATGAATATTTTTATTCATTCTCTGATCATTGGTACAAGATATGGGACATACCAATAGAAAGAACAGAGAATACAATAATTAAGAAAGAGTACAATAAGTAACAGTACAATAATTTTGTTAGTTTATTTCCTGTATCTTATTGCAATATCTAGCATACAGCTTCATATATATATATATATATATATATATATATATATATATATATATATATATATATATATAACATAGTGTCATCAGGCATTGTTTTGCTGCACGTAAGCGAACGCCAAGAGAGAGAGAAGCGGAAAGTGAAAGAGACAGATAGCTCCCAAGCCATGCCTAAAGAGAGAGAGAGCAACAAAGGGAGAAAGAGACAGACAGTTCCATGGTGTTCTCGCTACATCACGAAAGATCGTGCTAGTTCGGTAGCTTTTATGTGGCTTCGCTAACTCTTGAAAAACAATTATTGTCTCTGTCTCTTTCTCCATCAGTTGCTCTCTCTCTGGGCATGGCTTGGGTGACATCTGTCTCTTTCACTCCCTGCTTCTCTCTCTCTCTCTGCGTTCTGCAAAAAAAAAAAAAAAAAAAAATGCCTTGTGACACTATATAGTACATAATGAATACAAAATCTTACATACTCCTCGGTTTGGAGTTGCATTTTCCCATGCCCCATTAAAGTTAACCACAGTTGTGTACATAATAGAGCATTTTAAAACTCGGGATCTAAATTTTTGTTTCCCTTTATACCTTAATTTTATTCCTGAGACTAATGAGTCTTCCCTGTTTTCCAAAGCCATTTTGTTTTACCTTGCCAATAAATGTTCCCAGTTTTATTATGTTTTCTTCTGATCTTAAATTTAAGATTCTTTTGCCTCTTATTTCATTAGGTAAGTTTTACCACTTAAGCAAAAGGAATTCGTCTCTTCAATATTTTGTTTTTTTTACAATCAAAAATATAATGCCAAGTACTATCTTCCTTTTCAAACATTGGACATCTTCCCTTAATATATCCATTCCTTATTGCGATTAACACAAGGAGTACATCAGTGTGCCATATTCTGCCATACTGTCACAAAGATACCAGCCATTACTCCTTAAGATAGATGGGCAGGAGGTCAAGGACAGCCATGTTCTGCATGGACTCCTGAGAACGAGGAAGATGTGTTGCAGTGCATTGAGAATAATCCTCCAGCTAGTACTCATGCCATCGCTCAACAATGGTACTTGAGTAAATACAAATATAATAATTTGTAACTCAAAACCACTTATAAGAAAAGTTTCATCATTTCTTAAAATATAAGTGAAGTTTTAAGTTACAAATTATTATATTTGTATATATTTGTTTGCTTCACTGTTAACAGCTTCATATTTTACGTATTTAATGGTACTTAAGTTGTAGCACTGTGAGAAGAATTCTGCAGGAAATGTTGCACCCCTTTCACTTGAAAAGGTCCACACAATGAGACCTGAAGACTATCCTCTGCGACAGTAATTTTGTCAGTGGTATATGGACAAAATTGGAAATGATGTACTGTTTCCATCCCATGGCATGTTCAAATTTGAAGCAATTTTCCCCTATAAGCAATAATTTAATTGTCAGAATTCACATGTCTGGGCCTTCGAAAATTCCCATGCTACATTTTAGAGGTCACATCAACTGAAATTTGTTGTTAATGTGGGGACCAGTATTGTGGATAACTTTTTAAAAGGAGCATACATTTTGACATTAACTTTTCTAGCACTTAAATGAAGCACTACAGCAAAAAACTTTCCTTAACAAAAAGTGTTACAAATAATGTTATCTCTCAGCTCCCCTCAGGGACCTACTGTGGTAGGTATGGGATTGGCAATCCCGGGGTCCTGAGCCAAATCTCTGGATTGGGTGCCTCTGAGTGGTGAAAGAGCTATTGCCAAACACCCAAAACTTTGGTCCACATCCCTGTTTGACCCTAACCTCCCTGAACACAAGTCTGATGGATGCTCAGCGCAGCAAGTGGAGAGGTGACTGGATAATGCTTAACTCCCACCCCCTGGTTACCATGTAGGACTGTGTTCGTATCCAATGATAAAAGTCAGTCCCAGGGAGGGGTCATTGCATGAGTTGTTACATTCCTGAAGGCGATTGGGTCCCTCTGTCCGTACATTGGGAGGTGAGATCCTGAGGTGAGCAAGGTCCAGGCCAGGACTCTCACCTAAGTTGGGGTGGCACCCAGGATGTGAGCATGCCATTGGAGACAATTGCAATGGTGGAGGACATAATCGCTATGGAAACTGATAAAATAAACAAAAATATTAAGAAAAGTGGAAAGGAAGTAGCTGTGTCTTGTGGTCCTTGCTATTTGGTTGTTACTAGAAATAAGGAAGGCTGAAAATTTACTACCGTGAGCCCATTTATTATTCAGAAGGAATTAGATAATATTGCTGGTCCTGTAAAATTATATATTCGATCTTGCAATGGCACACTCGTGGTTGAAGCAGTTTCACTGATGCAGGCTGCAAAAATTTTGAAAGCCAGTATGTTTGCGAGCTATCTGGTGTGCATTGAATTACATAGGACTCTGAACTCCTTGTGTGGTGTTGTAAACAGAGCACATTGGACAGAATGTCCAATGAGGAGATTCAGGAAAACCTGGCGGAACAAAGTGTGAGCAATGTATATTGAGTCCACCGCAAAAAACGAGGTGAACTGATACCCACTTGTACCCTGTTCCTTACCTTTGAAAGGGTAAATCTCCTGCAAAGGATTAAGGCAGAGTATGAAGCTACTGAAGTGAGGTATATACCTAATTCATTGAGGTGTTATAAATGACAGTACTTTGGTCACATGAGTGATTCTTGTCATGGAGTTGCTACCTGCATTCACTGTGAGGAAGTCAAGCATGATAATGCATGTACTTCACCTGCAACATTTGTTAACTGCAATGGTAACCATTCATCGAACTCTGGAGAATGGCCCTGTTTTATGGAGGAAAAGGTGATCCAAGAGATCTGGGTAAGAGAGAAGGCTTCTTGAAAGCCCGGAAGCTATTGCATATCTGTCAGACTTCTGTCCCTAGGACCGTTACTTATAGTGCAGTTGCAGCTGTATGTCAGTACCTAGACATGAAATCGTAACACAAATTAGCGATATAAATAGGGCAGTAATATCCAAAAGAACAATTACACAAGATCACAGCTAAAGCAACAGACACCAGCACGAACAACAGTGAGCATGCCTACCAAGTCCAGTCCTATGAAGCACGTTCCAGCCAAGTCACTGCAGAAAGCATCTAATTCAAGAACATGTGAACAATATAATGCATCGCTCAGAAAGTTCAAGGCCTCATATGAAAGAATCGACTTTCTCAGGGAGAATAAGAAGGCTAGTACTATGAAAACCCAGTGTAAAAGTCCACGATCATCACCTCTGAGTACATCTCGCCTCGTGGAAAGTTTTGTAATCGCCGAGCATTAGGCGCTGACGAATCTCCGTGTCTCGTACCCTGTCGACAAAGATGTAGGCAGCCTCTCGGGATACGAACTCTGGTGAGAGGTTGACTAATGCTTTGCTAGCCAGTTGCTCAATTGCCAGGGTGAACTCCTGCAGCGTCTCCCTTGGCTGCTGTGACCTTGACTTCAGCTGGCTGTGGCACACTGCGGCTAAGCGGTGGTTTCCAAAGCAATTCTCCAGGGCCTCCCAGATGTCCTTGGGTGCCGCCGCTGTCTGGACCGTGTTCAGGACTTCTGTGGCCCGTCCCTGGAGATTGGCTATTAGCTGTGTGCCCTCTTCCTCTGTTGACCACTTGTGTTTGGCCACCGTGTCGAATTGACGGCGGAAGACTTCGAAAGTTGTCGCGCCGTCGTATTTAGGTGGTTTGATGCATGCAGATGTTGTGTCGCATCCCGGCGCGTCGACCTTCAAATCCTTCAATCTCCTGCCGACGACGTCCTCCACCCTGGCATTCAGGGACTTTATGTTGCTGTCGGCCTTTCCCTCCAGCTTGTTAACGCGGCTCGCCACGTAAATTACAAAAAAAAAAAAGTCTTCCAGAGATTTGGTGTTATTGTCGGCCTTTCCTTCTAGGTCATTAAAGCGGTTCGCCAGGTCTTCGACGCGCTCGTCCACTTGCCCAGCCCTGTGACGTCATCTCTCATGCTGGCCAACTGTTCTTCAAATTTTTCGGCGAGGGTCTCAATCGCAGCCTTCATTTCAGTGGTTAATTTGGCCATCCTCATTGGTCATCGTCGCGGCCAAGTTGTTATTCGCCGTCTCCAACTTCTCTTCCATTTTCTCGGTGATGCTATCGTTAGCCGCCTTCATTTCTTTCATCTCAGTGGTGAGGTTGTCCATTTTCTGTACAATCTTTTCCAATGCAGCCCCCATGTCTTAGTGTCTCACTCCTGACACCAATTGTGACTTTGGGGGTTCGTAGAATTAGAAGTCTAATTTCCAGAAATTCAAATCGTTATTTATTTGTGTAGAAATACACTCACAGTAGCAGTATTACATGACATACACAATCACGATCTACCAAGGTCAATGACCACAACAGCATTCTGATTACACCTGTTTACAACATCTGTTCACAACTGTTTACTCTCCTGTTTACGACTGACTCTAGGCGAGTCGTCGTTTTCTTAAATACCTCATTGATAATTCGAGACTGTTCTGTAACAATCTATAGATATTTCTGGAACAAATAAGAAATTGAATGTTCTATAAAACAATCAAGACGTCACCAGAATGTTCCAATTACCTTACTTATCTGTGGCGGTAAGTCTTTCATCTCCGGCACTATGTTTATCTGCTTATGCAAGCTCTTTATTTCTGTGAAACACTATCCGTCTGTTGTCTATCTGTGCCGAACCTTGTATGCCTGTCGCCACGACAATATGGATATACTGGGTGAGTAAAAAGTATGGAATAATGCCTGCAACCCTGCTGTTGCAACTCTATGAAGTGATATTTTTTAGAAAAGCTGTAAGATATCAACATACCCTCACATTACTATAATTACAAGTAAAAGGTGTGAGTTTTTTTTTAAATTGCAACAGTCTCAGAACCTACAAACAAATATCCTTTCAAACCACAATTTATATTTATTAGGACCTTACTGCATGTGTACTGAGCAAAGGAAAATGCATCATTGCTTCATATTGAGTAAGTTTTGAATTAATACAGTAGGCCACTTCAATATGCGGCTTTGGATTGAACAAATACAGACAAAACCTATGCTAATAAGGACAACAATGCTTACTTCATTGCAAAATCTTCCTGAAAGTAATTAGTCTTGGCACAACCTACGAATTGAAATGCTAATGATGATTGGATATGGTGATAGGAGGAGGACCCAAGAAGAGGTTTGTGTCTTGTTTAATGAAATGCATCCAGAACGAAGGATTACTCATTCTATGGTAAGCAAAATTTTGAAAAAATTCAATGAAACTGTAAGCTTAAAGGGAGTTGATTAATGACACTAAACAACATTTACTTTTAAATTTTCCCGGAACATGTTTCAGAGGCTATTTGCCTCAATGTCAACCAGACATCGACTAGTTCTCAGTGGTGTAGCTGGCATTATTTTGTCATAGGTCTCCTCTGGTGGTGGTTCGAGGAACTTGCTGAACAAATCTTTCTGGGGATGTCGAAATTGAATACTTTGTTCCCATTTTTAAATTAAGATTTGTTCCCATATGGATAGTTCTTGTTTTCTTGATGTATGTTTTAGTAGTTTTGGTTCTGGATTTATATTGTGGTTTTTTTCCCAAAAATGCATGGCAGGTGCTGATTTTTCTAATTGTTTGTATTTTATGTTCCTAAAGTGATCCTTTGCTCTTTTATCTAGATTTCTTTTGGTTTTTCCATTATAAGTCTGACTACACTCACAGCATTCAATTTGATATATACCAGATTTTTTGTTAGATGGAATGGCATCTTTGATATTTGAGCAAATTAGGCTTTTTAAGGAGTAATGGTTGACTGGTGTTAGTTGAATGTTTTGTTTTTTGAAGACTTTTTTGAATTTATTAAAGGCCCATGGATGGTAAGTGAATTTTTTGAAGATCATATTAGTTTCTGTAGCTGAGAGTGTTGTGGTTTCCTTTAATAGCTTCTTCTTTTTTACTAAATTCACTTTTTTTGTCTACTAATGATATCGGAAAGTAATTTTTTGTGCTATTTCATTAATTTTGTTGTATTCTTTTTTGTATTCTTCTGCTGTGAGAGGGATGCTGAACAGTCTGTATGTTAAAACTATTAAATGTGTAATGTTTAACGCTCGCTTTTACTAGATACGGCACCGCAGGCGATGACACTGATGATACATGAGATGAAAATGCGAGCACCGGTGGAATGAGATGGCGGGGGAAACCGAAGGTCCCGGAGAAAACCCACCCCAGCGCCGTGTTGTCCACCACAAATCTCATTTTGCGGTCGCCTGGGATCGAACCCGGGCCGCTTTGGTGAGAGCCGAGAGGTCTAACCACTGAGCCACGGCGCGGCCTAAACTATTGAAGATTGCCTGTTTGTGGGATCTTGAGTTGTAGCCATTAGCTTTTATGTAGTTGTCTGTCTATGTTGGTTTTCAGTAAATGCCAAAGTTTATTCTCCAGAGGAGACCTATGACAAAATATCGCCAGCTACACCACTGAGAAACAGTAGATGTCTGGTTGTTAATGGAGACAAATAGTCTCTGAAACATTTTCCGGGAAAATTTAAAA
The DNA here is from genome assembly GCA_030765055.1 of Mantis religiosa. Lineage (NCBI taxonomy): Eukaryota > Metazoa > Arthropoda > Insecta > Mantodea > Mantidae > Mantis > Mantis religiosa. The sequence continues at coordinate 109,196,530 of CM060956.1, read as the reverse complement.
GTGTTGTTTAGTGTCATTAATCGACTCCCTTTAAATTTATTACAACACTGTTTTCAACATTTCCATGAAAGGAATTATAGAAACTGTAAGTGTTAAAAATAAGGCAAATTCTGAAATCTAAAACGAGTTACAGATGATGAGCTCTTGATGTTTTATATCAGTGGAAGAAAACCCACATTTATCTACTTGCCAGCACATTATGGAGGGCAGGTGGTGAATTACCTTAATCATGAATTTCCAGGAAGATGAATTGGCAGAAGAGGAAGTACTTAATGGCCGCCAAGATCTCCTGACCTGAACTCCTTAGACTATTTCTCGTGGGGATATTTGAAGTGGAGGGTTTACAAGGACCGACCAAGAGATCTTGAACAGTTAAAGCAAAGAATTAGGCAAGAAATGCAGCTGATCGAGCAAACAGTATTGCTGAAAATATTAACTAATTTCAAAGGGAATTCAGCATTGTTTGGCAGTAAATGGTCATTTTGAACACCTTTTGAAGTGAATTCATCATGTGACAACACAGCACCACTTATTTCGTTATGTATGTGTTTTCTTGGTTTAAATTTCATGTGCTGTAATACGCAAAAGTCCTGACAGCTAATACTTGATGATGATGATGATGATGATGATGATGATGATGATGATGATGATATTTTATTGCCATTAAGCTGAGTACAGCAATAGACGTCAACAGTATTTACAGATTATACAGCAGTCTTACAATTATATACAATTAAGACCTGAAGCTTTCCTGGCGTGAATATGCTCAAGTTGTTCTCGGGAAGCAAGCCAGGAGAAAAGACAATTAGAAATCAACATTTCAGGAGTGTGCATTTCTCCCATCATCAGGATATTTATTAAATGTTATAACCACAAATAAATCACTGGATATATTATATTTGTGTTCTATCCAGTGATTCATTTGTAGTTATAATATTTAATAAATATCCTGATGATGGGAGAGATGCACACTCCTGAAATGTCGATTTCTAATTGTCTTTTCACCTGGCTTGCTTCCCGAGAACAACTTGAGCAATTATATGCAATATTTCAAAATATTACAACATATTTTGAACATAATAATGAGTCGAACTAGTACCCAATGCTCCATTTATTACTAGTATTTACCTAGAATGTGTTTCATTAGGACCTTCCTAACATCTTCAGCTAATGTCCACATTATTTACATTACGATTGAAGCATTCAGTTTTTTAAATTTGTACATAACAGCAATGGCTTAGATGGATCTGCTCTCAAAGGCAACACAAATATATTCAAATGGTGCTTAAAAAGGAATCAGTCTCATCTAAAACAAATATAACATTTATTTTCTTTACCATACACAGCAGAGGAAATAAAATGACAGGATATGGCAATAACTTAATAAATTCCTGTTCTTTTGTTGTATCAGGGCCCCATTTTTGTTGCCAAGTAATTTCTCTATTCTAGCAATGGTTTTTTTTTTTTTTTTTTTTAAGATAATGTACTTTTAGAGAGTATTTAGGTGGAATGTGAATGACAAAACTGATACAGTGAATAAAAAATATTGGGAAATTCCAAGTTATTTTCTCAGTAAAATCATGCACACTATTTATAATACGTAAATAACAAATAAAAATACAAAATAACATTTATTTTCTGATATCTTTAAGGCCCACAAATATAAAAACAAAATATTACATATTTCTATGCAAAATAAATATTTGGATACCTGAAGAAAACTAGTTATCTTGTGCATCAAAACAGAATTTCAATATGATACTGAAGCACAACAATTATATTAAGAAATTTCAATACCTTCTAGGATTTCATCTGCCTTCTATTACCTTTCTCAGATGAATGGGCATGATTCTTACAAGGTTAGTATTACATGTAACAAACTTTAGCCCTCTCTTTACTGAGTCTCCTTTTCAATGCACCACTATGACGTGATTAACATTGACAATGAATTTACAATATCCTTCACCTGAATGGTTACATATTTTTACTAGTGCTTCTAGTATACCAAATGATGGAGGCACTGGTGCTGGAGCAGCATGCCCACTCTTTTTATTGAAAATTATATATGTACTTAACAAATTTTGATGGCAAAGACATAGCAGTTTTCTTAAGTTTACAAAATCTCTTATATTAAAAAATATGAAAAACTGTCATTCTATCTGATTCAAAAGATGCCATCATTGCTATAACACAAGATATTACATCCAAAAGTTTCTAGAATCTTGAATGTTGTAAAATAATACAACAATTAACCTGTTTACATAAAAAAGTGGTAATTCAATGGATTCCAGCCCATAGAGAAATAATTACATGCAATAAATGAATTAGCCAATTTTTTGGCTAAAAAGGAAATACATTTATCAGATCACCTAGTTTAATTCCATTTTGCTGTATCAACACAATAATAACCTATAAATATACGAAAACAAGACATCTGGAAAACAATGAAAAATTTTACAAGATAACATTAACAATATTTCTACACTACGAAGAAAATCTGCAGTAGCAAACTTCAGTTTACTAACAGGAAATGATTGAAAAAACTATTTGTATTCTTTTTTTGACACTTTTTCACTTACATATTTATATTATTGAGGGACTAGTTTTGGGAGCCATTGCTTCCATTTTCAACCTCTATCTAACTAGTCTGTTGTCGTCTGCTCTCTTCTCTCTGGTGAGACATGATTGTTTACAAAAATATCTATATAGAATTGGAATAGCAGACTCTCCTAAATGCCTTTCCTGTGACTTATGAGCAGATGGATCGTGACCACCTTCTACATTGTCCAACTTTTAAAGATTCTATCTCCCAGCTAAATATTGGAGTGCAAAAGGGCAAATGATTTCATTATCATGCTTTTAAACATCAGCATTGATAAAAAGGCAAACACTGATAACACATTAGTTTATGTCCCTTAAGCAAATTTGTGAGAGGTCAGTGAAATCAAGCATGTATCATATAAATACATAAAATATGAAGCTATTAACAGTGAAGCAAACAAATATATACAAATATAACAATTTGTAACTTAAAACATAATTTATCTTATAAGAAATGATAATTTTCTTATAAATTCTCTGGGATCAGAAACTGGCTGAACATGTGTATAAATTTACATGAAACTGAATTTTCTTATAAATTCTCCGGGGTCGGAAAGTGGCTGAAGATGTGTATAAATTTACATGAAATTGCGATTATCACTTATAAGAAATGATGATAATTTTCTTCTAAATTCTTCGGGATCGGAAGCTGGCTGAACATGTGTATAAATTTATATGAAATTGTGATTATCACTTATCTTATAAGAAATTATAATTTTCTTATAAATTCTCCGGCATCGGAAACTGGCTGAACATGTGTATAAATTTATATGAAATTGTGATTATCACTTATCTTATAAGAAATGATATTTTTCTTATAAATTCTCGGGATCGGAAACTGGCTGAAGAGTGTATAAATTTACATGAAATTGTGATTATCACTTATAAGAAATGATAATTTTCTTATAAATTCTTCGGGATCGTAAACTGGCTGAAGATGTGTATAAATTTACATGAAATTGCGATTATCACTTATAAGAAATAATGATAATTTTCTTATAAATTCTTCGGGATCAGAAACTGGCTGAAGATGTGTATAAATTTACATGAAACTGCGATCCCAGAGAATTTATAAGAAAATTATCATTTCTTATAAGATAAGTGAAGTTTTAAGTTACAAATTGTTATATTTGTATATATGTATCATATATTTTATCAATCAATACTGGACATTGTGGCAGAGGATACTCAGGTTATTTGGTGTCTGTTTACCACATATTTGAGATCCAAGTCAAGGACTAGGAATAAAGGCAATAAATTCAAGGACTATGAACTGAAGTTAGCTGCAATTTAAAAAAATATTTTATTTAATGCGTTACAACCACAAGCAGCACACTAGCAGTTTTACTATGCATGCAGTAAAGCAGCAAACTAACAAGTACAAATCACTTCTAATATTAACAGCAACTTGCTGGAAGTTCAACTTCCTGCTCTGCAGTTCAAAACTTTCTTAAGAGACTTGCTATTCAATAAAAACATCTGTTACATCAAAAAGTCTCTCCTGCAGCACATTTACAATCTCAGTATTTTAATAATTCATGTTCTTCCTTTGTCTATATAAGTACACTTTTCAAATACTTTGAAAAAATACTCTAGGTATAAAAGTTTCAATTTTATTAGCAACTATGAAGCTGCAACTTTAAAGACAAGTTAAAATTCCTGCATCTCTCTTCACAAAAGTTATCAATTATCAGGAACTGGACTAGATGAACTGGCAACACCGAAGTTCACTATGTGGCAGTCTAGATTCTTTAAATTCACCACAACACAGCTGTGAGTTTTTGCAAATGATGGAACACAAATTAAGCGAACAATCTGGTCTTCTTTACCTAGACAAAGTAAAACAAAACAAAAATAAGCTCAACATGACATCACACTGAGAAATAAAATGTGAGATTTAGTTAAATTTCTGGAATTTTACTGTTTGTGTACTTGAGTTGGTACACTTTGGTGACAATTTAAGGTTTCATGTAACCAAACATTCTTACAGAAAGCTTTTACATGACTTGGCTAATCTCGGCCTACACATGGCTAATTTTAAAGAACAATTTATTTCCATCAATTAACCTAATAGTATCGAGATTTAACTGTATTGGAACACCACAGTGAAGCGAAAAATTATTAATTTTTAGATGAGTCGTATTTATTACACATCTGATTCACTTTTGTACCTATTTTGAGGACATGTTTCACAAATCATTGTTTGCATCTTCGGCTCTTATGCGACTAAAGCTTGATCCAGTGGTGTGGGTAATTCTGGGGTTGCTGCTGCCATCTGTTGATTTAGTGATGAACTTAAATGTAGGATTCTCTTCTGGCGGGATTTCAAAGTTCATTAGTTGGTTTTTATGTTTTTCTATGTATATCCTCTTCCATATGACGAGTTCACTATGTTTTTGTACGTATTTTAGTAATTCTGTGCTATTATTTTTTCTGTGAAAAAATTTACATAGGGAGGACAAAAAGAAACATAGGCACTAGAAAGAAAGAACACTTCAGGCACTTAAGATACAAAAATATTGATAAGTCCGCAATAGCAGCTCATTTCTGATCTGAAAATCATGAAATTGAAAATAGCACAGAATTACTAAAATACGTACAAAAACATAGTGAACTCGTCATATGGGAGAGGATATACATAGAAAAACATAAAAACCAAATAATGAACTTTGAAATCCCGCCAGAAGTGAATCCCACATTTAAGTTCATCACTAAATCAACAGATGGCAGCAGCAACCCCAGATTTACCCACACCACTGGATCAAGCTTTAGTCGCATAAGAGCCGAAGATGCAAACGATGATTTGTGAAACATGTCCTCAAAATAGGTACAAAAGTGAAGCAGATGTGTAATAAATACGACTCATCTAAAAATTAATAACCTAATAGTAGTTTAATTATGAAGCCTGGGCTTAAAGTACTTGCAGCATAGTAAGTCACCACAAATGGTGCGTATCTCATTGTATATAAGAACCCATAGTTGTTTGCCAGGAAACATACAAGTAAGTTGGTTGGAGGATTTGTCATGCTGGCAATAGCCATGGTAGCTCAATGGTTAAGAGCAACCGGATGGTAACTGGAAAATACGTGATTAAAATCCCAGCTATGGCATTGAATTTTTCAATCTGACTTTTATCTGTCCAATTCATAGGAATTGTTGAGAGCATAACAGCATATATTCTACTTATCAATTCCATGCCCATCATTTTATTGTAGTTTGAGAGATGTTTGAAATTTCAAGACTCAATATGCATAAAGCAATGATTTAGCATTTGTATAAATTGCTATTACCAATTGAAGCTTACCTTTATATAGCTTTGTTTGGAAGGAAGGTTGATTCCCAGCAAAGAATATATCTGGACATTCACTTATAATGAGTGGATCTTCTTCATAATATGGATAACATGCTGTAACAAAAATAATTCAGATTACAGCAGCATTGGTAACCTTTCCTGGTGATAATAGGAGAACTCTGATGGGAACTGCTATGGAGTATTTTAACAGAAAATATATACAGAACGGCCAAGATAACATTTAAGCAAGTATTTCTTATATCAATTGATGAAGCTGAATGCTTTGTCTTCCAAAGTGGCTGCACATATGATATGGAGAATATTTTCAAGACCCCTTATGTGGCACCAGGAATTTAATTTAATTTCTTTTTCTTTTTCCTTACCTTATCCCTAGTATACCACAAATCACAGTGTTAAGAGATTCTTGTTCCTCTATCCCTTAAGGTCAGGGTCTGAGGAGCCAAAACTTTGAATCTGTTAAAGAACCAGGACAGATGATCAGCCAGATGCCTGGTATGAGGGTGAGATGAATGAAAGGAAAGGTGATGATGGAGCAATTGGTGGAATGAAATCGGGGGAAACTGGAGATCTCAGAGAAAACCTGTCTCAGCTCCATGTTGTCCACCAAAAATCTCATTTTGTGATTGCCTGGGATCGAATCTGGGCCACCTTGGTGAGTCAAGCAGTCACTTGACAATGGCGTGGCCATAGTGTAATTTCAAAACTTTAAATGAAAGCATGTAAGAAGTAAGTTTGCTGGTTTGCAATAACCTGAGATGGAAAACAATAGGCAGGCATATTGATGATCTTATTGATAGCAAAGAACATCAATTTTGTGCATTTAGATGTCCTCCATAATTTATCAATATATTCTTTTGCTTTCTAATTCAGATCAACAAAATTCAGGTTAACCAACATAAAAATGTGATACAGTAAAAATGTTCTAAGCACAACTACAGGGAGGTGGTGCTGCTCTTTCAAGTTATGGCTGCCTTGAATAATTTCTACAGTGGGTATTATAATATACACAATACTCTAATATACTGTCCTGGGAACGGGAATACAAAGTTAAAATTTGGCCAAGTTTTCTTTCCTGCACCAGGAAGAGACTTCCATTATTTTGTGAATACTACTATACTATGCATGAAAGTCAGAAAAATATGAAAATAAATGGGAAGTAGGAAAAGTTATGTACACATTTCATAACTATACATAGTACTTAAACCTGTTTTGAGAGACTGCTGCTCTCTAGATCAGCAGTTGATGATGAAACAGATTCTCAAATCATGTCCAGACATTACACAAAGGTCATTCAATAATTAGTTGCAACATTTGAATTAACAACAAATAAAACATTTTTGGAGCATTCACATTATTGCAGCGCTTAGAAGTAATTTCCTCCAACATGAAGAACTTGCCTCCATACATCAGGGAGCCAATAGATATCATCCATAGCATCTTGTTGTCCTAATATTCAAACAGACACTCTACTGTTGCTATAATTGCCTGTATGGTTCTAAAGTGAACGCCTCTAAGTAGCAATTTCATTTTTCCAAAAAGGGTGAAACCACATAGGCTCATATCTGGAGAGTATGGAGGATACTCCAGAATTTCCTAGTTCCATCTGTGAAGTAAATTAACAATAGGGACAGACATATGAGAGCAAGCACCATCATGTAACACAACTTCTTAAGTATGTGGAAAATCATACCACAGGCAATTTCAACTTCCCTTGCTAGTTCAATACAAGTCAAACAACGATGTTGTAACTGGGTCTTCCGGGTAGGACCGCATCTTTGATGTTCTTCTGGTCGACGTTTTGTCCCAACTATGTGGGCCTTCTTCAGGACTTCTTCTTCCCTGACAGCTCCGTAGCAACTGTGCCGGTGGAGGCGATGCGCGTTTATTTATCCCTCGGGAGGTTCTGGCGGTCGGCCCGCCCACTTACTTCTATTGGCTGATGCTGTGCCCAATCTGCGTGCGCTTATTGGTATCTGCCAGACAGTGTGCAGAGGTCTGCTGTTGTCTCTATTTAAACTATTATGTGTTTTGAATATTTCAATGCTTTCTCTAAACATTCTTTGTCTATAGCTATTACATTTAGCCACCAATTTCACTTGATCAAAATCTATATGGTGTCCTGTGTTTATGGCGTGTTCTGTGAGTGCTGATTTTTCGGGTTGATTTAATTTTTGGTTTCTTATGTGTTCTTGTCGTCTGACCTTCACTGACCTGCCCGTTTGTCCCACATATGATGCACCACAGTAACAGTCAATTTTATAAATTCCTGCATTATTCAGAGGTCTTGTTTATCTTTAACTGGTCGCATGAATGATCTTAGTTTTCTGGTGGACTGATATCTAGTTTGGATGTTATGTTTTTTAAGTAGTTTTGATATTTTCTCGGATGTTCCTTTTAGATAAGGCAGCCATGCTGTGGTCTTGGTTTTGGTTTCTTTTTGTGTCTTGTTCTTCTTTTGTAGGTGTTTTATATAGCTTTTTGGAACCAGAGGAACATCAAAGACGCGGTCCTATCCGGAAGACCCGGTTACAATGGACACTGGCCGCCGAAGCCTATGCGCTGAGTTAAACAACGATGTTCTCCCAGCAGTGCTCTCACAGCATTCACATGCACATTATCACTTGCTGACTGCAGTCTGCCAGCTCCACATTTTTGATGAACGTCTTCCCTTCCTCTATGAAATGCACTTGCCCACCTAGCCACGATAAAGTCTATCTATACAAGTGTCCAATAATTCTGTATGGCACTGTCGAGCATTGATACCTCCAGCAACCTGAATTTTAATGAAGAATCTTTGTATTTACTAAACATATTTAGAGCACTAAAGATAACAATTAAACTTACTAAAATTGTCTTATTAAATAAAATTGTCTTCAAACTCACAGCTAACAAACATTAGATGCTCTTATATTTCATTGTTATCAGCTTACATGATTTATTGTCAGTAGCGCCAAATGCAGGCAAAGTTGCCACTAATTTTTGAATGACCCATGTATATTACAGTGAAGTGTGTAAATGACTTTTCCTACTCTTTTATTTTCATTTGAAATTCTCCACTGTCAAATGCTCTGAAACTATTACATATATGTTCACTATATATTTTAACTTAGGCTGGCTCCTGTGCTTAGTTTTTGTCAACCAGCCATAAAAGTCAAACAAAGAATTGTGAGGCAGACATGAATAAATAATAATAATAATAATAATAATAATAATAATAATAATAATAATAATAATAATAATAATAGTAATAGTAATAATAATAATAGTAATAATAATAATAATAATAATAATAATAATAATAATAATAATAATAATAATAATAATAATAATAATAATAATAATAATAAAAATAATAATAATAATAATAATAATAATAATAATAATAATAATAATAATAATAATAATAATAATAATAATAATAATAATAATAATAATGTAACGCGACCGTTGGAACACCCTGTAAAGCAGCTGGGAGCGGAAGACGGGGGAGGTCAATGTTAGCTACGCCCTCCCCTCGTTTGTCTTATAGTGGTGACAGGGACGACTGGGGAAAGAAACATAATTGTGCGGTCTGTTTCTCTTCCACCTGGTTCCAGAAATTACGGGATCTTTCATCATCTGGAAACGTCTAGAAGACGGCGAGATGCTTATAGAAAGGGCTGCAGCTAGTCAGTGAGTGAGTCAGTCAGTTGGTTAGTGTGTGAGTGAGGACAGTTCTTGGTCAGTGACGTGTTAATGAACGAAAGGATTGTGCAACGGAAGACTGTACGTAACTGGTATGTGCATCGGAGTTTATGTAATCGCGAGGACAAGTGAAATTGTAACGGACGGACTGGTGAATTGTAACTGTGTGCAGCAAGTAATTCTGTGTAATTGGCAAGAGTTAAACTGTAAGTCGGTGGAAATAAAGCACATTTTGGAGTGGTGTAATTGGACTTTTTATTTCACGAACCCACAAAGTCACACTGGTGTCAGGAAGCGGGAAGATAACATCACCGAACACTACAGCCATGGAATCCGCATTGGAAATGCTTTTGGCGAAGATGAACGAGTTAATAACAAAAACAGAAGCGGCAAGTAACAACATCACCGCAGAATTGAAACAAGTGAAGACGGCCAACGACAACATCACCGCGGAACTGAAACAAATGAAGACGGCCAACGACAACATCACCGCGGAACTGAAACAAATGAAGACGGCCAACGACAACATCACCGAGAAGATGGAAGAAATGAAGGCCGAGTTAACCACAGAAATGAGAGCAGCGAACGGCAGTCTGGCCACGGAAATGAAGGCGGCGAACGAGGCTCTCGCCGCAAAGTTTGAGGAACGGTTGGCCGGCGTGAGGGATGACGTCGCGAACCTGGGCAAACGGAAGGGTCAAGTAGACGACCGCCTTAATGATTTAGAGGAAAAGGCCGACAACATCGCAAAACCCCTCACCCGCCTGACGGAGGAAAACTGGCCTTATGTGTGGACGGAGGACGCCGAAGACGCTTTCCAGCACCCGAGGGGGACCCTGTGCAGTGCTTCAATTTTGGGTTTCCCACAACCGGGTGGCGCCTTCATTGTGGACACCGACGCCAGCGACCATTGCATTGGAGGTGTCCTATCGCAGATCCAGGACGGCCACGAGCGCACAAGAGTGGACGAGGAGGAGCGTGCCGCAGCAGTCCGAGTAGTTGTGGCAGTGCCTGCTGAAGGCTGGGATAGCGCAGGCCTGAGGAGGGAGCAGCTGGCGGACGCAGACTTGGGGCCACTCTTGAGGGAAGTGGACGCAGGGACGAGACCAACCTGGGAGGACATCGCACCGAGGAGCGCCACCTACAAGTCGCACTGGGCCCAATGGGACTCGTTGAAGACCAGAGAGGGCGTGCTGTTCCAGGTATGGGAGTCACCCGATGGGAAGGCGCAAAGAGAACAGTTGGTACTTCCCCGGAGCAAGGTCCCGGAAGTTTTGGAGGAAGAGCACGCCGGTACTTCAGGAGGACACCTGGGAGCGAACCGAATGATTCGCAAACTACGGCAGCGCTACTTCTGGCTGAGACTCCGAGCGGATGCTGGTGGTACACCTGGACCGCCTCGCACGCTACGTTGGGGCTGTTCGGGGCGAACAGCTTTGAGGAGGGAGCAGTGTAACGCGACCGTTGGAACACCCTGTAAAGCAGCTGGGAGCGGAAGACGGGGGAGGTCAATGTTAGCTACGCCCTCCCCTCGTTTGTCTTATAGTGGTGACAGGGACGACTGGGGAAAGAAACATAATTGTGCGGTCTGTTTCTCTTCCACCTGGTTCCAGAAATTACGGGATCTTTCATCATCTGGAAACGTCTAGAAGACGGCGAGATGCTTATAGAAAGGGCTGCAGCTAGTCAGTGAGTGAGTCAGTCAGTTGGTTAGTGTGTGAGTGAGGACAGTTCTTGGTCAGTGACGTGTTAATGAACGAAAGGATTGTGCAACGGAAGACTGTACGTAACTGGTATGTGCATCGGAGTTTATGTAATCGCGAGGACAAGTGAAATTGTAACGGACGGACTGGTGAATTGTAACTGTGTGCAGCAAGTAATTCTGTGTAATTGGCAAGAGTTAAACTGTAAGTCGGTGGAAATAAAGCACATTTTGGAGTGGTGTAATTGGACTTTTTATTTCACGAACCCACAAAGTCACACTGGTGTCAGGAAGCGGGAAGATAACATCACCGAACACTACAGCCATGGAATCCGCATTGGAAATGCTTTTGGCGAAGATGAACGAGTTAATAACAAAAACAGAAGCGGCAAGTAACAACATCACCGCAGAATTGAAACAAGTGAAGACGGCCAACGACAACATCACCGCGGAACTGAAACAAATGAAGACGGCCAACGACAACATCACCGCGGAACTGAAACAAATGAAGACGGCCAACGACAACATCACCGAGAAGATGGAAGAAATGAAGGCCGAGTTAACCACAGAAATGAGAGCAGCGAACGGCAGTCTGGCCACGGAAATGAAGGCGGCGAACGAGGCTCTCGCCGCAAAGTTTGAGGAACGGTTGGCCGGCGTGAGGGATGACGTCGCGAACCTGGGCAAACGGAAGGGTCAAGTAGACGACCGCCTTAATGATTTAGAGGAAAAGGCCAACAACATCGCAAAACCCCTCACCCGCCTGACGGAGGAAAACCGGCCTTATGTGTGGACGGAGGACGCCGAAGACGCTTTCCAGCACCCGAGGGGGACCCTGTGCAGTGCTTCAATTTTGGGTTTCCCACAACCGGGTGGCGCCTTCATTGTGGACACCGACGCCAGCGACCATTGCATTGGAGGTGTCCTATCGCAGATCCAGGACGGCCACGAGCGCACAAGAGTGGACGAGGAGGAGCGTGCCGCAGCAGTCCGAGTAGTTGTGGCAGTGCCTGCTGAAGGCTGGGATAGCGCAGGCCTGAGGAGGGAGCAGCTGGCGGACGCAGACTTGGGGCCACTCTTGAGGGAAGTGGACGCAGGGACGAGACCAACCTGGGAGGACATCGCACCGAGGAGCGCCACCTACAAGTCGCACTGGGCCCAATGGGACTCGTTGAAGACCAGAGAGGGCGTGCTGTTCCAGGTATGGGAGTCACCCGATGGGAAGGCGCAAAGAGAACAGTTGGTACTTCCCCGGAGCAAGGTCCCGGAAGTTTTGGAGGAAGAGCACGCCGGTACTTCAGGAGGACACCTGGGAGCGAACCGAATGATTCGCAAACTACGGCAGCGCTACTTCTGGCTGAGACTCCGAGCGGATGCTGGTGGTACACCTGGACCGCCTCGCACGCTACGTTGGGGCTGTTCGGGGCGAACAGCTTTGAGGAGGGAGCAGTGTAACGCGACCGTTGGAACACCCTGTAAAGCAGCTGGGAGCGGAAGACGGGGGAGGTCAATGTTAGCTACGCCCTCCCCTCGTTTGTCTTATAGTGGTGACAGGGACGACTGGGGAAAGAAACATAATTGTGCGGTCTGTTTCTCTTCCACCTGGTTCCAGAAATTACGGGATCTTTCATCATCTGGAAACGTCTAGAAGACGGCGAGATGCTTATAGAAAGGGCTGCAGCTAGTCAGTGAGTGAGTCAGTCAGTTGGTTAGTGTGTGAGTGAGGACAGTTCTTGGTCAGTGACGTGTTAATGAACGAAAGGATTGTGCAACGGAAGACTGTACGTAACTGGTATGTGCATCGGAGTTTATGTAATCGCGAGGACAAGTGAAATTGTAACGGACGGACTGGTGAATTGTAACTGTGTGCAGCAAGTAATTCTGTGTAATTGGCAAGAGTTAAACTGTAAGTCGGTGGAAATAAAGCACATTTTGGAGTGGTGTAATTGGACTTTTTATTTCACGAACCCACAAAGTCACAATAATAATAATAATACATACGTAAGGTATCAGGACTAGTTGGAGACAGATGAGCCCATTCTAAGGTCTGCTGCAGTATCTCTAGAGGATCAGTGAGTTTACTATAGCGAGCTATGTCGTCTAATGGCGGACCTGAAGTGCCCAACAAACGTCGTCCCCCTAGTTCACAGTCATATGGGTTTGGTACACCATGGAGAGTTCTATATATGGCTGTCTGCAACAGAGAACACAGGAGTCAATATGAAGCAAACACACAACACAAACTCACACATAGTTTACACATTGTACCTGTGGAAACATGCAGTAATGCAGTGGCTGTTGAGGAAGCATGTGATTTGATGGATCAAACTCTCCTGGCATCAAGTCTATGTTAACAGTTATCTGAAACAAACAGAAATGTAGATTTCATTATGTATATACAAATTGACGACCCATGTAGAAAGCTTTACAGTTGGAGATAAACATCAATCAATTAAAGCACAGGATTTTGTCAAATTTTTTTCTGGCATTAACCATTTCTTAGATAATTTTTTTTTTTTATTGATTTGAATTTTTAAATACTTAAAACTTTTCAGTTGGGAGATTTTTAATTTTACATCCTCCAACGTTGTCATATCGGACGATGAATGGAATGGGTGAAATGATGCTCAAATGAGCCCAGGGTTCTTAGAGTTTAGAGTTACCCGACATTTGTCCTTCAGGATAAGGGAAAAACCCTAGGAAAACCCTATTGAGGTAACTCACCCTGACCGAGATTCCCCCCAGGGGCCTACTTTGGTAGGTATGGGTTTGGCGCACCCGGGGTCCGGAGCCAACAGTCTCCATCGTGTGGGCTCCTCCTCGTGGTTGAGGGAGACACTCAACATGGCCCCCCCATGTGTAGGCAGTGCATGGAGACCCGTGTCGGTGAAAAGGTTTGTCCTGGTGGTTGAGGGATGTGCATCTGAGCTCGTTCCAGTGATCTTCTGAATTCGGGGAGGGTGCGCGTTTCTAATACACTACTTTGGTTTCTGCTTCGCCTAAACGGGAGGTTAGGGACTAACCCACTCCTAATCAATCGGCCAGGACTAGGTATTGTACCGAACTCCCGGGTGAGTGTGATGGCGAGCTCGCTATATCCCCTGTGTAGACCTGTCATCCCAGTGGGATGACCCCTTGTTGGGCTCCGTGGTGGGTGGGAAGCACTGGGGGATGAATCTTAATCCATTTATTATGGCAAACAACAAACCCAACAAAAATTTGCACAGTGGAAAGGACATGTTTAAGAACAATGTTAACAAGTAGTTGAGTGTGGTCCTCTTTACTTAGTTATCAAAGGAACAGAGGAAGGTAGAACCTTTTCAACGGTTAATCCGTTTATGATTCAGAAAGGTCTTGACAACATAGCTGGTGCTGTTAAATCATGTACAAAATCTAGAAATGACACGCTGCTGGTGGAAGCAACTACAGCATCCCAGGCAGTTAACATACTGCTGGGCAGTTATCCAATCAAAGTGGAGATCCATAGGAGTCTGAATTCCTCATGCGGTGTTGTAAACACTAGCGCATTGGATGGAATGTCCAACGAGGATATTCAGGAGAACCTTCAGGAACAAGGCGTAACAGCAGTCTATCGTGTGCAATGGAGAGAGTGAGGGGAAATGGTTCCTACTCGTACCCTGTTCTTGACCTTTGATCGGTTAGATCTCCCTCAAAGGATCAGGGCAGGATATGAAGTGATAGAGGTTACACCATATATAACTAATCCTCTGAGATGCTACAAATGTCAGTGGTTCGGTCACACTAGTGAATTCTGTAAAGGTGTACCTACATGTGTCAGCTGTGGAGACGGCATGCATGAAAATGCATGTACATCACCTCCAGCATGCGTTAACTGTAGCGGTGAACATCCATCAAGTTCACAAAAATGCCCCCGTTATATTGAAGAGCAAGCTATTCAGGTTAAAGAAAAGATATCCTTTTCGGAATCCCGGAAACTTCTTCGTATCCACAAGCCCTTTTTAACTAGCTCCCGTACTTAAAGCTCTGTGGCGGCTACTCCGTCACTAAAAAGGCAGCTGGTACCCAAACATGCGATATGAACGGGGCAACTATATCAGAGAAAGTTCTAGTTTATTAATAACAACTAAACACTAGTAACACAACTTCACTTATCTTATATAAATCCTAGGGACCGGTTTCAAAGCAAACATCTGCTTTATCTTCAGCCACTCAGCTTGACATCCACCCACTAACTGACTGACTGACCTTGACCACTACCGGAGTTTGAAGGATAGCTCCTATCTAACTGCCATCTACCGGGGACAACACAAACTTATTGATGATGTCTATAGGAGGGATATCAAAATTCATTACGCGATCCTTATTTTTCAAAATAAATATCTTCTCCCAAACCATTAAATCTATCGGTTCCTTCAATTGTTTCAATAATTTAACTTCTGGATTTACTTCATGGTTATATGACCAAAAATGATCAGCCACTGCCGATTTCTCGGTCTGTTTATATTTAATATTTCTAAAATGTTCTTTCGCTCTGGTTTCTAAATTACGCTTGGTTCTACCAATATAGATCTTATCGCATTCTAAACAGTTAACTTGATAAATACCAGATTTTTTGTTGTCTGAAATTTTGTCTTTTTTAGAAAACTGTAGCAAATTCTTTATACTGTAATTATTATGAGGTGCTAGTATTATACCCACTTCTTTGAAAATTTTTTGGAACTTTTTATTTGCCCACGGATGATAAGTAAATTTTTTGAAATTATAATCCTCTTTTACTTTTTTAAGAGTGGAAACATCATTAACATTTTTTTGATATTTAAATTTTTCCATTCTTCTGATTATAAAATCTTTATTAAAGCCGTTAATTAAAGCAGTGTTTATAATATGTTTATATTCCGCATTAAATTCTTCTTCATTTAGAGGTATGTTTATCAATCTGTAAATCAAACTATTAAAAACAGCAAATTTGTGTGACATAGGGTTAAAACTTTTATTTTTGATATAATTATCCGTGTGAGTTGACTTTCTATAGATGCCAAAACTTAATTTATTGTTATTTTTCATTATTTTTAGATCTAGAAAGGGGATGTAGCCATTGTTTTCAATTTCTATTGTGAACTTGATAGCTTTATCCTGTGAATTTAGAATATTTAAAGCCTCATCTATATATCTTTCAGGAACTATGGCAAAAATGTCATCTACGTATCTATACCATATTTTAAAAATTGAAGGAAAAGCTTTAGTGACTTCTATTTCAAAAAAATCTCATAAATAGATCAGCAAGAAAGGGTGAAAGGGGACTACCCATGGCTACTCCTGAAATTTGTTGAAAAACATTTCCATTGAAAGTAAAGAAATTTTGATCTAAACACAGATTAGTAAGTTTCATAAAATCTTCTATTGACTCCTTATCCAAATCATTAGAACTCAACCATTTTCTTAAAAACGTTAGAAGTTTTTCCTTGGGAATACTGGGAAATAGGGCAGTTACGTCAAAGGAAACAAGCCTATCATTTTTTGACAATACTATATTGCTGATCTTGTTTACTAACTCAAAAGAGTTTTTTATACTTAAGCTGTTAAATCTATCAAAAGTATTAAACCTTTTGTTTAGCCATTTTGCCAAATTATACGTGGGTGAATTTATAAAATTTACAATCGGTCTCATTTTATTGCCAGGTTTATGTATCTTCGGCAAGGCATACATCCTCGGTAACACTGGATTACTGACTTTAACCATATGCTGTTCTTTTTTAGGTATGACTTTAACCTCATTAAGTGTTTTATTTACATTTATAATGCACGATTTTAAAGGGTCATTCTTAATGCTTATGTAATCTTCTCCTTGCAGTAAAAGTTCCACTCTGTTGTTGTACTCGTGTTTGTCTAATATTACAACTTTGTTCCCTTTATCAGCTTTAGTAAATATAACATCTTTTTCTTTTAATGATTTAATGATATGTTTATTGTAATGTTCTTTAGGGTGGTTTTTATTTAAATTTTGCAAGATTTTGCTACATTTCATTTTAACCAATGCTTTATCATTTTCTTTTAAATCCTGACTTGCGATTTCAATGTCAACGACGTAATCTTCAATATTTTTTGAAAAACCTACACACGTTTTTATGCCTTTGTTTAGAAAGTTAGTTTCTTTTTCATTAAGATTACAAGTTGAGAGATTAACCACATTATCCTTTTTATTATTATTTTTTGTCGTTACTTTTATTTCTTTTTGCTTTTCGCACAATCTTTTTAATTTATCCTTTAATCTTTTTGTTTTATTCTTCATACTGAAATTAAGATTTGCCAATAATTTATATTCAAAATTAAGCCAACCTACGTTTCCTAAAACCTTCATTAATTTTAGATGTAAGTTATATAATTTCAATTCAATATTCTTTAAATTTTTGAAATGTAAATTCCTTTCTGTTTGAATAACTTTTCTATCTGCCGCCATTTGCTGAACACTATAATTTTGAAATTTAACGGTTTTTCTAACAAACACAGGTGTAACTCTACGTTTCAAACACATATTTAAAAAACGAATATCCGCAAAAGTGTGCCTTTTCTTTACTTGGAGTTTACAGAACTGTTTAATTTCATATTTAACATTATTAAAATTTAAATTGAACGAGTGAATACTCTTCTTTGAGCTATCCATAATCACCCCTACAAAGTGACCAATACAATGCTTCAACCAAATCACAATTTGTTATGTAAAAAACTGAAGCTGCTGACAGTGAAGTAAACTAGGTTATTAATAACAACTAAACACTAGTAACACAACTTCACTTATCTTATATAAATCCTGGGGACCGGTTTCAAAGCAAACATCTGCTTTATCTTCAGCCACTCAGCTTGACATCCACCCACTAACTGACTGACTGACCTTGACCACTACCGGAGTTTGAAGGATAGCTCCTATCTAACTGCCATCTACCGGGGACAACACAAACTTATTGATGATGTCTATAGGAGGGATATCAAAATTCATTACGCGATCCTTATTTTTCAAAATAAATATCTTCTCCCAAACCATTAAATCTATCGGTTCCTTCAATTGTTTCAATAATTTAACTTCTGGATTTACTTCATGGTTATATGACCAAAAATGATCAGCCACTGCCGATTTCTCGGTCTGTTTATATTTAATATTTCTAAAATGTTCTTTCGCTCTGGTTTCTAAATTACGCTTGGTTCTACCAATATAGATCTTATCGCATTCTAAACAGTTAACTTGATAAATACCAGATTTTTTGTTGTCTGAAATTTTGTCTTTTTTAGAAAACTGTAGCAAATTCTTTATACTGTAATTATTATGAGGTGCTTAATTTTGAATATAAATTATTGGCAAATCTTAATTTCAGTATGAAGAATAAAACAAAAAGATTAAAGGATAAATTAAAAAGATTGTGCGAAAAGCAAAAAGAAATAAAAGTAACGACAAAAAATAATAATAAAAAGGATAATGTGATTAATCTCTCAACTTGTAATATTAATGAAAGAGAAACTAACTTTCTAAACAAAGGCATAAAAACGTGTGTAGGTTTTTCAAAAAATATTGAAGATTACGTCGTTGACATTGAAATCGCAAGTCAGGATTTAAAAGAAAATGATAAAGCATTGGTTAAAATGAAATGTAGCAAAATCTTGCAAAATTTAAATAAAAACCACCCTAAAGAACATTACAATAAACATATCATTAAATCATTAAAAGAAAAAGATGTTATATTTACTAAAGCTGATAAAGGGAACAAAGTTGTAATATTAGACAAACACGAGTACAACAACAGAGTGGAACTTTTACTGCAAGGAGAAGATTACATAAGCATTAAGAATGACCCTTTAAAATCGTGCATTATAAATGTAAATAAAACACTTAATGAGGTTAAAGTCATACCTAAAAAAGAACAGCATATGGTTAAAGTCAGTAATCCAGTGTTACCGAGGATGTATGCCTTGCCGAAGATACATAAACCTGGCAATAAAATGAGACCGATTGTAAATTTTATAAATTCACCCACGTATAATTTGGCAAAATGGCTAAACAAAAGGTTTAATACTTTTGATAGATTTAACAGCTTAAGTATAAAAAACTCTTTTGAGTTAGTAAACAAGGTCAGCAATATAGTATTGTCAAAAAATGATAGGCTTGTTTCCTTTGACGTAACTGCCCTATTTCCCAGTATTCCCAAGGAAAAACTTCTAACGTTTTTAAGAAAATGGTTGAGTTCTAATGATTTGGATAAGGAGTCAATAGAAGATTTTATGAAACTTACTAATCTGTGTTTAGATCAAAATTTCTTTACTTTCAATGGAAATGTTTTTCAACAAATTTCAGGAGTAGCCATGGGTAGTCCCCTTTCACCCTTTCTTGCTGATCTATTTATGAGATTTTTTGAAATAGAAGTCACTAAAGCTTTTCCTTCAATTTTTAAAATATGGTATAGATACGTAGATGACATTTTTGCCATAGTTCCTGAAAGATATATAGATGAGGCTTTAAATATTCTAAATTCACAGGATAAAGCTATCAAGTTCACAATAGAAATTGAAAACAATGGCTACATCCCCTTTCTAGATCTAAAAATAATGAAAAATAACAATAAATTAAGTTTTGGCATCTATAGAAAGTCAACTCACACGGATAATTATATCAAAAATAAAAGTTTTAACCCTATGTCACACAAATTTGCTGTTTTTAATAGTTTGATTTACAGATTGATAAACATACCTCTAAATGAAGAAGAATTTAATGCGGAATATAAACATATTATAAACACTGCTTTAATTAACGGCTTTAATAAAGATTTTATAATCAGAAGAATGGAAAAATTTAAATATCAAAAAAATGTTAATGATGTTTCCACTCTTAAAAAAGTAAAAGAGGATTATAATTTCAAAAAATTTACTTATCATCCGTGGGCAAATAAAAAGTTCCAAAAAATTTTCAAAGAAGTGGGTATAATACTAGCACCTCATAATAATTACAGTATAAAGAATTTGCTACAGTTTTCTAAAAAAGACAAAATTTCAGACAACAAAAAATCTGGTATTTATCAAGTTAACTGTTTAGAATGCGATAAGATCTATATTGGTAGAACCAAGCGTAATTTAGAAACCAGAGCGAAAGAACATTTTAGAAATATTAAATATAAACAGACCGAGAAATCGGCAGTGGCTGATCATTTTTGGTCATATAACCATGAAGTAAATCCAGAAGTTAAATTATTGAAACAATTGAAGGAACCGATAGATTTAATGGTTTGGGAGAAGATATTTATTTTGAAAAATAAGGATCGCGTAATGAATTTTGATATCCCTCCTATAGACATCATCAATAAGTTTGTGTTGTCCCCGGTAGATGGCAGTTAGATAGGAGCTATCCTTCAAACTCCGGTAGTGGTCAAGGTCAGTCAGTCAGTTAGTGGGTGGATGTCAAGCTGAGTGGCTGAAGATAAAGCAGATGTTTGCTTTGAAACCGGTCCCCAGGATTTATATAAGATAAGTGAAGTTGTGTTACTAGTGTTTAGTTGTTATTAATAACCTAGTTTACTTCACTGTCAGCAGCTTCAGTTTTTTACATAACAGAAAGTTCTAGTGCCTAGATCGCAGCCAAAAGCATCAGTAACACCATGTAAAGCTCCGAGCACACCACCTAAGACTACTGCAAATAAGAACAACTCAGTGAAGTCGCCTGACAAACCATCAACGTCTAGCAACAGGACCAAATTGCCTATTGTGTACCAAGCACCAGAGATAAAGTTCAAGACTCAGTATGATAGAACTGCCTTTCTGAAGGAAAGCGCAAAACCTGCTCCCGAAAAGACAAAGGGAAAGAGAAGTCCAAGAGCATCTCCAAGATCATCTTCGGAGTCATCTTCTGGGGAGGACTCCGACTGGCGACAGACATCCATGTCGGTCGAGCTTTCCAATCGCTTCGAGGCCCTCGAACCGAAAATTGTAGAAGGAAAACAGTCCTCTTCCATAGAAGATATGGAGTAGGAATTACCTGACCATGATGCTGCATCTGCAGCAAGGAAGAGGCAGGATGCACCTGCAGATACTAGCTCTACATCCAAGAAAAAGGGCAAATTGATTCGACCACCACTAAAACCCATGTAATGTGCGTATTTATTTTACATATCCCATTACTATCGCCATGGCTGTCCTTCATTGGAACATACAAGGTTTAAGAGCACATCGACCAGAGCTCGAACTTTTGCTCAATAAGCATGACCCTTTGTTGGTATGCTTACAAGAGACTAAGCTACGACCTCAAGACAATTTTAAAATAAGACGCTACACACCACTGAGGTGTGATATTGAAACAGAAGAGGACGTTCCTGCTCACGGGGGCACTATGATGTTCCTCAGGGATGACACATTTGTAGATCCATTACAGCTACAATCTGACATACAATCTGTAGCTGTAAGGATTAAGCTGCCATCAATCGAATTTTCCATTTGCAGTGTATATATACCGCCATCACATGACCTCTTGTTAACTGACCTTAAAGATCTGGTTTCCCAACTATCAACACCATTTATCATAGTGGGAGACTTTAATGCCCATCACCCACTTTGGGGCTCAAATCAGGCATGTTCGAGAGGCAACCTCATTGCAAAATTCTTGGAGAGCAATAACTTGGTTCTGCTGAACACCGGAGAGCCAACGTTTCTTTCAGACGCCTTTAACACCTATTCAGACATCGATTTAGCAGTGTGTTCATCCCAGTTAGCAGTTTCATTACAGTGGAATGAAATCTCTGATTTACATTCCAGCGACCACTTCCCATTTCTTCTTAGTCTCTTAGCACAAGATGTCTCCCTCGCATATCCCTAGATGGCGCTTTGATCGTGCCAACTGGAACCTTTACACCCAGTTGGCTGTCTTTGATTACGAGCACGATTCTGCAAATGATTTAGTTGATCATCTCACAGAGAAAATTCTTTCAGCTGCAGAACAATCTATTCCATGTTCGACTACCCACTCCGGTCGATTTCCTGTCCCATGGTGGACCAACGACTGCCGGAATGCTATTCGTGCTCGTAGACGTGCTCTAAGGGTATTCCAACGACTCCCTACCCTAAGTAATCTAATTGAGTACAAGAAAGTGCGTGCAAAGTCTAGGCAAATAATTAAGGATAGCAAAAAGACCTCATGGAACAACTTTGTATCATCTTTTAACAGATGTACACCTTCCTCTGTTGTTAGGGGGTTAAGGCGCGTGGCCGGAAAATCAACCCACTTTCCATCGCGTGGCCGGAAAATCAACCCACTTTCCATCGCTGGTCTGAAAACAACTGCAGGAGTTGTTGTTGATCCGTTTGTCATGGCTAACACCTTCGGCTGTGCTTTTGCTCAGGTGTCTAGCTCAAGTAATTATGCTCCAGAGTTCATCTCAATTAAGACTAAGGTAGAATCTCAAGGTTTCGTGTTCAGTTCCAGAAACCTTGAAGATTATAACCACCTCTTCACCTTGGCAGAGTTAGAACACGCTCTTTCATCATCGCGACTGACAGCACCAGGACCAGACGGAATCCACGTTCAAATGTTAAAACACCTCTCACCTGAAGGTAAGGCATTCCTGCTCAAGGTCTATAACCATGTTTGGGTTGAAGCCACGTTTAAGGACAGGTGGTGAGAAACCATCATTATAGCTATCTTGAAAGCTGACAAGGACCGTCACCTCTCTTCTAGCTAATGTCCTATTTCCCTCACCAGTTGCATATGCAAGGTGATGGAACGCATGATTAATGGGTGGTTGGTATTGTCGCTGGAAATGCACAACCTACTGAATAACATCCAGTGCGGTTTTCGACGACGCCGTTCAACAGTGGATCATCTTGTGTCCATGTTGACACAGATTATGAACGGATTTCTTAAAAACTGTCAAACCGTCAGAATATTTTTTGACCTCGAAAAGGCTTATGATATGTGTTGGCAGACAGGGTTGCTACGTACTCTGCACACCTGTAATATACGTGGACGCCTACCACTCTTCCTTCAGAAATTTTTGAAAGACTGCATATTCCAAGTAAGGGTTGGCTCGCTTTTTTTGAATCTTTTTGTTCAAGAGAATGGTGCACTACAGGGATCGGTACTAAGTGTTACGTTGTTTGCTATTGGGATTAATTCTATCTCGAAATGTGTACCTCCGGGGGCCTCGTCATGCCTATTTGTAGACGACTTTGCCGTCTACTGTACATCTCAGCGCACACCGTTTTTAGATTGCCATCTACAGACAAACTTGGACAACCTTAAGAACTGGAGTTTAAAAAACGGCTTCCGATTCTCCGCTGAGGAAACAATCTGTGTTAACTTCTGGCGTCAGCAGAGTCGACTACCTCCAAAGCTTCGTTTAGGCGCTGATCCACTACCATTTGCAGATGAGACGAGGTTCCTTAGATTGATATTTGATATAAATCTTAGGTGGTCGTCGCATATAGCACAACTGAAAGCACGATGTGACCGATCTTTAAATATCTTGCGGGTACTATGTGGAAAATCGTGGGGAACGGATCGTACAGTGTTATTGGGTCTTTATCGCGCAGTCATCCGTTCCAAATTAGATTATGGTAGTATCGTTTATGGCTCAGTACGACCACCTATGCTGAAGAGATTATACACAGTCCATAATTGTGGCATACGTATAGCAGTTGGGGCATTTCCAACGAGCCGAGTTATAAGCCTGTATGCTGAATCTGCAGAACAGGTGCAACATGTTATTAGCAAATTATGGTTGAGGACTTAATTGCATGCCCACACATCCATCGTTTACGCCGTTCTTTAACACCTTAATGGACGCACGTTATAGGAACACTTCTATTAAACCAAAGCTGCCTGGTTTTCGATTCCGGGAGCTCCTTAGACAGCTTGATACTGAAATGCCCAAGATGTATCCTAGGGGGGAGAGGACATACCCTCCTTGGTTGTGCAGAGCGTCCCACGTTGATCTGGGCATGACTATGTCTATGTCTAGTATCCACACATTTTTTAGAATTTTTATCACGATATGAGGACCATTTTATAATTTATACTGATGGCTCCAAGAACTCAAATGGCATTGGTTGTGCTTACGTGTTTGGAACCGAACCATATACATTCGGATTCCACACTAGCACTTCCATTTTTACTGCAGAGCTTTATGCAATATACCGGGCCATCAGTGCACTTCAAAACATACGACAGCTGTACAACTACTACCCTATTGTGCAGCGTATCCAGGATGCTCTCCACGTTTTACACGCTTCTGGCGTTAGCGTGTTGTGTGGATGGATCCCTGGTCATGTAGGCTTGCAGGTGAATGAAATGGCGGATTCGGCAGCCAAGACGGCTACCATGAAACCCAGGGTTCGAGTACCATCTGTGACATCGGAAGATTTTAGGGCCGTACTGCAGAGAGCTGTGCAAACCTGCTGGCAGGAAGAGTGGTCCGCTTTCCGCAATAATAAACTTAGATCTGTGAAAGAACTTCCGATTCCCTGGGTTACCTCCTGTCGTTCATCTCGTCTTGAGGAGGTGAGTTTGGCTCAGTTGCATATTGGGCACTGCCTTTTTACTTATAGTTTTCTTTTTAAAAAGGAGCCTGCTCAATTGTGTCTGTTTTGCAATGAAGCGTTATCTGTACGACACATGCTGCTAGAGTGTTTTTACCTAGCACACCTTAGTACTTCTCTGCAGCTGCCAGCCAGCTTTGCAGAAATGCTCGCGGATGATAATCAAGTAGTGGAGAAGGGTTTTAGATTCTTTTCTAGGTTAGACTTTAGGATTTAGTGAACAGAATTTTTGGTAGGTTGGATTTATATTTGTTTTTATTTATTTTACTTTTGTTTTTTGTTATGTACGTGTATTTTTTATCAGTTCATTTTTTAAACGGCGCTGATGACCGATGTAGTTGAGCGCCCTTATACACATCATCATCATCTAGATATAGATTCTGACCGAGATTCAAACTCGGGACCTCTTGAACATGAGGCAGACATGCTGCCATCTACGCTACCGAGGCAGGCCGGGACGGAGAATGTTACTCATCTTTTTCTTGTGGTTCATGCAAGGAGTGCGAAATTTCAAATTATTACATGGCAATATGCTTTTTAAAAATATGACTTCCATTATCTACAACAAAGCGTGTAATGATGCTGTTTATCTTGATAAACAGTAGGTAGATAGAAAATTATTTTGCAAAATAATTTGTACAAGAGTAGAGGTAGCAAGTAGCTATAACATAAGATTGCTCATAATGTCTTGTTATGCTCTGAAGTGTAGTAATAATTTTGAATCTGTAGAAAGTGTGGCAGTGACTCTAGCTTCACTGAAGTAATAGTCCAGTAGATGAATTCCTAAGTCCACTTGTAGCTCAGATGCAGTGTCCTGTGGATACAGCATTAGTCATCTTGGTTTGTTATGGCATCAAAGTTTAAGAGAGTTTATAAAAATGTGGTTTGTTTTGCTTATGTATGTGAAACAGGTTGTTTTGCACTATGTTAAATGACAGCAGCAAAGACAAAAACATCATCTCTTTCGGAAAAAGCCAATATTATTCGGGAAGATAAACGGTAACCAAAAGTGAAAATTACAAAAATGGCTAGAATGCTTGGTATGGCCACTTAAACTCTTAGCAGGATTCTGAAAAACAGTGTTGTAAACTAGTGCTAAGTTAAAAAGCAAAATCTTGTTTGAAATCCAAATAACATAAGAGAAGGATTGGACTGGATTGGAATATGCTATGGAGAGGATTTAGCATGGAGGTACAAACTTGCTCTATTGTATTTAAGTTTGAATTTATGAGTCACTATGTTTACACTCAGTCTTCACTTACTTGTTGTTGTATAATTGAAACGTTTTCAAGATCATTCGATCTCATCATCAGCTGTTTGGTGACTAAATGAACCTCCCTCTTCTTCCACTACTACGGAGCTCCGATCACTCTGCCATCTGGTGTTAGGGGCACTAAGTTTTAATACTTCATTTAATGCCGGGATTTCAAAATTTATAACTTTATCACGGTTTTTGTTTATGAATATTTTTTCCCAAATATCCAATTCTATGGGCGTACTTAAAGATTTTAACAGTTTAATGTTGTGGCCAATGTTGTGGTTTTCTGTCCAAAAATGGTGTGAAACTGCAGATTTTTCTGTTTGTTTCAACTTAATGTTCCTCTGGTGTTCTTTTTGCCTGGTTAACATGTTTCTCTTAGTTTTTCCTATGTAGCTTTTTTCACAGGTTTCACAATTAATCTGATAAATTCCTGATTTCAAATTGTTGGGGATTGTATTTTTCAGTGGTTTATTTAGCAGGTTCCTCAGACTGAATTTGTTTTGGGGTGCTAGTTTTAAGTTTAGTCTTTTGAAGATTCGTTCAAATTTTCTAAAAGCCCATGGATGGTAGGTGAATTTTCTATATTGCCAATTTGTGTTAAGTGGTGTGAGAGTAGTATTTTTTGATCTTATCTTCAGTTTTTCTTTTCTCTTCATCATATTCCTTATGATGGCTGGGTCGAATCCATTTAATACTGCTATGTCTTTTATGTGTTGTTGTTCTTTTGACGTTAAGGCACTTTTTACAAGCATTCCAGTAGAAAAAATACCTACATTCCTCAAAAAGTGGCTAACCCAGACAACAACGGACCCCAGAGAAATAGATGACATTATCAATCTTACAGATTTATGCATAAGGAATAATTACTTCATGTTTAACCAAAAATTCTACATACAATCAAAAGGTTTAGCAATGGGGAGCCCACTTTCGCCTATTTTAGCAGACCTATACATGAGCTATTTTGAAACACACATAGTAAAGGCCTTCTCACAGATTTATAAATTTTGGCAGAGATATGTTGATGATATTTTTGCTATCATTCCGGAAAAACTTAGAGAAGATTCTCTAAAATTACTAAACCTGCAAGATAATCACATCCAATTTACTATGGAAGTAGAAAGAGACAACACCCTACCCTTTTTGGACCTCAAGATAACTAGAAATCGTCATGGTGTAGATTTTGGAATATACAGGAAGCCCACACACATAGATAATTACATAAAGAAAAATGAATACAACCCAGTTTCACATCAACTAGCTGCCTTTAGAAGTCTAATTCACTGGCTATACAACGTCCCACTGAGTAAGGATGAATTTTTGAAAGAACAACAACACATAAAAGACATACCACTCTCACACCACTTAATAACACAAATTGGCAATATAGAAAATTCACCTACCATCCATGGGCTTTTAGAAAATTTGAACAAATCTTCAAAAGACTAAACTTAAAACTAGCATCCCAAAACAAATTCAGTCTGAGGAACCTGCTAAATAAACCACTGAAAAATACAATCCCCAACAATTTGAAATCAGGAATTTATCAGATTAATTGTGAAACCTGTGAAAAAAGCTACATAGGAAAAACTAAGAGAAACATGTTAACCAGGCAAAAAGAACACCAGAGGAACATTAAGTTGAAACAAACAGAAAAATCTGCAGTTTCACACCATTTTTGGACAGAAAACCACAACATTGGCCACAACATTAAACTGTTAAAATCTTTAAGTACGCCCATAGAATTGGATATTTGGGAAAAAATATTCATAAACAAAAACCGTGATAAAGTTATAAATTTTGAAATCCCGGCATTAAATGAAGTATTAAAACTTAGTGCCCCTAACACCAGATGGCAGAGTGATCGGAGCTCCGAAGTAGTGGAAGAAGAGGGAGGTTCATTTAGTCACCAAACAGCTGATGATGAGATCGAATGATCTTGAAAACGTTTCAATTATACAACAACAAGTAAGTGAAGACTGAGTGTAAACATAGTGACTCATAAATTCAAACTTAAATATGAAGAATACTTCACTGTTAATAATGCTTCTGCTTTTAATATTTATTGCTCTATTGTACCTAAGCCGTAAGTGGGGCAACCCCAGGAGGAAAGATGAGCCGAGAGGAGATAGGTCAATTGTCCTATGGAGCCATGACAGTACAGAGTCCCTACACTTCCCCAGTTGGAAACACCCCAGGCCAGTACAAACGGCATCCCCCCTACTGTAATCAGGAAACAGCCTCACCAGTCCAGGTGCGGAGACCGGAGACCATCCTACTGTAGGAGGAAGTTTTACAAAGAGCACATCATCCTGCCATGCAGCACCGAGACTCCTGCCAACACTTCTACCCTGAAAGAGACTACCAGATGAAAGATATGAAATGATAATGAAGGTGAAATGGAGGAACAGGAAATTCAGGGGATGTAATTAACCTACCCAGCTTTCGCCTGGTAACCCGGGAAAACCCCCTAAAAATCCCATGGTTCAGGTAGGTTGGCCACAGGTATCAAATCCAGACCTCTCAAATGCGGAGCCAACCTGTTTGGTAGATTTAACGGTAAATTAATATTAGCTGTAATTGTAAAATAAATATCAAATCTGCAAAAACTTGTATTGTTTTCTAAGAAAGAAATGCTAACCCTCAATAGGGTAACCCCTTTATGAGTTTAAATTTTCTAAATTCCCTGTAAAACATTATCAAGAGGTTATACAGTAATTTGAGTGGGAGGTCCAGGTTCGATTTCTGTGGCCAACCTACCTGTCCTATGGGTTCTTTTGGGGTTTTCCCAGGTCGCCAGGTGAACACTGGGTAGGATAATTATAACCCCGAAATTTCCTCTCCCCCCATTTCAACTCCATTATCATTTTCACATAATTTCTCCTCTGGTGGTCTCTTTTAGGGTAGAAGTATCAGCAGGAGTCTCAGCACTGTCATGACTCCTTAGGTGGGCTGCCCTCTGTCTCCTCTCACCTCATCCTTCCTCCCGGGAATGCCACACTTAGGGCTTAGGTATAATAAGTCACAGGTTTGGTACAAATGACCTCCATAGTAATCCTAATACAGTAATTTGAATTATTAATGCATAGCACTAAGTTCACCATTTACAATTTTAATTATAAGTTGTTTCTTGTTATTGTCTCCATTCTTGGGTTACTGTTAACTAATCTCTGTTTCATATAACCTTGCCCGGCTGAAATGTATCACTCCGCGTTCAACAACCCTCCCTCTCGCCCTAAATGGCTAATGCTTTCGCATCATACGCCATAGGCGGTGCCTTCCCGTCACATTTCGTAATAATTGCCGGGAAGATAAATAAAATTATACAAAAATCATACAAATAAGGATATGAAGGCATGCAAAAATACAAGTTTATAATGAACTGAGCAAATTGAAACAGAATGGCTGAGCAATGAAACTGAAAGAGTTTGTAATGAAAGGCCTTCGGCCTTTTCCACTGAATTTTTTAAACCAGCACACATACCTTTCAAAAATGCTTGTCTTTCAGTCTTAAAAGTCGTGTCACACCATACTTTACTTTTTGTGTGTTCTTTGTGTATATTTAGCGATTTGTATCTCGGTGCAGTGTGGTTGTCAAATAGCGTCTTCGCCACACAGAAATATCACCTCTGTCTTTTAGCGCATTTTTCTTGCCTCTTTTTTCATTCACAAATCCCAGCTGTATAAGCAATCTGCTGAAATTTGGTAAATCTGCATCCTCATTTACAGCAGACGAAATGTTACTTATGTTAGGGAGTTCGTTTCTAAAGAAAAACTACACACATGAAGACGCACAACACTTTTCACGTATTTTCTCCGAGCACGCACTTTTGTTTATTCCTGCTTTTGCCTGGAGTGGTAAGTTTTCCTGTTTCCTCAATTTCATGTCGCGATGTTCCTACGGATCTAACACTCACACCTGTAACTTCAGAGCCCAGCTGTTCGACTTCTCTCACTGACAAAGACGGATTCTTCTCTGTGAGTGCATTAAACACATGCAATACAATTCTTTTTCCGCCTGTTTGTAAATAATTATCCTTGCGATACTTAAGCGAAAAACTGGCGGTAGACTCTGCCATTATACATATAATACATGCGCAATAAACGATCAATAAAATAATTTAGCTCCCGCACTTTCGAATGGCGATGCATGACTAATCCAGTTCAAAACAAGGTCAGTGATAAAAGTCTTATAAACAAATGTCACCACTACCGCTAAATCACATGCTATCGTGCCATGTGCTTGAGAGCAAAGGAACCTCCTCTTTACTTTGTTTAAGAATTAACATGCATTTCAGATAAATCAACTCTGTTGCGTAATATATTTAATTAAAACAGTTACGAAAATATAAATTTGACAATTCTCTTCCAACATATAATGATATATCACCATGTTAAATAACGAACTAATTTTAACCGCACGACAGTCATTACCACAACAGCAACCAATGAGAGGTGATTAGGTCACGTGACCGTTAAGAGATACTGGGCAAGCTTACGTGAAACAAGGTATAGCCTTAAGATGAGAAGTCTACCCTTCCCTTTCCAAAGAATCCTTCAAACTGTTTGTTATATGATATCACACATTTTGGCTGACTTTGTAGTATACAAATGTTGCACACCCTTACCGCTAATTGCACTAAGAAGTCGTCCAACAGCTTGGTAGCTTCTAAAACATCAGTATTTCTATCACCTCTGAACGTATTCTGAAGAACAGAAGCTTTGTGGTCTGGTGAGGCTTTCACAGAATTACCTGCAACACAGTACAACATAATAAGTAGAACATATTTGCATTTGGGACCCCATATATATAGATAAACCACTTGGTATATCTATAGTACTGCTATAAAGTGAGAAAATTACTGTGTGCATGCGTGCGTGTGTGTGTGTGGGTGCGTGCATGTGTTTTTTTTTTATTGATAATCACCAGGGGGCAGATTTTAATGACCTAAAGATGCTTGAAAAATGACCTATAAAATGACTTGAAAATTCAGTGCAAATGACTTAATTATTAAAAAATGGCATAAAAATTGGATTTCCTTAAATTTACTAATCAGAAGTTATAAATTAAAGATTATTGAATTAATAGGCACACATACATAATTTTCAATACTAAAAGATAGAAAATAATAAAATTCACGGATTAGCGACTTGAGTATATCTATCCACTTCCCTACAATAAATAAAAGTGTACATTCAAAGATTCTCAAATATGAAGGAATGTCGGTTGTCAGAGAAGACATTGTTGTACATCAAGAAACTTTTTTCTACTTCCGCACTGACTATAGGAGCATATTTGAATAGCAACAAGTCACTTTATGCCAGTTCCTCTTATATCTCCACAGTTTTAAAACTTTTCTCTGAAAGTACTTATTTAACTATTGTGCAAAATGTTCGGTATCCTGGATTTTTTCTTATACATTTCCTTAAAATCTTCTTGCCATCTTCACCAGTCATGATATTCAAGTATCTTCAACTTTCTTAACTAAAACTATAGGCTTGTCTAATGCAATGCCACTTTCTTGAAGATTTTGAATCATAGATGGTAAACAAGCAAAGTTTAGCTTGTTATAAGCTAATTGCCCCTCTTATTCACAATCATTAAACACTAGTTGGACTACCTCAATCGCTCTGGCATCTTCCACGTCAAGGGAATTTACTAAGGACTTCACTGTTTGAAAATGTGCACAAAATGAAAACAAGCTGCTAGCCATGAGCCTCATCACATTATTGGTTGTAGAGGTAATGCAACACCACGGGAATGGGATTTGAAATTTTCTCTATGTGCGGGAGATTTGACAAACATCTTTTTAGTATTTGAAATAAGTGCATCTATTTGCAGAAAGTGTGATCTCACTTCTTCTGGCACTATGTAAGACGTGCACCAAACAGGTTGCATGTACTATTCATGGATAAAAGTCCTTGATTTCGCCACTTTAACTGTTTACAGAGTGGCATTAGTAATAAAAAGCAGCACAAGCTCATACTGTATCTCATTAGTCAAAGCAATGACATGGAATTAGTGATCAGAATACATATACTTGAACTGTTTAGGCAAAGGAAAATCAAGAAAAAGGAAATAGGAAGATCTATGGGGGTTAGCGGCATAATACTGGGATGTATAATTCTAATGTTATTAATAATAGGAGTCGAACAGAATCCTAGACCAGAGGAAATACAAACTATTCTGGAGAATCTGGTGGAAAAAATAAATAAAATGGATGGGATGGAGCAAAAAATAGGCAACAGTCTGGAGAAAATAGCTAAGGAAATAAAAGAAGAAGTAGGAAAAGAAATCCATGTTATAAGAGGGGAAGTAGATGAACTGAAAGTGAAATTGGAAAGAGCAGATGAGAGGAGAAGACTAAACTTAGTATTTATAGGAGTGAAAGAGAGAAGAGGTATTTGGCCATGGCAGGAAGTGTCCCAAATATTGACAGAAAAACTACAAATAGAACTACACGGTTGGGAGATAGTGGAGGCTTGCCGTGTAGGAAGACATGTAGGGGAAAGGCCAATTATTGTACATTTCTCTACAACTCAATTAATCTACGAAATACTGGGAAGGGTTAAAATGTTGAAAGGCACAAAAATATTCATAAATAAGGATTTAACACCAGCCCAAAGACACGTGAAGCAAAATCTAATCCGAAGGATGATGGAAGCGAGAGCTGCGGGTAAACGAGCATATATCAGAAATTTGCAACTCTGGATAGAAGGAGCGAACGCAACGTATGCGAGCAAGAGGGATGTATGGAACAGGGAGCCTACACGGGAGGAAATAACTCAGCAAAAATCCAGCCAAGTACCACATACACAGGAAGGGACAAGGGAGCCAAAGTCCGGCACCGGCACACAACAGAGATGATGTAATACAGCACGTGGTAACAACTAACGCGTCAGAGGATACGTCATTGAGTGAATCAAACAAGACGAAAGGAAATCAAATCACATTCGGACAGAAGGGAGGTGAGGAGAGCAGGGAGATGACGTCAACACACGTAACAACAGACAGGAGAAACTGGCTGTCGCCAAGGAGGGAAGAGATTATGGCAGCACATGGACTGGTGGAGATAGGGGAAAGAAGCTGGACACAAACCATTGGTAGTAGTGAAGAAGAGGAGGGGGCGGTAGGTGGTGAAGGCAGGAGGAGAGGTAAAGCAGAGGCGGGAGAAAAAGAACATATTATTATAACTTCGCCGCATGGAAGTATAATGGTGATAAACAAAGACAAACGATCCTCAGCTGTTGGAGGAATTCAGCTGAGAAGCAAAAAGACATTGGAAAAGTATGTGTGGTCTAGGGGCAGAATGGGTTCACATAGCAGTCAGTCAGGAAAATAGGATTTTGGAACTGTGAAGGAATAAAAAATAAAATTAATACGGGAACCTTACAGCACTTTTTGGGGATGCTGGATTATTTAGCAGTGGTTGAAACATGGTTGAAAGATGAGGTCATTGACATAAGGGGTTTCAGTTACGTAGGAAGAAAGGGAGAAGCATATGCAAAGAAAGGGAGACTATATGGAGGCCTAGGTTTCTTTATTAGGAAGTCTCTGTGTAAAACAATGAAAGAATCATGGTACAGGCATAAAGAAGTGCTTTGGGTTGTAACAGAAGATAAGGAGCTTGATGACAGCATGATATGTTTAGGTATAGTGTATAATCCGCCAGTCTCCTTACAGTTTCATAATCCCGAAATATTTTAGCTCTTTGACAAAGACATTGAGAGGTTAAGGGATAAATACATTAACATAGAGATTATAATAATGGGAGATCTAAATATAAGAATTGGGGAAAGTGACGTAAATCTAACAGATGATTGGGAAAATAATAACATAACAGGGAAAAATGATTATATTAGACGTAGCAAGGACAAGATCGTCGAGAGAGGAAGTGAAAAACTCATTGAATTTTGTGAAATAAATGCGCTTGACATTCTTAATGGGAAATACGGTGAAGATGAGCAGGGGGAATACACCTTCATAAATGCAAATGGCCAGAGTGTAATTGACTGTTTTCTGGTCCAATAATATTAGACATATAGTGAGTAATTTCAAAGTGTCAAACATAAGTACCAATAGTGGTCATTTCCCATTAGTAACGTGTATTAAAATCAAATCACAAAGTGTGGAAACTGACACAATAAGGGAGAGAATAGCAGCTAAAAGAGAACATGTTAGATATAGGTGGAAGGAAGAGCACAAGTCAAACTTTGAAAGTCTTTTAAATTCCGAGCGAGGGAAAATATGTCAGTATGGGATACTATATAACTTGGAAACCTTTGAAATTGAAAAGGCGATGAATATCTTAAATTTCATATTGCACTGGGCAGGGGAACAGATGAAAGTTAGAAATAGGCAAATTATTAAAAGTGACACATGGTTTGATGAGGAGTGTAAAATAAATAAAGGTATTGTAAAAGTGAAGTTGGTAAAATGGAGAGAATCAGGGAATATTAAACTGAAAGAACAATATCTGCTAAACAAATATTATTATAATAAGTTGCTGGAAAATAAAAAATCTCAATGGAGGAAAACAAATGCCAGCAAACTAATCAGTACTATTACTGAAAATAATGTAAGTAAAATATGGAAAGGTATTAAGACATTATACAAAAAATATATTGTCAAATCTAACATAACTCAAGAAGAATGGTTACGGTATTTTGCAACTTTATATACATTTGAAAGCTTTAGTGTAGAGAGGGTAATCCCTGAAATAGAAAATAATTTCAATGAAATCTTGGACAGAGTCATAACAGATGAAGTAATGAATCAAATTAAAAAAATTAAAAGGAAGAAAGCACCGGGTATAGATAGTATACCCGGAGAGTTCATTAGGGAATGGAGCAAAGACGTGAACCGAGTTAAAGTTCTAACATCATTGTTCAACTCAATGAAAACCAAAGGGTATATACCTAAGAGTAGGAAAAAGGCCATTATTCAGCCAATTTATAAGGGTAAAGGGGATATGGATGTACCCAATAATTACCGAGGCATAGCACTGTTATCGAATGTGGGAAAAATTTATACGGGTATCTTGGCAGAAAGGCTATAAGTGTGGGTAGAGGAGCATAATATTCTTTGAGAATTCCAAATGGGCTTCAGAAATGGGAGGCGGACAGTTGATAATGTATTCATCATAAAAACACTAGTAGATAAATACCTAAAAAATAAGAAAGGTAAATTATATACGGCTTTTATCGATTTGGAAAAAGCTTTCGACCGGGTAGAGCTGAAACTGTTGTGGTATAAGCTGTTAATGAAAGGAGTGAGGAATCAAATGGTAACTATACTAAAAGAATTGTATAAAGAAAATACATTTTGCATAAAATATGAAGAAGGGGCACTAACTAGAGAAATACAACTGGAGGGAAAAGGACTAAGGCAAGGGTGCAAGCTAAGTCCAATTTTATTCAATTTATTTATTGATGATGTACTACAAAATATAAGTAAGAATAATAGTCTCATGCCAGTAATAAACAACTTACAAGTCCCAGGTTTACTTTTTGCAGACGATTTGGTAATGTCCATTACCGTTAATGGGTTAAAAATATCTTTGCAAGAGGTGGAGAAATACTGTTCAAGAGTCGGGCTTAAAGGTAAACAGCGAAAAAAACTCAAATTGTAGTATTTAAAAAAGGAACTAAATTGAGTAAATATGAAAAGTGGAAGAAGGGAGAAGCTGAATACAAAGTAGTGCGTGACTGTACTTAGGATTAAAATTAGATGCAGGAGGCAAATGGGAAAAACAAAAGAAATCAGCACTGGCAAAAGGGAAAGCAGCAATGATGGCTGTGAGAGGGTGTCTATATAAAATGCCGGAGATGGAGATGAAATGGTTGGAAAGAGTATATAGTTCTGTAGTTGAGGCCAGAATGCTATATGGCATTGAAATATGGGGGCTTGAGAATGAGTGGGAAGTTGTGGATCAGATACACAGGATGTTCTGTAAGGAAATGGGGAGAGTAACAAGGAAAGGGTTAATAATGGAAAGAGCCTTGAAATACTGGCATAGGATCTTGAATTGAGATGAAGGCAGTTAATTGCAACAATGTTTAAAATATCAAGAAGCAAGTCTGCAAAGCTCGGGCTGGGCAAGCACTCTACAAAACAATTTAGAAGATAATGGCTTAGGGGATATTTGGAGAAAAAGAGATAGAAATTATAAAGGTTTCTGGAGAAGTGTTAGAAAAAGATTTGAAGATATAGAGATTCAAAAACTGTTCAGCCAGTTAGGTGAAAAGAGGTCATTGGTATATTATGTTGAGTTGAAAAGTGGCTGGGGAAGGAAGCAGTATATAGATAAAACCATTAATGAAGAAAGGAAAGGGATAGCATGGCTGAGAGCAGGAGTGTGGAGGCTAAAAGGGCAGCAGAAAAGGTTTGTGCAAGACAAATGCCCATTTTGTGGGGGTAAGGAAGATGTGGAACATATACTTTTTGAATGCAGGGAAACAGAGATTTGGCGAAAAGAATACATCTGGAGAAAAATTAAGCGAAGGCCTGATATATGTAAAATTACAGATAAAAATCTCAAGAATGTAGGACAGTTCTTAAAGTGAAAAATAAATGGAAGTGGACTGTGAAAAAAGGAAATGAACAATAGTGTGTAAGCAATAGTAGTAATGGTAGTAATGTTAGTAGTAATAGAAATGTAAGTAGTGTATTACACATTTTGTAATTCAATGGGCTGCCCACCAATTAATGGCCTGGGCCAAATACTGGCGAGCAGCTCAACAATTGTAATAGCTTAGTACACTAAATAAAAAATAAATAAAAAAAAATAAATATACTTGAATGATTTATGAATTTTGTCTGACACTTCCGAAGTCAGCAAAAATATTTACCTGATCCATCTGGTTCTAGCGCCTCTACTATTACATTGGCTATAGTACTGACCTTCACTGTCCATGCTTTCATCATTGGAAACCTTTTTTCCTGTGACATACTTCATAGAATGTGATATTCTTCATAGAATATAATTCTTTCTTACTGTTAACTCATCCAGCAAACACCCCATGTGATATTTCAGAAAGTTTTTCAACTTAACGCTATTCAGCTTTTTAGAGGAATATTTGCAGTTACAAACTTGGAACCTGCACCAAAATTTAATCCTACACTCTCAAAAAGTAGTATTTGCACATTATTCTGTTTAGAATTTTCCACAGCCCACTTATGTTTGTCACGTCGATAAGTTGCACTGTGAATCATTTTTCAGTTGCTACCTTAATTTCACAAAGCTTACAAAACAATATGGAACTAGCTGTAGAAAAAACTTATTCCAGAGACTTGTTTATAATATTCTTTAATCTTCTAGCACACTAGCTTCACTTTTGACATAATGGTATGGAACACGTAAATAATATACGCAACCACACTGTTGAAAATCAGCTAGTTCATTGACCCAGTAACACAGTTGCAACTACAAGCAGTGTGAGACAATGAGGAAGGGAAATTCTCTATTACAAAGTCAACCCAAATGGAAACCATGCAGTCAACATTCATGTCATTGCAAGAGATGATGCAATTTAAAAATTGATGTCCCAATATGTTTAAAAATGACCAGAAAATGCTCTGAAATATTAAAAAAATGACCTAAAATGTTAAAATAGAGAAAAATGACCAAAATGAAATGTCATTAGAATCCATACCCTGGTAATCACCATTGAAAAGCATTATTTTTCTAGTCAGACATAAGCTAAATGACAGCTTAATGAACAAAGAACCAGTGCTACTAGACAATCATATTTGCAGATGAATAGTTGCCCTGGAAACAGATCTAACCCATACTTCTGTCATTCTGTCTTTTATTATTCGCTGGAATGTCAATATTGAAAAATAAATTAGATCTGAAAAGAATATGTTTTAAACCTGCACCGTGACATACACAGAATTGAGTTGAGTTTATTGCAATTCAACACAGTGAAATTTACAATTGAATCATGTCAATAATATATACATTGGATTGGTTACTACTTAAACATACACAAGTAGAATAGAACAATCAAACCACTATTTACAATAAAAACTCTTCCATAGTATAATATGCTGTATCTATCCGAAAATTTTCCAAAGCTTTTTTAAATTTACAAACATTTTTTTTTTCCATTTTAATTTATTTTGGTAAAGCATTATATAATTTTACCCCCATAAAACTAGGCATCCTTTCATAAAGACAAAGTCTGTGACCCTTAATGTAAAAATCATTCTTATGAGACAGATCAGGAATACAATGGACAGAAAAACAATGAAGCAGGTTTATTATGCATTTATACTCTCGCATATAAGTTATGGCATTACACTATGGGGAAATACTACACAAAGAGAAATTGGAAAAGTGCTGAAACTACAGAAGAAAGCTGTTAGAATAATAGCAAAAGTAAATAATAGACATGTAGAAACCTACGTAAAGAACTAAAGATTTTAACAGTTCCAAGCGCATGCGCCCGCCCGCCCACCCGCCCACCCACATATATATATAGCATATAAACCATTGTACATAAAGGATACCAAAGGAATTGCAATATACACACTTGAAGTTAGAGAAATAATGAAGACTACTACAGAACAACACTAAGAGGAACACTGAATAACCGAGCAGTAGAAATGGTAGGAAGGGAGTTATTCAATAAGTTACCAAATGAAATAAAAAACATAAACCAAGTAAAGGAAATTATGAAAACCATAAAAAAGTACTTAACTGAAAAGGCATTTTATAGTGTAGAGTAATTTAAATATGGATTATGTAACTAAGATTAATTGTATATAATGAAAATAGTTTATATTATGACATGTCCCTTAAATTGTAATTAAAAGGATGAAAATAAATTGAATTGAATTTCTTGTATTGTAATTATGATTATCAGAAATGACTGACATTTGTATTTTGAACTTGTTTAAGTACAGGATGGTTTTATATAAAGACTAGGAAGTGTGAGGAGCTTTAACTGTCTAAAGAAGTGCCTACAAGATTCCTTGTTTGCGAGATTAGCAACAGCCCTTTTTTTTTTAATAAATTTTTTTTATTGAAATTTGCTTTACTAGTACTGTCCCATATTTCTAAAGCATAGGTAATGTGTGCTAGAATGAGGGAAAAATAAATTGTCCTGGCAATCCTATCAGGCATAAACTTTCTTGAATATCTAAGAACAAATAAATTTTTACTGATCACTATAGATTACTACTGCATAGTAAACTCAACTTTTGATGTCTTATCGGTTAGATTTGTTTTTGGGATAACTAATTAGTTGTAGAGTGGTTTCCACAAGCATTCTTGGAAACATTTGTTATTACCTGCTATAATGACTCTCACTGTAAGTGTTTGGTGTTCTTGCTCCGCTTCATCACCTAGAATTCCACCAATCCAATCAACGAATAACTGTAGAGGAAGTAGACTATCTGCACTGTTTACCAAATCCAGTCCACTCAGCAAAATCACAAACCTGAAGATAAACATTTAGTTAAACATTTCTTGCATTTAGTCACATCCTTGATCAACTTCTGTAATTGCAATACCTATGCAGAGTAAGCATACACTATACTATGATGAGAGCAAAAGAACCAACTCTTGCTGCAATGAATAATGAAAAGCCTTCTGTGATTGTGCACATTCACATTTGAAAACTGCTTTTAGTTCTTTACCAGTGTCATTCTTATTTCTAGCCAACTGAGATCTAGATCTTAAGCTGCAGTTTTCAAGACTGCAAAAAATGGTTTAATAACTCCAACTGTGTAATAAGGTACATGTGCCCAATAACATGTTTACAGTACAACATAAAAATTTGCTAAGAAAAAACTTGCCTATCTTCAGTGCATTGCAGTGGTCGTTCAACTACTTCTGGGGGACCTGCCCAACAATAGTCTTCAACAACAAATTTTCCATCACCACTGCCAGTACCAAGAACAGCACATACTATTCCTGTCACTGTCGAGTGAACATCCAGATCCCCAACCAGCCTTATACGTTGGAGTTCATCTTCAAGAATAAGCTCATCACTTTCATCAACAAAGTTCGTCCTCACTGGTTGAGGGATCAGCTGGTGCTGAAAACAAATTAACCTCTGCTATTATACATTTATTGGTATCTAATTTAACTTTAAAGTTGCTCTTTCAATTGCATTCTAATGGATATCATTGAAATTTCAACCATTTGACACTATGACAGAGCCTCCATTATCACAAATAACTGTCAATCAACACATATTCTAAATCTCATTAGACATTACCTATTTTCTTTGCCCAATATATTTCAGTCACACATTTGAAATTAGTTCACCATCAAAACCAGTCATGGTCTCTTGATAAAGGAATGAAAAAATACTGAAGTGTAACATGTAATACAGCCATATGTTACAATATAGATGAATAATTTATGAATAATCATACTGTGTTATACAGGAAAGAAATGGCAAAACTGGCATTAACTAACTGGGATTATCCAAATTACAATGTAATGAAAATTGTCTTATTTCCTAACAAACTTTCATCTGAGTGCTAATTCAGATTACCTCTTATGCTTTGTTTTAAATTAAATAAGTTTAGAAGGTTAGAATCATAACTGAGAAATTGAAGGACATTGCTGAGATTTCAACCACAGACGCACAGAAACTACCACTGAGCTACTATTGCAACATGTTGCATGTTAAATTCTCCTTATTTTCAAACCAAATGTGGAGCTGTTCAAATGCTTATGCGACTTTTCAGATATAAGTACATTGGCATCATCTGCAAAGAGCACAGCTATTGGCCCCTGGCTAAGGCTATATGACAAGTAGTTTACAAATATTAAAATTAACAATAGCCCAAATATAGAGCATTGTGGGGACACCTTTAGTAATAGCACCTGGTTTTAAATCATAACCATTTATCATGTTTTCTAGATTATGTCTGCTAAGATTTGAAGCAATTTAGGCATCTCATTGAAACCATAACATGTTAACTTTTGCAGCAAAAGGTTAGGATCTGTTCTGTCTAATGTCTTACCTATATCACAAAATATTCCTATTGGTAGTCCTTTTTGAATCAAAGCTGTTACTAATTCAGAGGTTAATATGTATGTTACAGTTTCAGTTGACATCCCTTTTCTAAATTTTAACTAGAATGATTAATACTGTTATATAGCTCCTTGTATCTTATAATCTGATTGCATATCACCTTCTAAATTACTTTAGAAGAGGCTGTAAAAAGCAAGATGCGTATGTTCAAGATTAAATAGTAAATTCATGAAAACAAGAAAAAATAATGGACCCAATATTGACGAAGTAATGCAAGTCTGACTGTACCTGGTTCTGATTCTAACAATATTTTTTCGTGCTCTATTTGTTAAATAGGACTCCAACTAGGACACTGAGAGGTTATCAGTGCATAAAAGTGCTATTTCTGTAACATCAGCTCATGTTTAACATTGTCAAAGGCCATAGGCAGATCATAGAAAATAGCTAGAATGAACTCCTTGTTATTCAATGCATTTAATACTAATTGCTAAGTCTATATGTGGCGTTTTCAGAAGTTGCTCATAATAGATTATACCATAACTTGTGGAATGGCCACAAGTGCCATCTACAGCGACAACCAGAATATTCCTAGGCAGCGGATACGCCAATCTTATCAAAAGTACTATCTCTAAATACTTCATATGTCTCTGAAAACATGGCTGCGTACCTCTTCACTTATTTCTTTGAGAATGCTTGGTTTCAGTTCTTGATGCTTGAATAAAGTTCCTAGAATAACACATCTCTGTGATTCATCTTCTTGTAACTCAAAGAGTTTAAGAACTGGTACATCAGCTCCTGTTTAAGGAAAAATGTAACATATAAGCACCACATGGATTTCATGTTTAAGTAAATTCACTGGAAATACTCTACTCACCCCATTTACTGTGCACCCGTTTTAGTAATAGTTCTGACATTTTTGACAACCGAACAGCATAAATATGTGCAAACTGGCGTCCAAATTCCTTTGCTTTGTGTAAAAAACGTTCAGATAAATTCTTGTAATCGCAATTAACTCTAGTAAAATTTAATTCTGAACTGTTATGTTCCATAGCGATTGCATCGCCTTCAAAATTACAATTAGCCACCATTTCTGTCTCAGCTTATGAGTAAAACAATCCGAATACTATTATAATTTATTTTATAACACACCCCGCCTTCGTAAACTCAGCATTGGCGCCATTTATTTACAGTTGTCAGATCAATGCACAGTGTCAACATCTGTACAATTTAGAAAACTGAACATGCAATACCAACTTTAAAAATGTTATAGTGTAATAATCTGACAGTGTAAAACAACATTGGTTACCTTTAATACTGTGTTTTTAAATAAAGAAATTTCAACACAGTAAAATATTTTGAGTTCTCGCTCAATTAAAAGTTAACGGTTTTATTTAGTACATTTTAAATATATCTATTTTATAATAGCTGATAGATGTTTATCTGAGAATGCTCTCAAATTAATGTGAAGTATTTTTTTTTAAATCTGACCACAGAATCTCACGTTGTGTAACCGGGTGAGGGATGTGTGATTGAGATGATCTTGAGCGTTTTCATTACTGCGACATTTATTGTAGTTTTGTCTATGCGGAATAGTTCTGATTCGAACGGAATATGAGACTGTACTGCAATGGCAGGATGAATTTACTATACATAAAACATGATATTTTCGTATTCGGAAAAACTTAATAAAATATTTTCTGTGCTTCTAAGTGATTTAATATATTCATGGTTTCTTTAAATTTTCTCTTTACGAATACACACTAACAGATTGTTTTTGTTTACAATTTCCCCAGAACTACCAGAACCCACAGAAGACCAAAGTTTGACGGAAATACTCCATTCAGTGGTTTATTTGGCAATAGCGCAAAGAGTTTTATTTTCAATGGTTTGAATTCTGATACTCGCCCATTTATCTCTGAACCCGCCTTAATTGAATGGCCAAAGTGCCTTAAGAACAGCAATGAAATACATAGATACCTATATTACAAAGGATGCACGGTCTTATTGTGTTTAAAATGTATGATATATAGTTGTCAGTGTTTAAAGAAAAACATTCCCTTGTATTTTTCATACGTTGATCTCCGATACTTTGCGAATGCATAAGGAGCATTGCTGCCTCTCATTATATCGGGACAAATTTATTTTCATTTGCTCCTCGGCAGTGGTGGACATACATTGTCGTAAATAAGCCTTGGATAATCTCCAGAAAGGCGTATTCATTCTTGAAAGCAAAACAAACATCGCTTACATCACGAAATACAAAGGTAAGTGGTGGGTAAGTGTAACAATCATGGCATATACTGTTCGATATCAATTTTTTACTGTTGTTTTTGAAAGGTTACCTATTAAAATTAATGTTTCCTCTGGTGTATATTACATTGATGGCCTGTCAATGCATTAATGGTTGACAGCTTCATGCAAATAATCACGAAGCGACAGTCTTTTCTGCTATTTTATTTAATGATGCATATTCATCTATCTGAACCGTATAGTTTTACAATGCCTAACCTGAAATAGATGAGGGTTTTCTTTTCAATTATAAATACACCCATAATAAATTTGATATAAAGAACTTTCAAAATAGTTAAACTGTTATTCTTTCCCAATGTAAAATGTGTCCTTAAGATTCGTGGGTTAGTGGTGGACTTGACTGACCACTCTACGGAGGATATTCGGCACGGAGGTCCAAACATGGTCCGTTGTGTCTATGCCCCAAGTGGAGCACTCCCGGGAGGTAGGATGAGGCGAGAGACAGGGCGGTAATCTCAAGGAGCCACGACAGTGCAGAAGGCAGGGTCTCTACACTATTCCAGTTGGAAACTCCCCGGCAGGCCAGTACAATTGAGATCCCACCCTATTTCGGTCCGGAAACGGGTCAACCAAACCGGGTTCGGAGTTTGGAGACCGTCCTACCAGAGTAGGAAGTTTTACCAAGAGCATATCATCCTGCCATGCAACGCCGAGACACCTGCCGACACTTCTACCCTGAAAGAGTCCACCAAATGAGAGATGGAGGGAGATGAAATTCGGGGGATATAATCAACCTACCCAGCATTCACCTGGCAATCGAGTAGGTTGGCCACAGGAATTGAACTCGGACCTCCGGAATGGAGGCCACAGATAAAACTGCCTGAGGCATCCAGCTCAGTTGGGTAAGTGGTGACACGAAACTGCATTGTTGCAGATATTCACCTCCATTCAAATTCTTCTTCTTTCTTCTTCTGCTTATTTAACTTCCCTAGTTGTACCACTATCATGGTGTTAGAGGGTTCTTGTTCTTCTATCCTTTTAAGGTCGGGCCTGAGGAACCGAAGCTTTGGATCCGATGGAGAACTAGAATAGGTTCAATGCCTGGTGTGAAGGTGAAGGAAGTGGATGATATATGACAGTGAGATAAATGATATGAAAGATGATGGAGCAGTTGGTGGAATGCTGACGGGGGAAACTGGGGGACCCAGAGGAAACCCGTCCCAGTGCCATGTTGTCCTCCACAAGTCTCATTTTGCGGTCATCTGGGATCGAACCCAGACCACCTTGGTGACAGTCAAGCGATCTAAGAGACTGTCCCTAAAATATTCAAGATATGCACTTAATTTCAGGATGGTTCAGGTGATTTCAACTGTGGCCCACAGTCGGGAGGCCCGGATTCGATTCCCATGGCCGACCTAATTGACCCATGGGTTTTTGGGGTGTTTTCCGGGTCACCAGGTGAATGCTGGGTAGGTTGATTATATCCCCAAATTTCATGTCCCTCCATTTTATCTCCATTATCATTTCCCATCATCTCTCATCTGGTCACTTTCAGGGAAGAATTAATGGCGGGAGC
The DNA here is from genome assembly GCA_030765055.1 of Mantis religiosa. NCBI lineage: Eukaryota > Metazoa > Arthropoda > Insecta > Mantodea > Mantidae > Mantis > Mantis religiosa. The sequence goes on along the minus strand of CM060956.1, from coordinate 109,151,604 downwards.
CACGGCGGTGCATGGCAGGATGATATGCTCCTGGTAAACAGTTTATCCTCTGGTAAGACTATCTCCGGCCTCTGAGCCCACCCTGGAGGGGCCGTTTCAGGACCACAGTAGGGTGGGATGCCAGTTGCACTGGTCTGCCGGGGAGTGTCCAACTGGAATAATGTAGAGACCCTGTCTTCTGCACTGTCATGGCTCCTTGGTATGACCTTACTTTCTCCTCTCGCCTCATCCTCCCAGGGGTGCCCCAGTTGAGGCATAGGTACAATTGAACAAGTTTGGATCTCCGTGCCGAATCCCCTCCATAGCATAGTCCAGTCCAGTCATTTGTCATGAAAATATTTTAAATATATGATTTTTAGTCAAAATAGTTGGAGACATTTTCATAAAATACAATTTTTAAACAACTTTTCCACTTTAATGATGGTTTGAAGTCTTCCTTAAAATATTCGTATTACAATAGGACCAGTTTCTAAAATGCTTTTCTTATCTTTTTATTCAGAGAAATTCAGGACTACTTCTCCACTTACTATCTTCATGGCAGTGTGTTTAAAAATACAAATAAGAATAAAATTAAGTAATTTATGGCAAGTTTAATATTTTAAATGGAAAATGTTACAAAAGGAAACAATTTACAGTTTCACCTCTTACTGTGCAACACGGGTCATCATGTACAAATGTTTTAAATGTCAAAATATTGCTTTTAATTTCCCTAATAAGTAAATAGAAGTATTCATTTTCACTCAAAAGTTGAATACCGAAATTTAATGGAAATAGGTATTTTGGGAATTTCTGAATAAAATAATTTGGTTTTTGAAAAACCTATGTGTATGTTCTTCTGTGAACAGTATAGTTCAAATAAGAAAGGTGGTTACATACCTAACTTGTTTAGGTCTTGTTAAGTTTCCAAACAAAATTCCCCATCTTAACTAACGTATACATGAGCAATTTTTTTGTCTCCTTATAAATGAGTAATAATTTTGATGAAAATACAATGCCTATTAAAAATTCTCTTGTAATTTCTGTAAGTTCTCTCATTCTGAATGAGTTTTGCATCATTTATAACAGTTTGTTATATCAGTTGCAGGTACGGACAGTCGTAATGTGTAAATCTGTGTTGGCTGTACACACGTGTTTAGGGAATGCACCCTTCACCCTCAAGATGTGCCCAGGAATACAGATATAGGCTTCCGGCCCCCTGTTCTGTTTCCCTTCCTGTTATTTACAGCTGTGGACCACTTGTTGAAACTCGACCACATGTCTCTCCAGCAAATCTTCAACAACTTTGTTTCCTTTCATTTATTGCAGCCTACATTTTAAATTGTGTATTATTCACTCTAAAGCTTTCCCGCAAACTTTAGAGAAAATACTAAAATGTACAAAAATTGTATATGGATCTAATTGAATATACGGTTCTGAAGTCCTCTAAGACCATAAAAATAAAATGTTGGAAAACTACCAAATTTCATATTGGAATAGGATGCTGTGTAAGCATAGGCAAAGATTTTCTAGGGTCTCCAAACTACCCTTTACATAAAAACATTCTCCAAAAAATTATTTTCCCCAAAAAATGGTTGTAACTACTTTGATTAGAGTACTACATATTTAAAATATCTTCTTTAAGTGTACAAAAGTTATCTCACTATACCAATCCTGAATAAATGTTTATTGAGACAGTCATGGCCTGTTAGAAGTCTAAATGTTGCTGCAGAGATTTTCTTGGTAGGTATTGACTCTAGTCGTGCTGTTACATACATTTTCCCATAGTTCTCCCTTTGTTTGTAATATATTATCTTCTTTAATTTTTTGATTTTATGTTGATATAATTATTCTTTTGATAGAGTGATAACTTAGTGGCTCAAATGAATCTGAACTAATTTTACTGCCATTTTTTGGCTAGAAAGTCAGCTGTCAACAGGTATTTCACAATGTGCTGGTATCTAATGAAATATTAATATTTTATTTAAATTAACTGTTTTATGATGTTATGGCATTCTGCAATATTTAGTTTTTAGATGTTATATTAGATGTTATGGAGAGTATAGCTGCATTAGTCAGATACTAATACAACTTTTTCAAATTTATTAAATTATAGATGAGTCATATCTTTTTACACATCAGCTTCACTTACATACCCACCTGAGGACATGTTTCTCAAACTACTGTTCGCATCTTCAGCTCTATTGCGACTAAAGCTTGATCAAGTGGTGAACAGCTCTGGAGTTGCTGCTGCCATCTGTTGATTTTGTGATTAATTTAAATGTGGCGTTGTCTTCTGGCATGATTTCGAAGTTCATTAGTTTGTTTTTATGCTTTTCTATGTATATTTTCTCCTAGATGACGAGCTCACTATGTTTTTGTACATATTTTAGTAATTTGGTGCTATCTTCAATCTCATGATTTCCAGACTAGAAATGAGCTGCTATTTCAGACTTATCAATATTTTAGTATCTTAGGTGCCTGAAAAGTTTTTATTCCCTAATGCCTATGTTTCTTTGTGTTCTCCCTATGCAAATGTTTTCAGTCTTTACACTTTATGTGGTTTTTCTTCTGGTTTTATCTTATCTGTATTGCTGCTGTTAAAAACCCACTTAACAGCAACAATACAGATAAGATACAGAAACAATGCAGTGGGTCACTGAAGATGACGTGAACCAATGAGAAATTATTGAATTGCCATAACGACAGCCAATTCAATAATTTTAGATTAGCTAGAGTTAGCTTCATTCTGTATGTGGATGTTGTTGAGTAAAGAAACAAAACATTCTCCGTGTGAGGGAACTTGATTTCAAGTTATATTGTGAATGAATGGATAGAGTCAACATTAAAAATTCAATGCCATGGCTGGGATTTGAACCACAGATCTCCTGGTTTCCGTCCAGTCACTCTAACCCTTTGAGCTACCATGCGTCCTGACATTAAATTCTCCATTTGACTCGTATATTTCCCTGGTAAACCACTAGGGGCCCTCGCATATGGGGTACACCATTTGTGGCGACTTACTATCATAAGTACTTGAGTCCCAGGCTTCATCACTTAACTCTTATTATTTTAGTTAATTGATGGAAATTAAACATTTCTCCACACTAGCCGTTTATAGGCTAAGGTTTTTGATGGATAGAGTTAATATGAAAAATTCAATGCCATGGCTGCAACTTGAACCACAGATCTCCTAGTTTCCCTCCATTCGCTCTAACCCATTGAGCTACCATGGCCAACGTGCCGTCCTGTGGTTCAAATCCCAGCCATGGCATTGAATTTTTCATGTTGACTCTATCCATCAAAAACCTTAGCCTATAAACGGCTAGTGTGGAGAAATGTTTTATTTCCATCCATTAACTAAAATATATTGTGAATATTTACAAAAATGTTTGAGTTAATCTTGTTAAGGAAACCGACACTTCTAAAGTTACGTGTTAATTTGTGTTACAACACATTTTGTTAACTTCATATAGAATTAAATATTGGAGTATTTAAAAATTAGTTGAACGATTATTTTGTTTCATTTCGTAAAATCAATTCTAACTCTCATCTGAGACTAAACCAGAGGTAAGATGTTTTCATGCTTGAACTGCAGCAGCCATCATATAAAGGAATTTGCTCAATCTCAGACACCAGATCTCAGTAAAAGCTCACAGTGAGATGACTGCATGACCCAGAAAATCGGCACCATCCCCAAGGCTAGGAAGCAGCAACATCTACAGGATGCTGCAGCATCCCAACCCCCAAGAACTAGTTGCAAATGTCATGTCAATGTGGTGCTGAATTGCATCAATCCATTTGAAAACTGGTCACATCATGCTAGAGAAAAAATCTGTGAGCCAGCTCAAGATTAGCTTGTGTTACATATTGCATTTTACCTCCTCATATGGAGGACTTATATCCTATATGGCCTACAAGTGAGTGCCTGGGGTCAAAATTCTGTCAAATAGCAGAGGAACTCTTGTTCTGAGAGAAGTACAGGATGGGGTATCAGCCCAATTTCTAATATAAAGTGAAGAAGTGGGTGATAATATAAGACGGTTGTTGTATAATCTGCCTTGTTAATTTTCCAAAAGAATGTTCATTTAGGAAAAAAAAGTGTAGTTAATTTGTTAACTTATGTTTGTTCTTTAGTATCTAAAATAAATATCTCAGCGGACTTGAGATAACTCAGGATATTACAGAAGGAGCTGCAACGTAGTGTTGGGCATATTGGACTGAAATAGCACACAAACTTATATTCAACTGTTAATGCAAAACGTGTAAACAAATGCCAATGTCCACTGATTATTTATTATAGTACAATGAGAAAGCACAGCTGTGATCCCATCTCCATGGTGTTCTAATCACTTCTGATCTTAGTTAGAATGAGCTACATGGGTATATAGGCTTAATCAGCCTAAAACTGGAGAAGTTGTAGTGCCTTTTAAAAGTCACTTCAAACTTAATACATAATTCAGCAAAAAAATTAAAATCTTAACGTTTTAGTCAAATATTGTGGTTCAGTTTTCATTCATTTGCTTTTATATACATAGTTGTTATTGTTATTGTGTTCAATAAAAGACTAATAATTTGTAATTTACTAGCCATCAATGCACGAGTGCGAATCAATAAAGACTGAGAATTACTTCTTTTTCTGTGCACAACAAAGGCACACTGTGGAAACAATTTTGCATGATGCCAATGGATCAGCTCTGATTGGTGGACAAAATACATGTTTGCTTGCGCATGTATCTCTACACATGGGATGAACAAAGTAAGTCAGTTCGCCAGCCACCTGCAGAGGAAATAAGAGGTGTTACACAAACAATGTGCTGCATTGAACTTTCACTTTTGTTTGCAGAAATCTAGCATGGAAGCTTACAGAATGTTGTAGGAGACATAGGGCAATGATGTTCTGCCACATCTGCAGGACATCAATGGTTCAAGGAATTTAAGGAGGACCGTGTTTCAATAACAAAGCAAGTTGGGCCAGTTGCTCCAGCTATCATCATTGTTCATGAAGACCGATGAATAACAACTGACAGACTTGCAGACATTTCCCATGATGTTTTTTTTCCATTCTGCATAATTATTTAAACCTGAGATGTGTTTGTGCGAGGTGAGTACCAAGACTATTGATCCTGAACAGCAATTGATGCAAGTGGAAGTATTTATGGAACCACAATGTCTGGTTGAGAGCATGCCTGAATGTCATCATTTTAGGTTTTTCCCTGTCTGTAAAAGGAACTAATAGGGAAGTGTTTTGCTGCATTAGAGCGGTTGTGAAGAAGGCTGATATGGTTATAAAGATGATGTCAAAAGATGGCTTCCAGCATGTGTTCCAGGACTGGCAGAAGCCTTGAGCAAAGTGCATTCAACTCAACGGAGGACACTTTGAAAAAGACCACACCAGTCTGGACGAAGACTAGTGTAGTCTATGTGTTTAAAAAAGAAAGAAAAAACATTTGTAGTCTTTATTGACTCACCCTAGTATCATAAATTACAAATACAGCGGGTGCAATGCTACTAGGAAAGCATAGCAGTGCTTTTTCAGTATCTAAGACAATTTAGAATATAATTTTACAGCATGTCCATATTCAGTTGGGATTAAACAGCTCTTTGACCATCAGTCACTCAGTTGATTGCAATAATATGGTCTTTGCAATCACCAGATCTCCATCAGGCAAACGTTTGGTTGCGGTTACCTTAATGAAAAAGTTCCCCTAAAATCGAACCACCCCATTAAAACTGAAAAATGCAATCTCACCAGCCTTTTTAATTTACTGATATGGGCTGTCACTTGCATGCTTAAAAGCCATTGGTATGGACCAAGTTTGAACTGACAACCTTGGGATCAGTAAGCTAGTGTTGAACCAACTGTGCCACACAGACTGACTGAAAGTGAAGTAAAAGTGCTGTAGATTTTTTTTATCAAAAGCCCAAAATAATAAAATTTTGTTTCTTTAATTATTATGGATTTTAAAATATATTATATTTCAAAGTTTGAAGTACCATTTGAAAGACCCATCAAATAATTAATAATATTATTTATTTCATTAGTATGATCCCTGAAATTGCTGAATCTGTATTTTATACAAATCGTGTAAAATTGCATCTCCAATAATATCCACAGGTAAAATAAATAACCTAATGTGCATTTTAAAGTATATATTGTGTTGTCATAGGTGCAGCTATGATAACCTCAGGATACTGTGGTTCTGACATTGAATTTCATTGTTACCTAATGACTATTCCTATAATTTCATACAAAATGAAGCTAGTTACAGTGAAGCAATATGTATTATACAAATATAAGTATTTGTAACAAAATACAACACTTACGGCGTCTTTTCACTGTGTTGACTGAGGATGCAAGCAAGAGTTCGTGAAATCAGTTTCAACTAATAAGAAAAAGTGACACCATTTTCGTATGATAAGTAAAGTTTTTTGTTACAAATAGTTATATTTGTATAAGACCATTCCTATGTTTTAATACTTTGTTAATCTTATAAGGGAAAATGGTCGGATTGGGGGTGTTTATAAATCAGCTTATGCAGAATGGTGAACAATGTGGTATAATCATATTAATATTTTCCACTTCAAATATACTATTAAATATTTTGCATTCATTCCAATTGGAAAATTATCTTTAATTTATACAATCTAGTATAACAACTAAAATTAATGTTATACTTTTGCGTCATTCGTCTCATGAATGGTTTTATGTCTTTTCAAATGTGAAATTTGAGTGAAATCTTTCTGACAAATGCTGCATTTGTATGGCCTTTTGCCCTCATGAATCAAATTATGTCTTCTCAAGTGTGAAACATCTGTAAATTTTTTCTCGCAAATTTCACATTTATGTAATTTTCTGCCTTCATGAGACATAGTATGCCTTTTCAAGTGTGACATTTGAGTGAAAGTTTTCCCACAAAGTTCACATTTATGTGGCTTTACACTTTCATGGGTTAAACTATGCGTTTTCAAATCCGCTGTTCGAACAAAGCTCTTACCACAAATTTCACATTTATATGGTTTTTTACCCTCATGCATCAAGTTATGTAGTTTTAATTGTGACATTCTTGTGAAGCTTTTTGGACAAATGACACACTTGAATGGTTTTCTCCCTTCATGAATAGAAGTATGTGTTTTCAAGTTTGACATCCGTGCAAAGCTTTTTCCACAAATTTGACACTTGTGAGGTTTTTTGCCCTCATGGATCATGTAATGATTTTTTAGGTGTGTCAATCTGATGAAGCTCTTTTCACAAACATCACATTTATATTGTCTTATGCCCTCGTGAATTAAGTTATGCATTTTTAAGTCTGACATTCGAACAAAGCCCTTTTCACATATTTCACATTTGTATGGTCTATCGCCACCATGGACAGAACTATGGTTTTTGAGTTGTGACAACCTAATGAAGCTCCTCCCACAAACTTCACATTTGTGTGGTTTTTTGCCCTCATGAATCATACTATGTGCAGTAAGATGTGACCTCCTGCTGAAACATTTTTGACAAATTGAACATTTGTGTTGCTTTTTACCCTCATGAATCAAAATATGGGCTTTCAATATTGACATTTGAGTAAAAACCTTGTCACAAATCTTGCAGTCATATAGTTTTACACCCTCATGACTGATAACATGTTTTCTCAAAAGAGATATGTCCGGAAAGTTCTTCTCACAAATATCACACTTGTGTTGTAATTCACTTGCATGAACCAGGAGATGCTTCTTCAGTTTTGAGGGGAGAGAGAAAAACTTGCTACAATGTTCACATGCATATGATTGTGTGGAGCCAGATTCTTCCATATCAGAAGTTTCACTGGAACTATTTCCCTGAGACTGAGTAACATCATCTATCAAATGTTCATCTTCAGAGGCTTCATTGGCATAAAAGCAAATGGCAGGTACATTACAGCCATCACTGTCTGCTTCCTCTGGACACAACCTGGTATATAATGAGACAAGCTGTTAGTAATTACAAGCATGAACTAAATTTAGTTAAGAACTACACCCTTGAACAAAAAAATCTCATTGTTACATTCACATTTTAAGGATGTGGAAAAGAAATGCACACACACAGTAGTTTAGAAAGGCAGTTTAAACTAAGCACTCTGACATTAGGATCATATGGTGGTATATGCATTGCAATAACATAATTGAAATAGCGACCTTGAGAAAAACCATTTACCATTTACAGCAAAATTTGTTTGAGTGGGTCATTTGTTGCCAGTACAAAGACAACCAAGTAGTAGGAGACCAACTGCAACCACACATGCTCAAGAGGGAGTGAGAAATCACATTCATCTTATCTTAAGGCTGGTTTCAGAAAACATGCACAACACTAGCAGAGGACCTAGTTGAATCCACAGTTCTTTCTCGTTCTTGACAGTTTTCACCTTCTTCCCCAGAAAACTCGGAAGAAGTCAAATGATATGACAATCACAAAACAGAAGAACTTATAACAAAAGACAATGGCTTGACAATGAGGTTTAAGTAAGAATAGAGGAAGTGGGAGAACATAGAACTATCAATTAAAACTAAAAATGCCGGAGGAAATAAAACAAAGATCATAAAAATGGAAAATATGGAAGACAGCAGAGAAGTTACAACCTAATAATATCCTGGGTGGAAGAGCAAATAGGGAGCAGAACACTTCAGGAGATATGGGAATTATCAATAAAGAGAACAGGAATGTATGTGAGCAGCTTCAAATTAAACATTTAATATTGGGAAATTGAATAGCAGAAAAACTTGACAAAATTCATTAGTACTGAATTGACAACAGAAATACTAAAATAGCAAAAACATTAAGAGGAACATCTATTTACATTAATATGGACCTATGATATGAGACTGAAGTAAGGCAAGGAAACAAGTATACAATGCATTTATAACAAATTTCAAACTGTAGATTAATGTACAATTGAAAGAGAAAAAAAGTGATCTAAGCAAAAGGAAGACAGAGATGACAAACAACGACAGAGAAGAGGGACAGAAATGCAAATTTAGCAGAACACGAAAGGTCAGAGTACCAACCTAGCCGGCTAGCATGGAAGAAATGATTATTTCCAACAATTTACCTAAAATAAAAAAATAGTGGTTTAACTATGAAGCCTGGGACTTAAGTACTTTCAGCATAGTAAGTCGCCACAAAAGGTCCGTGTCTCATAGCAGATGAGAACCCCTAGTGGTCTACCAGGAAACATACAAGTCAGTTGGAGAATTTAATGACATGTCGGCACGTTGGCCGTAGCAGCTCAGATGTTTAGAGCAACTGCACGGAGGGCAGAAGATCCGTGCTTCAAATACTGGCTATGGCATTGAATTTTTCAGTCTGACCCTACTCATCCAAATGTTAAGTCTACACATGGCTAGTGTGGAAGAAATGATTATTTCCAGTTTCTGTTATGTTTAGCAGTATTATAAAATCAATAAAACCTGATTCAAAGTTAGTAAATAAAAGTCTAATAATTAGAGAAATGTTAGAATGAAGAGGGGTCACAAGGTGTCTGCAGAAAATTCAAAATAATTTTTTTATTTTTCAAGCAAATAAATACACAAGACATGGTATTTGTCAAATAATCAGAGCCACTTTTTAAAAGACCAACAAGAAAATTTTTCCATGCAACAGCTAATTGAAGAACCAAAATTTTATCTGAATTTCAAATTCCAAGTTTTATAACATTTATTCAACTTTTCTAAGCTATGCTCTTCATAGACGCACATGCAACTATTTCTAGAAATGTCTTTTGTTGGATTCAGGAGCGCTCTAAAAATGTATTTCTAGTGAAATTTCATTACTGAACTCTTGGGTGGAAAACATTATTCCCTCTATTGTGCACAGAGTATGGAAGTATGAATGTGAAAAGTAAACATAAGTGCTTCATAATTAAGATTAATAAAATTAACTTACAGTTACAGGTAATAAAATCAGTTGTTTCTCAAATCAAAGCCCTAATATAATTATAGAAATTAAAGGAGAAATGTAAAAACTGCATTCACACTTGCCTGATTGAATGTACAATGGAAAATAGTAACAAAAGAAGCAGAGATCATTTTCCATATCAAAGGCTCACGACTTGATGCCAAGTCTTCAGTCATTCACCTAACAATTGACAAAGATTCTTCTTAGTGCTTTGTATGGAACATGTAAAATTTGACATTGGAACAAAATGCAGAAAGATTGATGTCTAATTGTTTTTACACCTGGCTTGAAGCCTGAGAACATCTTGAATATGTTCGTCACCAGAAAAGTTTCTTATTTTATTTTAAGAGTATACTGTGTTTTAAAAAGAAAGAAAAAGACAAACCATCTCTAAACTTTTTACCAGGGATGCAAAAGATGAAATTGTGGATAAAAATCTTTGGCTTTCAGAAGAATCTATCGATATCAATGTGGTTCACACTATTTTGTATGTAGGTAACACTTCACATGACTATGCTAAAAAAATTTCCCTGGTAACTGAGATATTTTTAATATTGTACTGCAACATTTTTTCTAATTAAGTGTATTAAAATTACAAGTATATTCATTTTTTAAATTTAAAGGAAGTAACTAATTAAAACTATGGAATTTTGCTAACACAGATTTTTTTTTTGATCAGCCTCCATCATTCCCATAACCATTCAGTGTTCTCCTTATTTATTTTATTTTTGATAATACATAACATTCAGATATAGAAAATTAAGAAAATATAATGAAAATTATGTATTTTTGGTGGAATTTAGTAAGACTCAATGAACTGAAAAAAATTATTTGTAGTCTGTTTTTAATACTCCATCACTTAAAATTTTACTTTTTGAGGGACTAGTTTTGGAAGTTGTTGCTTCCATTCTCAGCATCAAAGGTCTGACTATCATGTGCTGTTGTTGTCTTCTGTCTTCTTTCTGGTGGTGGAACTATGGACTTCTTTGTCAAATTATCTACTGGTGAAATTTCAAAGTTCAATACTCAGTCCTTAATTTTCCATATTAAGATGTTCTCCTATGTTGTCAGTTTGTTTTGGTTTTTCACCCCCTTTTAATAATTTTGGAAACATCAAGTTGAAACAGGAAGATAAGTCAGCAGTTGCATTTCACTTTTGGAACGAAAACCATGACCTTCCAAAATCCAAAATTATTAAAAGAGATGATAAACCAAAACAGACTGACAATGTGGGAGAACATCTTAATGTGGAAAAATAAGGACCAAATAATGAACTTTGAAATCCTTCCAGTATATAATTTGACGAAGTTCATGTGCAACAGCTGTTTTTGGATTTAGCCTCAAAAGAAAAAATCAATGTTGTTTATTTGTTTTATGATGTTATTTAGGTTAAATATATTTAAAGAATATTTGAAAAGTATTATTATGTTTAAATTAAGTTTCAGAAATGAAATTGTAAAAAAGAAAAAGAAAAAAAAAAAGAAAAGAAGAAAAAAGAAATAAGATGTGTATATAGGTTTCTAAAAGTGACATAAATGTAAAGAAACGTGTGGTTGCTATGGGAAAGAAAATAATTGATCTCTAAAGAGATATGAGAATAAGGTTGACCGTCGTAGAAGATGGACATAAAAGAATTAGTTGGATCACCGGAGAGGATAGTCACATGTGTGAAGATGAAAGTAATATAAAAATTGAATGTGTTAGGATTATTGTATTAATTTAAATAGTTGAGAGTATAAGTTTGATCATCAAAGAAACTGGATGCTTATGAATTATTACTAGTAATTTTAGAAACTAAATACATTGGAGAGATTTTAATTTCATTTGTGCTATATAGTTTTGTGTTAACTGATCAAGAATTAAATTTATTGAAAAAGTTAACAAGTATTTTATTTCATTTTGGTAAATTTTGAGGAAAAAAAAAGACATCAGCCCAAGATGACACATTGAAATAGGAATCTTCATGTTCCCACTGGGAAACCATAGTCCAAATCAATTAAAAACACAGTTAATAAACCTAGATTGAAAAGTTACAAAATTGAGTTTGATTTCTTACAAACTTTCAAACATATAGGATAAAACTTTGTCAAATATTGCCGCAACTTTTCAATCGACAAAATCGACACCAGAGGGGATAGGATACAATAACAGATGATAGTCAGAACTTTGAGTTTGGGAATGGAACAGCTTCCAAAACTAGTCCCTCAGAAAATATAAATGTAAGTGAAAGAGTGTTAAAAACTGACCTCGAACAGTTTCTTTCAACAAAGAAAATGTTTTCATGTATCCTAGCTACATAAAATATATGTGAACTAAAAATGTATATAAATCATTGAAGCATATATGTAATTGAATTTCAACATTTCAAATGAATCACCTTGAGGGTTCTGTTGATGGAAAGTCTTCATCTACACCAGTTATCCAAGAGCTCTGATCCTGCAAAAAATAATACAATCAACATAATATAATATTCCACTTTAGATTAACTGCAACTGTACACATTTTAACCACTTTGAAATTGTAAAATTAAATAAGATTAGAGAACATCATAATAAAATATAGTAATTTGTTACAAACTACACTTATCTTTTTAAGAAATGATAAATTCTATACAGGACTATCTTCGAGAATGCATCGTCTACATCTGTTGTCATTGTTACTGCCACTAGGTGACGGATTTTTTTCATATTTATTCTCACCTCTGAAAGTTAAGCTTATTGACAGAATCGATTGGTGGTATTTCAAAAGTCATCACACATTTCTATTTTTTAAAATAAATATTTTCTCCTAAATCATTAAATCTATTGGTCCATTTAACTGCTTTAATGATTTAAGTTCTTGATTTATTTCATAGTTAACACTTTCACCGATATGGACATCATATGACGTCTAAGTTAAAATGCCCCAAACCGATATGGATGTGTATAGACGTCCTGCGCATACATGCATTTAATGCTCATTTAACGCCAATTATTTTAATCTTCCTATTTTACAATAAATTGAAATTAGTTCTATATGGGATGTAAACATACCCTTAAACGTTTCTTTTTGAATTGTACACCTCCAAACCGGGATAAACACCCAAGAGCACATCTGCAGATTCACACCAAATAATATTGGTTTCCTTGCGAACTTCTTTTTCGCAATACACTACAAATTTTCAAAACGGTTGCGACTTATTTGGTTGTGGGTGGTATGCTTTTAGGAAAGTGTTTTCTCTCAAGTATGAGGGGTGATATATCGAGATTCAACTGTATTGGAACAGAACAAAAAACTATCAAACCAGACAACCCTACCCTTGCAAGAATATATGGTTTGCCTAAAATACACAAACCCAACATACCCATGAGACCCATTGTAAATAATATAAACACTCCTACTTACCTTCTGGCAAAATGGCTAACCAAAAAATTTCAGTCCTTTCCACAATTCCATACTCAGAGTATAAAAAACTCTTTAGACCTGGTAGAAAAAATTCAAAATCTTAAACTTAAACCTCATGACACTTTAGTATCCTTTGATGTCCGCTCCCTCTTCCCTAGCATTCCATTAGACAAACTTTTGATTCAACTGAAAAAATGGCTAAATTCTATAAACCTGGATGCCAATGCAATAGAAGAATATGTGGCAATGACTGAATTATGTATACATCAAAATTATTTTGTCTTCGATGGAAAATATTATAAACAAATTTCAGGACTAGCTATGGGAAGCCCATTATCACCATTTTTGGCCAATCTATACATGAGCTTTTTCGAAACACATATTACTAAAGCCTTCCCTCATATGTTTAAAACATGGTACAGATACGTAGACGACATCTTTGCAATAGTGCCCTACAAACTAATAGATGATGCTTTGAAACTACTCAACCTGCAAGAACCCAGCATACAATTCACAGTAGAAACTGAAGAGGACTGTACTCTACCTTTTTTAGACCTTAAAATCAAAAAAGGCAATGAAAAACTAGAATTTGGCATTCATAGAAAAGCAACACACACAGATAATTACATCAAAGCAAATAGTTTCAACCCAATTCCACACAAACATGCAACCATCAACAGTCTAACACACAGATTAGTAAATCTACCTCTCAGCCAACAAGAATATCAAAACGAATACCATCAAATCTTAAAAACTGCAATCAAAAATGGATATGGAAAAAACCTTGTAGATAAAAAACTAAAATTATTCAAACTTCAAAAGAAATTAAAACAGATCACAGCTCTCACACCAATAAAACAAGAAACTAGATTTGCTAAATTTACTTACCACCCCTGGGCCACAAAAAAGTTCCAAAAAATACTCAAGAAATACAATATAACATTGGCACCAAAAAACAATTACAACATTAAAAACCTACTTCACAGTAATAATACTGATAAGATAAAACCAGAGGAAAAGTCAGGCATTTACAAAATTAAGTGTAAAGACTGTGAAAAAATTTACATAGGAAGGACAAAAAGGAACATAGGCACTAGAAAGAAAGAACACTTCAGGCACTTAAGATACAAAAATATTGATAAGTCCGCAATAGCAGCTCATTTCTGGTCTGAAAATCATGAAATTGAAGATAGCACAAAATTACTAAAATACGTACAAAAACATAGTGAACTCGTCATATGGGAGAGGATATACATAGAAAAACATAAAAACCAACTAATGAACTTTGAAATCCCACTAGAAGAGAATCCCACATTTCAGTTCATCACTAAATCAACAGATGGCAGCAACAACCCCAGAATTACCCACACCGCTGGATCTAGCGTCAGTCGCACAAGAGCCGTAGATGCAAGCGAAGATTTGCGAAACATGTCCTCAAAATAGGTACGAAAGTGAAGCAGATGTGTAAAAAACGCGACTCATCTAAAATTTAATAATGAGGGGTGATGTTGTGGTGAATTTCTTACCCCTTACCTCTGAGTATTATAATACTCAATTAGGTTACGAGCTATTTATACGCGCAAGTACAGGTAGATGAATGTCTTGCATGAATTTACAGCTCTGAAAATTACTAAACAATTGTGCATGGTTACATCCAGTGGTATAAAAATACTTTTTTCACCATTTAACTGTTTTTCGTAAAAAGGGATAGCTAGTAATAGCTGATCCACATCAACCATATTTGACCCGCCACTTCCCTCAAACAATGGAGTAGCTAACATGCCATCTATAGACCAGTACATGTCACTGCTACCTATATCCTAAACATCTCCTTCATAATCGCACAACAAATATTTCAGTTTTTCTACAGTAATATCAGAAGCCTGTATACATCATATGCAAGGTAATTTATTTGCTACATTACAGGTATAAGCCATGGTTAACATTGAAATTAACATAATTAGGGGAACAACATAGTCCGCCTCTTCGTGGTGTTCCCTGGATAACGCTAAATGGACTACAACGCAGGCATGCTTTCCAATACAAAAGAAGAGCACTTTTCAGTGCTGTTTTGGAATGCCGGAGGAATGACCCAAA
Source organism: Mantis religiosa (assembly GCA_030765055.1). Lineage (NCBI taxonomy): Eukaryota > Metazoa > Arthropoda > Insecta > Mantodea > Mantidae > Mantis > Mantis religiosa. Next base: position 109,136,228 of record CM060956.1, on the reverse strand, counting down.
GTAAAAAGACCATGTTAGATAATCTTTTAAGAGACAATGATGCAAATGTTTTCATCATAGCCGAGGCAAATTTAGATCGACAAAAAGAAAAATTTTATAAATGTTCAAAATATAACACAAATATTTTAGAAAAACACAGACAGATAGCAAGTGGTATACTTGTTGGCGCCAAACAATGTATAAATGCAAAGTTTGAAATTGTGACAATAAGACAATCATAATTGGCGATCTCAATGGACATTCTCCAAGATGGGGCTACAATGATAACAATAAAGCTGGCATAATCATTAAGAATTTGTAGATACCAACTTAATGAAAATACTGCACAGGGATGAACACCCAAAAACCTACATACACTATACAGGGCAGTCAACCAATCCAGATATCGCGATCATATCAACTGATCTAGAAGATAAAACTACAAAAAAAGTAATTGAAGACAGTGGTAGTGGACACAGAGCCATAATAACAAAAACAAACCTACATCAACAACCACCCAACACAAAAGAAAAAATAAAACCTATATGGAACTTCAAAAAGGCACATTGGGAAGAGTATAAAACAACAAATAAATTCCTAGAGGAAATTAAACTAGAACAAAACATAAATAAAGTAATAAAAGAACTAAATGCTGCAATTCTAAAACCTGCAAAAAGATGTATTCCCAGAGGAAAAATCCATAAATATAAACCTTTCTGGAATGAACAGCTAACACAGCTCAAATCAAAAATAGACAAAGCCAGAGAAAGAGCAGAAGGGTCACAAGATAAAACAGATGTTATAGAATGGTGAAAAGCAAATGCACAGTTAAAACAAGCTATAAAACTATCAAAAAAAGTAAGCTTTGAAGAATTTATAAACAAATTAGATTATAGAACAAATAGTAGTAAAGTACACAACTACATCAAACAAATAAAAAGAGAAGACCAACAAAGTCAGCCACTAATTGTTGATAATAAAGAAATATATGAAGACACCCTTATAGCAGAAAAACTAGCAACATACTACAAAACTAGTACTACGTTAAAAAATAAAAACAAAAAGCAGAATAAATACCTAAGGAACAATAACCTTGACAATGCATCCAAGCCTTTTACATTTCCAGAAATAAAACAAGCAATAAGGACAATAAAAAATAAAAAGAGCCCAGTCCTGACAATATACATCCAGAGCTACTAAAAAATTTAGGACATGAAGCACTTCACACCCTTCTACAAATTTTCAATAACATTTGGACCACCAGAAATAATATACCAACATTGTGGAACAAAGCAAAAATAATACACATCAAGAAGAAAGGAAAACTGGCACAATCGATAGATAGCTACAAGACTGACATTTTACCTGGAAACACAAAACATAATAGTCCCAGCACTCATAAATAAATCTGCCAATAACATCTGAAGAAATAGAAGAACTTTCACAACTTACAGAAATTTGTATCAATCAAAATTTTTTCAGCTTTAATGGACAGATCTATAAACAAAAAACAGGCCTAGCTATGGGCAACCCATTGTCTCCCTTCTTGGCAGATTTATTTATGAGTGCTTTTGAAACACACATCACAAAAGCTTTTCCAAATTATTTCAAAGTGTGGTATCGCTATGTTGACGACATTTTTGCAATAGTACCTAAAAACTCCTGTAAGATGGTCTTAAACTTTTGAATATACAAAATCCAGCCATAAAATTTACATTGGAAACAGAAGAGGATGGTGTGCTCCCCTTTTTGGACATCAAGATCAAAAAAATGAACAACAAACTCACCTTTGGTATTTACAGGAAACCGACACACACAGATAATTACATCAAGAACAACAGTTTCAACCCAAAACAACACCAACATGCCATTTTCAACAGTTTAATCTTTCGGATGATCAACTTTCCACTAAACAGAGAAGATTATCAAGAAGAATACCTACACATAAAAAAAGTAGCTATATCCAACGGTTTCAACCCAAATTTAGTAGACAAAACAGTTAACAGACTCAACAAAGCTAAGAAAATAAAAGAAACCACCACCCTAGAACCTACAGGAGAAAAAGAGAAAAAACTTTTTAAAAAATTCACCTTCCACCCATCAGCCTATAACAAATTCCAAAAAATCTTCTCAAAACACAACATAACTCTTGCACCTCAAAATAGATTTAATATCAGAAATTTGTTAAAAGGCCCTCCCAAAAATTCAATCACTACCAAAGAAAAACCAGGAATCTATGAGATCAAATGTGAAACTTGCCCTAAAATTTATATAGGAAAAACAAAAAGAAATATTAACATCAGAACTAAAGAACATCTAAGAAACATTAAAAATGGTGAACCAGAAAAATCAGCAGTGGCTTTTCATTTTTTGAATACTAGACATGACATCAACTTGGAAACATCTCTAATAAAATATGTTAACCACCCCATAGACCTTTCCGTATGGGAAAAAATCTTCATCAACAAAAATCGTCAGAGTCATGAATTTTGAAACTCCACCACCGGACATCTTTGACAAGTACATCACGCCATCTATTGACAAAACGGAGAAAGAGGAAACCACTACAACTTGCACTAGTCGAGTATCAGCTGATGATAGGAGCAAGAGCTCTTGAAACATGTCCTGTGAATAAACAGTGTGAGTGAAGCAATGTGTCAATATCTTCTCGATTCACTTTTGTACCAAGACATAGTTATCTTAACAGATTCAAAATCAGCCATAGATGGGATTGTAAATTATAAAAACAAAACAACAAGAAAAATCAAAGAAATAAGAAGTTTAATTAAAGCTGTCGAATCCAGAAATCATCACCCTGCAATGGATTCCAGCCCATGTTGGACTTTTAGGTAATGAACATGCTGACCAACTAGCAAAAAAAGGAGCAATTCAAAATATAAAATCCATAAGACAAACTGAAATTAATAAACAATTAAACAACATTAAGCTACATTTTAAAAGACAGCAGAGACTTGATGAAGAAGATAAACTAAAAGACAAGGATTATAAGAACATTGGAGACAAAACTGACATACAAAAACTACCAAGAAAAACTGCAGTGGCCCTATTTAGAATGGAAACTGGCCATGATTGTCTTGCAGAACACCTTTATAAAATACACTGCATACCTACACCCAAATGTACTATCTGTAAAGAGGATGTCATCATGAACAAACACCATTTGGACAAATGTAATGGTCTCAAAAGTGGGAACCTACAGGCTTTATATTGGGAAGCTAGGGGGAAAATGATGCAAATCAACTAATCCTCAGTGCCATTAGTCAACAACAACATTGAAATTTAACAATTTCAAATGTGTCATTCATTTAGATCTTGATAGCTATAAGAAATCACTCTGAACACAGAGAGAGAATAAATAACTAAAATACTGAGCAAAAACAGCTGCATAAAGCTACCAGAAACTTTGGTTGAGAAACACTGTAATAACAGATGCTGACAGAGGGTTTTCTTTTCAGTGTAACACAACATATACTCGTATGACTATTGCTTGGTATAGCATAAATAAACTAAACTTGAATCGGAGAAGTCGCTTGCATAGCTAAACATACATACATTGGTTCGTATAGACACAAAACAAAATGATTCAAATATTAGGCGCGTTACGTGCAAATAATGGCTTTTGCTACAGTGAAATAAAGTAGTGAAATTTCGACGATTTATTAATGTAGTCTCTACTTATTGTTACTGTAGATGTATACTGCCTTTAATGGGTTTTAAACCAGTTTTTGTTTCGTTTAAATAACTTAATAAATATGGAATATACGGAATTGTATTTATGATGCATTTTTACAGCATTTAACAATTTAAATGTCTTGATCTGTTTATTGGGTATCCGTTATCAATACCTAATATTTTTAAAATGTTCCCTCATTCTGGTTTACAAGTTACATTTGGCTCTTCCATTATGAATGTATAATTTTTAAAAAGATAGGTAAAGAGGATGCTTAGTCTTCCACGGCCTGTGTCTTGATGAGTATCCTTAGCTTCCGGTGTAGGCTGCGTCATTTTGGTCATACTTTCCGGTTTCGCTCATCCTATTGTGAGCTTCTTCTGGGCTCTTGTCCAATCTTTGCATTGGTATTGTTCTACAGTTCTCCGGTGACTCTGCCCCTTAGTTCTTGGTTGGCTGTTTGTCCACCTATTCGAGTCTGTGCCGGTGTCACAGTTTCCTGGTCTAGTGAGAAGTGGTCTAGAAGTGAGCTCTATGGTCTTCTTCCTTGTTATTTATTTCCTTATGTTTGTTTAGATCTTCTGGATTCGATTTGGTTCTATTAAATGGTAGAGTATGTTTCTAAGAGCTGTCAGATTCGAGATGGTCTCTGACTGGCTGACCTCCAACCAATAGCTGTGCTTGTGAGCAAGGTCTTCCTTGCTTCCAAGGTCCTCCATTGTGAAACATTCTTTTATGCCTAAAAATTCCTACATATTTTGGACTCATTTTCGGGTAGGTCCAGCTATATTCTGCACACAAGCTCCACATAGAGCAGAGATGATGCCATCAAACTCTCAAATACAGGTATGAGCTCAGAGTTGATTGATCCAGGTCACATGATCATTCAAGCCATTGGCTCTCTATTTAATTCATGAAGTTCCTTGAGCTCATTTTCCTTACAGAATTGCTTACGCTTAAGTAATGTATACATTCTTGAGGGCACTGATAAAACAAGAATTTGTGGAATCTCCCAGTGTTTACCTTCAAAGAATATGTTAGCAAAGATGATCATATGCAAGTGACGGTACAGAGTATGCCAATGCAGCTTGGCGGTGAGCCAACAGGAGGAGCAACTTGATATTAGCAAATGAAGAGGCACTCACTATGTTATGGTTTTAATAAGGTAGTGTCATTCTAGGTACTGGGATGTTAGGAATAAAAAGTTTTGGCTTTCTTTTCTTTAAAACATTTTTCTTCAGAATTCAAGAACAAATTGCAAGGCATGAGAACACTAGTTGACTGAAATTTATTAATTTATGATCTTCACATCTTCAATTTTATTTTTTTATACATTTTTAAAATAACAATTCAATATTCTACAGAATTTCCTGAATAATACAGATATTCAATTTCCTTAGTAGAAGATTACAATATACACTTCATTGCTTAAATTATTTATGCTACACCACAGTATCTTCATACTTAAAGTAAAAAAGTGGATTTGAGTTAAATTGGAATTAATATGTGAAGTAAAGTAATAATACTGGGAGTCGACTGAGACATTTGTACTTCACATACCACAATGTGGTTCAGTGTGTCTTAGTCAACTAGACAACTTAGTGTCAAGGTAAGTATATACATTTTATAACACAACTCTACTCACTTCTCTAACATAACCCTTACCTTTATGTCATTCTGATCTGCAGTAATGGACACTTCTAGTGGTAACTCTTGTGTTTCATCCATATTCCACAACTCTTCTTTCACTTCTGTTTTAACACATACTACATCACCATCTTGGTCAATAGGGTCCTCTGATAACTCAGGACATTTTTCCAACCACAAAGGCTCTTCTTTAATTTCTATTTTGTTACCCTTTCCACGATCATTACCACATATGACTGTAACTTGCCTGGATTTCATTTCATCTGATTTCTTCTCTGCTGTAAGGTGTTCTGCTTTGATTTCTGTTTTGATTTCCATGTCAGTAGTATAGACCGTTTGAGTGTCACACAGTCTTACATCTGAAAAGAATGAAAACAAAAAGCTGTGAAATAATCACAAGTCTCTCATCCCATTATCATTCACTTGTTATGTATTCTTGCTTGATAAACATTTCATGTTTATTAGCTGTCATCTTATAAAACTGCAACCAAATATTCTATGATAATTTTCAATTCTGGATGAGTAATTGATACTCTTGTGTAAAATGGGACACTTTAAGTCAGAAATCACATGTTTGAAATGTCATAGATATTTTGCCTTTTCTCACAAGAATCCAAACCTATTGTTATGAAGCTTAGACTTAGAAAACAGGCTGTACAGAATTGTAATTATTTTCTGCAAAAGGAAGATTATGTTGCATTCGTATAACCTTCTCTGATCACTCTTACAAATTATTTTTCAAAAGCTTATTATTGTACCCACTTCTTGCTAACTGAGAAAACTTACTACTCATTTGTTGTTGAAGGGCAAGCTAAAGATATGTCAGATGTTTAAAAAGCATGATGCCACAAGAGATGGTTTTTAAATCTTCTGCAAGACCATGAGCAAAAATCATTACCCTGAAACATTTAAATATTCTGTATAACAATGTTCAATATCCAGAATCAATCAGTGCCACAATTGTGCTGAAATTTCATCTTGCAGGAGTTCTCATAAATGCTTATATCAACTGACATGCGGCTTCTGCTTTTAAGCACACTTAAAAACCATTGATTTGAATCCACAACCATCACTTTCAATACCTTGAGGAAAGTACAGTAAAATCTTGTTAATCCTGACATTCAAATAATCCAGACCAGTTTTGAAAAAAAATATATATTATGTTTAGCCTAGTAAATGATTGTTTTACAGACAGTAAATTGCTATTCTCAATAGGTAAATTACTCGAATTCTCTTGCCAACAGGCAAATTCATTGTATTCACCCCACCTGCTTGGGACCAGGTTGGAAGAGAAACTTGGATAGTCATGGAAAAAGCTTTGGCCTAGTGTGTTTGCTTGCCAGAAAACAAGACTGAAGAAGAAAAAAAACTAAGTATAGAAGAAGATTTTATAGACATTTTTAAAAATATTGATGGCTATTCCGATGTTGATGAAGACATTGACAATGACGGAGGTTACAAACCAATTATAGATGAAGGCATTATTGCATCATACATTGTTACTGAAAATTAAAATTATGAGTATCCAGTGTTGAAGAGCCGCTGTGGTTATGACCCATGCACAAGCAGTAGCAAAGATAGAGAACTTGATGCTTTATTTCGAGAGTCAAGCCAAAACATTGCGAAATGAACTTCTAATGTTAAAGTGGATGCGAGATCGCATGACTTGTTTAGCAATACACTAAACTGAGACAGCAGAAGCTCCTTTCCTGTTTTACTACTGACTAGTTTATAGTCTATATTGTGTACAGTGCCAATACATAGACTACAGAACATACGGTGTGTGTGGTTTTAGATGAAAGTGCCTAAACTACATTAAAAATATTTTGGTGATGTAAATGTTTTCTATCATTTTTCCATCATTCTCTCGATAATCTGGATTTTTGTTAACTCAGATCACCCTGGTTTTCAGTTGATCCTAGTAAATGAGGTTCTACTGTATATTTGAAAATAAATAACAATGAATATCACAAAAACGGTTAACTCAAATAAACAAAATAAAAAAGGTATAAATTACATGTTTTAACGATTTCTACATTTTCTATGTAGTAACATTTTTGTCTAGTTTATCAATTGGTATAAGTCATACAGAATGAAAGAAGGAATCAGACTGTTTTCAGAAAACTCAAGATATTTAATACATAATGAAAATTTTTTAAAGATATATGTTAATCCAAATCATTACAGCCATTTTTGAGATAATGAAATATAACAAAAATTGTTCCATATAAAATGTGGTTCAGGATTTTCTTGAAAATCTTTGGATGGTTTTCTTGTAAGATACTGAAATTAACTACAAATATATAATGTTTAATAAACTTTTCATTTCTGCATTATGCTGTTTAGAGACACACACTCACACAAACCTGTTTTCTAAAAGTGCTTTTTAGGAACTTCAAAATGTGTATTTTCAATGAAATTCCTATATCAAATTGTTGGGTTGACTGCAATACTACTACTCCTTACTCTAAGCATATGCCTTGCATATAGTTTGTGAGTGAGTGGCAGGTATGCTACTGAGGTGCCTCTAACGGCCAGAATTGAACTGCGAGCAGGAAACTAGAAACGGAGACAGAGTGCAATGCAATATGTCTTTTGGAGTTTATCAAGATAATGTACATTTATGCATAACAAGATCTTAACAGTGGCCTTATGTAAAAAGAATGAACTGCTTTAGACAATATCAGACATTGTTACATATGTATATAAATATACATAGATATGTATAAAATTATACATAAGCAATATACGTGCATGCAGATCAAGCTTGCCATTAAAAGGGAAGCATCTTTCCTACACCTTCTCCACCATTATACCCATCCCAGCTACTATAGTCTCTCTGACATATGCAATACCACAACAATTGGGGAGCCCACCATTGTAGCGTGGTGGCAACGTGTCTCACTTTATGGACTTCATGGACTCCTTCAAGCACCATTTCATTCATTTCATTCACCTGCCTATGTAGAGTATTGTGACTTTGTGGGTTCGTAGAATTAAAAAAGTCCAATTTGCCGAAATTATAAATGTTCTTTATTTGCGTAGAAATACACTCCGTAGCAGCAAAATTACATCACATATCACACAATCTTTCACGGTTGATGACGATAACAAACAGCGTTCAGTTTACAACACTCTCAACTGTTCTCTGCTTATCTCTCGCGACTCATTCTTGTTACATATCTTTACAACAACTTGCAACTCGCAACTTACAACTCATCACTTCCTTAAATACCTCCTGATAATTTCTTGATTATTCGAAAATAAACCAGAACCCGAACAGTCTCAATCAGTCAAGAAGTAACTAGAAATTTCCATTTATCTCAGTTTGTTTCTTTCGGCAGATTTTTATCTGCATGTTATCTTTGCCAGCTCTTGGTTTTCACACTGCCCGCCTATCAGTTCCTTTTGTGTAAACAAGCTGCACGATCGTCGATATGGGTTCGCGACGGTTTGTTCAAGACGTCCCAAGTTTGAATCTTGCTCAGGATGAGTTGCCTAGATAAGGTTTTTTTCCATGGTTTTCCGTTATACTAGAAAATGAATGTCTGGTAACTCTAAGATCTATGTATCCTGTACTCATTTGAACATATTTTCATTCATCTTCTGATATGACGTAACGTTAGAGGTTTTCCCTTATCCTGAAAGATAAATATCTTGTAATCCTAAGCTCTAATGTACCCTGGACTTATTTGAACATCATTTCATCCATTTCCTTCATCATCCAATATGACTTACATTGGAAGATGTTAATTTAAAAAAAATTTAAAAATGGGATCAATGGCAGATGCTTGATATCATGTAAGAATTGTTATAATATTGATAAAATGCGTTTATTTTTATTACTCTTATTTGACTGTAACACAATATGAATACTATAGCATATCATTTATTTTCTGACATGATTTGGAGACCTTTGTAGCTATGAGCTTGTCAATAATGGGCTGTAATTCAGTAACAATATAACTAGGTTAGAATCAATTATTCTCAATCTGTTTTTATTGTTCACAACTAAGAAAAATCAGCTCAGTGGTGACTGACCATTTCAATGTAAAACACTATTACGTCAAGTCAAGCCATATGCACTGGGACATTCATCTCTTCTACTGGAAACAAATCTGTTGCACATTCTCCAGGAGCTCTGTGAAATTCTCTGTATTGATATAAATTATTTGCTATAAGTTGTAAAACAAAGTAAAAATAACATCTATGTGGGGCATTCGGAAATGATTTATAATTGTGTTGTTTCAAACATACTGCTCAATCTATGAGTACATCAACTCGTAGTACGATAACCTGATACTAGTGCACCATGCAGATGCTAGATGGCATTTGTAAACAGAGTGTATAATGTAAGGACAGCACTAGTTTGCTATCAGGTAGAGAAATCCATGGAGAAGATGGAAGACGACTATCACGGACAAAGTTAGGCTTCGTGGTTTTTGTGGAAGGAAGGAGTCAAAACAGCAGATATTCACAAATGTTTAAATGTGGTTTGTGGACAAGAAGCTCCTGCACAGAAGACTGTTTACAACTGGATCACTGGATTCATCAGCACAAGGGAATTGACACAAGAATGTGAGTACTGGTTGTCCTTCAACATTACAATATACAAGGAACAGTGAGGCTGTTCCAAATAGATTATGGCTCATAGGTGTATAACCTTTGATGAATTGAAATTGCAGACAGGGCTCGGCCGCGCAACCCTGCACACCATTACTCATAATAATTTGGATATGAAGAATGTGTGCGCTCATTGGGTTCCGCAGCACTTGACATGGGCCCAGAGGGAGAAGAGTTGAAATCTGTTGTCGACTATTGAAATGAACAATCATGATCCAGATTTTTTGGAGAAACTGGTGACAAATCATGATGTTCCTACCATACACTCCAGAAGAAAATCAAATCCGCGCATAAATACATCCTGGGAGTCTCCAGCCCAAAATATTTCATTCTGCTCCATCTGCAGGTAAGAGATGATGTGTGTTTTGGGACATTTGTGCCACACTCTTAATAGAATGGCTTCCACAAGGTACGACTGGCAACAGCAGGGTGTACTGTGACACTCTTACATGACTTAGATGCAGGATTCAGCAACGGTGAAAGGGAAAGTGGTCCAAAGGAGTGCTCCTCCAGCATGACAATGTGCAGCTGCACACCAGCGTATGACAAAATTTGGCACATCATGGGAGTTCATTGTTGTGCCACACCAACCATATTCACTGGATCTCACTTCGTCTGCTTACGCTCTATTCGACAGCATGAAGAATGTGCTGCAAGGGAAAAGGTTTGGCAACAAAGAATTGCAGGCAGATGTCCATGAGTAGGTACATAGTACCCCAAAACAATGGTACCATGATGCAATAATAAAGTTGCCAAGAGGGTGGCAGTGATGCATTGATGTCAATGAAGAGTATATAGAGAGATCCCATGTACACTGATTCATGTTTATTAATAAATAAGGTACAAAAAACTACTATTGTAAATCATTTTTAAATACCCCTTGTATTACAAAACTCACTTCTGCTACATTGTTGATACCATTACTGGCTACCACTGCCATTCCCAAGCTCTATTTATTGCCGAAACTGAGTATAATACATACTAATTGTGGGCATATTTGCTCTAAAGCCCATAATGGAAAGCTCACCTATTTAACATTGCTAACAGTAATGAAAACTAACAATGCTGTAATCCAATAGCACAAAATATTGATGGCTTTATCATGGTTATGTTCCTTGTGGGAGTAAATGCAGAAATCCCTGCTTATTATAAATGACATGCAAATTTAAAAATATATAAACTTAAGAAAAGAAGGTAACCATCACTTTAATAACAGATTTCATATATTAGAACATTGTTAACAGGCATGCAGAATATTTTTTTTAATTAACATCCTCCAACATTAAGTCATATCAGACGAAGAATGAAATGAGTGAAATGAAGCTCAAATGAGCCTGGGGACCATAGAGCTTAGAGTTACCCAACATTCATCTTTCAGGATAAGGGAAAGCCCGGAAAAATCCTTATCCAGGCAACTCACCCTGACTAAGATTTAAACTCAGGACTTCTTAACGCTACCATCTATGCTACCTAGGTAGGCAGGCACAGAATGCAATTCACAATCACAGACATGATACTCTGGCTTGAGGAGCAGGAAAATTTATCTGCTCACACTGATATTTGCTTACCACTTTACAAATATATTTCCCATAGAGTACTCTGCCTTTTTGTTTGGTAACTTTGACCCCAAACTATCCTTTACCTGGAACACTGAAAATTTTGAGCTTTTCATAAATGACATTCAGGAATTTTATTATAACATGATAAATAATAATAATAATAATAATAATAATGGTTTATTCACTTATAGACATGACATACATGTTTCAAGTTTCGTCGAAAAAGTTTACATATTACAATATTTAGTTATATACATCAAGATTTACAAATTTTACAGAGCATATACAGAGATTAATAAATAATGTAACTGTCTTTATGGTAAAAAAAAAAAAAAAAAAAAAAAAAAAAAAAAAAAAACCAACTTCGGTTTTCCCTTTCTTTGAGGAGGGTCTCGCAGTTCTTCCTATCCATTGGTCATAAGGTGAAGATCTCAGTAATATGAAACAGAAGATGTAATAAACTGTATTAGTATTTTCTTATTTGTTATATAATGATTGAACATAAATAATAATAGTAATAATAAGAATAATAATTTATAAATATGTACTTATTTGCTGATTTCAGAAATACATTTTGAAGGTTATACTCACTTGTTGAAATTACTAGACAGATTGACAGTTTGATCTCCCATTTATACCCTCATTGAAATATATACAAATTACATGTGTCAGGGGAAAAAAAAAAAAAAAAACCTTTGAAATTACAATTGCAGATATTCATCTATGTCATAAAAGGCCCTCTCAATTAAGTAATTTTTTAAACATTTATTAAACTTGGAACCAGTTGATTGTTTAATTGTGGCTGGCAGCTTATTGTATAAAGTTTTTCCAATTACAAATGGATTTTTATCAAAAAATTTCTTACTCTTTGCTTCCCTATACATATTCTCTTTAGTTCTTGTGTCATATTTATGTATATTGCTATTACTCCTTATATTTGTAGTTCTCCTAACTAGTAAAATAACTCTAAAAATATATAATGCAACAACTGTAAGAATTCTTTCTTTTTTAAAAATTTCTCTACATGAATCCCTTGATTTTAATGAATACACAATCCTTACACACCTCTTCTGTAATACCAGTAATCGTTTCAAATTTTCTTTAGACGTTGTACCCCATAATTCAAGACCATAATTCAAATGAGGATGAATTATTCCATAATAAATCAATTTTAAATTAGGTTTATCCAAATAGTGTGCCACGTAATTTAATAGATAGATACCCTTACTTATTTTATTGCATATATAATTTACATGTTTTGTCCATGATAAGTTTTTGTCAATATTCAATCCTAGAAATAAGTGATCATCTGTTGTATCTATTTCTTCATTTCCAATTTTAATGTTCATATTGTTGTACATGCAATTACTAATTTTAAAATATATTATGCTTGTCTTGTTTAAATTATTAACTAGGTTGTTATTAGCAAGAAATTTAAGTATTACATCTGTACCTGAGTGTATATTATTGGTTAAGTTGTCTAGATCTTTTCCCCAACAAATTATAGATGTGTCATCAGCATATGATACAGTTTTAACATTATTAATCACAGGTAAATTATTAGTGTATAATGTAAATAGTAAAGGCCCAAGCACAGATCCCTGTGGGACTCCATATTTAACAGTTGCTAATGAGGATTCATATTTTGTTTCTATTTGGTTTAGTTTACATATTATTTCTGTGCTTTGTACCCGGTCTTGTAAGTATGTGTTAATTAATTTACCTGCAGTCCCCCTTATACCATAATGTTCCAATTTTTGTAATAAGACTTGGTGATCAACACTATCAAAGGCCTTTGATAAATCAAGAAAAATCCCCATTACTTGATTGTCATTTTCCATTTTGTTAATTAATTCGTCTATAAATTCTACCGCAGCAGTAATTGTAGAATAACCTTTTCGAAAACCATGCTGGGAAAAGGTTATGAATATATCTAGAATTTTTTTTGGTAATTGCCTCAGAAGTTCTAGTCATTCTGAATGACACTGTATAACTAGTACACCTAAGAGATAGAGAAATCTAGTACATAAAAAATGTACACCTCGTTCATCAAATCACAATTGATACCCCCCTTCTTTTTCTTGTTTATACAGGGGATGGGTATAATTAATAATTAATGAATATTCCTTGTTACTTTTTTTTTTAATTTTCAAATGCTTACATTTTCACAAATGGAAAGTCATCATACTCTTTTCTCTCTCTCTCTCTCTCGGCCATACAGAAAGACAAAGCCACCTGATAACAACTAGCTCTTAAAAGATTTTACTACTGCTGAAAGCCTGCTGCATTCCCTTATTTTCCTTGTACTTAAAATAAATGTTTACGAAGACTTCCATGGCCTGTGTCTTATTTTTATTAGGGCTTCCAATGTATACCATGTCATATAATTACTGGCTGCCAACGTTTCACAGGTCATGTGGCCTGCTTCATCTCTGGCTATGTGCGAAGAAACCAGCTGTGCATCTTAATTTATTCTCTCATTACTCTGCTCACCATTTCTATTCATGATGGGAGGGACAATGGCATCATTAGTTAAGAAAGGTTGCCAGATAGCACTCAAGGCTCTTCCATTGTCGTGGTTAAAATTGTTTTTATGCTTTAAAATTTCCACACTCTGTGGGAAATAGCTAAAAGTTTTATTCCATTGAAATCAATGTGAAGCTGTTGGGAGCATGTTCTGTTGAAGCACATTTCTCCAGTTGGTTAAGTCTAAAACTTTGAATATGTTCCTTTCTTCTAGGCCACTATTACCAATAGAAATGGTGGGCAGAGCGATAAGAGAATAGATTAGTTAGGACGTGCAAATGGTTTCTTTGTACATAGCCTGAGAAGAAGCAGACCACATACCTGCGAAACTTCGGCAGCCAATATGATACGGCCTACACTGGAAGATCTAATAAAAATAAATATGCAATAAGGCAATTTCTACAATTGTTTATGTCATTTAACAGGAAATAGATAATAGAATATGCTTGCTTTTGTAGAAATAGTTTGTTGAAGATCAGGTACAGAAAGTGGTGTGAAGGTAAAACATCAGATGATTTAATCTGTAATCCTATATTGTTTTAACATTTTGATACTATTTAATCTAAAAAGATATGTGGAAATTAAGCAGATATAAAATTTTAATGGTCTCGCCTTTTTTCCTCCAAGTTATGGCTAAGGAATAATTTTGAAAACACCTCACTGTTTGGAATTTTAATGAATTAAAGTAGTTGAAAGCTTTAATGAAGAGAATGAAGTCTGCAGTGGGATTAGCTTCTTCTGCCAGGTATTTAAATTTTATAGTGTAGTAATAGTGTAAATGGAAGAAGATCTTAAGTTGTTTCTTTTTTTAATGGATCTTCATTTTCCTCACGTCCCCCCCCCCCTTTCTTTTTACGTTAACTTGTTCGATATTTAGCTTGTCATCTCCCAAATAATACAGTTAACAGAATTTCAAGTAAAAATAACCTGCATCAACAAATAACTTAACATGCGCAGAAAGATTTTACTGTACAATTTGTTGCCTAATTTACCTGGAGCAGCAGAACTATCCAAAACAATAGATAGAGAATTGCCCTTTATATTCAGATTGACAAATTTTCTATCTCTGTGATCAAAATTCTCATTTACTTTGGTTTTCATCACATATTGCACCAAATTTTGTAAATGGAACACAGAAAAAATGTTCTATTTTTACTTACCACTGACTTTAAATTAACATTATAAAAATTTGATTATTGTAAATGGGCTGAACATATTCCATTGTTCCTGTCTAAATATTTGGTACCTTGAAGTTTAAAGGTTTGAAGTAAAACTTTTCATTTACATTAGAACTTCGTCTAACCGGATCAATTGGGACCAGGGCCGATCCAACTTTTCAAAATTCTGAGTTATCCAGAGAATGATGGAAAAACCATAAAAAGCCATGTACAAATAAATTAAATATTTTTAATGTACTTTAGAAATTACTATCGGCACATATTCATCTAAAAACACATATACTCCATGTCCTGCAATCATCTATGTACTTGCACTGTAAACAATATAGCTACAAACAACTCAGAAGTAAAAAAGGCAGCGAGCTTCTACTGTCTCAGTTTAGTGTACCACTTAGATCTTTGCATCCATTCATTTAGCAATGTTTTGGATTGACTCTCGAAGTGAAGTTTGCTACTGCTTGTGCGTGGGTCATAACCACAGCTGGTTCATCAACACTGTCTAAATCTGAATACTCTTTATTTTCATTTTCAGTAACACTGCATGATGGAATGTTGTCTTCCTCCATAATCGGTTTATAACTTCCATCATTGTTAATGTCTTCTTCATCAACATCAGAACAGCCATCAATATTTTTAAACATGTCTATAAAATCTTCTTCTACACTTATTTTTTCTTCTTCTTTTATCTTGTTTTCTGCCAAGTCACATGCACCCACAATTCTTTTTTCAAAACTGGTCCAGGTTTACAAGGTTTCACTATTGATGGAAATTAATCATTTCTTCACACTAGCCATATACAGGCTAAGATTTTGGATTGATAGTCAACTTGAAAAATTCAATCCCATGGCCGGGACTTGAACCACGGATCTACTGGTTTCCATCCAGTCGCTCTTACCCATTGAGCTACCATGGCCAATTTGCCGTCATGACATTAAATTCTCCAATTGACTCATATAAGTTGCCACAAACAGTGTATCTTGGATGAGAGAGCCCTCTAGTGGTTTACCGGGGAAATATATGAGTCAATTGGAGAATTTAATGTTATGACGGCAAATTGGCCATGGTAGCTAAATGGGTAAGAGTGACTGGACAGAAACTAGTAGATCCATCATTCAAATCCTGGCCATAGCATTGAATTTTTCATGTCAACTATCAATCCAAGGTTTTACTATATTTAGGTATATAGCATATCTAAATCATAGCAAAGATTGGTAGAAATCATAACTCAATCCTTCATTATTCTGTTCTATCTTTGCTTAAAAGCTGTTATTTACAAAAGTTACCTTTTTCTACCTCATAGAAATCGAAAGAATGATTTTGCATCTTTTGTCAAGCATAATTTTACAGAAACATACAGAACAAATAATCCCACATTTCTCATGGCATTCTCTGCTGTAATTTCACTTCACCTCTTCTATCATTTACATCATGCAAATATTTTTTCTAAGTTCCAAACTCCTTGTAATAAATATTGTATCCTATAGTAAGTTACAACTAACATTCAAAACCTGCAAAAGAGCATAGTACTTTCTAAGCCTTCAGAAATATGTAAGTTCATATAAAATAGAATGAATAAAAGATGAGTGCAAATATACTTGCTGTACATGCACTGATGTAGTAGACAAGTTGATGTTAAAAATATCAATACAATATAGTTAATTAACTGGCAAAAATGTTCACTGATAACTAAACCATTATCTAAGCTAACATTTTAATCAAAACAAAGGTACATCTCCCGAATGTCCTCAGCTCTTGCAATGGATCAGCTTTTCAGTTTTTGCAGTCTTGCAGCCACAGGTTATCCACCAAATGTATATCCATTTGCTTCTGTCTGATGTCGCCCCTGATAGGCAATGCCAGAGAGATGTTCAGCATGATTCATTGTTAGTTTCGACATTTAGTGTTGGATCCATGAAATGCAGGCTGCTGCTTTAAGTTCGGTGGGTTGTTAAACCCTCAACCTGTATTACGATCTCCAGTTACTAGCAGAGGTTTGTTACCTTTTAGTTATCGATAACTGTTGGTTAGATTTAGTGGCTCATATTATAAACTCTATTTACCTGTAGGTTTGTTACCCTGTGCATTATGGTGGGACGTGAACAGTTGGCAATATTTTCCACTAGGATTTTACCTTGTTTGCAATGCTATCTTGTGTGTAGAATGTGTAATTAGTGGGAAAACCACACATATGTAGAAGCATCAGGCATCTTGTTTTAACTTTTTATTAGCTCTTTTCCGTGTATTTTCGTGATATTTTCATTAATAGTTCATTCGTAATGAGGTTTAGCATTAGGTTAGTGTTATAGAATACATAGGTTACATATATGGAGAATATATGGAATGCTTTGCTAATTTATGAACACCAAGAGTTTTCCAGTCAAACAATTTTAAAAATAAAGCCACACAACTGTTATTAATTCTGATAATAGTATTGCACAAATGTTATAATTTGGCTATAATCACTTGGTTAGTAGTTTATCTTCAAGGATAAATTACCTCTTCTTATATGAATTATCATTTCACAGAGGTATATACAAAGAGGGAGGGTCTACAAATTACAAGTCATCCATGAATAAGAGCAAGGTTATAAAATATGCATTCTGGCACCAGTACCTTGGTACCTGAAATGTATTGTTTTCTTTAAAAAAAAAAAATAGGTTATAGAAAACTTATATTTCTTCTTGGCCCTTCATAATCAAACGGACACATTTCAGTCACAGCATTATGCCCTTGATTGAAATACGTAATTGAACAAATAAATGGTTTTATTTAAATACCACAGGGTACAAGATGGGCAGGTTTTAACATTTCTTTATGTGTGCAATTCGCAACAAATATATTAAGAGCTGCATTTGCACCATCTATGGTAGGCAGGGCAAGAATCAGAAGTAATACTTCAACTTGCATTGAGACAGCACACACACTGCCTAAACCACAATATAATTAGCAAATGGTATTCATTAAGGCACACTGTAGGACAAAACCATTATGTTATTGTACATGCAACCAACTGCATTACATGTGTGAACAGGGTTTGCAATAACGGTTGGACATCAGTACAAATTGCATAACCTAAAATATTTGTTTTATTTACTGTTTGCTTTATAGCAAACTGCTTTGACGAAACGAAAATTCAACATTGCACCCACTATTAGCAAAATCGAATGTTTACTACTTCAGTATGTTTCTGATCTGTTATGCATACCTATCCATATAGTGTTGGGTGTATTTTCCAGTGTATGTTTAACATGCTTTGTTTATTACATTTATGTTCATTAAAACATGTTGCAATATGATCGCATAAAATATTGCATTGCTTGCAACAAGTCACTGACACCACGGGACACTAGAAATTATCATTCCATAACCTATTACGTTAATATATACCTAATACTCATGTGGTTTATTTCATTTTCAACATGTCACGAATATATCACATTATGTATATACTCCTCGAAATTATCTTCCCGCATTCTAATTCTTTTAGCTCTTCTTCTATTAAATACTGTGCTAACATTTCATCATCAGAATCGCTGTTGACATTCAATCTGGACTGGAGGTACGCCATTTTATTTTTTGTGTGTGAAGGTAAACTCCAAGTTATATTTATTAATTTTTAGATGAGTCGTATTTATTACACATCTGCTTCACTTTCGTTTCATTATATCACTAACCGCTACTCGAGGTGAGGGTTAGTTTACCTCCAGAAATAACTCTCAGTTAGCCCTTAACCGAAGGTCGTAATACCGACATCTGTGTGCAACTCCAAGTTAACCGGTAACCAACACCTTAACCAGAAATCGTAATACAGGCCCTAAGCCACTGTATGAACCCCAACAGTCGGTGTGTATTGTGCTGGTGAACTCCAGAGGGTGCACCATCTCTGTAATTACTGGGGCAGTCATCAATACTTCGTTAGTCACCACATCAATCACTCAAGGATCCAGTTTCCTTCCACAATGTGGCCCGGATAATTCCTCCTTCCAATTTTGCATTGTCAATCTGAATAAGGTTGGCACCATCTATTTTGCATTTACTAATGTATTTATTGTCCACTGAAGATATACACACATCCCAACAAAAGCTGAACTAATCATATTGTTACATGGCTTGTGCTTATGTCTCCAATGGAACAACGAATAATGGTTTGTATGAAAATGCATGGGCATGACTTAGGTAACTAGAGGTACTTGGGCAGGTTGTCGAATTAAATACCCTTTAACATGGACTCCTAAAATTATTCATGTCGTTGCCTATATGTATCTCCAGACTTGTTTCGCCATCGGGTGAAGGATAGCATTACATTCTAGATATAACATGTGCATTCTTTATAAACTTTCATCATATAGGAACAGCATACATTGTTCCTCATTGTGACACAATGGCAAAAGATCAACAATATTAACAAATCTAGACCTAACAGTGAAATGTAACTTACACTTACAAATTTTATTTACTGAATGACAAGGACCAGAAAGGATATTCATTTTCACAATAAAAAGGAAAGCTTGCTTCTAACAATGGCAAATGTGTTAGACAATACACTTTTAATACCATCTGCAAGACTTACCTGTAGTAGTGGTACAGAGGTTGTCAGCAAATGACTCTGCAACTAGCTGCACTGATATTCATGGACAACTGCACTTGTTTCTGCCCATCTGATGTTGGACTTGGAACAAAATTTTGTGGGACGTAAAGTAAAGAATACCTATAATTTTTCATTATACTAATGTTTTAGTGCAGATGGTAATAAATTTTGTGGACGTAAAGTAAAGAATAGCTATAATTTTTCATTATACACATGTTTTAGTGCAGATGGTAATAAATTTTGTGGACGTAAAGTAAAGAATAGCTATAATTTCTTCCATTATACACATGTTTTAGTGCAGATGGTAATGTGTTTACCTCCTGACGTTCAAGAGGTCCTAAGTTTGAATCTCAGATGGAATTATCTGTATAAGTTTTTTTATTGCTTTTTTTTTGGGGGGGGGGGGAGTTTTCCCTTATCCTGAAAGATGAATGTCAGGTTACTCTGAGCTCTAAGAACCCTACACAGATATGCGACATTTCACCTGTTTCATTCATCATCCAATTTGACTTAACATATTTAATTAAAACAAAATTGCTGATTCCTCGCAAGGTGATATGTTTAAACTATTCATCTCTTTAAGGTTTAGCTTTCCAGTATTCAGATTTGGCATTAAGACTGGAGCAAATGTAATTACATCATTTCTTACACACAAAATAACTATATGGTTAACCTGGTTAAATCAAAAAGTCTAAGGACTCCGTGGTACACTGTTGGACCTAACGGTTGATGTAGATGTTCTTAGGAATACTTTAGACAAGAAAAATTAGGTCTTAAGTACACATACATTAACCTCAACTTAAATTTGTAAATCAAGGTTAATTTACTCAAGTTTTCTTGGGATCCTGACAGAAAAGTCAATGTCTGATTGCATACGAAAACGAAGACCTAGTGTTTACACCAAACTAGAGCAAAACTTGCCCAAGCTGATACCATTTGCGGTACTACTCACGTTATAACTTTGGTAGTGTTCACTGGACATTTTCACAAGCTCTACTGTTCTTACTCATGAATAATGCTGAAAAGACAATAAACAAATTTATTACATGGCCGAACTGAAGAGTTCAGGTTCAGATTTATGTTTCAGTTGAACTGAATGTATGTTATACCTTTAGGACCATTGATGTAGCTATCACGAGCCTCTATAATATTTATTAAAGGTTTGGAACGTTTTATGTCACACTCATAATCATTCAGTAAATATCATGCAGAACTTAATCAAAGGAGCATTATTGGTCGTAGGAATATTATTTGTCATGTATACTCCATGGTTGATTTATGTGCTCAGTGCCATTGAGTTTTGCTCGCGATTTTGGACCAGACAAACCGCACAGCATTCCAAACCGTAAACTCCATTTAACGATCCCTCTCCGTCGATGCCTTTCATTTTTACCCAATCAGTAGTTAACCTGTCTAGGAACAGCTGTCCTGCCTGTAATCTTTTTGCGTAACTTTCAGATTCGATATGGTACCCTCCAATAACAGAACACCTGTCATGTGTACACACACATTAAGATATTTTTTCGGCCACTGAACAAATTAATTTGTAAGCACTGCTGGTAAAGAATTACATAAAACCAAACTTTAAATAAATCAAAATTTACGTTCACTTGCCCACAGCTGATGTTCACATAGCGCCACAGAACACAGCGCAACTATGTAATCGTCGCCAACACTATACACAGAGGCAGGATTTTGCGGCTACATTTATAAAATTCGCAATAATTTCCATCAAATGTTCGGAAAAAAATGAGTAATGATATGGCTGAAATGAAAAGTAACAGATAACTAGAGTAACATGACTTTTTTTTTCAAATTCAAATATTATATTTGAAATCAGCAAACAGTAGGTAACATGACTAAAATCAAATATTAAAAAAATAAGACATCCCCAAACTGCAGCATACAAGTTGCGATATTTTCGCTTTCACTTGTTCTTTTGTCTGGCACAACTAAGTTATTTGTAGAGAAAAAACTCACTGTCCTAGTTTGACATTGGCAACCAAAGACATTGCAGGGCCTTTTCACAGAAATTGCGATAAGAATCAGCGTTTGCCTTCAATGTCAAGAGAGCTGTTACTTCATCTAATCTCTTATATTACCACCATGGTTTTGCTGTTCAACAATGTCACATAGCTCTTACAATAAAGAAGCAAATCAGAATGACAAGTAATACCACTGGTTTTAAATGCATTTAGTTGTTTAAATGCTGTCATTACATGATTTAAATCACCCATACTTGATTTAGTAACTAGCCTAGAAGGCTCAAACAAATGATCTAAAGCTTTTATGGTTATTACGTCATTAGTTTCTTTTGCCATAATGGAGTTCAGTTTAGACAAAGTCATACGGCAGCGAACTTTTAGATTCTCTTCTACTGCTTCTCTAACCCAGGTATCCATGATATGATCTACAAATGTACTTACTCTGTTTCCAAAGTGACCACTCTCTAATATTTCACATTTGGTTCTCAGCGAGCTAATTCGGGATAAAACAAGATGAGCCACAACCTTTTTTAGATTGAAATTCTAATATTGGATCTGTTATCAATCTGCAATTTTCCGAAACAAATGTAGCCTATACCTTTACAATATTGAAGCACTTGGCATCGCAAAAATGACCCTTTAACAAATTTTACACAGGAACTGAAAGCTTTTCTTGTTTAGAAAGTAAATCAACAATTGCATTAAAATAGCTGGCAATGTAAACCACTGAATTAAACCACTGAGAAACGTCATGAAGTACAAAGGGAACAGTTTAGCTTCTAAATCTAGATGGTCTACTTGACACGACAGCCCTCTGTCTCCTCTCACCTCATCCTTCCTCCCGCGGGTGCCCCACTTGTGGTTTAGGTGCAATAAACCACAGGTTTCGGCACCAAATCCCCTACGTAGTAACCCTAATCCTAGTATAGGATCCTCTCACTGATTTCACACCACATGATTCAGCTGTGACATCTAGGAGCTATTTACACTGCATCCACTTTAAACACGCTTTTTGTATTCGCACCCACGTGCACAAGCGTGACACATCGCAGTGACACTTTCGTCCATGTGTTAAGCCATAATACATTTAATAAGTTCTTTGCGCAACAGTAGCTTACCAGTAGGTTTTGTTTTGTAGGTTTTTTTTTTTCGCGGAAATTGCTTTCAGGAAAATGTATAGAGTTATTCCCGTGAGAGACAATCTGTTTCTTAAGACGTAATGCCACAGTAAAGTTCTTCTCCCAAATCCTATACTTGTATGATCCCGGTGAACAAAACTGTCTTCTCTAATCAAAAGTCTGATTGAAACCTTTATCACGAAATTCATCCTGTTTTTACTGTTTTTTTTATTAATTTACAGACGCTCTTTAACTGTTGTGGTCCTAAAGCGTCCTATTCTATATTTGAAGAGAAATATTACTTAATTTTCCTCAGAGGCCTCTTTATCCGGTTTGAGGTTTTCTGGTGGCGCAAATCTAAGACCCGAGACCACTGGCTTTACTTCCCATCCGAAGGAACTTGTATGGTTTGCTGCCCTCAGCAAACAAACTATGTCTTCTCAAATGTGATGTCCGAGTAAAACTCTTCTCTCAAATTTTAAATTTGTTAGGTTTATTACTGTCATGATGTACACTATGTCCTTGCAACTTCATTGACAGAATGAAACTCTGCTCATAAATGTTACACAACCTTTTACTCTTGTGGAGCGAAGTACGCTTACTCAGCTGCGAAGCTGAGATTTAACGTTTTTCATGAAATTTACATTTATATTGGGAATAATTTCAGTTATATATGAGGAGGTATAGTTTTTACACGTTTTAGGTATAATTCTCCTTTCCTCTAAATCTTATTTTTTCTAAACCTATAATGATTTCACCAGAAACTATTTAAACCTTTTGAAGCATAAAGCAACATGATTGAGCTTAAATTATAAATAATGTTTTTGTTTTAAAAAAGAATTGTGACTTTACTAAGCTTTGTGAAACAGTACCATTCTAAGTGTTTAAACAGAAATTGTGCCTCTTACATTCTGGACTTCGGTTCCTGGATGAATCAAGCTGTCTGGCTTAAGTTTTTATTTAGGGTGAATATCAGGTCGTCTTAGTGCTTCAGATATTTAATCTCTAGCATGAAAATTTTTGGTTTAGACTGCAAAATTAATAGGCACAAATCTGCGATAAATAAAAATAGAAGATTAGGGCTTGGGAAATCAGTGTTTTGAAAATATATGTTACTAACGAATGTCCATATCTTTTGTATGCCAAGTAAATTATTGCGTGATTTATAATGCATAAATCTGATATTCATATATTTTAACGAGGTTCCCAAATGGAGGTCCATAGTACATATTTGAGGCATAAGTACTTCATAAAGTAATGAAAACTAGAATTTCAAGGAATGCAGCATATAAGCATTATTACACAAAGAAAATACTGAAGCTGATATGTTAATAAAAAATCGAAATCAAATTAATCCCAGTCTGTGCACATTGTGACACTGCATCCAGATTAATCAACTTTGGTAAAAGTAATATGTTGTAATTACAATTTTTATATTTTTTATTTATTTAATATGGGCCTCCATTTTAAGAATTTTTTACTTAGCATCCTCTAACAAAGGTCTTATTGGACGATGAATGAAGTTGATGAAATTATGCTCAAATGAGCCCACGGTTCATAGAGCTTGTAACTATTCCTCATTCATCATTGAGGGTAAGAAAACCTTAGAGAAATATCTCATCCAGATAACTCACCCTGACCGGGATTCGAACTCGGGACCTCCTGAACGTAATGCAGATAAGCTACCACCTATGCTTCAGAGGGGAAATGGTACAGACACTTGCAAAAGATTCAAACTTACCACATGGAATATTTTAAAAAATGTTTAATGCTAGGATGGAAATAGAAAGAAATATTTGTAGGAACATCTTGTTTAAAATTCAATATAATTCAAAAAGTTTGCAAAAAAGAAAGTTTACATTTATTAATGCAAAAACCTTTGAAGGTAAGCCAAAAGCCAACTTTCATATATATAGTTCTGGTTCTCTCTTTCCACATGTATGCACCCATCCCCACACACAGGCAATCCTAATTTCAGAATTTTGGGCGGAATATATTTCCTATGTAATATGAGGTAGGGTAGGTGTAAAAGTCATTTCATTAAAATCAACATTTTACGTCTGGGGTAACTGGATGAAATAGCTGTAGATTTGAACATTAGTCATAGCTCAGCACATCACATTCTTAACCTTCGTGAAGTATCTGCAAGACGGATACTACAGCAATTCAATCCAAAACCCACTATACTCACCTGATGTCACTCTGTTTGGACTAGTTAAACTGCTTCATTACTTTTTTCGATCATGAGCTGCACCAGTAGCGCACATGACCAAAAGATCTTTTTCAGAGAATTCCATATGTTGGAGGAAGTATGTTGAACAGCAGGAAGACTATGCTGAAAATTTATATACTTTTGTTGCACTTTTGTTCAACAAAATAATTTAATGTTTACGGCTTTCGTTTGACTCCTCGAAAATTCAATGACTGAAGAGTTTTTACTGCAATCACAACACATATACAATATTTAAATGACAGTATAAGTTTACATTTAACGTTAAGCTGCATTAAAATTCACATAATAAAGAATGCAGTGTTGTCTTAAATAGTTCAACACGTTTTTGCTCCATTTATAAGGAGAAGCGGCAGTGGGTGATTGTGCTAACGCATACAAATCGTGTGTTAAGTAACATTTTAGGCGATTATGTTATGTCTTGCGTATAGCTGAAAATCCCTGGTTTAAAATACATTGAGCTCTCATTCTAACTTCAAAGATTACCTAAAGAGCTATAACGAAAATATCTTAAAAAACCCAGTACTTAAATACTTACGAATTGTAAGTTGCCACTGAGATAAATGATCTCGAACTGAGATTTCTTCGTGGTCTGCCGGGAAGAAAAGAATCAGCTGAAGAATTTAATGTCATGCTAGCATGTTATAATGATAGCTCAGTAACGTTGGAGACAGAGAGACAGAGAGAGAGAGAGAGAGAGAGAGAGAGAGAGAGAGAGAGAGAGAGAGAGAGAGAGAGAGAGAGAGAGAATAGCTTAGTGATAGAGCAGTCTTGGGTAAAGCGGTCCAAGTTCTGGCTATGGCATTGAATTTTTCAGTTCTGATTCTCTAACCTTTTAATTATTTTTAATTCCTGTCGCTGTTCACGTTTTCCTTTTTCATATTGTTATGGATTACATATAGAATGTTAAAGCCGTGGCATTGCTTTGAGACACCTTACTATTTCGTTTCTTCTAACCTTGTACCTATAACAAAATGTGTCATGCAACTATTTTGCGAACGATTGTCCCCATAAAGATGCTGCAGGTAGAAAAGTAATCCTGTGTAAGAATTTGTAAATTATGGTGGGTACAGAAAACCATGAAAATATAACACACCAGATTTCTCTTCGTACAACGAAGCTGTGGGTACCATTTGCACCATCCACAGGAATTGCTTGCAATGTTAAAATAAACGAGGGAGTCCAGCACTGTCAGTGTGGCATGTATGCTACTTATCACTATGAGTTTGTGTGATAATTTGTGGCTTAGCCAAATTTGGATGACAAAGTTTGTGAGTACAATAAAATTGACTACCTTATGAGAAGTTTATCTTGGTTCTCTAGCTAGCAGATGATCTAGCCCTATAATTATTTAAAAATAAGACATTTCAAATAACCTTTTAGTTTACACTGTTGTAATTCAACTAACAAAATAAGATAACATTGACGTGCTGACATTTAAAAATCTTTCCACAGTTTAAGGAAGCATCCACTGTCACAATGTACGGCTTAAAACTTTCATGGCGTGCGTTAATTAAAACTTCACGGGTGATCAACCGCATCAAATTCACTAATGTCGAGCTCTCCACCATTGCAAGCTTATGGGGTTCTTCAGGAACTGGATGAAAAAACTGGCGGGCTGTCCCCACAGGTATAGCCTTCCTCGCGTGGGTAGGGCTTGTGTCACCCCACTGCATAGCAGTCTGTTAATTAGTCCGGATGGTTTAGAAGGATGACATTTTGTATGGTATTCTGCGCGGTACGTCATCTGGTTAGGGATTCTCTCACCTTCCACGACAAGTACTGCTAAGGTTTACCCAATTGTAGAAGTTTTGTTTGGAACATGGATACTTCTTACCCCGTGGAAGATACCCAAAGTGCTCCATTTCCTAAAGAAGAACAAAACTCCAACAAATCCCGGTAGTTGTCGACCTATTAGCCTCAACACCTCCAGCAAGGAGCTGGAGAAAATTATCCTTAAACGGACCAATTCCTTCTTTAAAAAGCACAACATTTTGATCACGAGCAGTTTGGACTCTGTGTCAAACACTCCACCTTACAGCTCCTTCGTAAAATGGAACAAATCTCCCATATATTAAATTTTACACACTCCACGGACGCTATCTTCTTAGACTTTGAAAGCGACTTCGACAAAATATGGCACGTTGGCCTTCTCCGCAAACGTCAAATTATCAAACTGTAGACACTTTACTTAAAATATATCCAACTATCTTAAAGACCGCAAATTGTTCTCTGCAATAAATTTAGCCACCACCACTGCGGCCACCACCACCACCACCACCACCACCACCACCACCACCACCACCACCACCACCACCACCACCACCACCACCACCACCACCACCACCACCACCACCACCACCCGCTCGGTCCAAGCAGGACAGCCTTCTTGGTCCTACTCTATTGACTCATAATCATTTCCAAGACTCCTCACACTGCCCTCCACCTCTATGCGGATGACAACTCCATCGCCACTGACACTTTTAACAGTATCACTGTCATTGTCAGATTTCAGAATGCACTTCTTACACTCCAGCTCTGGCTAACAAAATGCCGCATCAAGGTCAATGGCACAAAATGCCAAGCCATCACATTAATCCAATGCCGCATGGACAGACATCCAGCACATTCTCTTCCCCACTCCGATTATTTGGAGAAAAAATACTTGGACCAACCAGGTCACCTACCTGGGAGTTGTCATGCAAAGGGGCTGACTTGAAAGGTACACCTCAGAATTATACGCCACAAAGCTCAAGCATAACTCAGACGGTTTTATCGTTCGCTTAATTTAAATAGCGCACTAAGCCCCAGGTTAAGAACTACCCTCTACAAAAAAAAAAAAAAAAAAAATCATCCGACCAATCCTTACATATTCGCACAAGTATGGGGCTACGCTCAAAATCCTCAGCAGATTTCAAAACAAAATACTACGCATAGCTGTAAAAGTACCCAGATCTGCTCCTGCTCATAAACTACACGAAGAACTTCGTATGCACACCGTCTAACAATTTACGAAACTACTAGCCTACGGCCTATGAACCGCAACAGTTAAAAGCCACAACGCCTTAATAGGACTGCTAGGCACATATTCCAGGCAACCTCTAGTACAAACACATTCGACCGAATAATCACTGACAATTCCGCCGTTGACGTAGCAGTTTACTTATATCGCCTTAGGGCAACATACTGTTATAATCTCACTTAACTTCGTCCACAGATCACATCAGCAGCAACTCAACAATCAGTTTCAGGGTAGCTGACCTACAGTTGTCTGCCCACCCCGCACAGTACATGCCAATCCGACCGAGAACAACTTCATCGAATTGAATCAACCTGATGTAATAACACGCTACACATCGTAAGTTAAATACCACAAAGTAAGCCCAAACTACCGCCTCCCACACAATGGCATTCAAAAACTTTGACCACTCCCTTCATAATGTCTGTTCGTGCGTTCTAATGTACTTGGTCGTAAACCTCAACCACTGTCGGTCTGCCCGGTAAACTACACTTAATTGCACGACAATTGTCTGTCTGTTAGTCCCTTCATGTCACTTTATCAGCCTGCGACTTCCCCTGCGTGCTGCTCAGACATGTGTATGGTCACCACCCGGGTCATCACGCCTTCTGCACGAAGTCACCATGTTCGTCTATACTTTCCGGGGTGCTCAGCGAAACCCGGCAAAATACGCATGCTCACTAACAAGCACCTCCACCCATGTTTATGCATGTCTTAGATTACTGACCGCATGAGAGGAGGCGATGAAAATTCAAGGATGATTGCCAACTGGGGCGGCGGGTGTTGGGCCGCCCCTTAAAAAAAGTATGGCTGGAGCCCCAAATCTCTATTGGAATGCCATGGATAAAGTTTAATCTGGATGGCCATAGGGTGTGCAATGGCCGAAAGCTCGACATTAGTAAATTTGACAGGCTGACCCGTGAAGCTTTATTTAATTAATCTATTATTACACTTAAATTATCAATGTGAACTGTTTATATTACACTTCATTGAAATCTTAATGATGTCACAGGCTAGGTTCAATCAAAATTCCATAAGGTTGAACACGGTATAGAGAACCGCTAGCACAACTTCAGGTTTGTTCTTTTAACCATAAATGCTTTTCAAATATTTCATAGCTGGTGAGAGAGAACATGTTTTTTTAGACGTGCTGATACAGTAAAGCTTTTCTGACAAGTATCACACTTGTACGGTTTCTCACAGCTATGAACAAAACTATGTCTTTTCAAGTCCAATGCCTGAATGAAGCCCTTATCACATTCTTCACACTTGTATGGTTTTTTGCTCGTATGAGTGTGGCTGTGAGTTTTCAAGTGTGATGTTCGAGAGAATGATTTCTCACAAACTTCATATTTGTATGGTTTGCTGCCCTCATGAAATAAATTATGTGCTCTCTAGTGTGCTGCCTGAGTAAAGCTCTTCTCACAAATTTTGCATTTATATGGCTTCTTACCCTCATGTATCCAATTATGCGTTTTCAAAAATGCAGCCCTTGAAAAGCTTTTCTGGCAAACATTACTTGTATATGGTTTACTGCCTTCATGGTTAAAGTTGTCTTTAGTCCATATATTCTAGTAAAACTACTTCCACAAATTTCACACTTGTATGGTTTCTTCCCTTCGTGGTTAAAAATGTGGTTTTTCAAGTTTGACAATCCACAAAATTCCTTTTCACAAATATCACATTTGAATGGTTTCTTCCCCTCATGGGTAAAGCTGTGCAGTTTTAGGTGAGATGCTCGAGTAAACTTCTTGTCACAGATATTAAACTTAAATGGTCTTTTGCCCTCGTGTATGTAGTTATGGCTTGGTAAATGGACGACTGAGCAAAACTTTTATTACAAACTTCACATTTGTATGGCTTCTTTCCTTCATGAAGGAAGATATGCTTTTTCAAGTGACACATTTGAGAAAAAATCTTTTCACAAATATGGCATTCATATGGTTTTTTCCCCTTATGAGAGAAATTGTGTCTTCAGGCTTGATGCCTGAGTGAAGCTCTTATCACAAACTTTGCATTTGTATGGTCTGTTTCCCTCATGTCTTTGCAATTTTACCGAGTAAAGCCTTTCTCACAAATATCACACCTGTATGCTTTTTTACCCTTGTGAGTTAAAGAGTGCTTTGAGCTGCGCTGCTGAGGCAAAATGCCTTTCACAATGTTCGCATTTATGTAGGGAGTTACTCATATGCGAGGTGTAATTATCAGATATATCAGGTATCATTCCCTCATCCTGCATTTGTTCAGTGGCTCCATCACAAAGTGCTGCCCTGCAAAGTATGAAACATTAGCATATTATATGTTTAAAACCACTGATACCGTCAAGCACAAAAGCATGTTAATATATTAAAACACAAAATAAGAATGATTTTTTCTTAATATTAAGGTGTAAAGTATGAGTATTCTTAGCTTTATGAATCTTCCATGCCTTAGCAGGCCTGAGATAAAAATTGTATTGGTCAAAGGGGTGATTTCACCATGTTTAGAATGATTAACCTTAGGTCCATCTCTGTCACACAAGTGGTGGTATGTCTGCCTAGGATTGCATTGGACTATGCAATGGATGGAATGGCACTGCAACCAGTCTTGGTCCATTGTACCTATGCCTCCAAGTGGGGCATCTCCACGAGGAAGGATACAGCTAGAGAAGATAGGCGGTCCCAAGGAGTCGAGAGAGCGCAGAGGGCAGGGTCCACACACTTTACCATTTGGATACTCCCCGGCAAACCATTACAACTTGCATCCCACCTACCGAAGGGGGTAATTTTTACAGGAGTATATTGTCACCCTGCCGGTAGACTCGCGAAGCCGATGAAAAATGATGGCCGGTGGAGATTCGGGAAGCTTCGGGGCCGATCGTTACCGGAAGCGAGACAGTTGAGGGTAGTTTTTGAGAAAATAAACAGTTTTTGAGGTTGCTAGCAAATTGTAATGTGAAGAATGTATTTGCTACGAAAATAAAGTGTAGTTTTTGTGTTTTCTAACCTCGTCTTGTTATTTCACGAACCCACAGTCACAATTGGTGTCAGAAGTGGAACATACGACAATGGAAGCTGCATTGGCAAAGATTTTAGAGAAAATGGAAGAAATGAAGACGGCAAATGAAAACCTCGCTGCAAAAACAGAAGCGGCAAATAACAGCCTGGCCGCGAAGCTGGAGACTACAAATGACAACCTGGCCGCGGAGTTGAAACAAATAAAGACCGAATTGGCCACAGAAATGAGAGCAGCGAAGTTTGCCGTGAAGTTTGAACAGTTGGCCGGCGTGAGGGATAACGTGACGGAGCTGGGCAAGCGGATGGGCCAAGTGGACGAGCGCGTCGAGGACCTGGCGAGCCGCGTTGACGACCTGGAGGGAAAGGCCGACAACAGCGTCAAGTCCCTGAACGCCATAATAGAGGACGTCGTCGGCAGGAAACTGAAGGACTTGAAGGCCGACGTGACGGGACGCGACACAACATCTGCGCGCGTCAAACCGCCGAAATATGACGGCGCGTCAACATTTGAGGTCTTCCGCCGTCAGTTCAACACAGTGGCCAAGCACAACATATGGTCACCGGAGGAGGAGGCCATACAGCTAATAGCCAGCCTCCAGGGACGGGCCGCGGAAGTCCTAAACGCGGTGCAGACAACGGCGGTGCCCAAGGACATCTGGGAGGCCCTGGAGAATCGTTTCGGGAACCACCGCTTAGCCGCAGCGTACCGCAGCCAACTAAAGGCAAGGTCACAGCAGCCGGGGGAGACGCTGCAGGAGTTCACCATAGCGATTGAGCAGCTAGCTGGCAAGGCCTTGGTTGACCTGCCACTGTAGTTCGTATCCCGGGAAGCCGCCTAACACTTTGCCGACGGGGTACGGGACACGGAGATTCGTCGGCGCCTAATGCTCGGCGAATATAAAACCATCCACGAGGCGCTGACAGCGGCATTAAGGATGGAGGCGGCCTAGGTAGCATCTATCCCGACGTCGAGAACGAGGAGTGTCCGCTACGCCGGAGACAGAAGACCAGCTGTGGGACGCCGGCGAACACCTAGTGGCCTGTGCTGGGGGTGTGCACAGCCCGGGCACCTGCAGAGAGACTGCCCACACCAGGAAGGGCAGCGGGAAGAACGAGTAAGACCCGGCGTGGAGAGGTACACGTCGGCGCCATCACCACCATCCCCTCGAGTGACGCTGCGCGCCGTCAGCCGGCGTATGGATGACAGCCTCATCGCGGACGGCTGGGTAGGAGGAAAGCCGTGCCGCGTGCTAGTGGACACTGGGGCAGCCGTGACCGTCATCAGACCTGATGTGGCGAATGGTTTGCCGACGAGCAAGCCGAGCCGACCATAACAGCTTGTGTTGGCATCGGGCGACACCTTGCCTGTGGAGGAGGCCCTGCTGGAGCTGACCTTGGGACGGAGTGCCGTGCGTCTGTGGGTGTTCGTCGCGAAGGTGGCTGAGCAGATGATTCTGGGACTGGATGCCCTCAGGAGCCACAAGGCGACGGTCGACGTCGGCAGGAAGGTCCTGCGGCTCAACGGAGAAGAGGTTATACTCCGTCAACCAGAAGAGCGCCTTGGAATTTGCAGGGTCATCTTGAACGAAGACGTGGTTGTCCCCGCGAGGAGCGAGGTGATGGTGACTGCGCGACCGGAAGGCCAGTCAGCACGTTGGGTCCAGACGCAGCAGGAGGACGACTTCACCTCGGAACATCGCATAGGGAAGAGTCACGGTAACGCGGACGCTATGTCCCGAAGACCCTGTCTAGAAGAGTGCGGCCAATGCACAAGAGTGGAGGGGAAGGAGCGTGCCGCAGCAGTTCGAGTAGTCACGGCACTGCCTGCGGATGGCTGGGATAGCGCAGGCCTGAGGAGGGAGCAGCTGGCGGACGCAGACTTGGGGCCACTCTTGAGGGAAGTGAAACAGCCAGCGACCGAGTATGTGGAGAACTTGGTGGACCACCTCCACGACATGCACGAGATGGCTCGCCAGAACATCCAGAAGGCGAGCGACCGAATGAAAACCCGATACGACAGGCAAGCCAACAGCCAAGGGTTCCAGCAAGGTGACCTGGTCTGGTTGTACCGCCCGACCCGGACCAAGGGACGCTGCCCGAAGCTTCAGCAGCCATGGCAAGGACCATACCGTGTGGTGAAGATTAACGACGTGGTCTACCGCATCCAGAAGGTGCCCCAAGGAAAGATGTTGGTGGTACACCTGGATCGCCTGGCCCGCTACGAAGGCGCTGTTCGGGACGATCAGCCTTGAGGAGGGAGCAGTGTCACCCTGGCGGTAGACTCACGAAGCCGGTGAAACATGATGGCCGGTGGAGATTCGGGTAACTTCGGGGCCGATCGTTACCGGAAGCGAGACAGTTGAGGGTAGTTTTTGAGAAAATAAACAGTTTTTGAGGTTGCTAGCAAATTGTAATGTGAAGAATGTATTTGCTACGAAAATAAGGTGTAGTTTTTGTGTTTCCTAACCTCGTCTTGTTATTTCACGAACCCACAAAGTCACAATATTAACCTGCTGTGCAGCACCGAGACTCTCGTCGACACTTCTAGAGTTGATATATATAAGGGCGCTCAACTACGGCGGTCATCAGCGCCCTTTAAAGAACCAGTCATGGCATAGGCCAGATATAAAACTTTCTAAAAACTATACAAGTATAACAAAACCTATTAAAAATACACGTACATAAAAAAATCAATCAAAACCTACTAAAAATTTCGTTCACCTTTTTCACCTTTCCACCGACACGGGTCTCCACGAACGGCCTACACGTGGGTGGGTATTTTACCGTCTCCCTTAACCACGAAGTGGAGCCCACACGAGGGAGACTGTTGGCTCAGGACCCCGGGTGTGCCAAACCCGTACCTACTGAAGTAGGCCCCTGGGGGGTCGACACTTCTACCCTGAAAGAGACCACAAGATGAGAAATTTTGTGAAATGATAAAGGAGATGAAATGGAGGTAAGGGACATTCAGAGGATGTAATTAACCCATCCAACATTCGCCTGGTGGCTAGGAAAAAGACCCGAAAATACCCATGGATCAGATAGGCCAACCACGGGAATTAACCCGGACCTCCCAAATACTGGCCACAGACGAAACTGCTGGAGCCACACCACAGAGTATGTCTGCGTCACTTTCAAGAGGTCCTTAGTTCGAGTCTTCAGTCAGGGTATCTGAATAATGCTTTTTTTTTCCAGTTTTCCCTTATCCTGAAAAATGAATATGAGGTAACTTTAAGCTCTATGGAACCTGGGTTTATCTGATCATCATTCCACACATTTCATTCTTCATCTGAAATGATTTAAAATTGGAGCATGTTAATTTTAAAGAAAGAGTTTTAGTGCTTTACATTCTTGAGTTCACTTGCTAATACATTTCATACTTTCGTTCAGTGTCTGTTATCCTATTTCGTTAACAAAGTTAAATTTACTCTAAAGAAGAAGACGAAATAAGTGCACAGTAAGCAAGCTCATATTTAAACTGAGTATAATGGATTAACATTTTCTCTTTTACATCCAAAAACTACTTCATGAGAAGAGATACTTACCTTTGTAAAACAGTTTATTTTTTATATGTTGAATCTACTACCAAAGCATATCAAACATCAGGGAATTTGAAATTTTCAAAATAAATGCTCCAGAGTAGCACTTATCGTGTAAAAATACATGAATATTAACAACTCACAATACTGCCCAAATGATGACTAACTCTATCAGCTATGGTTTATTTTTGTATCTGTTCTGCAAATTATTCTTACAGAAGTTTATCTGCAAATGCAACTGCTTTTCAGGTTTTGATGGGCCATAAAATAAAGACAATTGTGAATCACATAATGGTATTATTATCAGAAGTTAAATACAATCAAAAATATTTTTCTACATAGTCACAGTGAAGATTTAGACACTTGTAACAGTACAGAGCTTTCCAATATTCTCTTCATAGAAGACTGCATCAGCACTTTAGAGATAGCTGCCTATGATGTCTTGAAAATAGTTGGTGCAGCTGTTCTCCGAAGCCTTTCTTGCAGAGCTAAAAAAGGTGAAAGTCACTTCATGCTAGATCTGAACTGCATTCTAGTTTCAAACATTTTCCTGTGAGACTGAGTAACAAACTGTTGGGTTACCACATCACTATGTGATTGCATTCCTATAAGTCTACAAAATTCCATTTATTTATTGCCTTTTCTTTCGTTCTGTATACTTCTCATGTGATGTAATGTCTGATAATATGTTTGCAGTAATTGCAGTTGGTTGCATAAAGCAACATATCTTTCTGATCCCAGAAAATTGTAGCTATAACCTACCTGTTGCTGAAAATTTGCTTAAACTTTTTGGATCTGTCCAGGCAGTGTGTATGCATTTATTGTTTGAATTGTGCTTTTCATTCCAGATAATAGTGAATTCACATTTCATCTCTTCTTGACAGTCTTCAAAAACTCTTCCCCTCTTCATAAATATGTGAGAAAGGATAACGGTGATGCCTTGTGCTATTTTGTGGTCCTCAGACAGCTTTTTGGTAAACTCATTGTGCATAAAGTCATTAATATCCCAGTCATTCCATTACAGCATTACATTAGGATCTAAAGAATACAAAATTCCTCAGCTAATACATATTGTACATACTATCGATACAAACATTGTCAGCAAATGCCAAGTGATGCAAGAAGAGACCCCCAACCTTTAGATCTTCTGAAGAAATGGTCATATTACCAGCAGATTGTGGTCCCTAAGTGCAGTTGTATAATTGAGTAACTGAGCAAGACTGTAAATAACAGGCTTCCATTCCCAAGTGTTGTTTACCAACTGATGTTGTTTCAAAAGGTAATGAATGACATTAAAACAAAAAAACAGTCAAATTCAGGATCATGTAAAGTCCACATGGATTGCTGAGGAGAACTATCAATAGAAGTTTGACAATCTATGGACTAGCATAGTTTCAGATTACATAATTGCCCTATACCTTCCTCTGCCAAAGTAAAGTGGGTTCTTATATGGCCAGTTCCTAGCTCATGAGCAGCTTAGTTTTTCTTCAGTAGATGTCCCTTTTGTCATACAAAGCCATCTATGGTTCCAGCAAGATGAAGCTCCTGTTAATTTCGACTATGATGTTGGAAACCATATCCATGAGATTGGATGTGGCATTGCTATTATTTGGGCACTATGTTGACTGATCTTACACTCCTGAATATATTCTGTGGGGTCATATTAAGAGACTCATATAGAAGACACCATTAACTCAGATGATTTGCTGCCAAGGATACTGCATTATTTATAACTTTTCAGGAATCATCAAAAACATACAAGATGAATTTGTTTGAACATGTACATTATTTGTAAATGTTTGATGACATCTCTCTTAACAACTGCTTTTCTTGGAAAGCAAGACCTCCAATTCGATTTACTTGATTTTTCATTTTATCTCCAATTTTCTTAATCTGTTCATCATCATCATCAGTTCATTTCGGTATTACATGTCCAATTCAAGGCCCTAATAAAAAGTTTGGTTTTCTTTTGAGTCAATCAGAGATATCCTCCATTTGGAGTGTGAATAATTGTATATTTGATTTCATTCCCTTTTTTACTTTCTTTGCTTCTTCTTTATTGTTTGTATCGCTCCAGTTTTAGCAGAGTGAACAGCAAAATAAATTTCTTTTACTAACAAAATACTTTACTTATCAGCTA
Source organism: Mantis religiosa (assembly GCA_030765055.1). Lineage (NCBI taxonomy): Eukaryota > Metazoa > Arthropoda > Insecta > Mantodea > Mantidae > Mantis > Mantis religiosa. Next base: position 109,099,410 of record CM060956.1, on the reverse strand, counting down.
CTCCTTTGTTATATCTGCCTTTCATTAATGATAGGTGCTGGTGTACTGACTCCAAGGTCACAGGTCCAAACCCAGCCCAGATTCCTGATTATTAAATATGATTAAAAGCCAGTGCCTGTAATCAGTAGATATAATGGCATATAAAAGAAGTCCTGTGGGACGAATTACTGGCACACTGGCAGAATTGATATGATTCTAGCAATTGACAGCATCGTTTACAAAAAAAATAATTGTTCGGTTTATTCTTATTAACAAATGACGCGCTCAGAAAAGTAACGGCAGATCCCAAGTGACATCAAACTTTGAGACACAGGCATGGCCATGCAGTGCTGCCATCTATCTTTCACGCGATGAAGTATCAAATAATTGGGATATCTAAAGCTTTCATTCTCTACCTTAAAAACTTTCCACGGTGAAAACAAACACATTCACAGTGCAAAAATGACATCCCAACTTTGAGAGCTTTATTTATTACCGCTAAACATTCATAGTGCCTTAGTGAATGGTAATGTATATGGCACCAGATGTTATTCCTGAATCACCAAAAGAGAAATATTAAGCGAGTGAGAAAGGCAATTGAATGGGTAATAAACAGAAGAAAGTTGTGCAGAAATAATGGTAAATCATTTATTAATCAAATGAATAGGGAAACTATTCATCAATCAACAGTGGTTCAAGACAGATAGTCAACATGAAAAATTCAATGCCATTGTATTAAATTTTTCATGTTGACTCTATCTATTGTCATCCTGGCGGTAGACTCGCGAAGCCGATGAAAAATGATGGCCGGTGTAGATTCGGGAAACTTCGGGGCCGATCGTTACCGGAAGCGAGAGACAGTTGAGAGTAGTGTTGGAGAAAATAAACAGTTTTTGAGGTTAGCTAGCAAATTGTAATCTGAAGAATGTATTTGCTAGGAAAATAAAGTGTAGTTTTTGCGTTTGTAACCTCGTCTTGTTATTTCACGAACCCACAAAGTCACAACTGGTGTCAGAAGTGGAACATACGACAATGGAAGCTGCATTGGCAAAGATTTTAGAGAAAATGGAAGAAATGAAGATGGCAAGTGAAAACCTCGCTGCAAAAAACGGAAGCGGCAAATAATAACCTGGCCGCGGAAATAACAGCGAAAACAGAAGCGGCAAATAACAGCCTGGCCGCAAAGCTGGAGACTACAAATGACAACCTGGCCGCAAAGCTGGAAGAAATGAAGGTTGCGAACGAGGCCCTCGCCGCCAAATTTGAAGAACAGTTGGCCGGCGTGAGGGATAACGTGACGGAGCTGGGCAAGCGGATGCCAAGTGGACGAGCGCGTCGAGGACCTGGTGAGCCGCGTTGACGACCTGGAGGGAAAGGCCAACACCACCGTCTAGTCCCTGAACGCCATAGTAGAGGACGTCGTCGGCAGGAAACTGAAGGATTTGAAGGCCGACGCGCCGGGACGCGACACATCTGCGCGCGTCAAACCGCTAAAATATGACGGCGCGTCAAAATTTGAGGCCTTCCGCCGCCAGTTCGACACAGTGGCCAAGCACAACAGATGGTCACCGGAGGAGGAGGCCACACAGCTAATAGCCAGCCTCCAGGGACGGGCCGCAGAAGTCCTAAACGCGGTGCAGACAACGGCGGCGCCCAAAGACATCTGGGAGGCCCTGGAGAATCGTTTCGGGAACCACCGCTTAGCCGCAGCGTACCGCAGCCAACTAAAGGCAAGGTCACAGCAGCCGGGGGAGACGCTGCAGGACCCATCAAATAATTAATAATATTATTTATCTCATTAGTATGATCCCTGAATTTGCTGAATCTGTATTTTATACAAATCATTGTGTAAAATTGCATCTCAAATAATATCCACAGGTAAAATAAACAACCTAATGTGCATTTTAAAGTATATATTGCGTTGTCATAGGTGCAGCTATGATAATCTCAGGATACTGTGGTTCTGACATTGAATTTCATTGTTACCTAATGACTATTCCTATAATTACATAGAAAATGAAACTAGTTACAGTGAAGCAATAAGTATTATACAAATATAACTATTTGTAACAAAATACTTCACTTATCTTAAGAAAATGGTGTCAATTTTTCTTATTAGTTGAAATAGTTGAGATTGATTTCACTGTGTTGACTGAGGATGCAAGCAAGGGGTTGTGAAATCAGTTTCAACTAATAAGAAAAAGTGACACCATTTTCTTATAAGTGAAGTTTTTTTGTTACAAATAGTTATATTTGTATAAGACCATTCCTATGTTTTAATACTTTGTTTAATCTTATAAGGGAAAATGGCCGGATTGGGGGCTGTTTATGAATCAGCTTATGCAGAATGGTGAACAATGTGGTATAATCATATTAATATTTTCCACTTCAAATATACTATTAAATATTTTGCATTCATTCCAATTGGAAAATTATCTTTAATTTATACAATCTAGTATAACAACTAAAATTGATGTTATACTTTTGCGTCATTCGTCTCATGAATGGTTTTATGTCTTTTCAAATGTGAAATTTGGGTGAAATCTTTCTGACAAATGCTGCATTTGTATGGTCTTTTGCCCTCATGAATCAAATTATGTCTTTTCAAGTGTGACACATCTGTAAATTTTTTCTCGCAAATTTCACATTTATATAATTTTCTATCGTCATGGAACATAGTATGCCTTTTCAAGTGTGCCATTTGAGTGAAAGTTTTCCCACAAAATTCACATTTATGTGGCTTTACACTTTCATGGGTTAAACTATGCTTTTTCAAAACTGCTGTTTGAACAAAGCTCTTACCACAAATTTCACATTTATATGGTTTTTTCCCCTCATGCATCAAGTTATGTAGTTTTAATTGTGACATTCTTGTGAAGCTTTTTGGACAAATGACACACTTGAATGGTTTTCTCCCTTCATGAATAGAAGTATGTGTTTTCAAGTTTGACACCCGTGCAAAGCTTTTTCCACAAATCTCACACTTGTGAGGTTTTTTGCCCTCATGGGTAATGTAATGTCGTTTTAGGTGTGTCAATCTGATGAAGCTCTTTTCGCAAACATCACATTTATATTGTCTTATGCCCTCGTGAATTAAGTTATGCATTTTTAAGTGTGACATTCGAACAAAGCCCTTTTCACATATTTCACATTTGTATGGTCTATCGCCACCATGGACAGAACTATGGTTTTTCAGTTGATACAAACTAATGAAGCTCTTCCCACAAACTTCACATTTGTGTGGTTTTTTGCACTCATGAATCATACTATGTACAGTAAGATGTGACCTCCTCCTGAAACTTTTTTGACAAATTGAGCATTTGTGTTGCTTTTTACCCTCATGGATCAAAATATGGGCTTTCAATATTGACATTTGAGTAAAAACCTTGTCACAAATCTTGCAGTCATATAGTTTTACACCCTTATGACTGAGAACATGTTTTCTCAAAAGAGATATGTCCGGAAAGTTCTTCTCACAAATCTCACACTTGTGTTGTAATTCACTTGCATGAACCAGGAGATGCTTTTTCAGTTTTGAGGGGAGAGAAAAAAACTTGCTACAATGTTCACACGCATATGACTGTGTGGAGCCAGATTCTTCCATATCAGAAGTTTCACTGGAACTATTTCCCTGAGACTGAGTAACATCATCTATCAAATGTTCATCTTCAGAGGCTTCATTAGCATAAAAGCAAATGGCAGGTACATTACAGCCATCACTGTCTGCTTCCTCTGGACACAACCTGGTATATAATGAGACAAGCTGTTAGTAATTACAAGCATGAACTAAATTTAGTTAAGAACTACACCCTTGAACAAAAAAATCTCATTGTTACAATTCACATTTTAAGGATGTGGAAAAGTAATGCACACGCATAGTAGTTTAGAAAGGCAGTTTAAACTAAGCACTCTGACATTAGGATCATATGGTGGTATATGCATTGCATGAACATCATTGAAATAGTGACCTTGTGAAAAACCATTTACCATTTACAGCAAAATGTAACTTACAGCAAAATTTGTTTGAGTGGGCCATTTGTTGCCAGTAGAAGGATAACCAAGTAGTAGGAGACCAACTGCAACCACACATGCTCAAGAGGGAGTGAGAAATCACATTCATCTTATCTTAAGGCTGGTTTCAGAAAACATGCACAACACTAGCAGAGGACCTAGTTGAATCCGCAGTTCTTTCTCGTTCTTGACAGTTTTCACCTTCTTCCCCAGAAAACTCGGAAGAAGTCAAATGACATGACAATCACAAAACAGAAGAACTTATAACAAAAGACAATGGCTTGACAATGAGGTTTAAGTAAGAATAGAGGAAGTGGGAGAACATAGAACTATCAATTAAAACTAAAAATTCTGGAGGAAATAAAACAGAGATCATAAAAATGGAAAATATGGAAGACAGCAGAGAAGTTACAACCTAATAATATCCGGGGTGGAAGAGCAAATAGGGAGCAGAACACTTCAGGAGATATGGGAATTATCAATAAAGAGATCAGGAATGTATGTGAGCAGCTTCAAATTAAACATTTAATATTGGGAAATTGAATAGCAGAAAAACTTGACAAAATTCATTAGTACTGAATTGACAACAGAAATACTAAAATAGTAAAAACATTAAGAGGAACATCTATTTACATTAATATGGACCTTTGATATCAGACTGAAGTAAGGCAAGGAAACAAGTATACAATGCATTTATAACAAATTTCAAACTGTAGATTAATGTACAATTGAAAGAGAAAAAAAGTGATCTAAGCAAAAGGAAGACAGAGATGACAACCAACGGCAGAGAAGAGGGACAGAAATGCAAATTTAGCAGAAGATGAAAGGTCAGAGTACCAACCTAGCCGGCTAGTGTGGAAGAAATGATTATTTCCAACAATTTACCTAAAATAAAAAAATAGTGTTTTAACTATGAAGCCTGGGACTTAAGTACTTTCAGCATAGTAAGTCGCCACAAAAGGTGAGTGTCTCATAGCAGATGAGAACCCCTAGTGGTCTACCAGGAAACATACAAGTCAGTTGGAGAATTTAATGTCATGTCGGCACGTTGGCCATAGCAGCTCAGATGTTTAGAGCAACTGCACGGAGAGCAGGAGATCCGTGCTTCAAATACTGGCTATGGCATTGAATTACTCAGTCTGACTCTACTCATCCAAATGTTAAGCCTACACACGGCTAGTGTGGAAGAAATGATTATTTCCAGTTTCTGTTATGTTTAGCAGTATTATAAAATCAATAAAACCTGATTCAAAGTTAGTCAATAAAAGTCTAATAATTAGAGAAATGTTAGAATGAAGAGGGGTCACAAGGTGTCTGCAGAAAATTCAAAATAATTTTTTTATTTTTCAAGCAAATAAATACACAAGACATGGAATTTGTCAAATAATCAGAGCCACTTTTTAAAAGACCAACAAGAAAATTTTTCCATGCAACAGCTAATTGAAGAACCAAAATTTCATCTGAATTTCAAATTCCAAGTTTTATAACATTTATTCAACTTTTCTAAGCTACGCTCTTCATAGACGCACATGCAACTATTTCTAGAAATGTCTTTTGTTGGATTCAGGAGAGCTCTAAAAATGTATTTCTAGTGAAATTTCATTACTGAATTCTTGGGTGGAAAACATTATTCCCTCTATTGTGCACAGAGTATGGAAGTATGAATGTGAAAAGTAAACATAAGTGCTTCATAATTAAGATTAATAAAATTAACTTACAGTTACAGGTAATAAAATCAGTTGTTTCTCAAATCAAAGCCCTAATATAATTATAGAAATTAAAGGAGAAATGAAAAAACTGCAATTACACTTGCCTGATTGAATGTACAATGGAAGATAGTAACAAAAGAAGCAGAGATCATTTTCCATATCAAAGGCTCACGACTTGATGCCAAGTCTTCAGTCATTCACCTAACAATTGACAAAGATTCTTCTTAGTGCTTTATATGGAGCATCTAAAATTTGACATTGGAACAAAATGCAGAAAGATTGATGTCTAATTGTTTTTACACCTGGCTTGAAGCCTGAGAACATCTTGAATATGTTCGTCACCAGAAAAGTTTCTTATTTTATTTTAAGAGTATACTGTGTTTTAAAAAGAAAGAAAAAGACAAACCATCTCTAAACTTTTTACCAGGGATGCAAAAGATGAAATTGTGGATAAAATCTTTGGCTTTCAGAAGAATCTATCGATGTCAATGTGGTTCACACTATTTTGTATGTAGGTAACACTTCACATGACTATGCTAAAAAATTTCCCTGGTAACTGAGATATTTTTAATATTGTACTGCAACATTTTTTCTAATTAAGTGTATTAAAATTACAAGTATATTCATTTTTTAAATTTAAAGGAAGTAACTAATTAAAACTATGGAATTTTGCTAACACAGATTTTTCTTGATCAGCCTCCATCATTCCCATAACCATTCAGTGTTCTCCTCATTTATTTTATTTTTGATAATACATAACATTCAGATATAGAAAATTAAGAAAATATAATGAAAATTATGTATTTTTGGTGGAATTTAGTAAGACTTAATGAATTGAAAAAAATTATTTGTAGTCTGTTTTTAATACTCCATCACTTCAAATTTTATTTTTTGAGGGACTAGTTTTGGAAGTTGTTGCTTCCATTCTCAACATTGTTGTCTTCTGTTGCTGTTGTTGTCTTCTGTCTTCTTTCTGGTGGTGGAACTATGGACTTCTTTGTCAAATTATCTACTGGTGAAATTTCAAAGTTCAATACTCAGTCCTTAATTTTCCATATTAAGATGTTCTCTTATGTTGTCAGTTTGTTTTGGTTTATCACCCCCTTTTAATAATTTTGGAAACATCAAGTTGAAACAGGAAGATAAGTCAGCAGTAGCATTTCACTTTTGGAACAAAAACCAAGACCTTCCAAAATCCAAAATTATTAAAAGAGGTGATAAACCAAAACAGACTGACAATGTGGGAGAACACCTTAATGTGGAAAAATAAGGACCAAGAAATGAACTTTGAAATCCCTCCAGTAGATAATTTGACGAAGTTCATGTTTTTGGATTTAGCCTCAAAAGAAAAAAATCAATGTTATTTATTTGTTTTATGATGTTATTTAGGTTACACATATTTAAAGAATATTTGAAAAGTATTATAATGTTTAAATTAAGTTTCAGAAATGAAATTGTAAAAAAAAAAAAAAAAAAAAAAAAAATAAATGTGTATATAGGTTGCTAAAAGTGACATAAATGTAAAGAAACGTGTGGTTGCTATGGGAAAGAAAATAATTAATCTCTAACGAGATATGAGAATAAGGTTGACCGTCGTAGAAGATGGACATAAAAGAATTAGTTGGATCACCGGAGAGGATAATCACATTTGTGAAGATGAAAGTAATATAAAAAATGAATGTTTTAGGATTATTGTATTAATTTAAATAGTTGAGAGTATAAGTTTGATCATCAAAGAAACTGGATGCTTATGAATTATTACTAGTAATTTTAGAAACTAAATCCATTGGAGAGATTTTAATTTCATTTGTGCTATATAGTTTTGTGTTAACTGATCAAGAATTAAATTTATTGAAAAAGTTAACAAGTATTTTATTTTATTTTGGCAAATTTTGAGGGAAAAAAAAAGACATCAGCCCAAGATGACACCTTGAAATAGGAATCTTCATGTTCCCACTGGGAATCCATCGTCCAAATCAATTAAAAACACAGTTAATAAACCTAGATTGAAAAGTTACGAAATTGAGTTTGATTTCTTACAAACTTTCAACATATAGGATAAAACTTTGTCAAATATTGCTGCAACTTTTCAATCGACAAAATCGACACCAGAGGGGATAGGATACAATAACAGATGATAGTCAGAACTTTGAGTTTGGGAATGGAACAGCTTCCAAAACTAGTCCCTCAGAAAATATAAATGTAAGTGAAAGTGTGTTAAAAACTGACCTTGAACAGTTTCTTTCAACAAAGAAAATGTTTTCATATATCCTGGCTACATAAAATATAAGTGAACTAAAAATGTATAATCATTGAAGCATATATGTAATTGAATTTCAACATTACAAATGAATCACCTTGAGGGTTCTGTTGATGGAAAGTCTTCATCTACACCAGTTATCCAAGAGCTCTGATCCTGCAAAAAATAATACAATCAACATAATATAATATTCCACTTTAGATTAACTGCAACTGTACACATTTTAACCACTTTGAAATTGTAAAATTAAATAAGATTAGAGAATATCATAATAAAATATAGTAATTTGTTACAAACTACACTTATCTTTTTAAGAAATGATATATTCTATACAGGACTATCTTCAAGAATGCATCGTCTGCATCTGTTGTCATTGTTACTGCCACTAGGTGACGGATTATTTTCATATTTATTCTCACCTCTGAAAGTTAAGCTTATTGACAGAATCGATTGGCGGTATTTCAAATTCATCACACATTTCTAGTTTTTAAAATAAATATTTTCTCCTAAATCATTAAATCTATTGGTCCATTTAACTGCTTTAATGATTTAAGTTCTTGGTTTATTTCATAGTTAACACTTTCACCGATATGGACATCATGACGTCCAAGTTAAAATGCCCCAAACCGAAATGGATGTGTATAGACGTCCTGCGCATACATGCATTTAATGCTCATTTAACGCCAATTATTTTAATCTTCCTATTTTACAATAAATTTAAATTAGTTCTATATGGCATGTAAACATACCCTTAAAGGTTTCTTTTTTATTGTACACCTCCAAACCGGGATAAACACCCAAGAGCACATCTGCAGATTCACACCAAATAATATTGGTTTCCTTGCGAACTTCTTTTTCGCAATACAGTAGACATTTTCAAAACGGTTACGACTTTTTTGGTTGTGGGTGGTATGCTTTCAGGAAAGTGTTTTCTCTCAAGTATGAGGGGTGATGTTGTGGTGAATTTCTTACCCCTTACCTCTGAGTATTATAATACTCAATTAGGTTACGAGCTATTTATACGCGCAAGTACAGGTAGATGAATGTCTTGCATGAATTTACAGCTCTGAAAATTACTAAACAATTGTGCATGGTTACATCCAGTGGTATAAAAATACTTTTTTTACCATTTAATTGTTTTTCGTAAAGAGGGATAGCTAGTAATAGCTGATCCACATCAACCATATTTGACCCGCCACTTCCCTCAAACAATGGAGTAGCTAACATGCCATCTGTAGACCAGTACATGTCACTGCTATCTATATCCTAAACATCTCCTTCATAATCGCACAACAAATATTCCAGATTTTCTACAGTAATATCAGAAGCCTGTATACATCATATGCAAGGTAATTTATTTGCTACATTACGGGGATAAGCCATGGTTAACATTGAAATTAACATAATTAGGGGAACAACATAGTCCGCCTCCACGTGGTGTTCCCTGGATAATGCTAAATGGACTATAATGCAGGCATGCTTTCCAATACAAAAGAAGAGCACTTTTCAGTGCTGTTTTGGAATGCCGGAGGAATGACCCAAAGTAAAAAGACCATGTTAGATAATCTTTTAAGAGACAATGATGCAGATGTTTTCATCACAGCCGAGGCAAATTTAGATCGACAAAAAGAAAAATTTTATAAATTTTCAAAATATAACACAAATATTTTAGAAAAACATACTTGTTGGCACCAAACAATGTATAAATGCAAAGTTTGAAATTCTGACAGTAAGACAATCATAATTGGCGATCTCAATGGACATTCTCCAAGATGGGGCTACAATGATAACAATAAAGCTGGCGTAATCATTAAGAATTTTTAGATACCAACTTAATGAAAATACTGCACAGGGATGAACACCCAAAAACCTACACTATACAGGGCAGTCAACCAATCCAGATATCGCGATCATATCAACTGATCTAGAAGATAAAACTACAAAAAAAGCAATTGAAGACAGTGGTAGTGGACACAGAGCCATAATAACAAAAACAAACCTACATCAACAACCACCCAACACAAAAGGAAAAATAAAACCTAAATGCAACTTCAAAAAGGCACATTGGGAAGAATGTAAAACAACAACAAATTATTATTAATTTTTAGATGAGTCATATTTAATAAATTCCTAAAGGAAATTAAACTAGAACAAAACATAAATAAAAGTAATAAAAGAACTAAATGCTGCAATTCTAAAAGCTGCAAAAAGATGTATTCCCAGAGGAAAAATCCATAAATACAAACCTTTCTGGAATGAACAGCTAACACAGCTCAAATCAAAACGAGACAAAGCCAGAGAAAGAGCAGAAGGGTCACAAGATAAAGCAGATGTTATAGAATGGCGAAAAGCAAATGCACAGTTAAAACAAGCTATAAAACTATCAGAAAAAGAAAGCTTTGAAGAATTTATAAACAAATTAGATTATAGAACAAATAGTACTAAAGTACACAACTACATCAAACAAATAAAAAGAGAAGACCAAAAAAGTCAGCCACTATTTGTTGATAATAAAGAAATATATGAAGACACCCTTATAGCAGAAAAACTAGCAACATACTACAAAAATAGTACTACATTAAAAAATAAAAACAAAAAGCAGAATAAATACCTAAGGAACAATAACCTTGACAATACATCCAACCTCCAAAATATCTTCATTGAGCCTTTTACATTTCCAGAAATAAAACAAGCAATAAGGACAATAAAAAATAAAAGGAGCCCAGTTCCTGATAATATACATCCAGAGCTACTAAAAAATTTAGGACATGAAGCACTTCAAACCCTTCTAAAAATTTTCAATAAAATTTGGACCACCAGAAATAATATACTAACATTGTGGAACAAAGTAAAAATAATACCCATCAAGAAGAAAGGAAAACTGGCACAATCGATAGATAGCTACATGACTGACATTTTACCTGGAAACACAAAACATAATAGTCCCAGAACAAGCCGGGTTTAGGAAAGGTAACTCAGCATTACATCTGGTCGTAAGACTTACACAAGACATTAAACAAAATTTTAATAAAAATAAGACTTGTCTAACACTATTTGTTGATTTCAAAGGTGCATTTGACACAGTATGGCGAGAAATGCTACTATACAAGTTGAAATCATATGGCATATCAGGTCACATGCTAAACTGGTTTGAAGCCTTCTTATCTCAAAGATGGTTTGCAGTGCAGTACAAAACAGCCATATCCAAATGGAAACAAACCTGAGTTGGATTACCCCAAGGATCTGTTACAAGTGCTATTCTCTTTAATATATTTATAAATGACCTAGCAGATGCACTGAAGAAACTAGATAACATACAAGTGGGAATGTATGCCGACAACCTAGTAATATGAACCTCGGAAAAGAATATAAGTTCTGGCAAACATTATAAAAAGTTACAAAACACAATGGAGAATATAATTATAATACTGGAACAATGGACTAACCATAATATGGAGATAAACAGAAAAAACCCAATATCAGCTGTTCACAATGCAACACAAAACAGAAAATATATGTCTGCAAATCAATAACAAAAATTTACAAGAAGCATCCACAACAACATATCTAGGAATAGAACTAGACCGGAAACTATCAATGAAAGAACATGTAAATAATGTAACAAATAAGATCAACAAAAAGAACAACATCTTAAAATGCCTAGCAGGAAAAAAATGGGGTGGAAATATGGACCTCCTTAATAACACATATAAAATATACATAAAACCCAACTTACTATTTGGAGGAGAACTGCTGGCAACAGAAAGCAAGAAACTCAAAAGGAAAATAGAAACCTCACAAAACAATTCACTAAGAATAATAACAGGAACTGTGAAAACACCACCAATTGCCATACTACAGAGCTTCACAAAAAATATGGCCATAGAACTGGAACATGAACTAAAGACACTTACCCTAGCACAAAAACTGCTGGTTAACAAAAATAGACACAAGTGGTATCACACAGCAGATAATATAAGAAATCTAAAAACCCAAACAAGCTTCAGAACATACATCAATATCTCAAAACACAAGAACATAATAACAACAAATATAACAACAATAGAGGAAACAAGCCCAACAGAATATATTGACATACATTATAAGAATGACCTGTTATATACAATACATAAGCAAAACAATTTACCAGATGAAATGAGAGCAACAGCAATAGCCACAGAAAATGAAAGATATCCAGAAAAAGAATGGCTCCGTATATATACAGATGGATCCTTTATTAACAAACAAGATGCTGGTGCAGGAGTATACTGCAAACATTTTGCACAATATCTAACACTAGACGAAACTTCAAAACATTATGATGGAGAACTAACAGCCATAAAAGCAGCACTGCAGAATGTCCTGTACAGACCGTACATAAAGCAAAACATAGTTATCTTAACAGATTCAAAATCAGCCTTATATGGGATTGTAAATTATAAAAACAAAACAACAAGAAAAATCAAAGAAATAAGAAGTTTAATTAAAGCTGTCGAATCCAGAAATCATCACCCTGCAATGGATTCCAGCCCATGTTGGACTTTTAGGTAATGAACATGCTGACCAACTAGCAAAAAATGGTGCAATTTAAAATATAAAACCCATAAGACAAACTGAAATTAATAAACAATTAAACAACATTAAGCTACATTTTAAAAGACAGCAGAGACTTGATGAAGAAGATAAACTAAAAGACAAGGATTATAAGAACATTGGAGACAAAACTGACATACAAAAACTACCAAGAAAAACTGCAGTGGCCCTATTTAGAATGGAAACTGGCCATGATTGTCTTGCAGAACACCTTTATAAAATACACTGCATACCTACACCCGAATGTACTATCTGTAAAGAGGATGTCATCATGAACAAACACCATTTGGACAAACGTAATGGTCTCAAAAGTGGGAACCTACAGGCTTTATTTTGGGAAGCTAGGGGGAAAATGATGCAAATCAACTAATCCTCAGTGCCATTAGTCAACAACAACATTGAAATTTAACAATTTCAAATGTGTCATTCATTTAGATCTTGATAGCTATAAGAAATCACTCTGAACACAGAGAGAGTATAACTAACTAAAATACTGAGCAAAAACAGCTGCATAAAGCTACCAGAAACCTTGGTTGAGAAACACTGTAATAACAGATGCTGACAGAGAGTTTTCTTTTCAGTGTAACACAACATACACTCATATGACTATTGCTTGGTATAGCATAAATAAACTAAACTTGAATCGGAGAAGTCGCTTGCATAGCTAAACATACATACATTGGTTCGTATAGACACAAAACAAAATGATTCAAATTACAGGCGCGTTCGGCGCAAATAATGGCTTTTGCTACAGTGAAACAAAGTAGTGAAATTTCGACGATTTATTAATGTAGTCCCTACTTTATTGTTACTGTAGCTGTATACTGCCTTTAATGGGTTTTAAACCAGTTTTTGTTTCGTTTAATAACTTAATAAATATGGAATATACGGAATTGTATTTATGATGCATTTTTACAGCATTTAACAATTTAAATGTCTTGTTCTGTTTATTGGGTATCTGTTATCAATACCTAATATTTTTAAAATGTTCCCTCATTCTGGTTTACAAGTTACATTTGGCCCTTCCAATATGAATGTATAATTTTTAAAAAGATAAGTAAAGAGGATGCTTAGTCTTCCACGGCCTGTGTCTTGATGAGTATCCTTAGCTTCCGTTGTAGGCTGCGTCATTTTGGTCATACTTTCCGGTTTCGCTCACCCTATTGTGAGCTTCTTCTGGGCTCTTGTCCAATCTTTGCATTGTTATTGTTCTACAGTTCTCCGGTGACTCTGCCCCTTAGTTCTTGGTTGGCTGTTTGTCCACCTATTCGAGTCTGTGCCGGTGTCACGGTTTCCTAGTCTAGTGAGAAGTGGTCTAGAAGTGAGTTCTATGGTCTTCTTCCTTGTTATTTGTTTCCTTATATTTGTTTAGGTCTTCTGGATTCGATTTGGTTCTATTAAATGGTAGAGTATATTTCTAAGAGCTGTCAGATTCGAGATGGTCTCTGACTGGCTGACCTCCAACCAATAGCTGTGCTTGTGAGCAAGGTTCCTGGTCTAGTGAGAAGTGGTCTAGAAGTGAGTTCTATGGTCTTTTTCCTTGTTATTTGTTTCCTTATATTTGTTTAGGTCTTCTGGATTCGATTTGGTTCTATTAAATGGTAGAGTATATTTCTAAGAGCTGTCAGATTCGAGATGGTCTCTGACTGGCTGACCTCCAACCAATAGCTGTGCTTGTGAGTAAGGTTCCTGGTCTAGTGAGAAGTGGTCTAGAAGTGAGTTCTATGGTCTTTTTCCTTGTTATTTGTTTCCTTATGTTTGTTTAGGTCTTCTGGAATCGATTTGGTTCTATTAAATGGTAGAGTATGTTTCTAAGAGCTGTCAGATTCGAGATGGTCTCTGACTGGCTGACCTCCAACCAATAGCTGTGCTTGTGAGCAAGGTCTTCCTTGCTTCCAAGGTCCTCCATTGTAAAACATTCTTTTATGCCTAAAAATTCCTACATATTCTGGACTCATTTTCGGGTAGGTCCAGCTATATTCTGCACACAAGCTCCACATAGAGCAGAGATGATGCCATCAAACTCTCAAATACAGGTATGAGCTCAGAGTTGATTGATCCAGGTCACATGATCATTCAAGCCATTGGCTCTCTATTTAATTCATGAAGTTCCTTGAACTCATTTTCCTTACAGAAGTGCTTACGCTTAAGTAATGTATACATTCATGAGGGCACTGATAAAACAAGAATTTGTGGAATCTCCCAGTGTTTACCTTCAAAGAATATGTTAGCAAAGATGATCATATGCAAGTGACGGTACAGAGTATGCCAATGCAGCTTGGCGGTGAGCCAACAGGAGGAGCAACTTGATATTAGCAAATGAAGAGGCACTCACTATGTTATGGTTTTAATAAGGTAGTGTCATTCTAGGTATTGGGATGTTAGGAATAAAAAGTTTTGGCTTTCTTTTCTTTACAACATTTTTCTTCAGAATTCAAGAACAAATTGCAAGGCATGAGAACATTAGTTGACTGAAATTTTTAATTTATGATGTTCACATCTTCAATTTTATTTTTTATACATTTTAAAATAACAATTCAATATTCTACAGAATTTCTTGAATAATACTGATATTCAATTTCCTTAGTAGAAGATTACAATATACACTTCATTGCTTAAATTATTTATGCTACACCACTGTATCTTCATACTTAAAGTAAAAAAGTGGATTTGAGTTAAATTGGAATTAATATGTGAAGTAAAGTAATAATACTGGGAGTCGACTGAGACATTTGTACTTCACATACCACAATGTGGTTCAGTGTGTCTTAGTCAACTAGACAACTTAGTATCAATGTAAGTATATACATTTTATAACACAACTCTACTCACTTCTCTAACATAACCCTTACCTTTATGTCATTCTGATCTGCAGTAATGGACACTTCTAGTGGTGACTCTTGTGTTTCATCCATATTCCACAACTCTTCTTTCACTTCTGTTTTAACACATACTACATCACCATCTTGGTCAATAGGGTCCTCTGATAACTCAGGACATTTTTCCAACCACAAAGGCTCTTCTTTAATTTCTATTTTGTTACCCTTTCCACGATCATTACCACATATGACTGTAACTTGCCTGGATTTCATTTCATCTGATCTCTTCTCTGCTGTAAGGTGTTCTGCTTTGATTTCTGTTTTGATTTCCATGTCAGTAGTATAGACCGTTTGAGTGTCATACAGTCTTACATCTGAAAAGAATGAAAACGAAAAGCTGTGAAACAATCACAAGTCTCTCATCCCATTATCATTCATTTGTTATGTATTCTTGCTTGATAAACATTTCATGTTTATTAGCTGTCAACTTATAAAACTGCAACCAAATATTCTATGATAATTTTCAATTCTGGATGAGTAATTGATACTCTTGTGTAAAATGGGACACTTTAAGTCAGAAATCACATGTCTGAAATGTCATAAGAGTGAGTGAGTGTGTGGTGTTTTAGGGCCCGTCGACAGCAAGGTCATTTGGGCCCGTGAAATGTCATAGATATTTCGCCTTTTCTCACAAGAATCCAAACCGATTGTTATGAAGCTTAGACTTAGAAAACAGGCTGTACAGAATTGTAATTATTTTCTGCAAAAGGAAGATTATGTTGCATTCGTATCACCTTCTCTGATCACTCTTACAAATTATTTTTCAAAAGCTTATTATTGTACCCACTTCTTGTTAACTGAGAAAACTTACTACTCATTTGTTGTTGAAGGGCAAGCTAAAGATATGTCAGATGTTTAAAAAGCATGATGCCACAAGAGATGGTTTTTAAATCTTCTACAAGACCATGAGCAAAAATCATTACCCTGAAACATTTAAATATTCTGTATAACAATGTTCAATATTGTGACTTTGTGGGTTCGTGAAATGAAAAGTCCAATTACACCACTCAACAATGTTCTTTATTTCCACCGTCTTACTGTTTAACACTTGCCAATTACACAAAATTACTTGCTGCACACAATTACAATTTACCAGTTCGTCCGTTGCAACTTCACTTGTACTCGCGATTACATAAACTCCGATACTCATACACAGTTCGTACAGTCCCGTTGCACAATCCTTTCGTTCCTTAACACGTCACTGACTAATTCTTACACCAGGAACTGCGACTGTCTTCTCACACTCACTAACCAACTGATTGACCAACACAACCAACAATTGAACTGACTCCGTCTGTCTGTAACCCTCTTTATATCGGAATATCGCCGGTTTCTAGTGACCAGGAGAATGTTCCAGTAAACGAAAGGTCGAGAAACAGGTGTACAGAAAAACAGGCGACCAGTCATGTTTTCCCCTAACCACAAGTCTGTCACCACTACAAGACAAACGAGGAGAAGGTGTGGCTAACGCGGTCCTCCCCCCTGCCTTCCGTTCGCAGCTGGTACAGGGTGCTCCAGAGGTCCGTTACACTGCTCCCTCCTCAAAGCTGTTCGCCCACGAACAGCCCCATCGTAGCGTGCGAGGCGGTCCAGGTGTACCACCAGCATCTGCTCGGAGTCTCAGCCAGAAGTAGCGCTGCCGTAGTTTGTGAATCATTCGGTTCGCTCCCAGGTGTCCTCCTGAAGTACCGGCGTGCACTTCCTCCAAGACTTCCGGGACCTTGCTCCGGGGAAGTACCAACTGTTCTCTCTGCGCCTTCCCATCGGGCGACTCCCATACCCGGAACAGCACGCCCACTCTGGTCTTCAACGAGTCCCATTTTGCCCAGTGCGACTTGTAGGTGGCGCTCCTCGGTGCGATGTCCTCCCAGGTTGGCCTCGTCCCTGCGTCCACTTCCCTCAAGAGTGGCCCCAAGTCTGCGTCCGCCAGCTGCTCCCTACTCAGGCCTGCGCTATCCCAGCCTTCAGCAGGCACTGCCACAACTACTCGGACTGCTGCGGCACGCTCCTCCTCTTCCACTCTTGTGCGCTCGTGGCCGTCCTGGATCTGCGATAGGACACCACCAATGCAATGGTCGCTGGCGTCGGTGTCCACAATGAAGGCGCCACCCGGTTGCGGGAAACCCAACATTGAAGCACTGCACAGGGTCCCCTTCGGGTGCTGGAAAGCGTCTTCGGCGTCCTCCGTCCACACATAAGGCCGGTTTTCCTCCGTCAGGCGGGTGAGGGGTTTTGCGATGTTGTCGGCCTTTTCCTCTAAATCATTAAGGCGGTCGTCTACTTGACCCTTCCGTTTGCCCAGGTTCGCGACGTCATCCCTCACGCCGGCCAAACGTTCCTCAAACTTTGCGGCGAGAGCCTCGTTCGCCACCTTCATTTCGGTAGCCAGACCGTCATTCGCTGCTCTCATTTCCGTGGTTAACTCGGCCTTCATTTGTTGCATCTTCTCGGTGATGTTGTCTTTAGCCGCTTCTGTTTTTGCAGCGAGCTTTTCAGTTGCCGTCCTCATTTCTCTCAGTTCCGCCGTCATTTCCATCATCATCTCTAAAATTTTCTCCAATTTCGCGTCCATGGTTGTAATGTTCGGTGATGTTATCATCCCACTCCTGACACCAGTGTGACTTTGTGGGTTCGTGAAATGAAAAGTCCAATTACACCACTCAACAATGTTCTTTATTTCCACCGTCTTACTGTTTAACACTTGCCAATTACACAAAATTACTTGCTGCACACAATTACAATTTACCAGTTCGTCCGTTGCAACTTCACTTGTACTCGCGATTACATAAACTCCGATACTCATACACAGTTCGTACAGTCCCGTTGCACAATCCTTTCGTTCCTTAACACGTCACTGACTAACTCTTACACCAGGAACTGCGACTGTCTTCTCACACTCACTAACCAACTGATTGACCAACACAACCAACAACTGAACTGACTCCGTCTGTCTGTAACCCTCTTTATATCGGAATATCGCCGGTTTCTAGTGACCAGGAGAATGTTCCAGTAAACGAAAGGTCGAGAAACAGGTGTACAGAAAAACAGGCGACCAGTCATGTTTTCCCCTAACCACAAGTCTGTCACCACTACAAGACAAACGAGGAGAAGGTGTGGCTAACGCGGTCCTCCCCCCTGCCTTCCGTTCGCAGCTGGTACAGGGTGCTCCAGAGGTCCGTTACAATATCCAGAATCAATCAGTGCCACAGTTGTGCTGAAATTTCATCTTGCAGGAGTTCTCATAAATGCTTATATCAACTGACATGCGGCTTCTGCTTTTAAGCACACTTAAAAACCATTGATTTGAATCCACAAACATCACTTTCAATACTTTGAGGAAAGTACAGTAAAATCTTGTTAATCCTGACATTCAAATAATCAAGACCAGTTTTGAAAAAAATATATATATTATGTTTAGCGTAGTAAATGAAGATTGTTTTAAAGACAGTAAATTGCTATTCTCAATAGGTAAATTACTCGAATTCTCTTGCCAACAGGCAAATTCATTGTATTCACCCCACCTGCTTGGGACCAGGTTGGAAGAGAAACTTGGATAGTCATGGAAAAAGCTATGGCCTAGTGTGTTTGTTGCCAGAAAACAAGACTGAAGAAAAAAAACTAAGTATAGAAGAAGATTTTATAGACATTTTTAAAAATATTGATGGCTATTCCGATGTTGATGAAGACATTGACAATGACGGAGGTTACAAACCAATTATAGATGAAGGCATTATTGCATCATACATTGTTACTGAAAATTAAAATTATGAGTATCCAGTGTTGAAGAGCCGCTGTGGTTATGACCCATGCACAAGCAGTAGCAAAGATAGAGAACTTGATGCTTTATTTCGAGAGTCAAGCCAAAACATTGCCAAATGAACTTCTAATGTTAAAGTGGATGCGAGATCGCACGACTTGTTTAGTGATACACTAAACTGAGACAGCAGAAGCTCCTTTCCTGTTTTACTACTGACTAGCTTATAGTCTATATTGTGTACAGTGCCAATACATAGACTACTACAGAACATACAGTGTGTGTGGTTTTAGGTGAAACTACATTAAAAATATTTTGGTGATGTAAATGTTTTCTATCATTTTTCCATCATTCTCTCGATAATCTGGATTTTTGTTAACTCAGATCACCCTGGTTTTCAGTTGATCCTAGTAAATGAGGTTCTACTGTATATTTGAAAATAAATAACAATGAATATCACAAAAACGGTTAACTCAAATAAACAAAATAAAAAAGGTATAAATTACATGTTTTAACGACTTCTACATTTTCTATGTAGTAACATTTTTGTCTAGTTTATCAATTGGTATAAGTCATACAGAATGAAAGAAGGAATCAGACTGTTTTCAGAAAACTTGATACCGAAACTAAGGTTTGCCAGAAGTAAAGAATCATGATGGATGTCAAAGGAATGTTGGTTCTTTGTTACGACAAGGGCAGGGCCAGTTGAGTTGGGGGGGAAAGTTGTTATAACAAAAGCAATGTAAGAAACAGTGTCCTTAGCAGTTTTCTAAAGGGGCTCACTTGACATATGAATAG
The DNA here is from genome assembly GCA_030765055.1 of Mantis religiosa. NCBI lineage: Eukaryota > Metazoa > Arthropoda > Insecta > Mantodea > Mantidae > Mantis > Mantis religiosa. Next base: position 109,079,427 of record CM060956.1, on the reverse strand, counting down.
AGTATTCTTTGGATAACTAAGAATGGCATGACAAAACAGCCACAAAGAGATTTTTGGTTGAATGAAGAGGGCTTTCAGTAAGTGAAAGTGATACACCCATGCGCAGCTGTTATCAAGGGTCTTCGGCATGGAGCCAAGGAGAGCTCTCCGTGGCTTGCAAACCATTAGAACAGTCTTCGGCGTGAGGCCGATCAGAAGGGTCTTCGGCGTCAGGCCGATGAGAGCAGTCTGAGGCGTGAAGGCGATTAAGGCAGTTCTCTAGTTCTGTCTTGAATATTTGTCGGTTCATATATATATATATATATATGAGGAACGAATAAGTTTATCGAGTAATAAACATTCTGCCGTCAGTAACTCTAAACAGAGATTGGTAACCCTTGGTCTGCAACTTTCATTTCGATGTTTTAAAAGAAGAAGCAGTAAATAAATAAGTTGGAAATGGGCATTCCAGTGTTATTAAAACATCCTTCTCACACACACCCACGCATACCCTGTGAGAGACCTCATTGTTTTACCCTGAGCTAAACAAAAGTGCTTCAAACTATATTGTCAAGTGGAACATTGTTCGCCATTAAATTATTTGCATCAAATTGGCGTCCACAACGTGGAATTGTGTGACACCCAGAAACAGTATAGTATCAAATTGGCGCCTCAACGTAGAAATCTTTGCTCGCCATCATATTTTTGCTTCAAATTGGCGCCCAACGTGGGGCTGTGTGCACCTACAACATTATTGCTTCAAATTGGCGCGCCAACGCGGGGCCCGATACGAGGAGGAGGTTCAACTCGATACGAGGAGGTTTGACACGAGCAGCAGATTCAACCCGACGAGGAGGTTCAACCTAGAAGGAGGTTCAACCCAACAACGAGGAGAAGGAGGTTCAACACGAGGACGTTCGACAACGGTTCTACTGGAAAGAAGAGAGACCGGCATCTTCAGTGACATCAGGAGCCAGTAGAAAATCAAAGGTACAGAGTGTTAAATTATATACTAGACTATTGTGAATGTATTTGAGGAGTGGAAAAATGCTGAGTCAAAATTCTGTAGAAAGCATGGAAGTTCAGGAGGTTGACGATAGTAGCAGTAGGCAGGAAGTCGAAGTAGCAGAGTGTAGTATAACTGTACCGAATAATGTAGCAATGGATAGGAATATGTTTGAGGCACTCAGAGGAATGTTGGAAAGTTTAACAAAAGACAATGAAAGTTTTAGAAAAGAGATGAGGAATGACTATGAAAGTTTAAGTAAAAAGATAGATGACAACAATCAAAGTTTAAGTGAAAGTTTAAGAAAAGAGATGAAGGATAACAATCAAAGTTTAAGTGAAAGTTTAAGTAAAAATATAGATGATAACAATCAAAGTTTAAGTGAAAGTTTAATAAAAGAGATGAAGGATAACAATCAAAGTTTAAAAAAGATAGAAGAAAAGTTAGAAAATAGTGTTCAGAAGTTAGAGGTAGGACAAATAGAACCAGGAAAGAAATTAGAGAATCAACAACAGGCGTTAGAAAATGTCAGACAACAAGTTAGTCTGGAAATAGAGAATGTAAGGAAAGAAGCTGGTCAGATAGCAGATAATGTGAGGAAGGATGCTAGTCAGGAGATAGAGAATTCTGAAAATAAAATTGTTAACTTAGTTAAGGAAAAATCCAATAATGAAAACAGAAAACTGAGGGAGAAATAGCTAGAAAAGAATTAGAAGAAACTAGGAGTAGATTAGAAGTATCAGAAAGGGAAAGTAGAAGACAGATGAGGAATTTGGAGGAAATTACTGATCAAATTAATGAGGTAGCAATAGAGATCACGGTGACAAAGGAAACTGAAGTTTTCAATCTAGTTAATGAAAGGTCAGATAGTGAAAATAGAAAACTTGGGGAGGAAATAGTACAGAAATTAGATAAAGAAAGAGAAGTAGCTAGAAAAGAGAAGAAATAAGGAGTAGATTAGAAGTATCAGAATGGGAAAATAGAAAACAGATGAGGAATTTGGAGAAAACCACAAATGAAATTAATGTGGTAACAATAGAGATCATGGCGACGAAAGAAACATTGAAAAGCATTCAAAATCCAGGGATAAACGAAAGAGAAATATTAAAATATTTCGGACAAGGGGCACAGTTCTATCAGAATATGTGTAGAAAAGATAGGACAAGATATCGATGTACAATACCTAAGCTAGATATGGAAAAATCATGGGGATGTAGAATAAATAAGTCCTTTGTACATGGAAAAGTCCGCAACATTCCTTTGTATTTTCGAAGTACGTTGTGGGATGATGAATTTTCTTGTAAATGGTGGGAACTTAGGCTAAAGTATTTAAAATTGCCATAACAAATTGTAAAAGGAGAAGAAACAAACTTGTAAAATGTATAGGTTAAGTATAAACAGTGTAGTGTAAAATGTATAGGTTAAGCATAAACAGTGTAGTGGAAAAGCTAAACAAGTGAAACAAATTGAAAATCAGAACACTTAAAGGTTTTTGAAAATAATATTTATATAGAATACTAAAGAAGTACTCGGAAATGTATGAAAAAAAAATTTAACCAGTTTAAAAAAAAAATCAGAAAAATGAAAGACTTTTGAAAAGAATATTTATATACAATCCAGAAGAAGAATTCATAAATGTTGTATACAAATATAATATTATTAATGTACAATGAATATTTATGTATATTTATGAATTGTTTCAAGTGTAACAACAATATGAATTAATTTTAAGTAGATCAGATGGGGAAAAAAAAAGATGTAGATTGAAATATTTTCTGAGTAATATTTAAAAGTTGAAAATTCAGATCAGAGTGTTGGTAAATTTTAAATGAACTATTGTTATGTAACCATGTGAATAATTTTTAGGAAATGTCATGTAAAAATTAATGTTGTGAAAAGAAATTGTAAAACAAATTGGAAGTTGCTGACAAACGTCTAATATTTTGTGTTATAATCGGGCAAGACATATATATTATTTCATTATGGGATAATAAAATAATATGTATGGGGGCATTTGATACCGAAATTAAGGTTTGCCAGAAGTAAAGAATCATGATGAATGTCAAAGGAATGTTGGTTCTTTGTTACGACAAGGGCAAGGCCAGTTGAGTTGGGGGGAAAGTTGTTATAACAAAAGCAATGTAAGAAACAGTGTCCTTAGCAGTTTTCTAAAGGGGCTCACTTGACTTATATGAATAGAGTATTCTTTGGATAATTCAGAATGACATGACAAAACAGCCACAAAGAGATTTTTGGGTGAATGAAGAGGGCTTTCAGTAAGTGAAAGTGATACACCCACGCGCAGCTGTTATCAAGGGTCTTCAACGTGGAGCCGAGGAGAGCTCTCCGTAGCTTGCAAACCATTAGAACAGTCTTCGGCATGAGGCCGATCAGAAGGGTCTTCGGCGTCAGACCAATGAGAGCAGTCTGAGGCGTGAAGGCAATTAAGGCAGTTCTCTAGTTCTGTCTTGAATATTTGTCGGTTCATATATATATGAGGAACGAATAAAGTTTATCGAGTAATAAACATTCTGCAGTCAGTAACTCTAAACAGAGATTGGTAACCCTTGGTCGGCAACTTTAATTTCGATGTTTTAAAAGAAGAAGCAGTAAATAAATAAGTTGAAAACGGGCATTCCAGTGTTATTAAAACATCCTTCTCACACACACCCACGCATACCCTGTGAGAGACCTCATTGTTTTACCCTGAGCTAAACAAAAATGCTTCAAACTATATTGTCAAGTGGAACATTGTTCGCCATTAAATTATTTGCATCAAATTGGCATCCACAACGTGGAATTGTGTGACACCCAGAAACAGTATAGTATCAAATTGGCGCCTCAACGTAGAACTCTTTGCTCGCCATTATATTTTTGCTTCAAACTCAAGATATATAATACATCATGAAAATTTTTTTAAAGATATATGTTAATCCAAATCATTACAGCCATTTTTGAGATAATGAAATATAACAAAAATTGTTCCATATAAAATGTGGTTCAGGATTTTCTTGAAAACCTTTGGATGGTTTTCTTGTAAGATACTGAAATTAACTACAAGTATATAATGTTTAATCAACTTTTCATTTCTGCATTATGCTGTTTAGAGACACACACTCACACAAACCTGTTTTCTAAAAGTGCTTTTTAGGAACTTCAAAATGTGTATTTTCAATGAAATTCCTATATCAAATTATTGGGTTGAATGCAATACTAATACTCCTTACTCTAAGCATATGCCTTGCATATAGTTTGTGAGTGAGTGGCAGGTATGCTACTGAGGTGCCTCTAACGGCCAGAATTGAACTGCGAGCAGGAAACTAGAAACGGAGACAGAGTGCAATACAATATGTCTTTTGGAGTTTATCAAGATAATGTACATTTATTCATAACAAGATCTTAACAGTGGCCTTATGTAAAAAGAATGAACTGCTTTAGACAGTATCAGATATTGTTACATATGTATATAAATATACATAGATATGTATAAAATTATACATAAGCAATATACATGCATGCAGATCAAGCTTGCCATTAAAAGGGAAGCATCTTACCTACACCTCCTCCACCATTATACCCATCCCAGCTACTATAGTCTCCTTGACATATGCAATACCACAACAATTGGGGAGCCCACCATTGTAGCGTGGTGGCAACGTGTCTCACTTTATGGACTTCATGGAATCCTTCAAGCACCATTTCATTCACCTGCCTAGGTAGAGTATTGTGACTTTGTGGGTTCGTAGAATTAAAAGTCCAATTTGCCGAAATTCTAAATGTTCTTTATTTGCGTAGAAATACACTCCGTAGCAGCAAAATTACATCACATATCACAACACAATCTTCCAAGGTTGATGACGATAACAAACAGCGTTCAGTTCACAACACTCTCAACTGTTCTCTGCTTACCTCTCGCGACTCATTCTTGTTACATATCTTTACAACTTGCAACTCGCAACTTACAACTCATCACTTCCTTAAATACCTCCTGATAATTTCTTGATTATTCGAAAATAAACCAGAACCCGAACAGTCTCAATCAGTCAAGAAGTAACTAGAAATTTCCATTTATCTCAGTTTCTTTTGGCAGATTTTTATCTGCATGTTATCTTTGCCGGCTCTTGGTTTTCACACTGCCCACCTATCAGTTCCTTTTGTGTAAACAAGCTGCACGATCGTCGATATGGGTTCGCGACGGTTTGTTCAAGACGTCCCAAGTTTGAATCTTGCTCAGGATGAGTTGCCTAGATAAGGTTTTTTTCCATGGTTTTCCGTTAAACTAGAAGATGAATGTCTGGTAACTCTAAGCTCTATGTATCCTGTACTCATTTGAAGATCTTTTCATTCATCTTCTGATATGACTTAACGTTAGAGGTTTTCCCATATCCTGAAAGATAAATATCTTGTAATCCTAAGCTCTAATGTACCCTGGACTTATTTGAACATCATTTCATCCATTTCCTTCATCATCCAATATGACTTACATTGGAAGATGTTAATTTAAAAAAAATTTAAAAATGGGATCAATGGCAGATGCCTGATATCATGTAAGAATTGTTATAACATTGATAAAATGTGTTTATTTTTATTACTCTTATTTGACTGTAACACAATATGAATACTATAGCATATCATTTATTTTCTGACATGATTTGGAGACCTTTGTAGCTATGAGCTTGTCAATAATGGGCTGTAATTCAGTAACAATATAACTAGGTTAGAATCAATTATTCTCAATCTGTTTTTATTGTTCACAACTAAGAAAAATCAGCTCAGAGATATAAGTTTCTTGAAACATTGTGGACATATAAGAGGCAAGATTCATCAGATTATGACACAAACTTGTATCCACTAGTTTCCATAGTTCAACCTAGTTTCTCACTGATGTCACTTCTGTGTATTATCTGCAAGACAACATATTCTTCATCAACATTGGGACAGCCATCAATATTTTTAAACATGTCTATAAAATCTTCTTTTACACTTAGTTCTTCTTCTTCAATCTTGTTTTCTGGTAAGTCACACACACCAGGCCAAAACTTTTTCCATTACTTTATCAAAGCTTCTCTTCCAACCTGGTCCCAAGCAGGTGGGGTGAGTGTAATGAATTTGCCTGCTGGCAAGAGAATTTGAGTAATGTACCTATTGAGAATAGCAATTTGTCGTCTGTAAAAGAAGTCTTCATTTACTATGCTAAACATTTTTTTTTTCCCTTTCCTTTCCTTTCCAAACTGGTCTAGGTAAAAGAGATCTGGGTTAATGAGGTTTTACTGTACTTCTTAGAGGTTTTATGAAGTGTGGAATATTTAAAAAAAAGTTCACTCTATTGCCATGCCTATTACTGTTTCTTGATCAGAAACAACTATTTTTGGGGAAAATTCAAAGAGTAAATTTCCTTGATAACTTACCTACAACACTATACTCTTCTGTTTCTTCCCGACATGACACTAGAGGACAAAAGTGTCCCAAAATCTCTTCAAAAGTTTTGTCTACTTCTCTAATCATAACTAGAGTTTAACTCGTTTTTTGAGGCTTGAAACTGGGTGGTTTTTTTTTGTTGACCAAAGTGAGAATAACTTTCAAATGAATCTATCTTGGCATAAGAAGCAAGGCATATCAATGCCATTTCATCTAATACTATGGAAACAATCCTTTCAGAGTTAGATAATACACCTGATTTTAGAATTAACAGCTGTAACAGAATTAGATTCTTTCCCGGGTCAACTTGAAGCTGCTGCAACCGGAATGCAATGACCTTATGACAGGCAAATCATAATCTTGTTAAGTCAAGCATTGGGTAACAAAATGCAATCCTAGCAATAAGTTAAAATTCCGTGACCACCTCCTATTACCACTGGAGATAAAGCATTTCACAAATAAAACAGAAGACAAAGATACTCTAAATGTTTTTGAGATACAAACCTTGGTCCTTACAAATTTCATTTGCCTCACAGCATTCTGCAGTAATTGCTGAACTTTTCTCCATTTTGCATTTCTTTGGCGACTTTCGTATTATGCAGGTTACTGAATTATTGTCTGGTAAAAGCAATGAAGGTGTAACATGTCTCTTTAATCTGTAAATAGCATTCATTTAATAAACAGCAGTGGTCATGAATTTTGAGATATTTACTTTCTAATGCCAATTTAAGGTAATAAAGCATATATATTAACCCTTGGCTTGTTAAATCTGGATTGAAAAAGTCTGTCAGGTGAAAGTGTTTAGCATATTTCTTATACGAGGCTTACATTTTTTTGGGATCCACATTTCTTAAATATGTTGTGCAAATCAGCACTTCTACATTTATTAACCCACTGAGCACATCTGCAACATAATAATTAATACTTATCCAAACTATAAAACAGTATATAATAATTTATAAGGGTTAAATAATCTTCAAAACTAATTATACATACATATATATGTATTTGTTATGCTGTTTACCCTTCTCTTTCCTTAGGAAACCATAAGAATGATAGTCCACTTGGTGGCCAAGTATAACTATTGCAACCATAAACAGCACAAATAGTACCCCTTTGTTGCAGCTCATTATAGCACAATGTTAGAGCTGGTGACTGACCATTTCAATGTAAAACACTATTACGTCAAGTCAAGCCATATGCACTGGGACATTCATCTCTTCTACTGGAAACAAATCTGTTGCACATTCTCCAGGAGCTCTGTGAAATTCTCTGTATTGATATAAATTATTGGCTATAAGTTGTAAAACAAAGTAAAAATAACATCTATGTGGGGCATTCGGAAATGATTTATAATTGTGTTGTTTCAAACATACTGCTCAATCTATGAGTACAGCTTCTCGTAGTATGATAACCTGATACTAGTGCACCATGCAGATGCTAGATGGCATTTGTAAACAGAGTGTATAATGTAAGGACAGCACTAGTTTGCTATCAGGTAGAGAAATCCATGGAGAAGATGGAAGACGACTATCACGGACAAAGTTAGGCTTCATGGCTTTTGTGGAAGGAAGGAGTCAAAACAGCAGATATTCACAAATGTTTAAATGTGGTTTGTGGCCAAGAAACTCCTGCACAGAAGACTGTTTACAGCTAGATCACTGGATTCATCAGCACAAGGGAATTGACACACAAGAATGTGAATACTGGTTGTCCTTCAACATTACAATATACAAGGAACAGTGAGGCTGTTCCAAATAGATTATGGCTCATAGGTGTATAACCTTTGATGAATTGAAATTGCAGACAGGGCTCAGCCGTGCAACCCTGCACACCATTATTCATAATAAATTGGATATGAAGATGTGTGCGCTCATTGGGTTCCGCAGGACTTGACATGGGCCCAGAGGGAGAACAGAGTTGAAATCTGTTGTCGACTATTGAAATGAACAATCATGATCCAGATTTTTTGGAGAAACTGGTGACAAATCATGATGTTCCTACCATACACCCCAGAAGAAAATCCAATCCACGCATAAATACATCCTGGGAGTCTCCAGCCCAAAATATTTCATTCTGCTCCATCTGCAGGTAAGAGATGATGTGTGCTTTGGGACATTTGTGCCACACTCTTAATGGACTGGCTTCCACAAGGTACGACTGGCAACAGCAGGGTGTACTGTGACACTCTTACATGACTTAGATGCAGGATTCAGCAACGGTGAAACGGGAAGTGGCCCAAAGGAGTGCTCCTCCAGCATGACAATGTGCAGCTGCACACCAGCGTATGACAAAATTTGGCACATCATGGGAGTTCATTGTTGTGCCACACCAACCATATTCACTGGATCTCACTTCGTCTGCTTACGCTCTATTCGACAGCATGAAGAATGTGCTGCAAGGGAAAAGGTTTGGCAACAAAGAATTGCAGGCAGATGTCCATGAGTAGGTACATAGTACCCCAAAACAATGGTACCATGATGCAATAATAAAGTTGCCAAGAGGGTGGCGGTGATGTATTGATGTCAATGAAGAGCATATAGAGAGATCCCATGTACACTGATTCATGTTTATTAATAAATAAGGTACAAAAAACTACTATTGTAAATCATTTTTAAATACCCCTTGTATTACAAAACTCACTTCTGCTACATTGTTGATACCATTACTGGCTACCACTGCCATTCCCAAGCTCTATTTATTGCCGAAACTGAGTATAATACATACTAATTGTGGGCATATTTGCTCTAAAGCCCATAATGGAAAGCTCACCTATTTAACATTGCTAACAGTAATGAAAACTAACAATGCTGTAATCCAATAGCACAAAATGTTGATGGTTTTATCATGGTTATGTTCCTTGTGGGAGTAAATGCAGAAATCCCTGCTTATTATAAATGGCATGCAAATTAAAAAATATATAAACTTAAGAAAAGACAGTAACCATCACTTTAATAACAGATTTCATATATTAGAACAATGTTAACTGGCATGCAGAGAATTTTTTTTTAATTTACATCCAACATTAAGTCATATCAGATGAAGAATGAAATGAGTGAAATGAAGCTCAATGAGCCTGGGGACCATAGAGCTTAGAGTTACCCAACATTCATCTTTCAGGATAAGGGAAAGCCCGGAAAAAACCTTATCCAGGCAACTCACCCTGACTAAGATTTGAACTCAGGACTTCTTGACGCTACCATCTATGCTACCTAGGTAGGCAGGCACAGAATGCAATTCACAATCACAGACATGATACTCTGGCTTGAGGAGCAGGAAAATTTATCTGCTCACACTGATATTTGTACTCTGACTTTTTGTTTGGTAACTTTGACCCCAAACTATCCTTTACCTGGAACACTGAAAATTTTGAGCTTTTCATAAATGACATTCACGAATTTTATTATAACATGATAAATAAAATATGAATATATCTAGAATTTTTTTTGGTAATTGCCTCAGAAGTTCTGCTCATTCTGAATGACATTGTATAACTAGTACACCTAAGAGATAGAGAAATCTAGTACATAAAAAATGTACACCTTGTTCATCAAATCACAATTGATACCCCCTTCATATTTTTTATACAGGAGATGGGTATAATTAATAATTAATGAATATTCCTTGTTACATTTTTTTTTTAATTTTCAAATGCTTACATTTTCACAAATGGAAAGTCATCATACTCTTTCTCTCTCTCTCTCTCTCTCTCTCTCTCTCTCTCTCTCTCTCTCTCTCTCTCTCTCTCTCTCTCTCTCTCTCTCTCTCTCTCTCTCTCTCTCTCTCTCTCGGCCATACAGAAAGACAAAGCCAACTGATAACAACTAGCTCTTAAAAGATTTTACTACTGCTGAAAGCCTGCTGTATTCCCTTATTTTCCTTGTACTTAAAAGTTAATATGCAATAAATGTTTACGAAGGCTTCCATGGCCTGTGTCTTATTTTTATTAGGGCTTCCAATGTATACCATGTCATATAGTTACTGGCTGCCAACGTTTCACAGGTCATGTGGCCTGCTTCATCTCTGGCTATGTGCGAAGAAACCAGCTGTGCATCTTAATTTATTCTCTCATTGCTCTGCTCACCATTTCTATTCATGATGGGAGGGACAATGGCATCATTAGTTAAGAAAGGTTGCCAGATAGCACTCAAGGCTCTTCCATTGTCGTGGTTAAAATTGTTTTTATGCTTTAAAATTTCCACACTCTGTGGGAAATAGCTAAAAGTTTTATTCCATCAAAATCAATGTGAAGGTGTTGGGAGCATGTTCTGTTGAGGCACATTTCTCCAGTTGATTAAGTCTTAAACTTTGAATATGTTCCTTTCTTCTAAGCCACAATTACCAATAGAAATGGTGGACAGAGTGATAAGAGAATAGATTAGTTAGGACGTGCAAATGGTTTCTTTGTACATAGCCTGAGAAGAAGCAGACCACATACCTGCGAAACTTCAGCAGCCAATATGATACAGCCTACACTGGAAGATCTAATAAAAATAAATATGCAATAAGGCAATTTCTACAATTGTTTATGTCATTTAACAGGAAATAGATAATAGAATATGCTTGCTTTTGTAGAAATAGTTTGTTGAAGATCAGGTAGAGAAAGTGGTGTGAAGGTAAAACATCAGATCATTTAAATTTAATCTGTAATCCTATATTGATTTAACATTTTGATACGATTTAATCTAAAAAGATATGTGGAAATTAAGCCAATATTAAATTTGAATGGTCTCGCCTTTTTTCCTCCAAGTTATGGCTAAGGAATAATTTTGAAAACACCTCACTGTTTGGAATTTTAATGAATTAAAGTAGTTGAAAGCTTTAATGAAGAGAATGAAGTCTGCAGTGGGATTAGCTTCTTCTGCCAGGTATTTAAATTTTATAGTGTAGTAATAGTGTAAATGGAAGAAGATCTTAAGTTGTTTCTTTTTTTAATGGATGTTCATTTTCCTCACGTCCCCCCCCCCTTTTTTTTACATTAACTTGTTCGATATTTAGCTTGTCATCTCCCAAATAATACAGTTAACAGAATTTCAAGTAAAAATAATCTGCATCAACAAGTAGCTTAACATGTGCAAGATTTTACTGTACTATTTGTTGCCTAATTTACCTGGAGCAGCAGAACTATCCAAAACAATAGATAGAGAATTGCCCTTTATATTCAGATTGACAAATTTTCTATCTCTGTGATCAAAATTCTCATTTACTTTGGTTTTCATCACATATTGCACGAAATTTTGTAAATGGAACACAGAAGAAATTTTCTATTTTTACTTACCACTGACCTTAAATTAACATTATAAAAATTTGATTATTATAAATGGGCTGAACATATTCTGTTGTTCCTGTCTAAATATTTGGTACCTTGAAGTTTAAAGGTTTGAAGTAAAACTTTTCATTTACATTAGAACTTCGTCTAACCGGATCAATTGGGACCAGGGCCGATCCAACTTTTCAAAATTCTGAGTTATCCAGAGAATGATGGAAAAACAATAAAAAGCCATGTACAAATAAATTAAATATTTTTAATGTACTTTAGAAATTACTATCGGCACATATTCATCTAAAAACACATATACTCCATGTCCTGCAATCATCTATGTACTTGCACTGTAAACAATATAGCTACAAACAACTCAGAAGTAAAAAAGGCAGCGAGCTTCTGCTCTCTCAGTTTAATGTATCACTTAGATCTTTGCATCCGTTCATTTCGCAATGTTTTGGATTGACTCTCGAAGTGAACTTTGCTACTGCTTGTGCGTGGGTCATAACCACAGCTGGTTCATCAACACTGTCTAAATCTGAATACTCTTTATTTTCATTTTCAGTAACACTGCATGATGGAATGTTGTCTTCCTCCATAATCGGTTTATAACTTCCATCATTGTTAATGTCTTCTTCATCAACATCAGAACAGCCATCAATATTTTTAAACATGTCTATAAAAATCTTCTTCTACACTTATTTTTTCTTCTTCTTTTATCTTGTTTTCTGCCAAGTCACATGCACCCACAATTCTTTTTTCAAAACTGGTCCAGGTTTACAAGGTTTCACTATTGATGGAAATTAATCATTTCTTCACACTAGCCATATACAGGCTAAGATTTTGGATTGATAGTCAACTTAAAAAATTCAATCCCACGGCCGGGATTTGAACCACAGATCTACTGGTTTCCATCCAGTCGCTCTTACTCATTGAGCTACCATGGCCAATTTGCCGCCATGACATTAAATTCTCCAATTGACTCATATAAGTTGCCACAAACAGTGTATCTTGGATGAGAGAGCCCCTAGTGGTTTACCGGGGAAATATATGAGTAAATTGGAGAATTTAATGTTATGACGGCAAATTGGCCATGGTAGCTAAATGGGTAAGAGTGACTGGACAGAAACTAGTAGATCCATCATTCAAATCCTGGCCAAAGCATTGAATTTTTCATGTCAACTATCAATCCAAGGTTTTACTATATTTAGGCATATAGCATATCTAAATCATAGCAAAGACTGGTAAAATCATAACTCAATACTTCATTATTCTGTTGTATCTTTGCTTAAAAGCTGTTATTTACAAAAGTTACCTTTTTCTACCTCATAGAAATCGAAAGAATGATTTTGCATCTTTTGTCAAGCATAATTTTGCAGAAACATACAGAACAAATAATCCCACATTTCTCATGGCATTCTCTGCTGTAATTTCACTTCACCTCTTCTATCCTTTACATCATGCAAATGTTTTTTCTAAGTTCCAAACTCCTTGTAATAAATATTGCGTCCTATAGTAAGTTACAACTAACATTCAAAACCTGCAAAAGAGCATAATACTTTCTAAGCCTTCAGAAATATGTAAGTTCATATGAAATAGAATGAATAAAAGATGAGTCCAAATATACTTGCTGTACATGCACAGATGTAGTGGACAAGATGATGTTAAAAATATCAATACAATATAGTTAATTAACTGGCAAAAATGTTCACTGATATCAAATATAACTAAACCATTATCTAAGCTAACATTTTAATCAAACCAAAGGTACATCTCCCGAATGTCCTCAGCTCTTGCAATGGATCAGCTTTTCAGTTTTTGCAGTCTTGCAACCATAGGTTATCCACCAAATGTATATCCATTTGCTTCTGTCTGATGCCGCCCCCGATAGGCGATGCCAGAGAGATTTTCAGCATGATTCATTGTTAGTTTCGACATTTAGTGTTGGATCCATGAAATGCAGGCTGCTGCTTTAAGTTCGGTGGGCTGTTAAACCCTCAGCCATTAAGGGCCTGTATTACGATCTTCAGATACTACCAGAGGTTTGTTACCTTTCAGGTATTGATAACTATTGGTTAGATTTAGTAGCTCATATTATAAACTCTATTTACCTGTAGGTTTGTTACCCTGTGCATTATGGTGGGACGTGAACAGTTGGCAATATTTTCCACTAGGATTTTACCTTGTTTGCAATGCTATCTTGTGTTTAGAATGTGTAATTAGCGGGAAAACCAAACATATATAGTAGCTTAAGGCATCTTGTTTTAACTTTTTATTAGCTCTTTTACGTGTATTTTCATGATATTTTCATTAATAGTTCATTCGTAATGAGGTTTAGCATTAGGTTAGTGTTATAGAATACACAGATTAGATATATGGAATGCTTTGCTAATTTATGAACACCAAGAGTTTTCCAGTCAAACAATTTTAAAAATAAAGCCACATAACTGTTATTAATTCTGATAATAGTATTGCACAAATGTTATAATTTGGCTAAAATCACTTGGTTAGTAGTTTATCTTCAAGGATAAATTACCTCTTCTTATATGAATTATCATTTCACAGAGGTATATACAAAGAGGGAGGGTCTACAAATTACAAGTCATCCATGAATAAGAACAAGGTTATAAAATATGCATTCTGGCACCAGTAACTTGGTACCTGAAATGTTTTTGTTTTTAAACATAATATATTTGGCTAGCTATGAAGCAATATGTATTGTTTTCTTTTTTAAAAAAATAGGTTATAGAAAACTTATATTTCTTCTTGGCCCTTCATAATCAAACGGAATCATTTCAGTCACAGCATTATGCCCTTGATTGAAAAACGTAATTGAACAAATAAATGGCTTTATTTAAATGCCACAGGGTACAAGATGGGCAGGTTTTAACATTTCTTTATGTGTGCAATTCGCAACAAATATATTAAGTGCTGCATTTGCACCATCTATGGTAGGCAGGGCAAGAATCAGAAGTAATACTTCAACTTGCATTGAGACAGCACACACACTGCCTAAACCACAATATAATTAGCAAATGGTACTCATTAAGGCACACTGTAGGACAAAACCATTATGTTATTGTACATGCAACCAACTGCATTACATGTGTGAACAGGGTTTGCAATAACGGTTGGACGTCAGTACAAATTGCATAACCTAAAATATTTGTTTTATTCACTGTTTGCTTTATAGCTTGTTACTTTCATCTGGTACTGCTTTGACGAAACGAAAATTCAACATTGCACCCACTATTAGCAAAATCGAATGTTTACTACTTCAGTATGTTTCTGATCTTTTATGCATACCTATCCATATAGTGTTGCGTGTATTTTCCAGTATACGTTTAACATACTTTGTTTATTACATTTATGTTCGTTAAAACATGTTGCAATATGATCGCATAAAATATCGTATTGCTTGCAACAAGTCACTGACACCATGGGACACTAGAAATTATCATTCCATAACCTATTACGTTAATATATACCTAATACTCATGTGGTTTACTTCATTTTCAACATGTCACGAATATATCACATTATGTATATACTCCTTGAAATTATCTTCCCGCATTCTAATTCTTTTAGCTCTTCTTCTATTAAATACTGTGCTAACATTTCATCATCAGAATCGCTGTTGACATTCAATCTGGACTGGAGGTATGCCATTTTATTTTTTGTGTGTGAAGGTAAACCCCAAGTTATCTCACTAACCGCTACTCGAGGTGAGGGTTAGTTTACCTCCAGAAATAATTCTCAGTTAGCCCTTAACCGAAAGTCGTAATACCGACATCTGTGTGCAACTTCAAGTTAACCGGTAACCAACACCTTAACCAGAAATTGTAATACAGGCCCAAAGCCACTGTATGAACCCTAACAGTCCGTGTGGATTGTGCTGGTGAACTCCAGAGGGTGCACCATCTCTGTAATTACTGGGGCAGTCATCAATACTTCGTTTGTCACCACATCAATCACTCAAGGATCCAGTTTCCTTCCACAATGTGGCCCGGATAATTCCTCCTTCCAATTTTGCATTGTCAATCTGAATAAGGTTGGCACCATCTATTTTGCATTTACTAATGTATTTATTGTCCACTGAAGATATACACACATCCCAACAAAAGCTGAACTAATCATATTGTTACATGGCTTGTGCTTATGTCTCCAATGGAACAACGAATAATGGTTTGTATGAAAATGCATGGGTAACTAGAGGTACAAAAGTGAATCGAGAATATATTGACACATTGCTTCACTCACACTGTTTATTCACAGGACATGTTTCAAGAGCTCTTGCTCCTATCCTCAGCTGATACTCGACTAGTGCAAGTTGTAGTGGTTTCTTCTTTCTCCGTATTGTCAATAGATGGCGTGATGTACTTGTCAAAGATGTCCGGTGGTGGAGTTTCAAAATTCATGACTCTATGACGATTTTTGTTAATGAAGATTTTTTCTCATACGGAAAGGTCTATGGGGTGATTAACGTATTTTATTAGAGATGTTTCCAAATTGATGTCATGTCTAGTATTCAAAAAATGAAAAGCCACTGCTGATTTTTCTGTTTCACCATTTTTAATGTTTCTCATATGTTCTTTAGTTCTGATGTTAATATTTCTTTTTGTTTTTCCTATATCAATTTTAGGGCAAGTTTCACATTTGATCTCATAGATTCCTGGTTTTTCTTTGGTAGTGATTGAATTTTTGGGAGGGCCTTTTAACAAATTTCTGATATTAAACCTATTTTGAGGTGCAAGAGTTATGTTGTGTTTTGAGAAGATTTTTTGGAATTTGTTATAGGCTGATGGGTGGAAGGTGAATTTTTTAAAAAGTTTTTTCTCTTTTCCTCCTGTAGGTTCTAGGGTGGTGGTTTCTTTTATTTTCTTAGCTTTGTTGAGTCTGTTAACAGTTTTGTCTACTAAATTTGGGTTGAAACCGTTGGATATAGCTACTTTTTTTATGTGTAGGTATTCTTCTTGATAATCTTCTCTGTTTAGTGGAAAGTTGATCATCCGAAAGATTAAACTGTTGAAAATGGCATGTTGGTGTTGTTTTGGGTTGAAACTGTTGTTCTTAATGTAATTATCTGTGTGTGTCGGTTTCCTGTAGATACCAAAAGTGAGTTTGTTGTTCATTTTTTTGATCTTGAAGTCCAAAAAGGGGAGCACACCATCCTCTTCTGTTTCCACTGTAAATGTTATAGCTGGATTTTGTATATTCAAAAGTTTAAGACCATCTTGTATGAGTTTTTTAGGTACTATTGCAAAAATGTCGTCAACATAGCGATACCACACTTTGAAATAATTTGGAAAAGCTTTTGTGATATGTGTTTCAAAAGCACTCATGAATAAATCTGCCAAGAAGGGAGACAATGGGTTGCCCATAGCTAGGCCCGTTTTTTGTTTATAGATCTGTCCATTAAAGCTGAAAAAATTTTGATTGATACAAATTTCTGTAAGTTGTGAAAGTTCTTCTATTTCTTCAGGTGTTATTTGTATTGATTCCAGCCATTTTTTGAGAAGTGGAATAAGCTCATTGGTAGGTATACTTGGATATAAAGAAATGACGTCAAAGGAAACTAAAGCATCTGTTGAGTTGATCTTTGTGTCCTTCAGGAGATTTAACAATTCAAACGAGTTTTTGATACTTAAATTTTCAAATTTTGTGAAGGATCTGAAGATTTGAACCAGCCATTTTGATAGTTGGTAAGTGGGTGCATCAATGTTATTAATTATTGGTCTGAGGGTAATTTCAGGTTTATGTATTTTGGGTAAACCATATATGTATGGTGTTTTTGGACTGTCTATTTTATTGTTCAATTTATCTCTTTTAGTCATGATTTTACTGTTTTTAATTGCTAATTCCACAGATTTGCATGCTTTCTTTAATGGATTGTTTTCTAGTTTAACAAATTCTTTTCCGTTTAAAAGGTTGTCCATTTTTTTGCGATAGTCTTCTTTGTCCATTATTACTATTTTGTTACCCTTGTCTGCTTTTGTGTAGACTACCGGTTTTTCATTTAAATTTTTGATTAATGAGGTACTTGGGCAGGTTGTCGAATTAAATACCCTTTAACATGGACTCCTAAAATTATTCATGTCGTTGCCTATATGTATCTCCAGACTTGTTTCGTCATCGGGTGAAGGATAGCATTACATTCTAGATATAACATGTACATTCTTTATAAACTTTCATCTTATAGGAACAGCATACATTGTTCCTCATTGTGACACAATGGCAAAAGATCAACAATATTAACAAATCTAGACCTAAAAGTGAAATGTAACTTACACTTACAAATTTTATTTACTGAATGGCAAGGACCAGAAAGAATATTCATTTTCACAATGAAAAGGGAAGCTTGCTTCTAACAATGGCAAATGTGTTAGACAATACACTTTTAATACCATCTGCAAGACTTAACTGTAGTAGTGGTACAGAGGTTGTCAGCAAATGACTCTGCAACTAGCTGCATTGATATTCATGGACAACTGCACTTGTTTCTGCCCATCTGATGTTGGACTTAGAACAAAATTTTGTGGGACATAAAGTAAAGAATAGCTATAATTTCTTCCATTATACACATGTTTTAGTGTAGATGGTAATGTGTTTACCTCCTCACGTTCAAAAGGTCCTAAGTTTGAATCTCAGGTGGAATTATCTGTATAAGTTTTTTTTTATTGCTTTTCTTTTGGGGGGGGGGGGGGAGTTTTCCCTTATCCTGAAAGATGAATGTCAGGTTACTCTGAGCTCTAAGGACCCTACACTGATATGAGAACATTTCACCTGTTTCATTCATTGTCCAATTTGACTTAACATATTTAATTAAAACAAAATTGCTGATTCCTTGCAAGGTGATATGTTTAAACTATTCATCTCTTTAAGGTTTAGTTTTCCAGTATTCAGATTTGGTATTAAGACTGGAGCTAATGTAATTACATCATTGCATACACACAAAATGACTACATGGTTAACCTTGGTTAAATCAAAAAGTCTAAGGACTCAATGGTACATTGTTGGACCTAACGGTTGATGTAGTTGTTCTTAGGGATACTTTAGACAAGAATATATTTAGAAAAATTAGGTCTTAAGTACACATACATTAACCTCAACTTAAATTTGTAAATCAAGGTTAATTTACTCAAGTTTTCTTGGGATCCTGACAGAAAAGTCAATGTCTGATTACATATCAAAACGAAGACCTTGTGTTTACACCAACCTAGAGCAAAACTTGCCCAAGCTGATACAATTTGAGGTACTACTCACGTTATAATTTTGGTAGTGTTTACTGGACATTTTCACAAGCTCTACTGTTCTTACTCATGAATAATGCTGAAAAGACAATAAATAAACAAGTTTATTACATGGCCGAACTGAAGAGTTCACATATACTCTTCAGGTTCAGATTTATGTTTCAGTTGAACTGAATGTATGTTATACCTTTAGGACCATTGATGTAGCTATGACGAGCCTCTATAATATTTATTAAAGGTTTGGAACGTTTTATGTCACACTCAGTAAATATCATGCAGAACTTAATCAAAGGAGCATTATTAGTCGTAGGAATATTATTTGTCATGTATACTCCATGGTTGATTTATGTGCTCAGTGCCATTGAGTTTTGCTCGCGATTGGACCAGACAAACTTCACAGCATTCCAAACCGTAAACTCCATTTAACAATCCCTCTCCGTCGATGCCTTTCATTTTTACCCAATCAGTAGTTAACCTGTCTAGGATCAGCTGTCCTGTCTGTTATCTTTTTGCGTAACTTTCAAATTCGATATGGTACCCTCCAATAACAGAACACCTGTCATGTGTACACACACATTAAGTTATTTTTTCGGCCACTGAACAAATTAATTTGTGTGCACTGCTGGTAAAGAATTACAGAAAACCAAACTAAATAAATCAAAATGTACGTTCACTTGCCAACAGCTGATGTTATAGCGCCACAGAACACAGCGCAACTATGTAAACGTCGCCAACGCTATACACAGAGGCAGGATTTTGCGGTTACATTTATAAAATTTGCAATCATTTCGCGCAAATGTTCGGAAAAAAAAATAATGAGTAATGATATGGCTGAAATGAAAAGTAACAGATAACTAGAGTAACAAGACTTTTTTTTTTTTTTTTCAAATTCAAATATTATACTTGAAATCAGCAAACAGTAGGTAACATGACTAAAATCAAATATTAAAAAAATAAGACATCCCCAAACTGCAGCATACAAGTTGCGATATTTTCGGTTTCACTTGTTCTTCTGTCTGACACAACTAAGTTATTTGTAGAGAAAAAACTCACTGTCCTAGTTTGACATTGGCAACCAAAGACATTGCAGGGCCTTTTCACAGAAATTGCGATACGAATCAGCTTTTGCCTTCAATGTCAAGAGAGCTGTTACTTCATCTAATCTCTTATATTACCACCATGGTTTTGCTGTTCAACAATGTCACAAAGCTCTTACAATAAAGAAGCAAATCAGAATCACAAGTAATACCTACCACTCGTTTTAAATGCATTTAGTTGTTTAAATGCTGTCATTACATGATTTAAATTACCTATACTTGATTTAGTAACTAGCCTAGAAGGCTCAAACAAATGATCTAAAGCTTTTATGGTTATTACGTCATTAGTTTCTTTTGCCATAATGGAGTTCAGTTTAGACAAAGTCATACGGCAGTGAACTTTTAGATTCTCTTCTACTGCTTCTCTAACCCTGGTATACATGATATGATCTACAAATGTACTTACTCTGTTTCCAAAGTGACCACTCTCTAATATTTCACATTTGGTTCTCAGCGAGGTAATTCGGGATAAAACAAGATGAGCCACAACCTTTTTTAGATTGAAATTCTAATATTGGATCTGTTATCAATCTGCAATTTTCCGAAACAAATGTAGCTTATACCTTTACAATATTGAAGCACTTGGCATTGCAAAAATGACCCTTTTCAATTTTGCACAGGAACTGAAAGCTGTTCTTGTTTAGAAAGTAAATCAACAATTGCATTAAAATAGCTGGCAATGTAAACCACTGGATTAAACCACTGAGCAACGTCATAAAGTACAGACAAAGGAAACACTTTAGCTTCTAAATCTAGATGGTCTCCTTGACACGGCAGCCCTCTGTCTCCTCTCACCTCATCCTTCCTCCCGCGGGTGCCCCACTTGTGGCTTAGGTGCAATAAACCACAGGTTTCGGCACCAAATCCCCTCGTAGTAAACCTAATCCTAGTATAGGATCCTCTCACGGATTTCACACCACATGATTCAGCTGTGACATCTAGGAACTACTTACACTGCATCCATTTTAAACACGCTTTTTGTATTACTTCGCACCCACGTGCACAAGCGTGACACATCACAGTGACACTTTCGTCCACGTGTTAAGCCATAATACATTTAATAAGTTCTTTGCGCAACAGTAGCTTACCAGTAGGTTTTGTTTTGTAGGGTTTTTTTTTTCGCGGAAATTGCTTTCAGGAAAATGTATAGAGTTATTCCCGTGAGAGACAATCTGTTTCTTAAGACGTAATGCCACAGTAAAGTTCTTCTCCCAAATCCTATACTTGTATGATCCCGGTGAACAAAACTGTCTTCTCAAGTCAAAAGGCTGATTGAAACCTTTATCACGAAATTCATCCTGTTTTTAGTGTTGTTTTTTATTAATTTACAGACGCTCTTTAACTGTTGTGGTCCTAAAGCGTCCTATTCTATATTTGAAGAGAAATATCACTTAATTTTCCTCAGAGGCCTCTTTATCAGGTTTGAGGTTTTCTGGTGGCGCAAATCTAAGACCCGAGACCACTGGCTTTACTTCCCTTCCGAAGGAACTTGTATGGTTTGCTATGTCTTCTCAAATGTGATGTCCGAGTAAAACTCTTCCCTCAAGTTTTAAATTTGTTTGGTTTATTACTGTCATGATGTACACTATGTCCTTGCAGCTTCATTGATAGAATGAAACTCTGCTCATAAATGTTACATAACCTTTTACTCTTGTGGAGCGAAGTACTCTTACTCAGCTGCGAAGCTGAGATTTAACGTTTTTCATAAAATTTACTTTTATATTGGGAATAATTTCAGTTATATATGAGGAGGTATAGTTTTCACGCGTATCAGGTGTAATTCTCCTTTCCTCTAAATCTTGTTTTTTCTAAAGCTATAACGGTTTCACCAGAAACTATTTAAACCTTTTGAAGCATAAATTCAACATGATTGTGCTTAAATTATAAATAATGTTTTTGTTTTAAAAAGAATTGTGACTTTACTAAGCTTTGTGAAACAGTACCATTCTAATTGTTTAAACAGAAATTGTGCCTCCTACATTCTGGACTTCGGTTCCTGGATGAATCAAGCTGTCTGGCTTAAGATTTTATTTAGGGTGAGTATCAGGTCGCCTTAGTGCTTCAGATATTTCACATCTAGCATGAAGCTTTTTTGGTTTAGACTGCAAAATTAATAGGCACAAATCTGCGATAAATAAAAATAGAAGATTAGGGCTTGGGAAAGCAGTGATTTGAAAATATATGTTCCTAACGAATGTCCATATCTTTTGTATGCCAAGTAAATTATTGCCTGATTTATAATGCATAAACCTGATATTCATATATTTCAACGAGGGTCCCAAATGGAGGTCCATAGTACATATTTGAGGCATAAGTACTTCATAAAGTAATGAAAACTAGAATTTCAAGAAATGCAGCATATAAGCATTATTAAACAAAGAAAATATTGAAGCTGATATGTTAATAAAAAAATCGAAATCAAATTAATCCCAATCTGCGCACATTGTGACACTGCATCCAGATTAATCAACTTTGGTAAAAGTAATAAGTTGTAATTAAACTTTTTATATTTTTATTTATTTAATATGGGCCTCCATATTAAGAATTTTTTATTTAGCATCCTCTAACAAAGGTCTTATTGGACGATGAATGAAGTTGTGAAATTATGCTCAAATGAGCCCACGGTTCATAGAGCTTGTGACTGTTCCTCATTCATCATTGAGGGTAAGAAAACCTTGGAGAAATATCTCATCCAGATAACTCACCCTGACCGAGATTCGAACTCGGGACCTCCTGAACGTAATGCAGACAAGCTACCACCTATGCTTCAGAGGCGAAATGGTACAGACACTTGCAAAAGATTCAAACTTGCCACATGGAATATTTTAAAAAATGTTTAATGCTATGATGGAAATAGAAAAAAATATTTGTAAGAACATCTTGGTTAAAATTCAATACAATTCAAAAAGTTTGCAAAAAAAGTTTACATTTGTTAATGAAAACACCTTTGAAGGTAAGCCAGAAGCCAATTTTCATATATATATATATATAGTTATGGTTCTCTTTTACCACATGTATGCACCCATCCCCACACACAGGCAATCCTAATTTCAGAATTTTGGGCGGAATATAATATTTCCTATGTAATATGAGGTAGGGTAGGTGTAAAAGTCATTTCATTAAAATCGACATTTTATGTCTGGGGTGACTGGATGAAATAGCTGTAGATTTGAACATTAGTCATAGCTCAGCACATCACATTATTCATGACCTTCTTAACCTTCGTGAAGTATCTGCAAGACGGATGCTACGGCAATTCAATCCAAAACCCACTATACTCACTAGATATCACTGTTTGGACTAGTTGAAGTGCTTCACTACTTTTTTCGATCATGAGCTGCACCAGTAGCGCACATGACCAAAAGATCTTTTTCAGAGAATTCCATATACTGGAGGAAGTATGCTGAACAGCAGGAAGACTATGCTGAAAATTTATATAGTTATATAATTTAATTTTTACGTCTTTCGTTTGACTCCTCGCAAATTCAATGACTGAAGAGCGTTTACTGCAATCACAACACATATACAATACAATGTTTATTAGCCACAGGAATTCATACAGAATTATAGGCATTGTCAATATAGTTACAGTATTTAACAACATTTACAGTTCATCAATGAGGTATTTACAATCTTAAGTTTCAAATAATTTACATAACTACACTTAATTTTAATGTTTTGGCCGGCTAAAATTCTTCATTGGTGAGTCTTCCAATCTCGGACACATGAAACAAGAATAGAAATAGAATGCATTAGTATAATTATGCACAACAAACTGATTAATTTATGCTTTACCTGATTTGTATTCTAGGTATTCATTTACTGAGTAAAACTGATTTTTTTAAAAGTAATTGTGAAGCTCTGTCTTAAACTTTTTTTATAGAGGTTATGTTTTTTAATTGATTTGGCAAGTGGTTGTATAGCTTTAAACCCATGTATCTGACGGAAGTCTCAAATAGTTTTGTTTTATGAATATAGGTGTGTAATTTGTTTTTATTACGTGTGTTATGGGTGTGTATTTTAGCATTTGTGACATAGTTCGCAGTATTAGTCTTCATGTAGATCAGTACCTGTTTCATATATAAACTTGGTAGGGTCAAGATATTCAAATTTCTGAAGTGATTTCTGCAACTCTCCATTTTTGGAATACCAATCATAATTCGTAATGCTTTCTTTTGTAGCTTAAATATCAACTTACTATTTGTAGTATTTCCCCACAATGGTAGTCCATATGATATTAGTGAATGAAAGTAAGCAAAGTAACAAGTTCTGAGTGTAGTAAATTCTACTCGAGGCTTCAGCTGATGTAAAACAAAACAAACACGGCTCAGCTTCTCTGCTAACTTTTCTATATGTTTGTCCCAACTTAAATTTTTGTCTACCCATAGTCCTAAGAATTTAGTTTGCTGTTCAAAATGTATCAATCTGGAGCCAATTCTGATGCAAGGGTTTTCCATTTTCCTACAGTAAAATGACAGTATAAGTTTACATTTAACCTTAAGCTGCATTAAAATTCACATAATAGAGAATGCAGTGTTGTCTTATATAGTTCAACACGTTTTTGTTCCATTTATAAGGATAAGCGGCAGTGGGTGATTGCAGTCACGTATTCAGAAGTCAATTTCCGGGGGGGGGGGGGGGGAGGGTTCAAAAATCTACGTTGAATTATTTGCTTTTAATAATTAATCAGGGATGTATTTTTATCATGTTAGTAAAACTAAAAACAGATGTAATATATTACATTCACATTACTTTCTCCATCCAATCTTCTACAAATTGTTCTTAGATAAGCTTGTGTTTGTCTTGTTTCTTCGGATAAAGTCTATAGAACGACCTTTAATTGCACATTTTTGTTTTTATACCTGGGATAAAGTGATGTAAGCAGCAATCAGATATTTAAAAACGAACCACTAATTGATACATTTGAGTATTAGTTCTCCTTGAATGAAAAAGGGAATAGGATCTTAGAAGTTAAAAATTACATACCTTTAAGTAAGTATCTGAGAATTTTAATCACTAACAAATAATATATCGGAATTTGTTAACTTTGCAATACATTATTATAATTGACATTATTTGTGTATTTTATTGTGCAGTAACTTTTCATTTATCTGTTGGGTTTAGAATAGTTATACAGACTTCACTTCCAGGAAAGTGAACTTCAGGGTTTATCCTCAGAAAATTCACAATAGGCATTCTATTTGTTATGCAGCTATCTTAAATATGTAGTGTTTAAATTAAAATTATTGAAGCCATTTTCGGAAGATTTTATTGAAAGTCTTCGTTTCCATCCTTGAAAGGTAACGAAATTAAATCCTACATTTTATATTCCTCCAATATTTTGGTTCTGGAGCGCGCGCGCAGACATTTATTTTAAGGTTGTTTTTTTTTTTTCCTGTTCTGGTGTCCTCTAAACTTGCATTCCTGATGACATCTCAATATCAACTTTTTAAATGGAATGTAACACTTGTGCTTACTAAGCACGTGGTAGAGGCAATAAACATTGATCCCGTACACTGACATGAGTCTCTCTGGTTCTCACAATTTCATAACTCATATAAAGCACGATTGCTCCATTGCGTATCATCATCAGGCAAACTGTTTGGTTATAATGATTTCAACTGGAGCTCACCTCCATAGTTTGGTGGTAGCGTGTCTGACTCCCAGTGAAGAGATATTGGCCAAACTTGCCGCGTAAGGGGAAGGAGGGTTTACCTCCACCCACTGTCTGCGAATATAAGACGCACGTTCCATTATGTAGAGAGAGCGAGAAAAAGGGAAATGCTTTCATGAGGAGGTGGGGTGAAGTGAAAAAAAATCCACCTTTGCTCATATGAGCGCAAGTTGGGCACCACAGAAGCGATTTCCAATCGAGATCAAGGTAGTTTTCTCAGTAGGACTTTTTACAGGGCATTCCCTTAACTTAAGACGAATGTCGGATAAATCTTATGTTCTAGTCGCTCTAGACTGATGTGTTGGTATCACCCGTTTCATTTACTGCCCAATATGATTATCCAGTTTAAGGACGTTAAAGTATTAAAAATAAATAAATAAAATACTGGGTTTCTTACGAAATTATGCAACGAGCAATTTTGAGACTGTCAAATGTGCACAACAATTGTTATATAGCATGCGATGTTTCGAAATTAGCTGATACGAGGAAGTAGAAATTGCGGGAGTTGCGCATTTTATAAGCTCTATGTTCTCTTTTAACCTAATGTTTTTATCTATGATAACCTGGTTTCTTCATTAAATAATCAAGGAAATTAAAGAGGTGTTTATCGCCTTTTCCCCAAAAATTAAAAATTGTCGTGTCTCAAACATGCAACATTTTAATCGGAATCAGTTTGTGAGAACAAAAAATTGACGAAAGTTCTTCCATCCAAAAGAAGATGTTCACTCACTTTAGTCAATGACCCTTGTTTCAGTTTAAATAACTCAGTTCTGAAGACAGTCCTGAGGACAAGCAAGAGGTGCACAGTCGGGAACAAAAGAAAGAGTCACAGTTTCAGATTTATTTGATCATTTAGTCATTTGTTGCTAATATTTTTCTCAGAAATGTTTATTTCTTGTGAAACTATTTATTATTACTTTTTATAAAATTACTTATTAAGATTTTGGTTAATTGATGGAAATTAATCATTTCTTCACACTAGCCGTATATAGGCTAAGGTTTTTCATAGATTGAGTCGACATGAAAAATTCAATGCCACGGCCGGGATTAGAACCACGGATCTCCTGATTTTCGTCCAGTCGCTCCCCCTCTAGAGGATCTCGCATTCGAGATACACTGTTTGTGGCGACTTAGTAAGTACTTGAGTCCAAGGCTTCATCACAGTAGTACTTACAATGCAAGTACTTACAATGGTAAGTCGACACAAACGGTGTATCTCGGATGCGAGAGCCTCTAGTGTTTTACCGGGGAAATATACGAGTCAAATGGAGAATTTAATGCCATGACGGCAACTTGGCCAAGGTAGCTCAATGCGTAACAGCGAGTGGACGGAAACCAGGAGATCCGTGGTTCAAATCCTGGCCATGGCATTGAATTTTTCATGTTGACTCTATCTACTTATTAAGAGTTTTCATTGCACTAGGCGGTCTTGTTTTGTACAGTGAATAGAGACGTTAAGAGAAACTTAAATAAACTTTTTCAATTCATTTTAAAGTTAGTTTTATTTCAACTATTTATTTATTAAAGGTTCGGAATGACAATTCATTTGGGGGGGAGTCCGGACCCCCTGGACCCCCCCCTTAAATACGTCCTTGGGTGATTGTGCTAACGCATACAAATTGTGTGTTAAGTAACATTTTAGGCGGTATAACAGTCTCGCGTATAGCTGAAAATCCCCGGTTTAAAATACATTGAGCTTTTTAGTTCTCATACTAACTTCAAAGATTACCTAAAAAGCTATAATGAAAATATCTTAAAAAGCCCAGTACTTAAATACTTACGAATTGTAAGTTGCCACTGAGGTAAATGATTTCGAACTGAAATTTCTTCGTGGTCTGCCGGGAAGAAGTGAATCAGCTGAAGAATTTAATGTCATGCTAGCATTACAATGATAGCTCAGTAACGTTGGAGGACAGAGAGAGAGAGAGAGAGAGAGAGAGAGAGAGAGAGAGAGAGAGAGAGAGAGAGAGAGAGAGAGAGAGAGAGAGAGAGAGAGAGAGAGAGAGAGAGAGAATAGCTCAGTGATAGAGCAGCCGCGGGTAAAGCGGTACAAATTATGGCTATGGCATTGAATTTTTCATTTCTGATCCTCTAACCTTTTAATTATTTTTAATTCCTGTCGCTGTTCACGTTTTCCTTTTTCATATTGTTATGGATTACATATAGAAAAGCCGTGGCATTGCTTTGACTCACCTTACTATTTCATTTCTTCTAACCTTGTACCTATAACAAAATATGTCATGCAACTATTTTGCGAACGATTGTCCCCATAAAGATGCTGCAGGTAGAAAAGTAAACCTGTGTAAGAATTTGTAAATTATGGTACAGAAAACCATGAAAATATAACACACTAGATTTCTCTTCGTACAACGAATCTGTGTGTGCCATTTGCACCATCCATAGGAATTGCTTGCAATGTTGAAATAAACATGGGAGTACAACACTGTTAGTATGGCATGTGTGCTACTTATCACTATGAGTTTGAGTGATAATTTGTGGCTTAGCCAAATTTGGATGACAAAGTTTGTGAGTACAATAAAATTGACTACTTTATGAGAAGTTTATCTTGGTTCTCTAGCTAGCAGATGAGCTAGCCCTATAATTATTTCAGAAATAAGACATTTCAAATAAACTTTTAGTTTCCACTGTTGTAATTCAACTAACAAAATAAGATAACATTGACGTGCTGACATTTAAAAATCTTTTCACAGTTTAAGGAAGCATCTACTGTCGCAATGTACGGCTTAAAACTTTCATGGCGTGCGTTAATTAAAACTTCACGGGTGATCAACCGCATCAAATTCACTAATGTCGAGCTCTCCACCATTGCAAGCTTATGGGGTTCTTCAGGAACTGGATGAAAAAACTGGCGGGCTTTCCCCACAGGTATAGCCTTCCTCGCGTGAGTATAGTCCGGATGGTTTAGAAGGATGACCTTATATTTTGTATGGTATTCTGCGCGGTACGTCATCTGGTTAGTGATTCTCTCACCTTCCACAACAAGTACCGCTAAGGTTGACCCAATTGTACAAGTTTTGTTTGGGACATGGATACCAAGCCCGTGGAAGATACCCAAAGAGCACCATTTCCTAAAGAAGAACAAAACTCCAACAAATCCCGGTAGTTATCGACCAATTAGCCTCAACACCTCCAGCAAGGAGCTGGAGAAAATTATCCTTAAACGGACCAATTTCTGCTTTAAAAAGGCACGTTGGCCTTCTCCGCAAACGTCAAATTATCAAACTGTAGACACTTTAATTAAAATATATCCAACTATCTTAACGACCACACATTGTTCTCTACAATTAATTTAGCCGCCACCGCTACCGCCACCACCACCACCACCCGCTCGGTCCAAGCAGGACAGCCTTCTTGGTCCTACTCTATTGACTCAATCATTTCCAAGACTCCTCACACTGCCTTACACCTCTATGCGGATGACAACTCCATCGCTACTAACACTTTTAACATTATCACTGTCATTGTCAGATTTCAGAATGCACTTCTTATACTCCAGCTCTGGCTGACAAAATGCTGTATCAAGGTCAACGGCACAAAATGCCTAGCCATCATATTAATCCAATGACGCATGGACAAACATCCCACACATTCTCTTCCCCTCTCCGATTATTTAGAGGAAACATTACTTGGACCAACCAGGTCACCTACCTGGGAGTTGTCATGCAAAGGGCTGACTTGAAAGGTACACCTCAGAATTATACGCCACAAAGCTCAAGCATAACTCAGGCGGTTTTATCCTTTGCTTAATTTAAATAGCGCACTAAGCCCCAGGTTAAGAGCTACCCTCAAAAAAAAAAAAAAAAAAAAAAAAAAAAAAAAAAAAAAAATCATCCGACCGTTCCTTGCACATTCGCACAAGTATGGGGCTACGCTCAAAATCCTCAGAAGATTTCAAAACAAAATACTACGCATAGCTGCAAAAGTACCCAGATCTGCTCCTGCTCATAAACTAAATGAAGAACTTCGTATGCACACAATCTAACAATTTACGAAACTACTAGCCTACGGCCTATGAACCGCAACAGTTAAAAGCCACAACGCCTTAATAGGACTGCTAGGCACATATTCCAGACAACCTCTAGTACAAACACATTCGACCGAATAATCACTGACAATTTCGCCGTTGACGTAGCAGTTTACTTATATCGCCTTACGGGCAACATATTGTTATAATCTCACTTAACTTCGTCCACAGATCACATCAGCAGCAACTCAACAATCAGTTTCAGGGTTGCTGACCTAGTTGTCTGCCCAACCCGCACAGTACCTGCCAATCCGACCGAGAACAACTTCATCGAATTGAATCAACCTGACGTAATAACACTACAAATTGTAAGTTAAATACCACAAAGCAAGCCCAAACTACCGCTTCCCATACAATCGCATTCCAAACTTTTGACCACTCCCTTCATGTCTGTTCGTGCGTCCTAATGTACTTGGTCGTAAACCTCAACTACTGTCGGTCTGCCCGTAAACTACACTTAATTGCACGACAATTGTCTGTCTGTTAGTACCTTCATGTCACTTTATCAGCCTGCGACTTCCCCAGGGTGCTGCTCAGACATGTGTATGGTCACCACCCGGGTCATCACGCCTTCTGCAGGCAGTCACCATGTTCGTCTATACTTTCCGGGGTGCTCAGCGAAACCCGGCAAAATACGCATGCTCACTAACAAGCACCTCCACCCATGTTTATGCATGTCTTAGATTACTGACCGCATGAGAGGAGGCGATGGAAATTCAAGGATGATTGCCAACTGGGGTGGCGGGTGTTGGGCCACCCCTTAAAAAAATTATGGCTGGAGCCTCAAATCTCTATTGGAATTCCATGGATAGAGTTTAATCTGGATGGCCATAGGGTGTGCAATGGCCGAAAGCTCGACATTAATTTGACAGGCTGACCCGTGAAGCTTTATTTAATTAATCTATTATTACACTTAAATTATCAATGTGAACTGTTTATATTACACTTCATTGGAACCTTAATGATGTCTCGGGCTAGTTTCAATCAAAATTCCATAAGGTTGAACACGGTATAGAGAACCCCTAGCACAACTTCAGGTTTGTTCTTTTAACCATAAATGCTTTTCAAATATTTCATAGCTTGTGAGAGAGAACATGTTTTTTTAGACGTGATGATACAGTAAAGCTTTTCTGACAAGTAT
The DNA here is from genome assembly GCA_030765055.1 of Mantis religiosa. Taxonomy (NCBI): domain Eukaryota; kingdom Metazoa; phylum Arthropoda; class Insecta; order Mantodea; family Mantidae; genus Mantis; species Mantis religiosa. Next base: position 109,048,554 of record CM060956.1, on the reverse strand, counting down.
CACACTTGTACGGTTTCTCACCGCCATGAACAAAACTATGTCTTTTCAAGTCCAATGCCTGAATGAAGCCCTTATCACATACTTCACACTTGTATGGTTTTTTGCTCGTATGAGTGTGGCTGTGAGTTTTCAAGTGTGATGTTCGAGAGAATGATTTCTCACAAACTTCACATTTGTATGGTTTGCTGCCCTCATGAAATAAATTATGTGCTCTCAAGTGTGATGCCTGAGTAAAGCTCTTCTCACAAATTTTGCATTTATATGGTTTCTTACCTTCATGTATCCAATTATGCGTTTTCAAATATGCAGCCCTTGAAAAGCTTTTCTGACAAACATTACATGTATATGGTTTACTACCTTCATGGGTAAAGTTATGTCTTTTTAGTTCATATATTCTAGTAAAACTACTTCCACAAATTTCACATATGTATGGTTTCTTCCCTTCGTGGTTAAAAATGTGGTTTTTCAAGTTTGACAATCCACAAAATTCCTTTTCACAGATATCACATTTGAATGGTTTCTTCCCCTCATGGGTAAAGCTGTGCAGTTTTAGGTGAGATGCTCGAGTAAACTTCTTGTCACAGATATTACACTTAAATGGTCTTTTGCCCTCGTGTATGTAGTTATGCCTTTGTAAATGGAATGACTGAGCAAAACTTTTATTACAAACTTCACATTTGTATGGCTTCTTTCCTTCATGAAGGAAGATATGCTTTTTCAAGTGACACATTTGAGAAAAAGTCTTTTCACAAATATGGCATTCATATGGTTTTTTCCCCTCATGAGAGAAATGGTGTCTTTTCAGGCTTGATGCCTGAGTGAAGCTCTTATCACAAATTTTGCATTTGTATGGTCTGTTTCCCTCATGTATTAAACTATGTCTTTGCAATTTTACTAACTGAGTAAAGCCTTTCTCACAAATGTCACACCCGTATGCTTTTTTACCCTTGTGAGTTAAAGAGTGCTTCTTGAGCTGTGCTGCTGAGGCAAAATGCCTTTCACAATGTTCGCATTTATGTAGGGAGTTACTCATATGCGAGGTGTAATTATCAGATATATCAGGTGTCATTCTCTCGTCCTGCATTTGTTCAGTGGCTCCATCACAAAGTACTGCCCTGCAAAGTATGAAACATTAGCATATTATATGTTTAAAACCACCGATACTGTCAAGCACAAAAGAATGTTAATACAGTAAAATACAAAATAAGAATGAATTTTTCTTAATATTAAGATGTAAGGTATGAGTATTCTAAGCTTTATGAATCTTCCATGCCTTAGCAGGCCTGAGATAAAAACTGTATTGGTCAAAGTGGCGATTTCACCATGTTTAGGATGATTAACCTTAGGTCCATCACTGTAACACAAGTGGTGGTATGTCTGCCTAGGATTGCATTGGATTATGCTATGGATAGAATGGCACTGCAACCAGTCTTGGTCCATTGTACCTATGCCTCCAAGTGGGGCATCTCCACGAGGAAGGATACAGCGAGAGATGATAGGCGGTCCCAAGGAGTCGAGAGAGTGCAGAGGGCAGGGTCCCCACACTTTACCATTTGGAAACTCCCCGACAGACCAGTACAACTTACATACCACCTACCGAAGGAGGTAATGTTTACAGGAGTATATTAACCTGCTGTGCAGCACCGAGACTCCTGTCGACACTTCTACCCTAAAAGAGACCACAAGATGAGAAATTTTGTGAAATGATAAAGGAGATGAAATGGAGGTAAGGGACATTCAGAGGATGTAATTAACCCATCCAACATTCGCCTGGTGACTAGGAAAAAGCCACAAAAATACCCATGGATCAGATAGGCCAAACACGGGAATTGAACCCGGACCTCCCAAATACTGGCCACAGACGAAACTGCTGGAGCCACCCCACAGAGTATGTCTGCCTCACTTTCAAGAGGTCCTTAGTTTGAGCCTTCAGTCAGGGTATCTGAATAATGGTTTTTTCCAGTTTTCCCTCATCCTGAAAAATGAATATGAGGTAACTTTAAGCTCTATGGTACCTGGGTTTATCTGAGCATCATTCCACACATTTCATTCATCTGAAATGATTTAAAATTGGAGGATGTTAATTTTAAAAAAACAGTCTTAGTGCTTTACATTCTTGAGTTCACTTGCTAATACATTTCATACTTTCGTTCAGTGTCTGATATCGTATTTGGTTAACAAAGTTAAATTTACCCTAAAGAAGAAAATGAAATAAGTGCACAGTAAGCAAGCTCATATTTAAACTCAGTATAATGGATTAACATTTTCTCTTTTACATCCAAAAAACTACTCCATGAGAAAAGATACGTACCTTTGTAAAACAGTTTATTTTTTATATGTTGAATCTAGTACCAAAGGCATATCAAACATCAGGGAATTTGAAATTTTCAAAATAAATGCTCTAGAGTAGCACTTATCGTGTAAAAATACATGAATATTAACAACAACTCACAATACTGCCCAAATGATGACTAACTCTATCAGCTATGGTTTATTTTTGTATCTGTTCTGCAAATTATTCTTACAGAAGTTTATCTGCAAATGCAACTGCTTTTCAGGTTTTGATGGGCCATAAAGTAAAGACAGTTGCAAATCACACAATGGTTTTATTATCAGAAGTTAAATACAATCAAAAATATTTTTCTACATAGTCACAGTGAAGATTTACACACTTGTAACAGTACAGAGCTTTCCAATATTCTCTTCATAGAAGACTGCATCAGCACTTTAGAGATAGCTGCCTATGATGTCTTGAAAATAGTTGGTGCAGAAGCTGTTCTCCGAAGCCTTTCTTGCAGAGCTAAAAAAGGTGAAAGTCACTTCATGCTAGATCTGGACTGCATTCTAGTTTCAAACATTTTCCTGTGAGACTGAGTAACAAACTATTGGGTTACCACAACACTTTGTGATTGCATTCCTATAAGTCTACAAAATTCCATTTATTTATTGCCTTTTCTTTCGTTCTGTATACTTCTCATGTGATGTAATGTCTGATAATATGTTTGCAGTAAATGCAGTTGGTTGCATAAAGCAACATATCTTTCTGATCCCAGAAAATTGTAGCTATAACCTACCTGTTGCTGAAAATTTGTTTGAACTTTTTGGATCTGTCCAGGCAGTGTGTATGCATTTATTGTTTGAATTGTGCTTTTCATTCCAGATAATAGTGAATTCACATTTGATCTCTTCTTGACAGTCTTCGAAAACTCCTCCCCTCTTCATAAATATGTGAGAAAGGATAACGGTGATGCCTTGTGCTATTTTGTGGTCCTCAGACAGCTTTTTGGTAAACTCATTGTGCATAAAGTCATTAATATCCCAGTCATTCCATTACAGCGGCATACAGGATTAACTCTGAAAGGTCATTGCACAATTTCAAGGTGATTTCTGACTATTAGCATTTATGTTTTACTTCTGTTCTCTGTATTACTGGAACTTGCCTAACTTCAGCTTAAAAAATAGCTAAACTTTATTGTTTTTGCAAGTTACTGAAATGCATTCTGCATATATGCAGACAGGATGGAACTCAAAATAAACAGCACAGCTCTATGCAATTAAATAACCTCAAAGGCAACAGCCATATAATCCTACCTTCCTGACTATCCACGGGCAATTATGGGTAACTAGATCCTTGGCAGTGCATATGCTTAGTGTCAATGCAAATCATTGCATACTGAGTTTATAGGATCTAAAGAATACAAAAGTCCTCAGCTAATACATATTGTACATACTATCGATACAAACATTGTCAGCAAATGCCAAGTGATGCAAGAAGAGACCCCCAACCTTTAGATCTTCTGAAGAAATGGTCATATTACCAGCAGATTGTGGTCCCTAAGTGCAGTTGTATAATTGAGTAACTGAGCAAGACTGTAAATAACAGGCTTCCATTCCCAAGTGTTGTTTACCAACTGATGGTGTTTCAAAAGGTAATGAATGACATTAAAACAAAAAAACAGTCAAATTCAGGATCATGTAAAGTCCACATGGAATTGCTGAGGAGAACTATCAATAGAAGTTTGACAATCTATGGACTAGCATAGTTTCAGATTACATAATTGCCCTATACCTTCCTCTGCCAAAGTAAAGTGGGTTCTTATATGGCCAGTTCCTAGCTCATGAGCAGCTTGGTTTTTCTTCAGTAGATGTCCCTTTTGTCATACAAAGCCATCTATGGTTCCAGCAAGATGAAGCTCCTGTTAATTTCGACTATGATGTTGGAAACCATATCCATGAGATTGGATGTGGCATTGCTATTATTTGGGCACTATGTTGACTGATCTTACACTCCTGAATATATTCTGTGGGGTCATATTAAGAGACTCATATAGAAGACACCATTAACTCAGATGATTTGCTGCCAAGGATACTGCATTATTTATAACTTTTCAGGAATCATCAAAAACATACAAGATGAATTTGTTTAAATATGCACATTATTTGTAAATGTTTGATGACGTCACTCTTAACAACTGCTTTTCTTGGAAAGTAAGACCTCCAATAAGATTTACTTTATTTTTCATTTTATCTCCAATTTTCTTAATCTGATCATCATCATCATTTCATTTCAGTATTACATGTCCAATTCAAGGCCCTAATAAAAAGTTTGGTTTTCTTTTGTGTCAATCAGGGATATCCTCCATTTGGAGTGTGAATAGTTGTATAATTGATTTCATTTCCTTTTTTACTTTCTTTGTTTCTTCTTTATTGTTTGTATCACTTCAGTTTTAGCAGAGCGAACAGCAAAATAAATTTCTTTTACTAACAAAATGCTTTCCTTATCAGCTACTTTATATCTGCCGTTCATTAATGATAGGTGCTGGTGTACTGATTCCAAGGTCACAGGTCCAAACCCAGCCCAGATTCCTGATTATTAAATATGATTAAAAGCCATTGCCCGTAATCAGTAGATATAACAGCATATAAAAGAAGTCCTGTGGGACGAATTACTGGCACACTGGCAGAATTGATATGATTCTGGCAATTGACAGCATCGTTTACAAACAAAATAATTGACGCGCTCAGAAAAGTAACGGCAGTTCCCAACTGACATCAAATTTTGAGACAGAGGCATGGCCATGCAGTGCTGCCATCTATCTTTCACGCGATGAAGTATCAAATAATTGGGATATCTAAAGCTTTCATTTTCCACCTTAAAAATTTTCCACAGTGAAAACAAACACATTTACAGCGCAAAAATGACATCCCAACTTTGAGAGCTGTATTTATTACCGCTAAACATTCATAGTGCTGTAGTGAATGGTAATGAATATGGCACCAGATGTTATTCCTGAATCACCAAAAGAAAAATAATAAACGAGTGAGAAAGGCAACTGAATGGGTAATAAACAGAAGAAAGTTGTGCAAAAATAATGGTAAATCATTTATTACTTAAATGAATAGGGAAACTATTCAACCAACAGTGGTTCAAGACAGATGGAGTCAACATGAAAAATTCAATGCCATGGCATTGAATTTTTCATGTTGACTCTATCTATCCAAAACCTTAGCCTATATACGGCCAGTGTGTAGAAATTGATTAATTTCCATTAATTAACTAAAATAATAGTGGTTCAAGAATTTGCACACAGACTTGAAATCCCTTTATTTAAATACCAAGAAAATATCAAGTCCTAATGTTTTGGAAAAAAGAAACAGAAAATGGCATTTATCTTAAAATGAACTTTAGTTGGTATCTGCCGTTATTATTCTAAGCACCTCAATTGTTATTCTGTAATTTTCTACCTGAAAATCACTTTCCTATGATAAAGCACATGGAATTGATTGTGTGCTGCATCTCATGCTATATGAATCAAAATATGAATAACAGAAAATGAAAATTATTAAATTTTAGATGAGTCGTATTTCTTACACATCTGCTTCACTTTCGTACGAAAGTGAAGCAGATGTGTAAGAAATACGACTCATCTAAAATTTAATAATTTTTCGCTTCACTGTGGTGTTCCAATACAGTTAAATCTCGAGAAAATGAAAAGCTCATCCTTGTGACATAAACCTCAGATTTGATCAACCATGTGAATGTCAACTATGAGCCCTTCACTTTACATTGTCATGATTACTGGTAAGTACCAACTTAGGGAAGTTTCATCATAGATGTTCTAGCTCTTTATTGACTATTGCAAAAACCATGAATTCATAGACTATAAAGGCCCTATATCAGAGCACTCACCTAACACCCCTTCCTAATAGATAGAGACAACATGAAAAATTTAATGACATGGCCGGGATTTGAACCACGGATCTCCTGGTTTCCGTCCAGTCACTCTTACCCATTGAACTACCATAGCCAAAATGCCATCCTGACATTAAATTCTCCAATCTACTCACATATTTTCCCGGTAAACCACTAGGGGCTCTCGTATCTTTAGCCTATATATGGCTAGTGTGAAGAAATGGTTAATTTCCATCAATTAACCCCTTCCTAACCCTAAAAAGTTGTTGGTTGTATTCTGTAACACCTTTGTGTTTAGTGTACACCCAGGCATTCTTACCTTGATATTCGTATTGGTGGGAAGTCCTCGTCTATACCTGTTATACATGGAGACATGTCCTGAAACAATAAAGTTTTACAGTTAATTCAATTATTTAATTTTGTTAAAGCAAAACACCAGCAATTTTGTGTGAATACAACTACAGCACTCGTTAACCCAAATCTCTTTAACCAGGACCAGTTTTGAAAAAGAAAAAAAAATGTACTTTACCCTAGAAGATGAAGTCTTATTTTACAGATGATTAATTACTATTCTCGGCAGGTACATTATTTGAGTTTTTTTGCCAGTAAGCAAATTTACTGCGCTCACCCCACCTGATGGAAAAATTTGTAGTCTAATGTGCGTAACTTGCCAGAAAACAAGAATGAAGAAGAAAAAAACAAGTGTGGAAGAAGATTTTATAAACATTTTTAAAAATATGCATGATTTCCAATGTTGATGAAAAATACATTGATAATGATGAAGGTTATAAACCGATTACAGAGGAAAGCATTATTGCACCAAGCAATGTAACAGAAAATGAAGAGTATTCAGATTCAGACAATGTTTACTAACCAGCTGTGGTTATGACTCACACAAGCAGTAACAAACAAAGAGAAATTAATGCTTTATTTCGTGAGTCAAGTCAAAACATTGCCAAGTGAACTTCTAATATTAAAGCAGATGAGAGATCTCGCTGCTCATAAGCGGTACACTAAACTGAGACAACAAAAGCTCACTGCCTTTTTTACTACCGGCTAGTTTGTAGTACAGTACATACAGTGTATATGTTTTTAGGTGAAAGTGGATTATAGTAACTTCAAAACTCCATTAAAAATATTCCAGTGATGTTGTACATGCTTCTTTGATCGTCTTTCCATCATTCTCTGTATAACTCAGATTTTCATTAACTCAGAACGAACCCGGTTCCAGTTGATCTGGGTAAACAAGGTTCTACTATACTTTAGAAGTGTTTGCAATAATCTAAAATTTGTTGTATTGCAATCACATAACCGTTTCCTGTTTAATTCTGGTAAAATTTGGATACTTATACATGTAAATGCATAAAATGAAATTATGAAGGAAAATGAGTATAATGCACTAAATAAAACTACATGTGATTAATTCTAAAGGCTGTCACACCCCTGCCCTTCCTTTTTAACATTCTTTGTTATATAGGCAATAAACTGCTAAGTGTCAACATAATGGTCAATTTTGTTACAGCTGCACATATGTGTAGGGAGTATTAATTGAATCCACAAAAATAAAAATTTGTTTACTTCTTCTTTTCTGGATTATGGTTTTAACTTCACAACAACTATTACTGCTTTATCATTGCTTCACATTGTGGCCTGCATCACTTCTCTTACTATGCCTTATGGCTTAGGGATCTCAACATTATCTCTCACTCCATTTTTCGCTCTTAATAACATACAGCACAGCCACAGTTGCTTTTTACCCACCAAAACATTTTGGAAACAAAGTAGCTTTCTACGTTATGTATCAAACTCTAATGTTAATTACTTTACATTATAAATATTCAATAGAAACAGTCTGTCTAAAAACTTTGCTGCAAGAAGAACATGTAGAAGACAGAGATAACAGCCAGCTATTTATAAATAAAACAACATATACTATACGTTTACAACTTAGAAAAGAATGTGTGGAGGGGAACTTATTATTGCTGCTTGATGGACTGCTTCCCCCACTCTTGCCTTTCCTTCCTTCCTTGCTTGCTGTCTGCCCACCTCTCCTTGGGCATTGGGAAGAAGGGGAAATGTCTCCACTGCTCATGCGCCGATTTGCCACTGCCCAGGATTCGAGGAAGAAGAACCACAGCAGGGGAAGCATTCTCCCTCCCTAAGCACAAGCCTTGGCAAAAGAACATTCTTTTCTAAGTTGTCGAACTATACCCTCTTATTTCCCATACTCCATAGATTAGCACATTTCAAACTGTAGTGCTTAAAATTCTGGGAAATGTAAATGAATAACAACAATAGCACCAATAATGATGATGATGATGATGATGATGATGATGATGATGATGATGATGATGATGATGATGATGATGATGATGATGATGATGATGATGATGATGATGATGATAATAATAATAATAATAATAATAATAATAATAATAATAATAATAATAATAATAATAATAATAATAATAATAATGAGCTCAGGATCCATAAAGCTTAGAGTTACCAGACATTTGCCTTTCAGGATAAGGAAAAACCGTGGAAAAAACCTTATCCAGGTAACTCTCCTGAGTAAGATTCAAACTAGCGACCTCTTGAATGTGAGACAGACACACTACCATCTACACTACCAAGGCGGGCACTCAGAATTCTTAATGAATAAGGACTATACCTCAATGAAGCACAAAATTATATTAGGATTAAAAATCTCTATTCAATGGATTGTACCATTTGCATTGCTAGTTTCTTTTAGACATGTATGGTAGTAATGAGAATGTAGGTCTTGTTGGCATTATGTGATGATTTTGTTATAAAATACACAGTTTTAAAAAGGGTGGAATGGTGGGTACTAATTATTCACACCTTCTCATAAACCTCCAACTTAAGCATACTAATTGCATTTGTCTCCATTTCTGACAACTTTTTTTAAGGTATACTGAATGTAACAGTTTAGCTTTCAAAAATATCATATTCATCTTGCTCTATTAATCCTCATGAAAATATCTTAGGAAACTGTATAAACCACCCACTCGATCCATTTTGGATGCTTACTTTTATAGAAAAATCAGCCATTATGTCAACAATTCATGTCATCTTCCATCTGTTACACATGCACAAAAATCAGTACCACTACAAATATAGTGAAATCTATTTTAGTTAATTGATGGAAATTAATCATTTCTTCACACTAGCCATATATAGGCTAAGTTCTTTGATAGATAAGAGTCAACATGAAAAATTCAATGCCATGGACGGAATTTGAACCATGGATCTCCTGGTTTCCATCCAGTTGCTCTAACCCATTGAGCTACCATGGCCAACTTGCCGTAATGACTGGGCAGAAACCAGAAGATCCGTGGTTCAAATCCCGGCTATGGCATTGAATTTTTTATGTTGACTCTATCTAGCCTATATATGGCTAGTGTGAAGAAATGATTAATTTCAATCAATTAACTAAAATAATAAAAAATAAATGATGCAATGAGGAAATATAAGAGTCAAATGGAGAATTTAATGTCAGGATGGCAAGTTGGCCATGGTAGCTCAATGGGTTAGAGCGAATGGATGGAAACCAGGAGATTCATGGTTCAAATCCCAGCCATGGCATTCAATTTTTCATGTTGACTCTATCAACAACCTTAGCCTATATACGACTAGTGTGAAGAAATGATTAATTTCCATCAATTAACTAAAATAAAAAGCATTGGAATACTTGTCTCAAGGGAAATACGAGTCAAATGGAGAATTTAATGTCAGGACGGCAAGTTGACCATGGTAGCTCAATGGGTTAGAGCGACTGGACGGAAACCAGGAGATCCGTGGTTCAAATCCCGGCCATGGCATTGAATTTCTCAAGTTGACTCTATCTATATGCAAATGCTTTGTTTTTATAAAAACAATAAATAGCCTAACAGTTTATCTGTATCTGACACATACCACAGATGTGTTCTGGCTCATGAATTCTGAATGGTATATTTACAACAGACGTATACATAAGTATACACCATAAAAAGTCTTAAGTGTTGCACACACATGACTTTCTCTACTCTGGTGTAAACTATTCTTACAAATTCTTATTGAGAAAGGACTATGATACAATGAAGCACAAAATTAATATAATTTTGAGTCAAACTAGTACTCAATGCTCCGTATATTCCTAATGTTAAGCTTAGCTAAAGTCAACCTAAGGTTTTTCCGGGGTTTTCCCTTATCCTCACAGACGATTGTCGGTTAGCTCTAAGCTCCATGCACCCTGGACACATTTGAGCATCAGTTCACCCCTTTCATTCACCGTCCGATATGACTTAACGTTGGAGGACGTAAAATTACAAAAAAGAAAAAAAGGTCAACCTACTTGCTATCTGATGGCTCTCAAATTCCATTTCTCTTTGGATGACAGTAGATGAAATTAAGAAAAGAATTACATCTCATTTCAAAAAGTTTAAATATTGGGGTATTCTCACAAGTAAGTAACAGGAAATAGCTCTGAAATTATTCATTATATGAAAATATGTATTAAACTTAAATTGTGTGTTTTAAGAAGATCTGCATTTTTTGGCAACAGTCACCCAGAATGAAGACGACTTCTGACGACATTCCCAGAAAATTCAAGATACACATTTCATTTCTTCTAAAAAAGATATCTTAACCATGTAAAATTTAAATAAGTCATTTGACTATTTTTCAGTAAATCAAAATTTTCAAAACATTTTTCATGTAAGGGGTAGTTCAGGATAGCAACCTCGGAGGATGCTTAAAATACGTACAAAATCTCCATGGGAAATTTTTTTATGGAATGTCATAATTTCCCTAATTATAGTAAGGTTTTAGTAGAGAAGGTATAAAAGTGGATATACATAGATTACACAGATGACAGACAAAATTATGTACTGACACCATTAACTTATGAAGTACTGTTCAATAAAATCCAGCCTGACATATGTTACTAAGCGATACTGGTATTATATAACTTGCAAATTACATTAACAGACATCTCTCTCAGAATAACTGGCAGGTCTCGAGGTGAACTGATTAAGATGTTATTGATTATAATGCAGTCATTTCTGATAATCTTATATTTACAGCTGCATTTCCTGTGCATCTCATATATTTCACAAGTTCAGAGCATTATAAGCAATTTAAAAGCAGAAAGCACTAAGCTTTTCATCATCAAAAAGACTGGTGCTTTAGCATAATAAAACACAACCAAGGCAAACCGTTAAGTGGTGAGATGCGTGATGCTCTTGATTTTTTGTCATTAGTCCTGCTATATAGTGCTAATGTTGCAAAAATTATTTACAACTGGATAGAAACAGTCTGAGAAAGATTTTAACCAGCAGATTTCATTTGTCATACGTTGGTAAAACCCACTGCGAATGATCAGTAGCATGGAGATGGCCATATTCACTGTCCTTAGACAGCAGCATGGGACGGCTCCAAGCTCTAGAAATGACAGCAGCTCCAAACAATGCTTCTAAGGTCATTAATTCATTTTATTTCATATTTTAATTGGTCTTATTTCATATTTTAATTGGTCAATCTTTCTTGTGAAAACCTTACCTTTATCTCACTCTGCAATGTTGGATTTCTTTCCGGCCACCATGTCTCTTCTTTGACTTCCAGTTTGATGTCTGTTTCACTAATATTACTGGCTAAAGCAGCTTTACTGTCACTCTGTGTTGTAGAATCTATCTGACAATACCAAGAGGTACCTGGAACACTACGTTCTAGAGACTCGCTCTTGCTTGATGAAGTTTCAAGTGAAAACTGGTATTCTTCTTTGATTATAATTTTGCTGTCCGTTTCATTATCACTACACACACTTAACTTACTCGTATCTACGTAACCAGCCATTGGCGAATGATTGGTACTGTGCGTATGAAAACTATCAGGCTCTTCTTTGATTTCTGTGTTGATATTCATCCTACACAACACATAACATAATTCTAAACCTTATTTAAAATACTTGGGAAGAGGAAATGCTACCATTTAACACCAATATTTATTGAATATATAAATAATTATATTGTATACAAATTACACGTTCTAATTCATTATCAATTAACGTGGGTAACCTAAAATGTTTCAGTTATAACAAGAAACAACAAGAGAACCAAATTATTATTTTTGTACTTCTAACCTAACCACACTTCTAACAGGGTATTTTTCGACCACAGAACACCGTCCTGTATTGTATCTGTGGTTCTGTCCATGAATTTAAAGGAAGCGGAATGGGTGAAATGTCATTTTTAATTTTCATTACAGTTACAGTTAAATTCTCTGGCATTTCCTAACCAAGAAAATATATATATCTTACCATTTAAATGGAATGCACCCATATTTTTAAAGCATGTCTAAATAAAGGAGCATTGTATATTGAAACCGTATATATATTAAGATGGCGAGCTGCTAAACCCCTCTCCAGTATGTTTGACAACGTGAAAACCACCAACAAAGCTAAAGTAACTACAAAATAGGAATAAACACAAGGCGTGGCTATGCGTGGCTGTTCTATCGCTACTAGCCAGTGAGGTTCGTGCAACGCTGTACAGTTAAGCACGCATACTGGCTCGGGTTGCCGAACCATACAGATAGTTTCTTTGCGCGCTCTAAAGATACTAATTACAGACTTATTTTGTTTTACCCATGTTTCAGAGCTATTTTTTTCTGAGAATGACTGTCCAAACCCCATGTTTGTAGCACATCTGGTTTCGGAGATATGGAAAGATAAGACGTCTGTCTAGAAGGAAAGAACCGTTAACTGTCAGTGAATAAAAGCATACGCGTGCTATGCTGCAGTTGCAGTTTGTACCTTGCATTCAGTAAAGTGGTGATTTTTTAAGAGTGCTCATGTGCTTCTCAAAGTTAGTAAATACACCGCTTAGCAAGTCTAGTACTGGTGCGCCTAGTAGCAACTGAAAAACAACCCGTAATATTTTACTAAGCAGCAGGGGCGGCTGGTGGCTCTGAAAATCGGTGGTTCACAAATGTATCCATTCAATTTAATTTTTTTTAAGTAACAAACGGTTGTTTTAGCCTGACACCATAGACTGCTGTATACACAAGTTAACGGTCGTTCACAGCGTATAACACAACATGCGTATTTCACAAACACTCTAGAGCATAACACTCTTCTATTTATGCAGCTAAAAATGGACTTGATATCTATTCATGACAGACTTCAAGTGTACATTGCAAGATTTCCTTCTGGATTGTCTTGGAGGTTCCCTTAAACACTGTAGCATTCTCCAGATAGGTTTTTCAGAACACAGTCTAGCTCTGCACTGAAGTTTACTAGTCCTCGAATAATATCAGGATTGTTTGACGTAGCTGACTCATCGTGTCCTCGTAGAGCTAACTCAAAGGCTCCACAGAACCCAATGCAGTTAACAATAATGTTTAAAGCATAGCTATTTTGAGCCACTTTCTGGTTGTGTTCTTCAATTGTTCTCCGATATGCACTGTCCATCTGCTTTGCTATTTACATCGTCAAGCATAGCAAAACTGTGTTTTTCATGGGCAGTTTTTAAGTTACGTGTTTTTAGCGCGATCATGAAGATGCTGCAAAGCATGTTTTGTTCACGGATCTTCACCGCCAAACAGAACGCAAGGAAAGCAAAACAGGCTATTTTTAATATATCAACCACACCTGAAATTATATTTCTCATATACATTGTTATTAAAGTTCCTGTTGAAATATCTTGTTTTTGTTTTGACTACCTATGTGATGTTTATATTTGGCGTGGGACTTCCAAGTCGTTTATTTTCGGTTTTTTCTTCTAAGCTCACTTTTAAAAAGGGTGTGATAATAGACACTTTATGGAATTCATTGTTTCTCCTTATATAAAACAATATACTTGTATTTAAATAAATCACTCTTATTCACTACTCAAAGCACGGCACAGCTAACAAAACACGGCATAAAACATGTGGCTATTCTCTGGTAGGTAATAGTAATCTGTGGTAATAGTTGACCGATGCGAACATTTAATATGAGAATAATAGGTGGCGCTGAAAACAGAAGAAGAAGGCTTGGCATTCAAGCTTTGTAGACTTGTGATTTCACGTATCCCAATGCAAAAAAGTCGAGAGGTGTGAGATCTGGGGAACGGGGCACCCATATGCGGTGTGAACCCCTGACAGTCCATCGACGTGGGAATATGGTATCCAGGTACCCTCGAACAATCACTGTTAAATGAGCAGGAGCTCCATCTTGTTGGAAAACCACAGTTTCCATAATGCCATGCTGCTGTAATTGTGGTTTAAGGAACAGTTGTGGCATATCAAGGTACAAAATACCTGTCACTGTTTGTTCTCCAAAGAAAAATGGCCTAAACCCGTTCGATTTCGTCAGCTCCAGCTACACATTAACTTTTGGGGTGTTTCGCTCTCACTCCATGATCGCATTTGGTTGTTCATCCGCCCACACTCTGCAATTGTGTCTGTTGACCGTGCCACATGTGTGGAAGGTGGCCTCATCGCTAAACAACAAATTTTGTAACAAATTGGCTTCTTCAACTGCCCTCAACAGCTGGTAACACATTGCTCCGTGACAAGCGTAGTCTTCCCGTTCTAGTGCATGTTGAATTTGGAGGTGGTATGGCCGCCTTTTTTTTAAGCGAAACGCAGAATCTTTCACACTATCGATTGTGGTACACCCAACTCTCGTCTTAACCTGCTGGTTGATGCTCTCGGACTTCTGGTCAAAGTATCGCTTACCTGCTACACAGTTTCATTGGTTATCCGGGGTCTGCCCGGACGTTTCACGTCTTGCACACTGCCTGTTCTTTTAAATTTCTGCATCAGTAGTCTAATATTAACCCTTGTAGGACCGGGTTTATGGAATTTTTGTTCAAAATCCCCTTGAACCTTCTGATAGGTAAATACCCTCAAACGTGCATAAACAACAGTGATTCATTCTTCAGTTGACAGTATCTTTCAGATCTACTGTAAATTAAATTCAACATCAACAGTTTTCTCAAAAATGGATCGAGACTTTATTTTCACTCTGTCTTTTGTTTCACTGCAGCAAACGGGTTGTTTCGTCCAACGCATCTAATTTGAGTAATTTTGCTTTGTGTGCATATGAACGATAGCTACGTAGGTGAACTGGTCTGCAGTTCACGGTTTTAAGGTTCAGATTATGCGATAATCATTATATATGTTCTCACACATGCTGAAAATGAAGCAAACCTCTCTGTCAGCATGTTAACTTGCCAAGTGGATGCAGTGAGACTATAGATATATCTTCCATCTCTGTCGCCCGCTCGCTGTGGAACTGGCAACACCAAGAGAGTACAATAACCGTATTGGCTCAACCCATGTTCATTCTATTTTGTAGCTACTCTAGTGATCACCACGATTAATATCAAAGCTCAAAGTGGTTATTACCCGGAACATTTTAGAAGATACCTCGAGTGGAGGTGCTGTTATCTGTGCACACCGCACGGTTGTTTATCAGAGGAGTGGACAGGTAGACAGCATGTCACAAACATTTGTGCATAATTGAAGGCACTAAGTGTGCTGCGTTAAGGAGCAGTACAAAATTTACTTATTTAATTCTGACATGAAAATTCCGATTCCTGCATATGTATCACTTCCTGTATCTGAAGAACCTTTTCTCGGAAAGTTTTTTTTCTTTTTTCATATATATGGCCATTTTTCTTTGCAACTATTAGGGCTTGAAATTCGAAATTTTCTACACTTCTTTTTTGATACAGAATTACATATATTGATATAGAATTATAATAAAATAACTCTCCGTCTGAATATGGAAACCATATGTATTTTTAAATGTGTTAATTATACATTTTAATTTTTCTTCCCATTGAAAACTGCATTCTAGCAAACCCATTAGAGATAATTATATAATTCTAGGTCAGCATCATAACGGACATATGAGCCCCAAGTGTAAAAAAAATGAGTGCTGTGTTATTCATAGTTATCATATTTTTGGGACAACAGTATACCCTATTTCTTCACAGAATGTTATAGTCTGCTTACTTTTTAAACAAAAAGTATAAACGCTTGCTTAATGAAATTCGCCATATATATTTCCCATAGCCAGATATTTGTAAACTATTTTTCTTTCAGGGGAATTCACTTAGTAATAGTTGAGTAACGGAGGATTATTTTCTCTAGGATGAACTTGACTAAACTCCACACTTCCCGCTTCCCTTTAGCTCAGAACACCAATTTCAATACACTCCACCTCTATAGCATAAAACACCGTGGTTGTTTTATTTATGGACACCGTTGACGTGAACCCAAATATCCAAGCGATATCGGGCGTGAGAGATAATTTAGCTAAATATATAACGTGGCAGCTCTTTGAATGTGTGGCCTACCTGAATTTTTACAACCTCATTTTGCATTTGTGAAGAACTCTTCAAAGAAGCGTTGCGATAAGTCGTTAGTATGTGGTAAAACGACAAAGTTTACCTAAAAGTTCTTTGTCAGCAAAATTGGTAGGAACACTGCTAACTTACAGTCGCCTCCTCTTTTACACAAATACACAGCCAGCTTCGACACTCTTTTTAATGTTTCTATGTCTCTTTAGCACGGACTAAATTGTGTTGCTTTGAGGTACACACAAGCTTCATTTCTTCCAAGGAGCTGCAAGCCAATTCTGAATAGAACTCCGATATGTGCATATGAACTGTTTGACTGCCTTTTCCACTGCACGTCAATTCCTAGTCACGGAGTCACATTTATTGACTCCTGAACTGTTTTTTGCACCAATTCCGCACCACGCAGTTTGGAACGTACCACACGAAGTACACTGCTCGGAAGACTCGCATAATGTAGCGTAGATGGTAGCGCGTCTGCCTCACGTTCAAGAGGTCTCGCGTTCGAACCTTGGTCAGAGTGAGTTGTCTGGATAAGTTTGTTTTCGGGGTTTTCCTTTATCTGATAAATCTGCGTTTTCCCCACTTTAAACAACACAGTTAATTCTTTAGCTGGACGTTTGTTCTTTTCATGTTTTTCATTACCCTTAAGTGTTTCCTCCAGTGATAAAGTGGTATGTTTAGAACTCATTTTACAGAATTTGTGTACACACAACGAAGCTAAGAATTAACACACTACAAAACAGCTGTAACTTTACAATGTGTATTAGAAGAGAATTGAGAGAGCTAACGGTTTGTTTCCCCCTTTCCTCGAAGGATCACAGTTTGACTTTATGTTTCATGGAACTTCGAGGATTGTTGAGGCGGGGTGGCGCAGGGACGAGTTCAAAGAGACGGGCAGTGCACTGCGGAGATAAAAGCTCGCTGAAACGGTGGGTGGAAGGAGCCAGATTTCTGGAGAGTTCTGTCTTCTAGCGCCTTCTTGATTGTTTGAGAACATTCCGGATAGTGAGTAAGCTATAAATAAGGAAGCCGCACTCGTCAAAGGGACAGTTGTTAATTGAACTCGGTGCGCGAACAGCTGTGTGAACTTTGTTTCTGGTCGATGACCTTGCAAGTTGTATGTGTATGTGTCGTAATTCTGCTACTGTAAGGGTTGACAAAGTGTGTTTATAGGGAAATAAAGAGCAATTTTTAGTGTTTGTAACCTGAACTTTTAATTTCACGAACCCACAAAGTCACAATTGGTGTCAGGAGTGACACATACGGCATGGAGGCTGCATTGGCATAGATTTTAGAGAAGTTGGAAACAACAAATAACAACTTGGCCGCGACGATGACAGGGAAGATGACCGAATTAACAACGAAAACGGAGGCGCCAAATAGCAACCTGGCTGCAACGTTGGAGACGACAAATTACAACTTGGCCGCGGAGCTTAAAGAAATGAAGACGGCTAACGACAACCTCACTGCCGAGCTGAAGGAAATAAAAACGGCATATGACACCCTCGCTTCGAAGACGGAACCTGCAAACAACAACTTGGCCGCGACAATGACCGCAAAGATTACCGAATTGACCACGCAAATGAAAGTGGCGAATGAGGTCCTCGCCGCAGAGTTTGAAGAGCAGTTGACCGGCGCGAGGGAGGACGTCATGGAGCTGGGCAAGCGGATGGGTCAAGTGGACGAGCGCGTCGAAGACCTGGCAAAACTCGTTAACGACATAGAGGGTAAGACCGACAGCAACACAAAGTCCCTGAACGCCATGGTGGAGGACATCGTCGGCAGAAGGATGAAAGATTTAAAGGCCGACGCGCCGGGATGCGACACATCTGTGCGCGTGAAACCGTCAAAGTAAGACGGCACGTCCACGTTTGAAGTCTTCCACCGTCAATTCGACACAGTTGCCAAGCACAAGTAGTAACCAGAAGAAGAGGCCGCGCAGCTAATAGTCAGTCTCCAGAGACGGGCCGCAGAAGTGCTAAACGCAGTCCAGACAGCGGCGGCAACCAAGGACATCTGGGAAGCCCTGGAAAACCGCTTCGGTGACCACCGTTTGGCCGCAGCCTACCACAGGCAACTGAAGTCAAGGACGCAGCACCCAGAGGAGACGCTGCAGGAGTTCGCCCTGGCAATTGAACAGCTAGCCAGCAAAGCTTTGTTCGACCTTCCATCTGAATTCGTATTCCGGGAAACCGCCTACAACTTTGTTGACGGGGTATGAGACATTGAGATACGTCAGCGCCTAAGGCTGGGCGACTGCAAAACCATCCACGAGGCGCTAACGGCAGCATTGAGGATAGAGAGGCGGCCAAGGTGACGGCAACTCCGACGTCGAGAACAAGGAGTATCCGCTACGCTGGAGACCGAAGACCAACCAAGGGACGCCGGCGAAGACCAAGTGGCGTGTGTTGGTAGTAGTGGCCAGCCGGGTGTGCCCACACCAGGGAGAGCAGCCGGAAAACAAGTAAGGGCCGTCGTGGCGAGACGCCCCTCGAGTGACACTGCGCGCCGTCAGCCGACGGATGGATAACAGCCTCATCGCGGACGGTTGGGTGAGAGGGAAGCCGTGCCGCGTGCTGATGGACACCGGGGCAACCGTGACCGTCATCACACCTGTCGTAGCCAAGGGTTTGCCGTCGAGGAAACCAAGCCGACCATACCAGCTTGTGACGGCATCGGATGTCATCATGCCTGTGTAGGAGGTCCTGCTGAAGTTGACCTTGGGACGGAGTGCCGTGCGTCAGTGGGTGTTCGTCGCGAAGCTGGCTGAGGAGGTGATACTGGGACTGGATGCCCTCAGGAACCACGAGGCGACAGTCGACGTCCTGCGGCTCAATGGAGATTAGGTCATACTCCGGCAACCTGAAGAACGCCTGGGAATCTGCAGGGTCGCCATGAGGGAAGAAGTGGTTGTCCCCGCGAGAAGCAAGGTGGTGGTGACGGCGCGACTGGAAGGCCAGCGAACAAGTAACTTGATGCTGGACCAGAAGACGCCTCTGCACGGATTTTGTGTAGCCAGAACATTGTTGCCGTGCCGAGAGGAGTATCGTTGAGGCTGCTCAACCCAACAAACACTGATCATGTCATTCAAACCGGGATGGAATTGGGGACGTGCGAGCCCGTGGTCAGCGTAACACCAATCGATCAGACCCATGAGCCGGTGCCGACGCAACATAGGGGCCCCCGGCTGTAAGGTTTTGTGGAGAGGGCGGTTGACCACCTAACCCTGAACAGCTCGAGAAGGTTCGGCAACTGCTCAGATGATACTAGCGCGTCTTCAGCCGAGGTAACAGCCACTACGGCCGCACGGACCGGGTGCTCCACCGCATCGATGCCGGAGGCGCCCGACCTATTCGGCGACCACCTAGAAGGGTTCCGGTAGTGAAACAAATGACGGTACGGGACATGCTGGAGGACACGAGATCCATTGGAGTGATTGAAGTCTGACAGCCCTTGGTGTACCCCTGTAGTCTTGGTGACGAAGAAGAACGGCGAGCTATGCTTCTGCGTGGATTACAGGAAGCTAAATGCTGTCACCCGAAAG
The DNA here is from genome assembly GCA_030765055.1 of Mantis religiosa. Lineage (NCBI taxonomy): Eukaryota > Metazoa > Arthropoda > Insecta > Mantodea > Mantidae > Mantis > Mantis religiosa. The sequence goes on along the minus strand of CM060956.1, from coordinate 109,028,468 downwards.
GACTGTTTACCCTTACCCCGGATTGACAACACCCTTGACACGCTAGCTGGTGTACAGTGGTTCTCGACCCTGGACCTGAAGTCGGGTTACTGGCAGTAGCCCTGGACACAAGAGACAAGGAGAAGACTGCATTCTCGACAGGTCAAGGGCTTTGACAGTCCACAGTTATGCCCTTTGTTCTTGGCTATGCACCAGCCAACTTCCAACGCCTAATGGAATCAATGATGGGAGGGCTGACTTGTGACGCCTGCCTGCTATACCTGGACGACATCGTCATCGTCGGTAAGACCTTCGAAGACCATCTGGAAAACCTGAGCAAGGTGCTGTATAGACTGCAGGCGACCAATTTGAAGCTGAATGCAAAGAAGTGCCCGCTCTTTCGTAAGGAAGTCAACTACTTGGGCCACATAGTCTCACCAACCGGAGTGGCCACAGACTCGGAGAAGACACGGGCTGTAAGAGATTGGCCTCCCCCAAAGGATAAGCGAGAGTTGCGCAGTTTCATAGGGCTGTGCAGTTATTACCGCCGTTTCATAAAGGGCTTCTCCAACATCGCCAACACCTTCATCCACCTGACAGAAGAGCACCGGCCTTATGCATGGACGGAGGACGCCGAGATGGCTTTCCAGCAGCTGAAGAAGACGCTCTGCAGTGCTCCAATTTTGGGATTTCCACAACCAAGGACACCGACGCCAGCGATCACTACATTGGAGGCGTCTTATCCCAAGTCCAGGACGGCCACGATCGGGTGATAGCTTACTACAGCAAGACGGTGTCCAAGACAGAACTACCGCGTCACCCGGCGAGAGTTACTGGAGGTAGTAAAGACCTTGGAGCACTTCCACAAGTACCTGTACGGTCAGCCATTTCACCTGCGGACTGGCCATTTCGTCCTCACCTGGCTACTTAGCTTTAGGAACGTGGAAGGTGAAACTGGCCTGATCAGCCAAAACTACCTACAGGACATATAAAACAATATAAATTAGATATACATGATTATAGTAATAATAATCGTTTTTGTGAAGAGACACGCAGCAGAACGACACGCGTGATAGACGTATAATACCGGTTGGCAGAACGGCATGCGTGATAGACGTATAACACTGGTTGGCAGAACGGCGCGCGTGATAGACGTATAACTCTCGTTGGCAGAGTGGCACAGGTGATGGACATACAACACTTATGGACTTACAGGCATAGGGATATAAGTGCCGCGTACGTAAGGACAGTTGCGATATAAGACAAGACGCGAGACGACACAGCAAACTGGATACTACAGATGACGCACACTGGTGGTGAGCATTCAGGAGATAAAGGACAATAAAGCTGCATCTCTACAAGACAAAGGTGTTTCTTTTCACTCCAACTATAGTCAGGACCTACGTTACCCGCCCCTGGAATCACTGATAAGAGACCCATGCTGAGCTACACTGAATGAAACACCTTTTCCTACAAGTACACTCAGTTCTTTATCCCACACCGCCATCCAGTTACTTATGAGGTGTTGAGTGAATGAGGGAGCAGTCAATCGGGTTCAAACGGCCAGAACCGCCTCAAAGGCCAGACAGCCCGTTGAGTCCAGAGGCTGCAGGAGTACTTCACCTCCGAACATCGTAGAGGGAAGAGCCACGGCAACGCAGACGCCATATCCCGAAGACCCTGCCCAGAAGAGTGCGGCCAATGCAGAAGAGTGGAAGCGAAGAAGTGTGCTAAAGCTGTCAGAGTGGTCACAGCAGTGCCTGCGGATGGCTGGGATAGTGCAGACCTGTTGAGGGAACAACTTGCGGACTCGGATTTAAGGCCACTTTTGAGGGAAGTGGAGGCAGGGACGAGACCGACCTGGGAGGATATTGCACCCAGAAGCGCTGCGTACAAGTCGTACTGGGCCCAATGGGAATCGTTGACCAAAGAGGGTGTGCTGTTTCGGGTATGGGAATCACCCGATGGGAAGACGCAGAGAGAGCAATTGGTACTTCCCCGGAGTAAGATCACGGAAGTCTTGGAGGAAGTGCACGCCGGTACTTCAGGACAGCTGGGAGCAAACCGAGCGATCCACAAACTCTGACAGTGCTACTACTGGCTGAGGCTCCGAGCAGACGCTGAGAGGTTTTGCCATCAATGTCAGTGTGCGCGGCGAGTCGCGGGCTCCAGAATAGGAACCGTGGTACAACAGTACAACGTCGTAGCGTCTTTCGAACGCATCGCTGTCGACATAGCTGGACCATTGCTAGTGTCCGACCGAGGCAACAAGTACCTGATGGTGGCCGTGGACTACTTGACCAAGTGGCCGGAGGTGTATGCCATCCCGAACCAGGAGGCGAAGACGATCACAGACTGCCTCATGGAGCAACTTTTCTGCCTCTTTGGGGTGCTGTTAGAGCTCCACAGCGATCAGGGCACCTATTTTGAGTCTAGCTTGATGAAGGAGGCACTGGAAAAACTTGGGGTGAACAAGACCCGAAAAACACCGGCAGTCGGACGGCATGGTCAAGAGGTACATTAAGACCCTAGAAGAACATCTGAGGAAGGTCGTGGCCAGCCATCAGCGAGACTGGGACGTCAGGGTGCCACTGTTCTTGCTGGTCTACCGCTCAACACACGACACCACTGGGATGACGCCAGCCAGCTTAATGTTCGGGCTAGAGTTACGCCTCCCTTGTGACCTGGTTTTTGGAGCCCCCCGGACGGAAAACAGCCAGCAACCGAGTATGTGGAAAACTCAGTGGACCGTCTCCACGACATACACGAGATGGCTCGTCAGAACATCCAGATGGCGAGTGACCGCATGAAGACCCGATGCGACAGGCAAGCCAACAGCAAAGGTGACTTGGTCTGGTTGTACCACCCTACTCGGACCAAGAGACGCTGCCAGAAGCTTCAGCAACCATTGCAAGGACCATACCGGGTGGTAAAGAGGATTAACGACGTGGCCTACCGCATCCAGAAGGTGCCCCGAAGATGGTAGCATGTCTGCCTCACGTTCAAGAGGTCCCAAGTTGGAATCTCGGTCAGGGTGAGTTACTTGGAGAAGGTTTTTCCGGGGGTTTCCCTTATCCTGATAGACGAATGTCAGGTAACTCTAAAGCTCCATGGACCCTGGACACATTTCAGTATCATTTCACCCATTTCATTCACGGTCCGATATGACTCAACGTTGGAGGACGTAAAATTACAAAAAGAAGGTGCCCAGAGGAAAAATTGTGGTATACTTGGATCGTCTGGCCCGCTACGATGGTGCTGTTCTGGACGACCAACCTTGAGGAGGGAGCAGTGTCGCGAACGCATTGTTGAGGCGAGGCGGCGCAAGGGAGGAGTTCAAAGAGACGGGCAGTGCAGTGCAGTGCAGTGCAGTGCAGAGGTGAAAGCTCGCCGAAACGTTGGGGATGAGACGGATTTCTGGAGAGTTCGTCTTTCTTCTAGCGCCGTCTTGATTGTTTGAGAACATTCCGGATAGTGAGTAAGCAATAAATAAGGAAGCCGCAGCTCGTCAAGGGAACAGTTGTTAATTGAACTCGGTGCGCGAACAGCCGTGTGAACTTTGTTTCTGGTCGATGACCTTGCAAGTTTCATGTGTATGTGATGTAATTCTGCCACTGTAAGGGTTGACAAAGTGTGTTTCTACGGAAATAAACAGCAATTTTTTGTGTTTGTAATCTGGACTTTTAATTTCACAAACCTGCAGTCACAATACATATGTTGTAACCAATTACACGTAAGGTAATTTATTTTAATGAGGTTATTTGCACAAACAGTTTAAAAAAAAAAAAAAAAAGTTGTGTTGGGCAGTTTTCCGGCTTAAAGTATAATTGTACATGGGAAATATCTCTGTTCCGAAATTTCTTTTAGTTTTTTCCGGTTTTCCAGCACATAAGGGGTCCATTTGAGGTTTGTTTAAACTGTAGAGGTCTTCATCCTAAGTTGTCTAGGGGCAACATGCTAATTTCTAATTCCCGAGGTCTCGGGCTCAAACCTGGCGGAGAGAAATGGATTTTATCGAGCGTAGAGAGTAAACGGGTGGCTTCATGTCATAAATTTGTGGAATGTAAAACAACTTCAAGTCCGATAAAGAAGTGTCTGAGCAAAATTAAGCGGCATTTCATGCCTAATATAGAATGGTATTTTCAGAATGACAGCAGTTAATGAGTATCCATAAATAAATAGAACATCCATTTACATTGAACCTAATTTATACTGATATCAAGGGATAGGAAGAAATATAAATAGGGAATGGATTTTTAGATGTAAAGAAAGTTAAATTTATTATTTATGCATTAAAAATCAAGAAAATATTTGTTCAAAAGTTAAAAATATTTACTAAAACACAAACATATTTTCTTCCATTTTACGTAATAACAGAAGAACTAGTAATAAAAAGGAACTGTTTTTATAACACATCAGATATGGATTATTGATATCACATGTCTATGTGCGTAACACATACCTTCTCTAAATTGTCCATTAGAAATCTCTGCCAATTGCCACTTCGCACTGCCCGGTATTGGAAGAACGATCGTTCTACATCATGTAACAGTCTTGCATATTTCATAAGAGGTGCATCCCTAGTATTACGCCCTCAATGTTGGCCTTCTAGAACTGGGCAACTTGTCTCATAATTTGAAACCCTGTATTTTTTCAAACACTGATTTGAATATGTTTTTTAAAGTATGCATTTCTAAGTTTTCAGGTGAGTTGATTTTCGTTTCTACATTTACGATTTCTTTAACACTTTCTATCAAGAGATTAGTTATTGCTTATAGCTTTTTTAATGAAATCATACAAGAAACAAATTAGCAGCCATATACGCCATGTCATTTCTTAAACAATTGTCACATAGTAGATTTTGAACAATATCTATAGATGAAGCATTATCTTTGTCCAGTTTATCAATCAAGGCAGGCCGGGTTTCAACCCAGGTGACCGTAAAGTGAGATTTGTGGTGAAAAACACGACGCTGGTTGGCTTTTCTCTGGGATCCCCGGTTTCCCCTGCCATCTCATTCCACCGGTTCTCCATCTTCATCTCATGTATCAGTGTCACCGCCTGTGGTGCCGTATATAGTAAAAGTGGGCGTTAAACGCTACACATTCATTTATTTATTTATTATCCAATTTTTTGATTCCTATTTTACCCAAAGGTATATTAGGAATTTAGTTTACAAATTTGTGAATATAATACAATTTACAAAAATATAACAAATTCAATATCAAGCTGACACACAGTAAACATCAAGATGAATCATTTAGCTTAAGAAATATTTTGTTTAAGAAAGCCATGAAATATTGATAAGTTTTGTAATTCATCAGAATATGTGTAAGTGGTTTTGAGAAAGTGTAACCTAAGGATTGAAGCAATAATTCAAGTTCGTATCTTTCAAAACAGAAAAGCGGGCAATCAAATAAAATGTGAGGGACATCTTGAAGATGATTTCCACAAATACAATCACCTGCGGATTTGATTTTGAATCGAAATAAGTAAGCTGAAAATTTGCCATGTCCAGTTAAGAATTGAGTGAGAACATAGGATTAACAAATTTACATTTATGTCTGTCAGAAACTGTTGGGAAATATAAATCCTTAGTCAAAGCACCACAATCACTTTTTAACCAATATTCATTCCAGTTATTCCAGCTACACATTTCATTTCCAGTTCATGGACAACTGATTTAAAGCTATCAAAATGTTCCGAGGAGTACACCACTGCCGATAGCCAAGTGCCCCAGCGAGTAACAAAGTGGAACATTGAGGTTTTGGTTTCTAAAGAGATCAACTCTTAGGAGATTTAATGAGCTCCTTCTTTACACTGGGTAACAATTTGCTCATATTGGTATATACTGGCTGAACAGTTTCACATACCCATGTAGTGCATGCACAACGCGTCACAAACTGACTGGGATAGCTGACCTTAAGTGTTTCTGCTGCTTTCTTCAAGTAAGTTGCTGCGTCAACCAGGAAAATAAGCACATTAACGTACTTAATATCACTTGGCCATAATATGTGCATACTTTAATTGAAAAGGCCTAGCAACTTTAATGTGATTTGTAGCTGACATTTGTTTGCAAGCTAGCAAAACGCACTATCTCGTCATTTTTAAGAACCCCAACCACTACATTTCCCACTTTTGTTCCTGTTGAGTCTTGAGTTTCATCAATACACACTCTTATTTTTTTCATTTCAGAGCACACAGTTCTGATTTTTCACAATGTCTCTTCATGGCACTTTGTAAGGTAGTGTTTCCGTAAAGTAGATTAATCTGGAGGATCAAAGTTCTTGAACTTCACGAGAAAAGCTTTAACCTCTGGAATATTTACTTTATGTAAAAAAAATAGCCACCGAAACAAAACTTGCACATAAATCTGAATAAACTTCACGACACTTGTAAAGTTTTGGAGGGCCCTACTTTACTTAAAAGCACCTGCCTCATAGAAAAATGTGAAACAGCCAAGATATTACACAAATATAAATATTTGTAATAGAAAAACTTCACTTATCTTAAGAAAATGGGGTTAATTGTTCTTTCTAATGGAGATCGATTTCAAAAAACAGATTGTTTTCATCATCAGTCCATCAATATTTTTAAAAACAAAGCTCAGTATAGTGTCTTGGTAAAATACACAAAATATTTACTAATAAACTCTGCAAAATATTTAATTACATAAAAATTACATATATACCTAAAAATCCTCTCCTTATATATAACTCAGAATAACTTACAAATGAGGTTTTCATAATGCATCACTTTTAAAGTAATACAGTGGGCCTGCACTGTACTTTACATATGTACGAAGCGAACATTATTTAGATATTGATCCCATTTTAAACTGTTCGGTTAATTTGGCTTGTTTCACTTTCTTGCATTAAATGCATACAACTCATTTTGCAAAATATATTAATGAGCTTAGAGCTTCTACATTAAAACTTATCTCATCGACATAGTGCCTACACAGCCCGCATTCAAGATGTCCCGAATTCGAATCTCGGTCAGGCTGGGTTATCTACATAAATTTTTTGGGTTTTTTTTTCTGCCACTGATGACTGTGTAAGTAGTAGTGTGTATAAGCAATTCATATTTTTGAAGCAATTTTGGCTTTGGTTTTGCGTCTATTAAGTGCCACCTCTGTTATGAATTACACTTTCTGATGTACTGTATAGCATTTGCTTTTTTTTTTCTCCATGTCAGATTAAAAGAAATTGAGAACTCAAAGACAAAATCTGTTGTTCAACAACACCAGATACCGAAAACTATCTTTGCTTCTTATTTTTTGCTAGGACACTTGCATCAAAACACACATGCAAACTAACGTTTTTGTCTTTTGTTTGGTAGCTGAAAGCGGCCTGCTTAGTTTGTGACTTTGTCAGCAGCGATATCGAAAAGGTGTTTCGAGTATCTTTTATGATGGCGTATGCCATATGCTCATTTAATTACGTATACCTCAGTTGTATTTCATTGTGATTTAATATGTATAACTGCAAATTACATATAAATGCATTAAGCATAAACAGTTTTTTAATTCAATTGGTCGTTTCCGGGCTGTTTTGCAGTGGTCTGTTGGAGTAAGAACCAAACGTTTCGTCCACAACTACGGTGGACATCATCAGTGGCGCGGTCGAAGCTTTCTTGCATAGAGTTTGGCTGCGTCTGAAGCGCTCAGTGCCTGAGTCGTGCTATTTGTACCGGTAGTTGGGGGGCGGAGCCTGGGTAGTCCGGCAATGGTGTCCTGTGATTGGTCTGCATCATTTTTGGTGGTTAAATGGCGTTTCCTGTTTTCGATAACAGGATGCCAGTTCCTATTTAGTTTTAAGGCTTCTTCCTTTCTGTTGAAGTTATTAGGATGTTTGTAAATTTCGATGGCCTCCCGCTGAAGTCGTGTGTGGTAATGTTCTGTGGTAGAAAGGATGCTGGTGTCCTGGAACTGTATCACATGCTCGCCTTCTGCCTCAATCGCATGTTCGGCGACTGCGGACTTACCTGTGTGGCCCAGATGGCAGTTGCTCCTATGTTCCTTGATTCTGGTGTTGACACTGCGTTGTGTTGTTCCAATGTATACCGCGCCACAAGAACAGGGAATGCGATATACACCGGCTGAGGACAGAGGTTCCCGAGGATCTTTCGCTGAACGTATTAAATGGTTCAATTTCCTAGTGGGTTTGAAGACGGTTTTTATATTGTGATGTTGTAATATCCTTTCTATCCGGTCAGTAATATCCTTGAAATATGGCAGAAAAACAGTGCCTTTACTCTTGGGTTGCTCCGGTTTCTGAATGGTGGGCTGAGATCTAATGGGACGGACAGCTCTCTTAATATCTCGGATGGAGTAACCATTGGCGCGTAATGCCTGTTTTAGGTGTCTGAGTTCACTTCCTAGTTATTGCGGTTCACAGATGCGAGAAGCCCGATTTACCAACGTTTTGATTATGGAGCGTTTCTGCCTAGGGTGGTGGTTTGAATCCTTGTTAAGGTAGCGGTCGGTATGTGTAGGCTTGCAATAGACAGTGTGTCCAAGAGAGCCGTTGGCCTTCCTGCTGACCAAGACGTCCAGAAAAGCTAGCTGTCCATCTTTTTCTGTTTCCATGGTGAACTGGATGCGGTGATTAATGTTGTTGAGGTGTGAGAAGAAATCTTGGAGCGCTTCCTTTCCGTGAGGCCATATGATAAAAGTGTCGTCCACATAGCGGAACCAGACTTTCGGCTTTAGAGGAGCAGAGTTCAATGCTGTCGATTCAAATGATTCCATGAAGAAATTTGCTACAACCGGACTTAGGGGGCTGCCCATGGCAACACCGTCTATTTATTCGTAAAAACAATTGTTCCACTGGAAATATGTTGTGGTGAGTACGTGCTGGAATAGTGTAACTATATCGTCCGAGAAAATGCATTTGAGAAGCGTGAGAGTTTCTTGAACCGGAACCATGGTGAAAAGTGAAACAACGTCGAAGCTGATGAGGAGGTCCTGTGGTTGTAGGGTGAGACTTTTTAGTTGCTGAATGAAATGAGTGGAGTCTTTGATGTAGGAGTCTGTGGAGCCAATGTGTGGTTGTAATAAGCCAGCCAAATGCTTACCCAAGGCGTAAGTAGGAGAGCCAATTGCGCTAACAATGGGCCTTAGCGGCACATCAGGTTTGTGGATTTTTGGAAGTCCGTAAAGTCTAGGAGGATGAGCTTCCGATCTGGTAATGAGGCTCTTTTCTTCTGTTGGCAGGGAAGAATTCTTGACTAGCAGTTTGGTTTTACGTAGAATCCGGGCTGTGGGACAACATGGGATCTTCCGGTATGTGTCCAGTTTCAGGAGATCCAGAATTTTTTGATCATAGTCCTGTTGGTTGAGAACAATGGTGGCATTTCCCTTGTCTGCTGAGCAGATAATGATATCCTTGTTGATGTTCAGCTTCTTCAAAGCAGATCTTTCTTCGAAATTTAAATTGCTGCGCGGAGTCTTAGCGTACTGTAGAATCCTAGCAGATTCCCTTCGGATCTCATCAGCTGCTACTGCGGGTAGACCACGTATTCCAGCTTCAATGTTGGAAATTATGTCTTCAAATGGTACAGTCGGTGTGACAACTGCATAATTACCCCCTTTGGAAAGTAACGAGGTCTCGGCTGGTGACAGCTGGTGATCAGATAAGTTCACCACTGTGCGGCTGGTGTCGAGTGTGGTGGTAGGTTTGTTTCCCGCCGAAAGGCGGTCAAACTTCTTCTTATGGCGCGTGGTAGCGTGTGCTTGGAACTGAGTCATGCTGTTGTACGTGATTCTGTCAATGTTATCAAAATCATACCCGTGAAGTGAGTGGCTCACTTGGAGATGTAGGGCGAGTAATCGACTTGTTTAAAGCAAGTTCCCTTCTGGTCTGGTGGATGCGTTCTCAGAGCATGGCATGCTCAGAGCAGTTGTAGATTCGGTGAGCGGCAGGTGTTTGAAAAAGGCGTTTCTGTCTGAGGAATTTTGGAGTAACTCCTGAATCACGACAGCGAAGCAGGAAAGTCAGTGAGCAGAGAAGAGAAGATTTTTGCTTGCGTAGCGCTTCTAGGCGACGAATCAGACAGTATACCTCCTCCCCGTAGAGGCGAGTCATGAGAGAACGTAAGCTTTCACGGCCGGAGTCCATAATACAATTGGTTGTTTCCGGGCTGTTTTGCCGTGGTCTGTCGGAGTAAGAACCAAACGTTTCGTCCACAACTACGGTGGACATCATCAGTGGCGCGGTCGAAGCTTTCTTGCAGAGAGTTTGGCTGCGTCTGAAGCGTTCAGTGCCTGAGTCGTGGTATTATTACTGTGCACTCATGTATTATTATTATTATTATTATTATTATTATTATTATTATTATTATTATTATTATTATTATTATTATTATTATTATTATTATTATAACTTCAAATCACTGACAGTAGTCACCAATTTAGGATTATGCTTGGTTTTATTTTCTTGTAAAGCATACACTTGCTATGAATGCTAAAATTTGTCTTTCAACAATTTTAAATAAATAAATTATTGATAATAGTTATACTAATTTGGTCTCCTGAACTATTCTCATCAAATGGCAGACAGTTTATTTGTATCATTCCTATTGTGAAAGAAAAATGCATTTTTTTTTTTAAGAAAATATATTTGAATTTCAATTAATTCAAGTCAACTGTGCATATACCAGCTTCATCATAAAATTTAAACAAAGAAATTATAAACCAAGTTAATTTTACAGTCATATAATACATTGATCGAAAATTTGTTACATAATACTGACAAACATCTGTATTGTTAAAATATTAAAAAACAAACTCACTGCAATTGTTATAAGTAGATACAATATGCAATCAAACATTTTATATCCATTCCATATTATATGAAACACCAGGTAAAATAAATATCCATGTATGGAGTAAATACATTTTTAGTAATGTCTATCTAGCTACAGAGATGGTAAATGATTATTTTTGCAGTATTTATTGCTAATATAAATATTAATTCTGACACAGATTTTAATTTAAGTTTTGCAAAAAGAAATGGCATTGTTTCCAAAGAGATTCTTATAAACCAACAATACTTAAAAGGTTTTAGGAACTAGACAGTCATCATCTTGAATCCTCCTTATATGTGTATGTCAACATTTTTTTCTATAACTTAACAGTTTACTGAAATGCATTATCATTAGGTTAAATATAAGTACACTTACATACAAAAGATTGTATCTATTCCATCTGTATACAGTGGTGGATACACTCCTGTAAAATGGTCTTATTAACACTTAATCCAACCAAGCCACTTCTTTAGCTGATTTGACAGAACATAAATCTCAGGAAACTAATAAATTCACCGTAGAAAATAATGACGTAGATTTGCTAAATTGGAAGTAAATAGTAGGGCTGGGACATGGCCTAGAGGGCACAACTCTTGACTCTCACCAAGGTGGATCCTGGGTGAGATTGGGGTGGACAACATAGTGCAGGGTGAGTTTTCTCCAGGATCTCCAGTTTCCCCTGCCATTATTCCACTAATTGCTCCATTATCATCATTCCTTTCATTCATTTCATTCTGTCATCTACTTCTCTCATACCAGGCATCAGTTTGATCTTCCATCATGAATTCTCTATCTGGTTTCTGTCCTCAACTTGTCTAAAGACATAAGGGATAGAGGAAGAAGAATCCCCTAACACCATAAAGTGATAAAACTAGAAAAGTTGAAGAAGAAGAAAATATCATCAGTGTAATCTGAGTAGAATTTGAGATGGTTTTGTAGTTGAGCTTTATAGGAGTGGGGGATAAGAAAGGTTAAATTGCTTGTGTCAAAGTTATACAACAGCCAATATCGCTTTTACTCATAATCATGACCCTCCATGAAAACACAATTTGCTGCTATGTGTGTTTGGAGGAATTTAGTAACAGTGACTTCAAAATTAAACGTAAACACTATTTGTAGTTTGTTTATTGACACTCGTCACTTTTCTTAATCTTATGTGTAATTTTACTAGAGTGTGGTACAGAAACTACTCAATGTGAAAACGGAAATGATATGCAATCGCTTAAAATGAAATTATATATTATTGCATATTTATTTAGGGAATATGCTGTGCTTTTAAGGAAACTTAAAATGATTTATTATTTTATTTTTGGATATATTGTACTTCTAAGAAACTGTAAATGTAGATCATTTAGGCAAATGGTATTTCTTTGAAAATGTACCCATCTGAATGGAGAGCACATCAAGAGAGAAAGATAGGAGTTAAATGTGTGTTCTTCCTTCATTAGTGTCTAGTGCTTGAAATGGTGTATTGTGAGAAAAGCTGCTCATTTTATAATGAATTTTATATAAAAAGGAGAAATGCACTGTGAGAGAACTAATGCCATAGTTCAAATACAGGAAAATGCAAATCTACAAATGTTTAAAAAACAAATAACCATAGTGAGTGAATGATTTGAGGGCAACTCTAAGTGATATAAACCAGGCTTTGCACGGATATAAAGCTATATACATATGTATTAAAATGATGGCTTTTTAACTAAAATGCATAATATTGGCACTATTGGGATGATGTTTGTAATTAAACATAAAACTCTGCGCACAAAAAGGACAGGAATCTTTGAATAATTCAAATAAAATTAGAATGTGTTCTTCAGTCTTGAACTTGTTTCACTGTATTGTATTTTTACCTTCTCTTCCAAATACTTTTTATAGTAGATATACCCCATAAATTTGCCAAAATGTATACTTCAACAGAAATCTGCAGTTAGGTCTACTAAAGAAAGAAAGAAAGAAAGAAAGGGGAATAAAGTACAACTTTAGGAAAATATCAGTGACAAAGTCTGCTAAATATTATCAAAAATCAACCAATGTGGAAACAGTTATTCATTAAAAATATAAATTCAAAATGAAAAGACATCCCAAGGAGAACAAGGAAGTAATCCTTCAGATGGATTGCAATGATTATAGAAGAGTCCATGATTGCAAGACAAAAAGAAACACAAAAACAAGCAAAACAATATGTATCAAACATACATATATACATACTTATTTTAAAAGTAAAATTTGCAATAGCCTGACATTTTTGAAAGGAAAAGTACATCAACAGAACTACAAAACTTATACAAAATTTTGCAGGTGGAACAGAACTGGCAGTTTAGGGAAACACATCAAAATTTTGAAAAAGGAGAGCAAATATTCAACTTAGAAATTACATCTGCAAATTCTTGAAAAACTTCCTCTAGTTACTGTCAGTGAGAAACACAACAATCACTACGCTCAATACGGAGAACTGACATGGTACAAACTATGGGAATGTTCAGCTACCAAAAAATGTTTTCTATAAGTAAAATTATGTGACCTACATATTACAAAATTCCAGATAAATTATTAAAGGACTCTTAGATTTGATTGTTTGAGAAAAAGTATTTATTTTTATAAGGATCAGATAGTGAATTTTGAACTACTGCCAAATGATTAGTTCTTGTAGTTGGCCAATATAATAACAAACAACCCATCATCTACTAATGGTAGTAACAGTAACTACAATACAAATATTCAAAAACCTCATGAAGCAACTGAGTGATCCATGTAGCTGATTAACATGAAACTATATGTACGGAGATAGTCATGTACATGGAACCTATAAGATATATTAACGTGTTTTTGCAACTTCTGGTTTAATTAAAAGATACAACTTAGAGAAAATCTGCAAGAAACTTTAATGGCTTTACATCCATTTTTGCCAGATCCATTAAACAACTACAGGATTTTTTTTTTATTTGTTCCATTTATACCCCGCCTTTAACTCCAATGGTCATATCGGCATCTGTTCTCCTTTGGAACACGTTGAAGGTGTTAAGTCGTAAACATTAGGTTTTTTAATCATTAGATCATGCACACATTCACACTCTCATTCATACTTCCAGACTCTGGGGAAGATGAGGAATTATCTTGGAGGGAGAAAAATTCCCACCCCCACTGCTGGGAATCGAACCCGGGACCTCCAGCACAGCAGGCAGGTGCTCTACCGACTGAGCAGGATTTTTTTTATAACAAAAATATAGCACCAAAAATGGCAGATGTGAACACTAACATTGTGTTAAAATTTAACACTGGTTGGTGAAACTAGCTCTAAGTAAATTTCCTATTATTTTGGTATGAGAAGGACAGAAAAGAGTACCAATATTTTGCCATCTAAGACACTCAATATTGTACAAGCAATGTTTTACTGGTGTGTTTGTAATTTTGTTCTATTTTTCTTGTATAACATACTTTGTTATGATATGCTTATACTGACATTAATATCTTTGTACTGCTCACAAGACTGCTGTTCATGAATCTTAAAGGCCAGTTAACAAGAATGGAAATTATAATTTTCCATTTATAAAGGTGATTGTTTTAAGATATACAAATGGTGTAGGTAAACTTTGAAGGTAAAGTTTCTTTTGCCATTACTGGTACTTGGAAAGCTTCCCATTAGTTGTCACCACTCACGCCATTTTCCACAAAACTAAAAAAGAGGGAGCCATAGGCACAAACTGAAAGCAAGCCATAACTTGGAGTAAATATGCAATGATGAAAGTATGAATAAAGATGAAGGGTTTGACAATCTTGCAACTCCTCCCTTTCATTGTGTAGATAATGTATTCAAATGCCTTTAAGTTTGAAATGACTGGTAGATTAGTATTTGTTACCAAAATTCTGATATGCAAATCTCCGAAGAGTAGAGAATCAGCATCTTTTGTTTGTAACAATGTACACAATCTCAGCATATGTCATCTTTGGCTGTTCATAATTTATGTTATTAGTTAAAAATTCTTTTATACACATATATTTGTTAAATACAAAAATAAACAACAAAGGAACTGAATTAAAACAAACTTGAACAACATCTTCCATACACCACCAGTATCATCTTTAAGTTATTATTTGTTTATAAGGCATAAATATTATGCCTATTTAAATGGCCAATGGACCCGCCATCTTTATGGCCTTTCCTAAAACTGTAATATATATCATACAAACTGTAACAAACTAATTTTGCTACTGTTTTTGCTATTACTAATATTATTATTTAAGTGATGACTGCTACCGTTCATGTATCCATTTGGTAACGTATGGCTGCCATGTTCCAACATGGTGTGATGTGACGAATGTGGCAGCATGATATAACCTGTCTTATTCTGCCAAGACTGCTGTGAGAAGGGAAGAACTGTCTGTGCCTTGAGTCCTTGGCGTGCATCATATTTAGCCTGAAATATATTACCAAATTATTTTCAGGAACTGTAGAATGAGAAGGAGAACACTGATTTGTTAGAAATTAGGTGAACTAGAAGTAAATCACTCTTATATTAATCCTAGCCTGAAATTGCTTCATGCGTTTATATGAAAATATTTGCTGTGTACTCAAATATGAAAAGCTCTACATGCCTCCTTTCAAAATCTGAAAACCAATTATATTTTTATAAGCAAAATAGAATATATAAGATGTTTTCAAAATTCAAAATACCTATTTTATACTATACCAGCAGTTTATACTCTAACGTGAAAACCCTTTTAACACAAAAGGGCATTGCAGCTCTGCCCTTCTATTCAGTAATTTGGTTGGTATCTAATATTGAGCACCTCATCCTCTCACCTCATCCTTCCTCCTGGAGATGCCCCACCTGGGGCTAGGTACAATACACCATAGGTTTTGGTGCCAAATCTCCTCCATAGTAATTGTAATTCTAATACTATCTTCAAACTATCTTCAAACTGATAAATTAAATTCCATAGCCAGGATTTCAACCACAGAACTTCTGCTATATATGTGACTACTCTACCACTGAGTTACTATGGCAACATGCTGGTACAACATTAAATTCCCCAACTGACTCAATTTTCCCAGTAGATCATGAGAAAATCTCAAATTTGAAATCACATACACAATTGTGGCTTAAAATTCGTAAATGCCTAAGTCCTGGGCTTTAAGGTTTTCTTGATATTTAATGTTATCAAATTTTGAATTTGACTAGCCTGCAAAATACAAACAAAAGATATGCCAATGCACAAACTCGACTTTTCAATTGCTACAGATATGCTCATTGAAATGCATTCCTGTTCTAGGGGTATTTAAAATCAAAATTTTGGGTGTTTTTTGTTTCCTGTTCTCCATTCCAGTTTCTATTCTTGTATTAATGTGAATGAGCTTTTAGACTGTGTTACTTTCACAAAACAAAACAGGGTTGCTCTGCACATTTCTACTTCACTATGACACAGCACTGATGAGAATGTTACCTTATTATAAAACAAGACTCCAAAAATTGCCAGAGCCATTCCAAAAACATTTGTTGCTGTCACTGGATTTCCTAACATGAAAAGTGATACTGCTATAACAAATATCCTCTTGGATGCACTTGCAACAGCATATGTGAGAGGTGTGACCAATGACAGAACACTAAATGCCACTATATTTTGCAGCCAGTTGAGAACACCATCTAAAATAAGGAGGGCCAACACACGGTAATTTTCTCCAGATACCTGCAAACAAATGACAATATGTATTGCATTAAAATTATCATCCCTAGAGTTTTTTCTAAACTGAAACAGGTGCAAGGGATATTTAATTCACTTTGAAGATTATTCTATGCATTACACTCTTACTTCTTTCTCTACAAGTTAAAACTCCACAGAATCCCCTATATATTATAGTAAAACTATGTGTAGATAGTATAAATATTTGGGAACTTACTATTTGTGTACCTAAACTGTTACAAGAAACAGTATAGCTCTGATTAAATAAATTTTGTAATTTTTATTCCACTTCACAAGAGTTTTATTACTGTTTTTCTGAACACCCAATGACATGTAATTTGTATACAGAAGAGAAGTGCAAGGATAATGGAAGAGAGTGGGAGGAAGATGGAGAAACGATGAGAAAACAGAAAGAGAGTAGAGAGGAGAGTAGAGTAGCATTTACAACAATAGCATGACAAATATTTTAAGAAAGATGATGGTATGTAAAAATTGAAGACACTGACAGTGAAGTAATTCAAATATTATAAATAATCTATAGCTCTTGGTAAACAACTTCACTTGTAGAATCCTGTGGGATCGGTTATTATAGCGCTGCTGGAACGCTTTCCATGCATTTATCTTTGTTAATAGAAACCTCTCAGATAACATACTGATTATTCTTGTATGAAAGAGAGGAGCACTGACGCACCTCCCATTCGTGTGCTAAGCACCAATGAATGCATCACTTCAGCCAATGGAATTCGCAGGAATCACAAATTACAGATGTATTGATTACACATCTACTATCTATATATTGATTTACTGTCGGTATTTCAAAGTTCATGGCTCTCTTTATATTCTTCAAAATGTGTATATTTTCCCAAACTGTTAATTCCCAATACTTTTTTGCTGGTACCAAAAGTTTTATGTCTTTGGAAATATTATGATTTTTTGACCAGAAATGATGGGCTATGGCTGATGATTAGTAGATGATGTCATTCAACTCATTGAACAGCGCCAGGAGAGGGAGGCGGTCAGCTGATGATGGGGACGCGGAGTCCTTGATACATGTCCTTTCAGAAGCTGTTGCTTCTATTCTCAACCTCGAAGGTCCGACTATCATCTGTTAATAACAAAGACAAATGTTGGACCTTCAAGGACAAGAATGGAAACAATAATAACAGTTGCCCTATTTTTCATTTTTTTTCGCAATGCAAAAAAACAAAGGCTATCGTCAACTTTTCCAGTGTATTAATTGATGATTGTTTGAATGCTGTTTGTACACATTCCTTCTGCAGTTAATAATACATGCTTGTTTCCTTTTTATTATTTTTTTTTATTTGCTCTACAGTATTTCCTTCCTGTATTCACGAATATGTATTAGAATTCCTTAACCTTATTATCCCTTATCTTTACTCAACTGCATGTAACATTTGACATTACAATCTATTAATACTATTACAGCAATGCATTCAATTGCTCTTACGATGAATGCTTAATAAGACGAACTTTGGAAACGTTACTTAAAATTATACTATGAGTTGACTTAGACACTCTGTACTTCACATAACACAAATTTTCTTTCATTGGAAATACAAAACGTAACATTGAAACCAGATGAAAAGAACACTTTAGGAACATCATGCAAAAAGAAACAGATAAATCCACAATAGCAGTACATTCTGTGAACAACATAGAACATAAAACTCAACTACTAAAATCAGTTCACTTGAATCAAGAATTAAACATCAGGGGAAACATTTATATATTAAATGCATTGGATCGCCACCAGATGTCTCGTCTCTAGAGAACCATGATCAGCTGAAACACCAAAGTTCTAATCAGTTGCAGGGGCGGTTCCTCCATAAGGTTGCAGGTTTGCACTACACCCACTGATTTTGAATGTACAACAGGTGCATTTTGCACATTAAAGCTGTACTTGTTTGCATTGTTTTATATACAAACATGTTTCAATTACGCTTATCGTCTGTAGCTGCCCATAAACACAGAAGTCGAAATAAACAGAGGTTAGCTGTAGGAGCCGCCAGGTTTGCAGCGAAGTGTTAACCTAAGATTTCGCCCAAATGTAGGCTCTCTGACGGGGTTGCGGGAAGGTGAAGAGATGGGAGTGGATTCTTATGCATTGCTTAATTGGAGGTTTATAAACCTAGCTCCTCCTACTCTTAGCAATGGCTATAGCGTGACATTCAGGCTTAGCTTCTGTGTGTCTGCTTGCTCTGTAGTGTGGTTTCGTGCTTGCAGGGCTTTGAGAAAGCTTTAAGGTTAAACTGAGTATTCTAACATTCTATTTATAGTGCTTATTGTGAGGTGTTGTTTTTGTATGTTTTTAAAATTGTGATAGAATGAATACTGTGCAATCTTTACTGGAAAAGCCCTTTTCGCAACGGAGTGCTGAAGAAAAATCTGAAGTGAAACGAATGGGTAGGCCCACGCCAAACATTTCTATAACTCAAACGATTAAGTCAAAAGCTAGAACATTCAATAGGAAGTTCAACCCTGACATGTACAAGAAGCACGACTGGTTATGTAGATGTGAAGTTAATAACTCTTTATACTATTTCCCATGCCTGCTCTTTGGAGCAGATGATTTCTGGGTGAAGAAAGGAATGAAAGACATACAACATATGCACGACCGTGTTAAAAAGCATGAGTCCTCTTCATCTCATATAAAAAATGCATTAAGTTTAGTAATGTATGGCAATATTAATATTGCTGCACAAATGGACAGTGCATAAAGTAGGAACATACAGCTGCATAACGATAAAGTTACGCAGAATAGATATGTCCTAAATATCATAATAAACTGTATACGGTTTTGTGGCTCATTTGAGCTGGTTTTGAGAGGTCATGATGAATCTGATATATCACAAAATCCTGGTATCTTTCGAGGCCTAATAGATTTCAGCGCTGATCTCGATAGTGTCCTGAAGGGCCACCTGGAAAAAGCAACTGTTTTTAAGAGCACTTCAAAAACTATACAAAACGAAATTCTTCAGTGTATGTTAGAGGTATGCAAAGACGAAATAATGAAGGAGATTAAGGATGCAGAATTCCTTGCTATCATAGCAGATGAAACCACTGATGTTTCCTCAGTGTATCAGATGGTTATTATCTACAGATATCTTGTGAATGACAAACTCGTAAAACGATTTTGGAGTTTTGTTCAACCTGCTGGTCATGATGCACAGTCATTAAATCTGAATTTGTTCTGCAACTATCAGGGTGCCAGAATAAACTTATAGCACAGACCTATGATGGTGCATCCGTCATGGGAGGTAGGAAACACGGTGTTCAGGCAATTGTGAAAGAGAAGTATCCTTGTACCTCTTAAATACACTGCCATGCACATAAACTTATTTTAATAATGCTGAATGCAGCCTCAGTAAACACCAGTGTGAGGATATTTTTTGCCAATTTACAAGGAATATGCATATTTTTTTCAAATTCTCCTCAAAGAACAGCTGTGCTCGATGAAGTTGTGCAGAAATGATTGCCACGTTCTGTTCCGACACAATGGAATTTTCATTCACGGACCGTGAATACCATTTTCGAACACAGGGAGAATTAAATGCATGGTGGTCATTCAGAAGAGAGCTCTGTTAAACAACAACACCACACTTGTTCAGGCTTCTGGGTTTATGGCCACTTTGAAAGATGATAATTTTGTATTCTGGCTGTCTTTCTTCCACAAGATCATGCCCCATGTGGACATTTTGTACAATCAGCTGCAGAAACGAGACTGCAATGCAATATTTGCCCTCGCCCAGCTAAACAAATTTGAAAGGGAAGTGCAAAAAGTAAGAAATAGCGTGGATATTGAGGAACACGAAGAAACTGCAATTAAGAGAAGAATGGAAGATCATGATGTGAAAAGAAGAGAAGTTCTTGAAGTCTGTGACATTATTCTTAGAGAAGCAAAGGACAGATTTAGCTTCACGGGGCATCTGGTAGCCTCGACTTTATTTCATCAAGAAAATTTTTCAGACTATGATAAGACATTTCCAGAGGATTCCCTTAGAGAAACAATAAGGTTCTATCCTTTTATCATTGGAACAAAAATTCGTACAGAACTGACTGTAATTTACAGTCGAGAAGAATTTCGTGGAATCTCCGGCGCTTTGTGCTTGATGGACTTCATTAAGGAAAACAATTTATGTGCTACATTCAGCAAATGTGTCAAACTCCTGCGAGTGTTGTTAACTATGCCAATGTCTACCGCTGAAGCAGAACGCTGTTTCTCAACTTTAAAAAGAGTAAAAACTTTCCTTAGGAACACAATGTCACAGGACGGATTGTCAGCATTAGCAATGCTTTCAATTGAGAGGGAGTTTGTTATGAAGATCAGCGACTTCGACGCAAAAGTTATCGATAGATTCACCAGGTCTAAGGAGAGGAGAGCAGAGTTTCTGTATAAATAGGTGAGTCACTACTACTCTGTATTTTATTTTTCATTTGTGCACCACCAATAATTTAATCCACCAGCCGCCACTGATCAGTTGACAATTTATTGATAAACCCTTCAAGTGAAGGCAAAATGTGTTGAAAGAAAATTTCTGGTATGTAGAAGTACAGTGTGTCTCAGTCGACTCATATTATAATTTTAATTATTATATTACTTCACAATGTTAATTCCAATTTACCTTTTCAAATTTGGTAAGTTATTATTTATTTCCTTTATGGATGTCACTTGGTAATATTATTGTAAAATAAATGGTAAACTAGTTGCTAAGATTACCAATGATGGATGCTGAATGACATTTTGGAGATCAACTATCAGCCAAACTGGCAGAAACATGAACAATGCCAGTCGACCAAGGATATGCAGCAGACGAAGGTGGTGAATTCCTGTATCATGTAGCACCTACAAAACAAAATTCAAATCTTATTCCTAGTTTTAAATACTGTGTTAATCATGGTCTGTTACCACTGATCTACAGTAATCAATTATCATTATCATCATGATTATGATTGTCCTTTTTTTAATTTACATCCTCCATCATATTTTACAATGAATGAAAAGGGTGAAATGCTCAAATGAGTCCAGGGTGTATAGGGCTTATAGTTAGCCGACATTCATCTTTCAGAATAAGGGAAAACCCTGGAGAAAAGCTTATCCAGATAACTCACCATGACCGAGATTTGAACTTCAGACCTATTGAACATGAGGCACACACCACCATCTACGCTACTGAGGCGGGCATTTTTGTTATAAGCTAATAATGGAAGGCTAAAGCACAGACTTTGTTCAAAGTATAAACTTGAAAGAAGCATAGGGACAGTGTGAGTGAAGCAATGTGTCAATATCTTCTCGATTCACTTTTGTACAGAGTTTGTTATTAATCTGTGTAAAATAAATACTCTTACATATTTTTGTATACCAGTTAAAAATAACTTACATATAAGCATACTGCATATTCATAGATTAAATTAAGAATCAACAAAACTAGTCAGTGATACACTCCAGAATGAATGTGATTAAGCAATCATTTTTTGCTGTAAAAATTTCAGTTTCTCCCATAACTTTAAGAAAGTTTGCAGTCCTCCCTTGGTTTAATGCACTAAAATATGCTAAACACTGTAATTGATTTTATAATGTGTTTAATTTCTTTGGTTAAAAAAAAAAAAAAAAAACAGTGACATAAAACAAATACCTTCCTATTTTAACTGTTTCTTAGCATGTGGATGACAATTAAATGCTTAGATAAAAATAATTTATTTTTATAAGTGGACAGATTTTATCTGAACTAAAAATTAAAAATATATTAACATTCATATGACTTCTTCTACCTCTATAATTTATTTGTATATTTATTTTAAGGACGTTTTTACAAAACCTTAAGATCTACTCCATGTAAATTGAGATCACTTGCAGAAGTGGCACCATTACACATTGCATTAAAGATAGAAAGAGAATGAATGATATTCTCTTATCTTGAGAAGATAAATAAACAAATGTTGGGTTAAGTTCTAGGATTCTTATTTGAGCATCATTTCAACCATTTTCTTCATTCACCATGCGATTTGACCTAATCCATATACAGAATGTTCAACTTACATGATATTGTCAACCAATTATCGGGAAGCACAACAAACGACAGCTGAGTAAGGGATCAGAGGCTGCGCCACGCCCACCTCATTAGTCTCTGTCATTAACTGAGGGGGATGATTAGGGAAATGTCATTTGTCGCTGGCCGCCTCTTTTCCCCCTCCCACTGCAATCTGGAACCTTCGCGTGGATTCACGGAAACCAGAGACTTCTAGAAGACTGTGATATTCCTATAAAAAGGGCTGCAGTGAGTCAGTCAGTCAGTGCTTGATGAACTAGCGAACGGACGAGAAGACTGTGTACGTGCATCGGAACGGTAACGGACGAACTGGTGAATTGTAATTGTGTGCATTACGTAACTCTGTGTAATTGGCAAGTGTTTAACTGTAAGTCGGTGGAAATAAAGAACATTTTTGAGTGGTACAATTGGACTTTTCATTTCACGAACCCACAAAGTCACACTGGCGTCAGGAAGCAGGACGACAATTTCACCGAACATTACAACCATGGACGCGGCATTGGAAAAGATTTTGGAGAAGATGATGGAAATGAAGGCAGAACTGGCAGAAATAAAGACGGCCAGCGACAACATCACCGAGAAAATGGAAAAGAAGTTGGAGACGGCAAATAACAACCTGGCCGCAGAGTTGAAACAAATGAAGATGTCCAACGACAACATCACCGAGAAGATGGAAGAAATGAAGGCCGAATTAACAGCGAAGACAGAAACGGCAAACAACAACTTGGCCACGACAATGACCGCAAAGATGGCCGAACTGACCACGGAAATGAAGGTGGCGAACGAGGCTCTCGCCGCCAAATTTGAAGAACAGTTGGCCGGCGTGAGGGATAACGTGACGGAGCTGGGCAAGCGGATGGGCCAAGTGGACGAGCGCTTCGAGGACCTGGCGAACCGCTTCAATGACCTAGAGGAAAAGGCCGACAATAACGCCAAGTCCCTGAACGCCATGGTTGAAGACGTCGAAGACCTCGCGAACCGCGTAAACAACCTGGAGGGAAAGGCCGACAGCAGCACAAAGTCCCTGAACGCCATGGTGGAGGACGTCGTCGGCAGGAGACTGGAGGATTTGAAGGCCGACGCACCGGGACGCGACACAACATCGGCGCGCGTCAAACCTCCGAAATATGACGGCGCGTCAACATTTGAGGTCTTCCGCCGCCAGTTCGACACAGTGGCCAAGCACAACAGATGGTCACCGGAGGAGGAGGCCACACAGTTAATAGCCAGCCTCCAGGGACGGGCCGCGGAAGTCCTAAACGCGGTGCAGACAACGGCGGCGCCCAAGGACATCTGGGAGACCCTGGAGAATCGCTTCGGGAACCACCGCTTAGCCGCAGCATACCGCAGCCAGCTAAAGGCAAGGTCACAGCAGCCGGGGGAGACGCTGCAGGAGTTCGCCATAGCGATTGAGCAGCTGGCTAGCAAGGCCTTGGTTGACCTGCCACTGGAGTTCGTATCCCGGGAAGCCGCCTACAACTTTGTCGACGGGGTACGGGACACGGAGATTCGTCAGCGTCTAATGCTCGGCGATTATAAAACCATCCACGAGGCGCTGACAGCGGCATTAAGGATGGAGGCGGCCAAGGTAACATCTATCCCGACGTCGAGTACGAGGAGTGTCCGCTACGCCGGAGACAGAAGACCAGCTGAGGGACGCCGGCGAACACCTAGTGGCCTGTGTTGGGGGTGTGGACAGCCCGGACACCTGCAGAGAGACTGCCCACACCAGGAAGAGCAGCTGGAAGAACGAGTAAGGCCCGGTGTGGAGAGGGGCACGTCGGCGCCATTACCACCATCCCCTCGAGTGACACTGCGCGCCGTCAGACGGCGTATGGATGACAGCCTCATCGCGGACGGTTGGGTGAGAGGGAAGCCGTGCCGCGTGCTGGTGGACACTGGGGCAGCCGTGACCATCATCAGATCTGACGTGGCGAAGGGTTTGCCGACGAGGAAGCCGAGCCGACTTCTTTATTTCCACCAACTTACAGTTAAACACTTGCCAATTACACAGAGTTACGTAATGCACACAATTACAATTCACCAGTTCGTCCGTTACCGTTCTGATGCACGTACACAGTCTTCTCGTCTGTTCGCTAGTTCGTCAAGCACTGACTGACTGACTGACTGACTGACTCACTCACTCACTCACTGCAGCCCTTCTTATAGGAATATCACAGTCTTCTAGAAGTCTCTGGTTTCCGTGAATCCACGCGAAGGTTCCAGATTGCAGTGGGAGGGGGAAAAGAGGCGGCCAGCGACAAATGACATTTCCCTAATCATCCCCCTCAGTTAGTGACAGACTAATGAGGTGGGCGTGGCGCGGCCTCTGATCCCTTACTCAGCTGTCGTTTATTGTGCTTCCCGATAATTGGGTGACACTGCTCCCTCCTCAAAGCTGGTCGTCCCGAACAGCACCATCGTAACGGTGTACCACCAACATCTTCCCTCGGGGAACCTTCTGGATGCGGTAGACCACGTCGTTAATTCTCTTCACCACCCGGTACGGTCCTTGCCATGGCTGCTGGAGTTTCGGGCAGCGTCCCTTAGTCCGGGTAGGACGGTACAACCAGACCAGGTCACGTTGCTGGAACCCTTGGCTGTTGGCTCGCCTGCCATACCTGGTCTTCATGCGGTCGCTCGCCTTCTGGATGTTCTGGCGAGCCATCTCGTGCATGTCGTGGAGGTGGTCCACCAGGTTCTCCACATACTCGGTCACCGGCTGCTTCGCCTCCGGAGGGCTTCCAAAAGCCAGGTCACAAGGGAGGCGTAACTCTCGGCCGAACATTAAGCTGGCTGGCGTCATCCCAGTTGTGTCGTGTGTAGACGAGCGGTAGGCCAGCAAGAACAGTGGCACCTTGACGTCCCAGTCTCGCTGATGGCTGGCCACGACCTTCCTCAGGTGTTCCTCTAAGGTCTTGATGTACCTTTCGACCATGCCATCCGACTGGGGATGTAGAGGCGTTGTGCGGGTCTTGTTCACCCCAAGCCTTTGTAGCGCCTCCTTCATTAGGTTGGACTCAAAGTTGGTACCCTGGTCACTGTGTAGCTCCAACGGCACCCCAAATCGACAGAACACTTGCTCCACGAGGCAGTCTGTGATTGTCTTTGCCTCCTGGTTTGGGATGGCATACACCTCCGGCCACTTGGTGAAGTAGTCCACAACCACCATTAGGTACTTGTTGCCTCGGTCGGAAACTGGGAACGGTCCAGCAATGTCAACGGCGAGCCGTTCGAATGGCGCTCCGACGTTGTACTGCTGCATGCGACCGCAGCTCCTAGTCTAGGGGCCACGACTCGCCGCGCACACCTTACACTGACGGCACCATCTCTCTGCATCTGCTCGGAGTCTCAGCCAGTAGTAGCGCTGCTGTAGTTTGTCAATCGTTCGGTTCGCTCCCAGATGTCCTCCTGAAGTACCGGCGTGCACTTCCTCCAGGACTTCCGGGACCTTACTCCGGGGAAGTACCAACTGTTCTCTCTGCGTCTTCGCATCCGGTGACTCCCATACCCGGAACAGCACGCCCTCTCTGGTCTTCAACGAGTCCCATTGGGCCCAGTACGACTTGTAGGTGGCGCTCCTCGGTGCGATGTCCTCCCAGGTTGGTCTCGTCCCTGCCTCCACTTCCCTCAAGAGTGGCCCCAAGTCTGCGTTCGCCAGCTGCTCCCTCCTCAGGCCTGCGCTATCCCAGCCGTCCGCAGGCACTGCCGTGACTACTCGGACTGCTGCGGCACGCTCCTTCTCTTCCACTCTTGTGCACTGGCCGCACTCTTCTGGACAGGGTCTTCGGGACATGGTGTCCGCGTTACCGTGGCTCTTCCCTCTGCGATCTTCCGAGGTGAAGTCGTACTCCTGCAGCCTCTGGACCCAACCTGCTGTCTGGCCTCCCGGTCGCGCCGTCACCATCACCTCGCTCCTCGTGGGGACAACCACGTCTTCGTCCAAGACGACCCTGCAAATTCCGAGGCGCTCTTCTGGTTGACGGAGCATAACCTCTTCTCCGTTGAGCCGCAGGACCTTCCTGCCGACGTCGACCGTCGCCTCGTGGCTCCTGAGAGCATCCAGTCCCAGAATCACCTCCTCAGCCACCTTCGCGACGAACACCCACAGACGCACGGCACTCCGCCCCAAGGTCAGCTCCAGCAGGGCCTCCTTCTCCACAGGCAAGGTGTCGCCCGATGCCGAGCCGACCATACGAGCTTGTCACGTGCTGTTCCGGGTATGGGAGTCACCGGATGCGAAGACGCAGAGAGAACAGTTGGTACTTCCCCGGAGTAAGGTCCCGGAAGTCCTGGAGGAAGTGCACGCCGGTACTTCAGGAGGACATCTGGGAGCGAACCGAACGATTGACAAACTACAGCAGCGCTACTACTGGCTGAGACTCCGAGCAGATGCAGAGAGATGGTGCCGTCAGTGTAAGGTGTGCGCGGCGAGTCGTGGCCCCTAGACTAGGAGCTGCGGTCGCATGCAGCAGTACAACGTCGGAGCGCCATTCGAACGGCTCGCCGTTGACATTGCTGGACCGTTCCCAGTTTCCGACCGAGGCAACAAGTACCTAATGGTGGTTGTGGACTACTTCACCAAGTGGCCGGAGGTGTATGCCATCCCAAACCAGGAGGCAAAGACAATCACAGACTGCCTCGTGGAGCAAGTGTTCTGTCGATTTGGGGTGCCGTTGGAGCTACACAGTGACCAGGGTACCAACTTTGAGTCCAACCTAATGAAGGAGGCGCTACAAAGGCTTGGGGTGAACAAGACCCGCACAACGCCTCTACATCCCCAGTCGGATGGCATGGTCGAAAGGTACATCAAGACCTTAGAGGAACACCTGAGGAAGGTCGTGGCCAGCCATCAGCGAGACTGGGACGTCAAGGTGCCACTGTTCTTGCTGGCCTACCGCTCGTCTACACACGACACAACTGGGATGACGCCAGCCAGCTTAATGTTCGGCCGAGAGTTACGCCTCCCTTGTGACCTGGCTTTTGGAAGCCTTCCGGAGGCGAAGCAGCCGGTGACCGAGTATGTGGAGAACCTGGTGGACCACCTCCACGACATGCACGAGATGGCTCGCCAGAACATCCAGAAGGCGAGCGACCGCATGAAGACCAGGTATGGCAGGCGAGCCAACAGCCAAGGGTTCCAGCAACGTGACCTGGTCTGGTTGTACCGTCCTACCCGGACTAAGGGACGCTGCCCGAAACTCCAGCAGCCATGGCAAGGACCGTACCGGGTGGTGAAGAGAATTAACGACGTGGTCTACCGCATCCAGAAGGTTCCCCGAGGGAAGATGTTGGTGGTACACCGCTACGATGGTGCTGTTCGGGACGACCAGCTTTGAGGAGGGAGCAGTGTCACCCAATTATCGGGAAGCACAATAAACGACAGCTGAGTAAGGGATCAGAGGCCGCGCCACGCCCACCTCATTAGTCTGTCACTAACTGAGGGGGATGATTAGGGAAATGTCATTTGTCGCTGGCCGCCTCTTTTCCCCCTCCCACTGCAATCTGGAACCTTCGCGTGGATTCACGGAAACCAGAGACTTCTAGAAGACTGTGATATTCCTATAAGAAGGGCTGCAGTGAGTGAGTGAGTGAGTGAGTCAGTCAGTCAGTCAGTCAGTCAGTGCTTGACGAACTAGCGAACAGACGAGAAGACTGTGTACGTGCATCAGAACGGTAACGGACGAACTGGTGAATTGTAATTGTGTGCATTACGTAACTCTGTGTAATTGGCAAGTGTTTAACTGTAAGTTGGTGGAAATAAAGAACATTTTTGAGTGGTGCAATTGGACTTTTCATTTCACGAACCCACAAAGTCACAATATACAAAGAATGGTGAACAGACACTTAGTAAAGTATAAATCATTAGAAAATTTGAACTAAGAGCAATAAATTTCTCAGAAATGTTTAATGATGCAAAACAAGTTATAATTCTGTTAGCTTGTAAATAATAATCGTAAATTAGTAACTTAACATATCCTGTATCATAGTACTGAAATACAAAATTGATCTGCAGGATTCTAATAACTGTATTTTAAAATCTACTTTTTTTGTATAGTAACAAGTTATACAAAATTCAATCCGTGTGAAACAAACTTTAAGATAAACAATTTGTTAACAGTATGCAAATACTTCAAACATTTAATATTTTAAGTAACAAAATGCTAACAAAAAATGGTCATATATAGGATTAGAAGTGAAGGTATTTTCCTGAAAATCCCCCGCTCACATATACACTGCTCCTATTTTCTAAAAGTACATCTTTGAGGGTTCAAGCAACCCTAAAATGTGTATTTTTTGTGAAACCGTCATATTAAATTTTTAGGAAGAATAAAATACATGTATATGGTAGAGAAAGTAAAAGAAAAAAATATAATAAAAACAGATAATGCAGAGATCTGTGCCAAAATCCTGCCTTTAAATAATGAACAAGTACAATGTAGATATATATTTTCTCTACATTATATCAGAAAATGTCAAACTCATTCTTACCTTAAATTTGCAGCAATTGAAAGCTATTGAATACAAATTCCATGCATACCTTTTTTGAGAATATATTCTGCAGAGAAAACCCCATTGTTGCAATCAGTGCACTGATTAATCCAATTACATCAAATGATATTTCAGTGACTGTAGCAATTGCTACCCCCGTTATTATTGGGATAAGTGAAAAATAAACCTGAAATAAATTAAATAATAAATTAGATTCAGTTTCATGTTCAATAATGTTCTATGTTCTCTGTAAATATGTTTGGTTGCTAACCCTTATTTTCTTTCTATTCTGAAAAATGTTATAAACTGTCACTGAATTTTGCATGTACTTGAGGAAAAATGAAAATATGGGGCATGCATAATGCTGTTATGGTTCAATTCAATTTATTGCTCATGTAACTTGTGTTACAAACCTGAAACATTGTCAAAAGCTAATACATGTACAATAAGATATTAACAATTAAAAATTAATAAAATAAATGTGGTCACCTTCTAGGTTATACACAAATATTTCTATTTTATATACTATTTTAGTTTAATAGCTCTTTTAGTCTGTATGGGCACTTTTCAATTAAGAAAAATCGACATCATTTTTCTTAAGATAAGCGAAGTCTTTGTTACAAATAGTTATATTTGTATAATACTCTTTTTAACTGTTTAGGAAGAGTTCTTTTCCCCAAGTGAACTTTTACACTTTTTTGTAAGGCATTAACAATAATAATAATGATGATGATAATGATAATAACAATAACAATAACAATAACAATAACAATAATAATAATAATAATAATAATAATAATAATAATAATAATAATAATAATAATAATAATAATAATAATAATAATAATAATAATAATAATAATAATAATAATAATAATAATAATAATAATAATAATAATAATAATAATAATAATAATAATAATAATAATAATAATAATAATAATAATAATAATAATAATAATAATAATAATAATAATAATAATAATAATAATAATAATAATAATAATAATAATAATAATAATAATAATAATAATAATAATAATAATAATAATAATAATAATAATAATAATAATAATAATAATAATAATAATAATAATAAATTTTATTCACCTTTTGGAAATTTGTTACAATTTCATTGCTTCGTCAATAAAATTCTAAATTACAAGCTACTATATTTACAATCATACTACAGTCATGACATTATTTACGATCTTTGAAGTACTCAATATATTCTTGCAAAGTATAAAAGCACTGATCTATCAAAAACTTTTTGGCTCTTTTCCTAAATCGAATTGGGTGAATCTCCAATATTTCATCGGCAATTAGATTGTACATTGGAATGACAGTATGCAATATTGACTCAATTTCCTTAGTTGTACTAGCTGCCTCTATGTGCATTTTTTACTGGTTCTGGTGCTGTGGTTATATTTATTACACAGTACCATTACCATTAAGCTCGGATTCTTTATTGTTGAAGCCTTATTGATGTGTGTTCTATGATAATTTATATTTTCCTAGTGTTGTATGAGTAAATATCATATGGCTGCAATCCACTCTGAGGTGTGTGTATTTAAAAGTACGTATGTTTAAATGGATACTTACTTTACAAGTTTGTTTCTCTCCTATTATAATTCTTGATAAAATCACAGTAAACAGAGGCATTGTGGCCTTTACTGAAAAATAGATGATATGTAAAATTAAATGTTCTGTAAAACCATATTTCAGAATTTAGATAACCTGAAATACCTAACGAGGAGCTTAAGAGTGTAGTTTTTACCTGTGTGAGCATATGATACTGGGACCTTCCATATGCTGACGTGCGAGAACACGGATGCTAAGAACTTCCCCAGCGCTAGAGGGACAATCACTTTCACATAGTAACTCCAGCTGATGTCCACGAATCTTCTAATGCCCCACATATTGAAAAACGGGCCAGAATACAACGTAATTGATAACAACTGCACCATTGTCACCGTCATTGGATATGGAAAGTCATTAAGTAGCATTTTTCCTATTACATTATTACTAGAACTTACAACATACCACAATATACAAAAAAATAATACGGTAAACACCTCTTTCGCCTGCTTCGTGTCAGCCATGCTGGCGTTTGACACTATCCCTACAAGACTGTAAACACCCCTACGTACCCCTACCACACACAAATCTGTAGTGCAACGAGATAACGAGCGAAATTTTTAAACATCTGGAAGTAATTAAAATAAGTTAAAGCCAAGTGTACAAAACTTAGGTATTTAAATCAAATATTTATTTTAACTGAACCATTTAGTAACATCTATTTTGGGCCATGAATGAGGTAATTTAAATTGTGTACCAATAAAATTAGCATTGGAGTTTAGTTCATGAAGCTAATATTTACCATTTATTAACGAAAGGATGTTAAATAGGTCATCATGTTGAGTTTTATTTTTAGAGCACTATTTTGTACTTGTCTTTACAAAATTCTTTAAATGCCTTTATCCGGTATGCACAACCATGCACAACCAATATATACTTTGGTGTTTTGTGATGCGCACCGAGAAGATAGTTGTGCTGCTGCCAGAATCTTCGTGACTATAATTACGAATTATTGCCCTCTTTATTTTAATATTTTATTTCGTTTGTTTTGCTTTTTTGTATTTTTGACAGCGATATAAATCTGTGCAGTTTATTTCATTCCGGTTCCGGTTTCTTCCGTTTTAGCAAGTTTGGAGTCCTGTGATTTCTGCTATGCAAAATACAACAGACGTGCAATGTTGGCACTGCAATACAGTCTTGAATATCTGAATATAACAATGGACTTTTTTGCATATGATTTGGTTAGTTTTATATCATTAATACTATTAATTGTTCTTCCAATAAAAATGATAAGGATTAAGTCATGCGTGTTTTACTTGGATGAGAAAGTTTGCCATTTTAAATGACAGTGACATTTATGTTGATGCTTAGCTTTCACACTTTCATTGAATGCTTGTTTATTTGCTGGACTATAATTATAGAACGGCAAACGAATATTTTGGCGCATAACTTTTGTGTGTCTATCAGCACTTCTTTGGGCACTACTTTTTGTTCTGTGCTTGTGACATTTGTATGTAATAGCAACAAAGAATGTCGCGTAGTTTAAGTTAGATCCTCTAGGATAAAATAGATCATGGCAAGTTCTATTACGATAATGTAGGTAGCTCACTGAACAGTAAGGTTCGAAAGTCATGCACATAAATATTGTATCACAATTTGCGCAGTATACAATCTGGGATACGGCATCTAATGTTATTACTAAAACACTGAAATCAAAAGAATGAATGAATATTAACTTTTGTATGAAGTTCTGCTATACAATTATAATAATGTGCGGAGAAATATCTAGACAATGTTTCTTAATCAGGAGTTGTATTCTAACTTAAAGAAGTTAGCAGTTTCACAAATGGTCTGATATGCTGTAAGGGTGGTTTTTTAATCACCATGCATTAATCCTATGGTATTTTAAATAATGGACATTTTTGTTACACTTACTCTTTCTCAATTTAAATACAGTGTTGAAATTTTGACTCAAACTTCACATTGCGCATAAGGAAGTCTTAATCCTTTGTGATCATTTCTGATAAGGGCTTAAGAATACAACTTTGTGAAAAAGTTAAAAGAGAGGACAGAAAATGAAGCTCAGAGCAGGTTAAATGTTGAACTTCTGAATAAAGCAAACCCATTATCTGTTATAAATTAGGATGTTTATTCATTTGGTTCCACCGTGAACAAAGCCATTAAATATGTTGTGCATTTATAGCACATGTATCATGATTAGTAATATATACACCATCTATAGTACTTTTGTTTTTTTATTTTTTTTTTTTTATCTTACATTATGTATTAAAAGTACAAATTTGTGAGCCACCACCACTTCAAACAAATCTCATAATATGCAAGACATTAGGTTAATATTAATGCAGATCATCAAATCACCATTGCAATCTGCATTGTATATTGAAAGTTTCTTCTTGAGCCTGGGGTCTATTCCTGTGGCTGACCTAATGGCCCATGGGTTTTTCCAAGGGTTTCCCAAGTCGCCAGGCGAATGCAGGGTAGGTTAATTACATCCCCCAAATTTCTTGTCCCTCCATTTCATCTCTCATCTGATGGTCTCTTTCAGGGTAGAAGTATCGGTAGTTGTCTGGTGCTGTGACTTCTTGGGTCAGTTGGCCTCTGTCTCCTCTCGTCTCACCCTTCCTCTCGGGGATGCCCCCCTTGGGGCTTAGGTACAATGAGCCACAGGTTTTGGTGCCAAATCCCCTCCATAGCAATCCTAATGTATTGAAAATTTACCAATTGTACATGAGTGCATAAGAATGACTTTAACCTTTCTCAAAGGTTTTGTTGATTAGAGATTGCTAATAATTTTAGGTAACACAGAAACTTATTGTTACAGAATAGTAACATTCTTTTTAGAGCAGTTTTAACCTATTTGTTGGTATATGCTGATTGCCTGTGTTCCTTTTACTGTGGTCATGCACAGCAAGGTTTATTGTGAAGTTATAATTATGTGTAAAATAGCTCAACAGAAAATATATGTATTCACCAGCAAGAATAAGAATTTATTTATGAATCCCTGTCAAATTATATTTTTATGAACTGCATTTCCTCGCAAAAAGATGCAAAAATTTATGATTGTAAACTTCACTACACAATAAAAAATATACTTGATTTCTTCATATTTCAAAATCCAATGCAAAGGAATGCCAGATTCTTTACACATTTTACATTTCCCTTTCACATATCCATTCCACTTAAACATATGAGTCATGCTAAACCATTTCAATTCCTACATTCTTACAAATTTCATTATATTTTTCTCTTCCCCAATTAAATTTTTCAGTGATTAATATAAACTAAGAGATGTATTTCCTGAGGCTTTCATGGCCGGCATCATGAAGAACAGTAAAATTTTCTTCATAAACTTAGAGATTGAGATAGATTGAGATAGACTAGATAGAGTCAACATGAAGAACCTTAGCCTATATACGGCTATTATGAAGAAATGATTAATTTCCATCAGTTAACTAAAATAATGAGATAGCATAGTTGATTGTAAAGTATAATCACAGTTTAGTAATAGCAATGTATAAATTATCAACAAAGATTCTAGAAAGTTGGTTGGTTACCAACATGTCCCACATGGCAGCCTTGGCCTTTGGGCTAACCTCGCCCCACCACGTAATGACTTGATGCATTTCTCAGGTGGAGGCACCCAGAGGGTGGGTCCATTACCTCCAATGATTGGGTGAAAGTGAAGATGACAGTGAGGCGAGATGACCTACAGCTTATACCATGGACTCTGAACCACATTGGGCATAGGGGACACTTCACATGTGTTAGACAGAGGTGAAAGTGTGGATAGGGCCGACTTAAAATCACCAACCCCAGAGCCAGGAATCAAACTCGGGACCCTTTGCATGGGAGCCATGAACGAAACCACTGTGTTACCTTGGCACCCTAGATTCTAGAAAGTAGTGTACATTATTTTTTACAGCCAGGGATAGAAGCTGAGTTAGCTCCAGGACACAAATCGGGATAGAAAATAAGTAGCCCATAACATTCCTTCAGGGCAAGGGCCTGCCACCCACTGGTGGGGTCAGCTCAGCCATTTCCTACAGAGTGAGCAAGTCTCTGAAAGGGGAAGAGCTTAGTACAAATAAATGTGATAAGAGAAATTGAAAACTAATGACATTCCTACTCCATGTAATGTAGAATAATATTTTAATGTTACCTAAAATAAATTATTTTAAAATATTCTTGAATATATGAAGTTAATGTGCACAATTCTTTCCTACGTTTATCATATGCTTTTGTGGTACTGATGTAGTGCAATATAAGTGGTAATGAGTGTATTTTTGCTGTATTTTTCTTTGCAATTAAACTTAACTATATGTTTTAATTTTCAGAATGACTGATGAAAATGGAGTACTCTGTAGAAAATTTAGAGCGTGCTGTTGCACAGTTCTATCATTCAGGTGCATCAGTACAGTCCCAAGCTCACCAGTGGCTCACAGATGCACAGGCATCTCCAGAAGCTTGGTGCTTCGTCTGGCAGCTGCTTCATCCAAGCAAGGTAAGTCTTGATTTTATTTAGTTCTCTCTCTCTGATGCCCTGGAAACTTACCTGAAAGTAAGTGTTGTTTAGTGTCATTAATCGACTCCATTTAAATTTAACCTGTAATAAATCTACATTCTTTGGAGTGTTAATACTTTGATGAAGCCAGGCTTCATTCTTGTGTCCTTCAACACTAGCCAGTATATGATTGGTTGGAGAGAGGGGGAAAGGTACTCCCATGTCATCTGGAAAGTCTAATGGAAAAACAAAATAAAAACTTGAGGCTTTTCTTTTCCTGGGTGGCATAATTTTCCTGAAATGTCTTCCTACTGGAAATGAAGACCAAAATTAATCCTTTGCAGCGGAGAAGTAGTGCATAATGATATTGCTCTGAAGGTGACTGCTGTTAGCTGCACCTAGGTCTAAGTAGCCAGACGGGTGTGCGTTAATCCTGGTTTCAGTAGGTAGCTTCGTGCCATAGTGATGGAAGTATTGAATTGCACTTATAAATTTGATATGAAAATTTTACCAGAAGCACAACTTTACAGATCTAATGAGATGGAGAGGGAAAAATTTAAAAGCAGCTGTGCGTATCTGTCAAACTTAAAAACAAACATGTGGACATTAAATAAGTGTATACCCTATCCAGCAGGAGAATAAAGTAACATATTACTCTGTATCCATGTGCATTTGCAATGATAGTACACAGTTATCAGTACCTTTAATAAGCATTTTTCACCATTAAAAGAAGATATTATTCATGTTATTCATGCAACACACTAGTCAACAAAATTAATCGCTGCTTACTCATCTGCATCCCTCTAATCTGAGCTGGATATTGCTCTATTATTGCCATGAGTTCTAACCTCACTAACTGTGTTTTTCTTTGTGTGTGCTGTAAATACTTGAAACTACCACACCAGTAAACTCGGATGTTAAATTTCACCTATAGTAAGTTATGGATATTTCTTGCAGAATTTGTTAAACATGTTGAAATCAATTATGCATGATTGGAGGAACTTAGGAACAGTGACGTCAAAATTAATTAGAAAAAGTTCCGTTTTTTAAATGTTCAACTCATTCTCTTTTCACCACTTCCTAACGGTTTTCCTCGATTATGTTTAACAACATTCATTTGTTCTGCCAAGCTAATGCATACTGTCCTGCTTTTCTTCTTGCCCCCCTCTCCCACCTCCCAGTTATGCTGTACAGACTAGTTACAAATTTGCATAGTGCATAGTTTTATAACTTGAACTATGCTTAGTACTCAGCAGTCTGTGCTTAGAAAAAATTAACTGAGCTTTTAAACCTTAGTAGTACTATCTTGTCGAGGGACTTTTTAGAGTAATGCAAACCGCAAAGACGCGCTGCGGTCAAAATGCACATGGTTTTGTTTATGTCTACTTTGACCTCTTGATGTACATAGTATAGTAGAAAAACATCATTTAGAAAATCATCACTCCAAATTATCTCTTATATGGAAATAGTACTGTTTTCAGCTTTCTTGAAAACAGCCTAAGTAGTAACTAAGAAATAATATAAACAAAGTGTAGTTCTTTGAACTAAATGTAAAAGTTCTTCTGTAAGAGTGGTCATTAAAATTAAATGCAAGCATACTAGAACACTTGCTTACTCTGTACACTATTTTTAGCATAGATATTGTTGAGAAGAAATTATTTATAATAGTTACAGATGAACTTGGGTATTGAAGCTTATGCAGATGGGTATCATTTTTCTATTCACCTAGCTGTAGCACATTCTAATGTGTTTCAGCCATCTGAAGTTCAGTTTTTTGCTGCAACTACGCTACACACAAAGTTGCTGAAGTCATGGAACCAAATTCCTCCAGATCAATATGGCACACTGAAGAAAC
The DNA here is from genome assembly GCA_030765055.1 of Mantis religiosa. Classification (NCBI taxonomy): domain Eukaryota; kingdom Metazoa; phylum Arthropoda; class Insecta; order Mantodea; family Mantidae; genus Mantis; species Mantis religiosa. Next base: position 108,991,486 of record CM060956.1, on the reverse strand, counting down.
AGCTGCTGGAAGCCATCGCAAGCTACTCTCTTGGACCAAAAATTGTCCTCAACAGACTTTGTATTGCAGTAAGTATATAGAGGCAAATCAGATAAATATTTCCTTCCTAAGGTAAAAGTAGGTTAACAAAATGTAATTTTTATAACACTTAGTCTGATTTTTGAAAGAAGATACATGTATCTCCACGTGGAGAGCTGCAATGTTGCAGAGAAGCAGATAGCAAGCTATGCATATCCCCTTCTCTACTTGAAACATATAAACAAGTTAATATAATTTTGAGTCAAACTAATACTCAATGCTCCATTTATTGCTAGTATTTACCTAAAATGTGTTTTGTTAGGATCTTCCTAATATCATCAGCTGTTGTCGACTAATAGATATTGGTTTGGTGAACTCATTGGAGGTGACAGGTGCGTCTCTGTCGGTATCTTGATGAACTTGAAGTTTGGATTTTCTTCAAAGGTAGTGTTGAAATTAAACAATCTTCTTTCATATTTATGAAGACTTTTTCCCACGTGGTTAATGCTGCTGGACCTTGGACACTTTAATAAGTGGATTTCTCATTCTATATCATGATTCTCCTTCCAAAAATGGTACGCTACCGCCTATTTATCTATGTCTTTGTTCCTGATGTTCCTAAAATGCTCTTTAAGCCTACTGTTCAAGTTCCTTTTATTTTTGCCAATGTAAAAGTTGTCACAGCCTTTGCAGTTTATCCGGTATACACCTGATTTTTTGTCTGTGGGTATCTCCTTTGTATTGTGTGATTTCAAAGGGTGTTGTACACTAAATTTGTTCTGTGGGGCCAAAGTAGCTCTTTGAAGACTTTTTGGGAAAGGTGTGTAGCTCTGGGATGATATGTAAATTTTCTGTATGAATATGTGTTTGGAGGAATTTAGTAACAGAGACGTCAAAATTAATCTCAGAAACTATTTGTAGTTGGTTTAGAAAAAGAAAGCAACAGCATATTCAGTTCATTCACATATCACCCAAAAACATTTAATAAATTTAAAAAGATCTTCAAGGAACAAAATATCACCTTGGCACCTACTAATAGACACTCAATTTTAAAATTGCTAAATTCAAAGACAAAAGATGAAATCCCATCAGTTAACAGATCTGGAATATACCAGATAAGTTGTAAGAATTGTGAAAAATGCTACATAGGTCATACTAAAAGAAATCTAAAAACCAGAGTCAAAGAGCACTTTAGAAACATCAGATTGAAACAAGAAGATAAGTCAGCAGTAGCATTTCACTTTTGGAATGAAAACCATGACATTGATCCAAATCCAAAATTATTAAATGGAGTGATAAACCAAAATAAATTGACAACATGGGAGAACATATTCATATGGAAAAATAAGGATCGCGTAATGAACTTTGATATCCCACCAGTAGATAATTTGACAAAGAAGTTCATAGTTCCACCACCAGAGAGAGAGCAGACAAGAACAGATGCCAGTTGGAAAGAGATTGAAAATGGAGGCAAATGCCTTTGAAACTAGTCTCTCATAAATATAAACAAGGAAGTGACGAGTATTAATAAACCAACTACAAATAGTTTCTGATATTTCTGTATGAAGTTTCATTGCTGATTGGGGAAAGAGCAGTTACTTGTTTGCGTCTTTCTTGTCTTTTGAATTTATCAATTTTATTTTTTACCAATTCAGCACTGAATCCATTGTATTCTGCAATGTGAATGATATTGTACTCTTTGATATATTCCATCTTGTTTAAAGGTACATTAACAAGCCTGTAAGTTAAACTGTTGATAACAGCATGCTTGTGTTGTCTTGGGTTATATCCATCTGATTTTATGAAATTTTCTGTGTGTGTTTCCTTCCTATGTATGCCAAATTCAAGTTTAGTATTTTTTCTGGTAAGTTTTAAATCTAAGAAAGGGATTTCATTGTTTGTCTCTTTCTCTATGGAAAATTTCATCGCAGGATTTTGTAAATTAAGTAGTTTTAATGCATCATCCACTTGTTTTTCATTTACTATAGCCCAAATGTCATCTACATATCTATACCAATGTTTGAAAATTAGTGGGAATGCCTTTGTGATATGGGTTTCCAAAAAGCTCATGAAGAGGTCTGCCAAAAATGGGGACAATGGGTTGCCCATAGATAGCCCTGATTTTTGTTTGAAAATTTTTCTATTGAATGTAAAAAAGGACTGTTCAATGCAAATATTTGTTAAGTGAAGGTATTGCTCTATGGTGTTTTGGTCTAATTGTAGGGACTGAAGCCATATTTGCCATTAAATCCATTTTTATTGCTTCTTGGTACACTTGGGAACAAAGAGATTACATCAAAAGATACCATTTGGTTGGTAGAAGAAAATTGTAGATTTTTAGTTCTGTTGAATTCCAACGAAGTTTTAATAATGTGGCTTTCAAATTTTGGTAGCTCCTTAAATTTTTTGTTTAGCCATTTGGATAGTTTGTAGCAGGGTGTGATTATGTTGTTAATGATTGGGCGCATCTTATTTCCTATTTTATGAATTTTGGGTAATCCATATATGTTAGCCACTGTAGGGTCATCTGGTTTTAAAATTCGTTTAATTTCTTTTCGTATTGTGACTTTGTGGGTTTGTGAAATTAAAAGTCCAATTGCACAAACTCAAAATGTTCTTTATTTCCACCAAATTACAGTTGGAACACTTGCCGATTACACAGAATTACATAGCGCACACAATTACAATTCGCCAGTTCGTCTGTCACAGGTTCACTCTACACTCACAATTACGTACAACTCCTCTGATACACGTACACAGTCTTCCAGTCCGTTCACTAGCACGGCGCTCCTCACGGCTGCTCGCCAAGAACTGAACTGATTATTTTATCCTTGATTGTTTCATTTAACTGTTTTACACACATTTGAAGGGTCAGACTTTATTTCCTGGAATTCATCACTTGCCAATAAATCTATAATTCTAGAAATGTAGTCTTGTTTGTCCATGCTGACTGTCTTATTTCCTTTGTCTGCTTTCCTATAAACATCTTTTTTATTCAGATATTTAAGTATTTTCAAGTATGGTTTGGGTTTACCACTTTCCCTTTCTATTTTTTCTAATATCCTCCCACATTTGCTTCTAATTGCTGATTTCTGCCCAGTATTTAGACCCTCAGTAGCTACTTCAATGTCAACTTATAATCTTCTGTGTCATTGGAGAAATCTACGCAAGTTTTTAACCCTTTGTTTAAGAAACCTATTTCCGCATGTGTGAAAGTTTCATGGAAGAGATTTATTACTTCATTCTGATTCTGTTCGTTTGTAGGCTGGCATTTCGTGTTGTTTGCTTTCCCCAAGATTAAACCCTGCATTTTTCTATTTTGTTTTCGTGCTTTTTTGTTTACGCTTTTTGTTCTCGCCAGAATTTTGACCCGCAAGAGTTCACAGTCATAGTCCATGTCTTCGTGATAGTCCCCAGTTTTTTTTTTTTTTTTTTTAAATCTTATGAACAGGAAGGTGTCATCAACAAAACCATGCAACGTACAGGCATGACCAATAGTAAACAGGCCACGTTTACCTATAAGTTCTTTTACGGTACTTTCAAGTGTGCCATCAGTCCAGCCCTTTGACAGACCATGGACCGGCATTTACTCAGGTTTCATCTAACCACACTATTTCATGCAAGTTTTTATTTAGTATTTCTATTAAAAACAAAGCCCTTAGTACTACAATATCTGATCTTTAGAGTATTCAAATGTAACAGTATTGGAACACCACAAAGCGAAATAATTAAATTATAGATGAGTCATATTTATTACGCATCGGCTTCACTTACGTACCTATATTGAAGACATGTTTTGCGAACCATCGTTCGCATCATCGGCTCTAATGCGACTAAAGCTTGATCCAGTGGTGTGGGTAGTTCTGGAGTTGCTGCTGCCATCTGTTGATTTTGTGATGAATTTAAATGTGGGGTTGTCTTCTGGTGGGATTTCAAAGTTCATTAGTTGGTTTTTATATTTTTCTATATATATTCTCTCTCATATGACGAGTTCACTATGTTTTTGTATGTATTTTAGTAATTTGGTGCTATCTTAAATTTCATGATTTTCAGACCAGAAATAAGCTGCTATTGCAGACTTATCAATATTTTTGTATCTTAAGTGCCTAAAACGTTCTTTCTTTCTAGTGCCTATATTTCTTTTTGTCCTCCCTATGTAAATTTTTTCACAGTCTGTACACTTAATCTTGTAAATGCCTGAGTTTTCTTCTGGTTTTATCATATCAGTATTATTACTGTTAAGTAGGCTATTAATGTTGTAATTGTTTTTAGTGCCAATGTTATATTGTATTTCTTGAATATTTTTTGAAACATTTTTGTGGCCCAGGGGTGATAAGTAAATTTAGCAAATCTAATTTCTTATTTTATTGGTGAAAGAGCTGTGATCTGTTTTAATCTTTTTTGGAGTTTGAATAATTTTAGTTTTTTATCTACCAGGGTTTTTTCCATATCCATTTTTAATTGCAGTTTTAAAGATTCTATGGTATTCTTTTTGATATTTTGCTGGCTGAGGGGTAGATTTACTAATCTGTGTGTGAGACTGTTGATGGTGGCATGTTTGTGTGGAATTGGGTTGAAACTATTTGCTTTGATGTAATTATATGTGTGTGTTGCTTTTATATGAATATTAAATTCCAGTTTTTCATTGTTTTTTGTGATTTTATGGTCCAAAAAAGGTAGAGTACAGTCCTCTTCAGTTTCTACTGTGAATTGTATGCTGGGTTTTTGAAGGTTGAGTAGTTTCAAAGTATAATCTATTTGTTGTAGTGTACTATTGCAAAGATGTCTATGTTTTAAAAATATGAGGAAGGCTTTAGTTATATGTGTTTCGTAAAAGCTCATGTATAAATTGGCCAAAAATGGTGATAGCGAGCTTCTCATAGCCAGTCCTGAAATTTGTTTATAATTCTTTCCATCGAAAACAAAATAATTTTGGTGTATACGTATTTCAGTCATTGCCAAATATTCTTCTATTGTATTGACATCTAGGTTAATAGAAGTTAGCCATTACTTAAGTTGAATCAAAAGTTTGTCTACTGGGATGCTAGGGAAGAGGAAGTGGATATCAAAGGATACTAAAGTGTCTTGAGAGTTTAGTTTAAGATTTTGAATTTTTTGCGAAACGTGTCCTCAATATAGGTATTTAAGTGAAGCCGATGTGTAATAAATATGACTCATCTATAATTTAGAGTATTAGTTTCCTGTTATTTATATTTTGAACTCAACTCCCATATATTGGAGGACTTTGTTCTAAGAGCTAAGGCTTCGGACAGATAAAATCAGAAAAAATTCAATGCCACAGCTGGGATTTGAACCACGGATCTCCTGGTATCCATCTAGTTGCTCTTAACTATTGAGCTACCATGGCCAATGTGTCATCATGACATTAAATTCTCTAACTGACTCGTATGTTTCCCGGTAAACCACTAGGAGTTAACATATGCAGTGAGATAGACACCTTTTGTGGCATATCTTTTATATTTTTTAGTAAGTCACCACAAAAGTTGCATATCTGCATATCACACAAGTGCATATTGCACAAGAATTGCGTGTCCAAATGCACCATGATAATGCCCCTGCTCACACATTGTTGCTTGTGCACGAATTTTTGGCCAGAAACAACACACTTATGATGCCACAGCCACTTTACCCTCCAGACCTGGTCCCGTGTGACCTTTTTTGTTCGCAAAACTGAAGAGGCCCATGAAAGGATGACACTATGCCACGGTTGAGGAGATAAAGATGACATCACAGGAGGAGCTGAACAAGATCACAAAAAACAATTTTTTAAAGTGCTTCGGGGATTGGAAAAAATGTTAGCACAAGTGCATAATATCTGGTGGAGCTTACTTTGAAGGGGACAAAATAGATATTCATGATTAAATAAATAATTTTTTAAAAAACACAAAATTTGTGATACTTTTTGAACAAACCTCGTACAGTTCTCCTGATGGGGCGGCTTCAGCCATTTAGAGTAGAAATTGTTGTCTGCAGGAATTTCAGAATTCATAGCTAAGTCGTCATGTTTTTTTGTTAAGGATTTATTGTCTACATATCCACAATTCATTTTTATTCCTGTCGTTTTAACAGCTTTATGTAGGAGGTTAAACTATGGCGATTATTCCAAAAATAATGGGTCACTACTGATTTTTTGTTTGAGTGAGTTTGAAGTTACTGTAGTACTCTTTCATACTATGCCATGGCATAGTAGGCTAAGGCACCCTGCTTTGATTCCCTGCCATGGAATGTGCCCAGAATCAGTCCCACCTCTGGGTGGGCAGGGTGTTGATTTTAAGTTCTGAGTATGGGACCAGTGCCCACTCAACATGGGAGAAACTTGTGGAGCTAGGTAGTAGCCCTGGTTGCATAAGCCAACTTTCTGGCTGGATGTGCTGGGATGCTGACCATATCTCCACTCCTTATCAGTTGAATGATTGCCCACCTCCACCTTGCATATGTTGGCGTGATGTCGGCAGTCAGGTTGGCAGGCCTTGGCCCATAGGGCTGTTGTGCTGCGAGTAAAAAAAAAATGCTCTTTCATTTTGACATTACGATTTTTATCATTTTATCAATTTATATTTGGATGCAATCCAAACAATTAATTTGATATACTCTTTGTTTTGCTTTAGATATGATCATCCTTGAAAACATGCTAAAATAAATAACTTCACTTAAGTTAATTGATGGAAATTAATCATTTCTTCACACTAGCCATATACAGGCTAAGGTATTGGATTGATAGAGTTGACATGAAAAATTCAATGCCACGGCCAGGATCCAGTAGATCTGTGGTTCAAATCCCAGCCGTGGCATGGAATTTTTCATGTTGACTCTATCAGTCAAATAACTTCACATTTAAAGAAAAACTCATAGTACACCAAATTAACTATTTGGACTGTGACCAAATATATGTTGGTAAAACAAAAAGAAATCTCAATGTCAGAATGAAACAGCAGTTTATAAGTCAGCTGTGGCCCTTCATTTTATACACTTGAGGAATACTTAAGCACTTAAATAAAATATTAGATTAGTGTTGATTTTTATACAGATTTTGTGTAAAAGGAAATACAGAAGGTTTAGGCAATCTTATATTATTATATAAGATATAATAATATATTATTATATTATATTATATTATATTATTAAAACTTTTATCTTTTAGCATAAGTTAATTTTTAAATATAAAATTGTAATAATACATTTTACTGTATGTATTTTTAAAATGTACTATGTTGTATTAGACTTAATATTAATTTATAACATTTTCAACTATATTGTAATTCATATTTATATTTTTTTAAATTATTGTACATAAACTGTATTTTTGACGATGCCATAGTCTGCTTGACTCCTATGGCAGATACATAAATAAATTACTGCAGTATAACCTCTGGTATAAAACTTCAAAAATTCCAGGAATAAAAAGAAATGGACATATGGCAGAAAATCCTTATGAAAAAACACTAAGATTGAGTTATGAGCTTCTCTTCTAAAATTATTGACGCTTTCATTACCAGGGGAATTCTGATTATCAGTGAGGAAACTAGATATTTGAGCTAGTTGACAGTAGCAGACAGGTAAGCAACACATTCCCTGCTGTTAAGAAGGGGAATGAAGTCATTGAATGTTAAGTTGACACAGCTCTCAATTTCTTTCTAAAGTAAAATGTATGACTCTCTTCTCTGTTTGTAGATGAAGCAACTAATTTAAACAAATCATCGTAGTTCTTTAGGTACATCTGTAATATTCATTAAGTACGATTCAGATAACATTCCTTTTCAATGTTACTTTCTTAGGTAATTTTATATTCTATACTGATGCTGCAGTACTACGTTAGACTCATCTTGTAACAGTTATTTTTAATCCAGTCTCTGAAGGGAAAAGAATAATGTTAATTTGTTTTATAATGTTGTTAGGAATTTAAAAGTTTTTTGAATAATATTTAAGTGTTAAATAAAGTTTAAGAAATAAAATTATGTAATTAAAATAAAAAGATTGTATTGGTCACTACATATGACATCAATAAGTAATGTATAGTTACCATGGTGAAGGAAAAATCAATAATCTTCCTCTGAAAAGGGAATGAGTCATTCTAAATCTGAAAGCTGCAGAAGATGGACAAAAGGAACATGATTGTGACTTTCAGTGTGTAGGGAAATAAAAACTTTTAGTTTGAGATTGTAAAGGAAAAGAACGCTTCAAAAGTGCTTCATTCAATCATGTTACAACATGTCTTATTCACTTTTAACCCTGAATTAAAGATCAGTATTAAATTTTAGATGAGTCACATTTTTTACACATCTGCTTCACTTTCGTAAAGTGACGCAGATGTGTAAAAAATGCGACTCATCTAAAATTTAATAATTTTTCGCTTCACTGTGGTGTTCCAATACAGTTGAATCTCGATATAAAGATCAGTATGTTTTAAAAGGAATTGAATAATTCATATAATAATAATTTCATCTTTATTAAACCATTTTAGAGAATTGGAAGAAAGATATCAGTCTGAGATCACATGTGGGCATAAGAGTCGACATGTTCTAGCTGTGAAATAATCTTTTAATTTAGGGGCCCAAATGACCTTGTTGTCGACGGGCCCTTAAACACCACTCACTCACTCTTTTAATTTAAATTGAAAACAAGTGTGATAAACCCAAGTATAAAAAAAAAAAAAAAAAAAAAAAAAACAACAAGCATTGTCAAAGAACACTGCAACCTTAAGCAGAACAAAATGCCATATACTAAATTCTGGTACAAATGTCACTGCAATGTGGTGCAGAATCACACATTTGAAGAGTATATACTATACACAGTTGGAAAGAGGAGATGATGGCTTCTGAAACTAGTCCATCAAAAATATAAAATATAAGTGGCAAAGTGTCAAGAAAACTGACTACAAATAGTTCTTTCCAGTAAATTTGTTATTTTATATTTATTTATTTGTACATTATCCATTACAAATTCAGTACAATAAAATTTAACATAGAACATGCTGCATTATACCTCCTGTACAAATACATGAAATTGAATGACTCTAATATTTACTTGCTGACTCAGGTCCCCTGGCCTTTGGTTTTCCTGAGCAGCTTGATGTCATTTCTTCTTGACCTTTACTTCTTTTATCCTAATCCACTTTTCTCTTAACTTATATAAGAAATCTCCTATACTTAACTTTAAAGAGAGTCGATTAAAGACACTAGACAACACTTACTTTTAAATTTTTCCGGAACTAGTTTCAGAGGCTTTGCCTCTATCATCGGCCGGCTCTCGACTGGTTCTCATTGGTGTAGCTGACGATACCTTGTCACAGGTCTCCTCTGGTGGCGGCTCAAGGAACTTGCTGAACAAATCCTTCTGGGGGATGTCGAAATTGAATACTTTGTTCCTATTTTTTGAAATGAAGATTTGTTCCCATGTGGATAGTTCTTGTTTTCCTGATGTATGTTTCAGTAGTTTTGGTTCTGGATTTATGTTGTGGTTTTTTTCCCAAAAATGTGTGGCAACTGCTGATTTTTCTAATTGTTTATATTTTATGTTTCTAAAGTGTTCCTTTGCTCTTGTTTCTAAATTTCTTTTTGTTTTTCCAATATAAATTTGACTACAGTCATTGCATTCAATTTGATATATACCAGATTTTTGTTTGATGGAATGGCATCTTTGATGTTTGAGCAAATTAGGTTTTTTAAGGAGAAATGGTTGACTGGTGCTAGTTGAATATTTTGTTTTTTGAAGACTTTTTTGAATTTATCATAGGCCCATGGATGGTAAGTGAATTTTTTGAAAATCATATTAGTTTCTGTAGATGAGAGAGTTGTGGTTTCCTTTAGTAGCTTCTTCTTTTTTGCTAAGCTCACTTTTTTGTCCACTAATGATTTGGGAAAGTTATTTTTTTGTGCTATTTCAATTATTTTGTTGTATTCTGTTTTGTATTCTTCTGCTGTGAGAGGGATGTTTACCAGTCTGTGTGCTAAACTATTGAAGATTGCCTGTTTGTGGGATCTTGGGTTGTAGCCATTAGCTTTTATGTAGTTGTCTGTCTGTGTTGGTTTTCTGTAAATGCCAAAGTTTAGTCTGTTTTTATTCCTCATTATTTTTAGATCCAAAAATGGTAAATGCTCGTCTTTTTCTATTTCTACAGTGAATTTGATGCTTTTTTCTTGGATATTTAAAAGTTTTAGTGCATCACTGATGTGTTTTTTTGGTACTATTGCAAAGATGTCATCTACATATCGTTGCCAGAGTTTGAACATCCAAGGGAAACCTTTGTTGATCCTTATTTCTAATGCACTCATGTACAGATCGGCCAGGAAGGGTGATAGTGGGTTGCCCATTGCTAACCCTGAAGTTTGGTGATAATATTTTGTTTGAAACTGGAAGAAATTTTGTTCTATGCATAATTTGGTTAGTTCAATGTAGTCTGAAATTTCAGATGATGCCATTCCAAGTGATTTGAGCCATTTTTCTATCAACTCCCACCGTTGATAGAAAAATGGCTCAAATCACTTGGAATGGCATCATCTGAAATTTCAGACTACATTGAACTAACCAAATTATGCATAGAACAAAATTTCTTCCAGTTTCAAACAAAATATTATCACCAAACTTCAGGGTTAGCAATGGGCAACCCACTATCACCCTTCCTGGCCGATCTGTACATGAGTGCATTAGAAATAAGGATCAACAAAGGTTTCCCTTGGATGTTCAAACTCTGGCAACGATATGTAGATGACATCTTTGCAATAGTACCAAAAAAACACATCAGTGATGCACTAAAACTTTTAAATATCCAAGAAAAAAGCATCAAATTCACTGTAGAAATAGAAAAAGACGAGCATTTACCATTTTTGGATCTAAAAATAATGAGGAATAAAAACAGACTAAACTTTGGCATTTACAGAAAACCAACACAGACAGACAACTACATAAAAGCTAATGGCTACAACCCAAGATCCCACAAACAGGCAATCTTCAATAGTTTAGCACACAGACTGGTAAACATCCCTCTCACAGCAGAAGAATACAAAACAGAATACAACAAAATAATTGAAATAGCACAAAAAAATAACTTTCCCAAATCATTAGTGGACAAAAAAGTGAGCTTAGCAAAAAAGAAGAAGCTACTAAAGGAAACCACAACTCTCTCATCTACAGAAACTAATATGATTTTCAAAAAATTCACTTACCATCCATGGGCCTATGATAAATTCAAAAAAGTCTTCAAAAAACAAAATATTCAACTAGCACCAGTCAACCATTTCTCCTTAAAAAACCTAATTTGCTCAAACATCAAAGATGCCATTCCATCAAACAAAAAATCTGGTATATATCAAATTGAATGCAATGACTGTAGTCAAATTTATATTGGAAAAACAAAAAGAAATTTAGAAACAAGAGCAAAGGAACACTTTAGAAACATAAAATATAAACAATTAGAAAAATCAGCAGTTGCCACACATTTTTGGGAAAAAAACCACAACATAAATCCAGAACCAAAACTACTGAAACATACATCAGGAAAACAAGAACTATCCACATGGGAACAAATCTTCATTTCAAAAAATAGGAACAAAGTATTCAATTTCGACATCCCCCAGAAGGATTTGTTCAGCAAGTTCCTTGAGCCGCCACCAGAGGAGACCTGTGACAAGGTATCGTCAGCTACACCAATGAGAACCAGTCGAGAGCCGGCCGATGATAGAGGCAAAGCCTCTGAAACTAGTTCCGGAAAAATTTAAAAGTAAGTGTTGTCTAGTGTCTTTAATCGACTCTCTTTAAAGTTAATTTATCATAACAACACTGTTTTCAACACTTCCAAGAAAGTAATCTCCTATACATCTATTTTTCTTTTCTCCCATCCCCATTAGCATGCGTACCGCCAATATCTCTTTACTTACACTGTCCCATTTCTTATCCCATATTTTTCTCCTGTAATTTGTTACATTCTATCAGGTAATGAACAGTGCTCTCTTCGTCTCCACAAAATTCACCTATCCCTAAGTCATTACTTCTCAAGCCTTTTAAGTATAATATTCCTACTCTCATCCATGCTATGCCTTCTCTTCCAGTTTTGCCACGTTGATCTATATATTTTTCCCTACCCCATTCTGTCTTTAATTGCTTATAAAATTCAAGTATATACTAAATTCTTTTTTAACCTGCCTCCATTTTTGTTTTATCTCATATAATTAAGAGTATAAATCTCCTTGTATAAATGATTGTTCCCTCTTGGTCCTGTGTCTCTATCAATATACCTGTGTTATATGTCTTGTGCTATGTGAATATAAATCTTTATGAATCATTGAAAAAACTATTTGTAGTTGGTTTTTAACACTCTGTCACTTACCTGAACCACTATTGAAGTGGGTAACAAGTAGTAGTAAAATCTTTGTCTCTCCCATTCACTTATTTTACTGCCAACTTTGCAAGTGAATGACTAAAAGTTCCAGGTGACACATGACTTTTGGGTGATTAAATGTCTCAGCTGCAAATTTTTGATAGCAGAAAGTACCAATTGAGTTTTATATGACATGTTCTATTAACAAACCATTAAAATGTGATGACTGTAATAACATGCAATGAATGGGTGCACACTTTTAACTTAACTTACCTTTTAATTGCTAGCACCAATTAATGGGAGCAGCAGCTCTCCAAACTAGTCCTAGCAATTGTAGGGTAAATTAAATTGAAAGTGTGCATTTGCTCATTAATATTACTTTCATTGTCTCTAACTTCTGCACTTCCTGTTGATTGTAATGTGTTTGTATTAGTTGTGAAAGATAAGACAATGTAATTCTTTTTCAGTTATCAACATACATTCTTCACACTTTATTGGTGCACTGGCCGAGTGCAATAACTGAGTTACTAGTAATGTTTGAACCGTCCAATGTACCGTCTATCCCTCCGGAACGTACAGCTTGGATTCTGTTGGAAATTCTCACAGTGCTTCCAGAAGAGGTAAGTAAACCAGAGCATTAATCATAAGCTAAACAGCTTAACTTTATTATTACATTAAACTTTGTACAGCAAGAGTATGTCACATGCTTTTGTTCTCCCGATGACAAAGTTTAGTGACTTATGTTTTTGTGTTGGTTTCTCTGTTAACAAAAGTGCATGATTAATAATTTTTTTGGTGGTAATGTGTACTTCTTAAGTTTACCCATTTATGCACATATGCCACATTCGTTGATTTAAGTTTGTTTCTATGAAGACTATGTGACCATTATTCTTCAAGATATTTTGATATAATAAAATTGTATCATCTGTTATCTGATGGTTAGCATGCTAGTCTCTAAAACCAAATGTCCACGGTTCAGTTCCTGATTAGAGGGTGGACATGTTTCTGTAACCAAGATTATTTCCAATTTTTGTTAGTCTGGAAATACAAAGAGAGTATGAATGTGTTTGTGAATTTAAAGACAACCCAAAGTAAAATATCAAAATACCACAGTAGTAAATCATTGAATACTGTTACCAAAGAGCAATTGTTCCATTGGTAAAGTTAATATCTGATGTTATGGCATTAGATGTTAAGAGCAGTAATAAATGCAACCCAAAAAGAAAGAAAGAAGAAACTGACCCTTGAATGAGCAATTGCAAAGATAGTTTGATTATACTTCTGTTGTAGAAAAGGGATACAAGATTCCGAAGTAATAAATGCGTTGCTACATGCTGGCTCTTTGCATGATGTGAGAAACAAATGAATGGTGACCAAACACTTGAAATTTGTTAATGTTTAAAAAAATTTAAACTAGTTACATAGATAGAGTCAACTTCAAAAATTCAATGCCACGGCCAGGATTTGAACCACGGATCTGCTGGTTTCCATCCAGTCGCTCTTACCCATGATCTACCATGGCCACTTGCCATCATGACATTAAATTTTCCAATTGACTCATATATTTTCTGGGTAAACCACTTGGGGATTTCGCATCCGAGATACACCGTTTGTGGAGATTTACTGTTGTAAGTACTTGAGTCCCAGGCTTCATCATTTAACTCTTGTTATTTAAGGTAATTGATGGAAATTATTCATTTCTTCACACTAGCCGTCAATTGAATTTAATGTCATGACGGCTAATTTCTCATGGTAGCTCAATGGGTAAGAGCGACTGGATGGAAACCAGGAGTTACGTGGTTCAAATCCTGGCCATGGCATTGAATTTTTTAAGTTAACTCTATCTATCCAAAATCTTAGCCTGTACACGGCTAGTGTGATGAAATGATTAATTTCCATCAATTAACTAAAATAAGAGTTAAATGATGAAGCCTGGGACTCAAGTACTTACAATAGTAAGTCACCACAAAAGGTGTATGCTCTACCAACTGAGCTCTAGGGCCAGCCCAAGTTGTACAGTTTGTTAGTTGTGCAAATGTCTTAAACATGATATCATCCAAAATTGTTAAGAGCTCTTTTCGGGTAAATCAAAAGTATTGACAGTTTTTACAGTGATGGAAAATTTTCTTGGAAGATGTCAAACTTAAAAATCAAGTTAGGTATTTTTCTGACATTTTGTTTTTGCGTTATGCTGTTAATATACAATAGACCTTTTTCTAAATATTGCCTTTTTATTTTATTCTTTGTTTTGTTACTTTTTGTATTGTAATTCAATGAAAAATTAAGGGAAGTCATTTGGAAATTATAGTACAGCAACTTTTTTATTGCCCATCTCGGTAGCATAGACGGTGGCGTGTCTGCTTCATGTTCAAGAGGTCCTGAGTTCGAATCTTGGTCAGGGTGACTTACCTGGATAAGGTTTTTCCCCGGGTTTTCCCTTATCTTAAAAGATGAATGTTGGATAGCTCTAAGCTCTACGGACCCTGGGGTCATTTGAGCATAATTTCACCCATTCCATTCGTCTGATCTGACTTAATGTTGGAGGATGGAAATTTCACAAAAAAATACTTTATTTATACTTTGTTGTTTAAGTCCCTTATTTTATCAAAATTTAGCATTTAGATTTTATGAAAATCATAATTTTTGCTGTTATTATGTTTTTGAAACAGAAGTCATAGTCACCATTCCTTTATTTGTGATGTTTTAATGGAAAGAATATGAAATAAAACCAGCTCGTAGCAACCTGGTTTTTAAACATTTGACAATTGCTTCAGTCTGCTGTCATCCTTGTAATTGCAAAAGTATTTTTAATGAGAAAATGTCTGCTGTGATCATCTTGAATATCTGGAGAAAATTATGCTTTTGTATGAGCAATAGCTCTTAGAAAAGTGGTTGAGAAATCAAATGAATCTAATAAAACAGATTTTTTTCTTAATAAGATGTGTTCAAATTTTATCGTGTTACAGTATATAACTGCAAAAAAGAAATGGTGTTAATTCCTTTTATTTTTAGTTTCAGAGTTCACATCTTGCACAAAATCAGAAGGGACTTATTAGAAATGAACTGCAGAAAAATGTGTCACAAGGTAAACATTCTTTTCTTTAGAGTGAAAATCAAATACAATGACGTAGTTTATGGTTTGAGACATGTATGTTTGTGATTTGTAGTGTTAAATCTCATAGACAACATATTGTCTAATGATACATCATCTGGAGATGGTGAGATTGCAGCAGAAGTCAAACAGCAGGCTGTATCCTGTGCTGGAGCATGGCTGCAACTCGGGGTTCCATTACCAGACTGTGAGAAGATTGCAGATCATTTGATATCTGCTGTCTTTACTAATTCATCTTCACAAAATTTTCAGCAGATTGGGTGAGTTGAGAGCTAGTTGCATTTTGTAAATGTTTATGTTCTCTACCATATATCGGTAATGTATAGGAATTATTCTATTTCAATGAAAAATGTTCTATCCAGAAATACATACTTTGAGGCTCCCTGAATAAAAAAGGGAAAGATCCATATATACAATAAACTTTCAGTTTAGTGGACCCAAAGGGAACCCAGGAGTTCTTTGGAAAATTGAAAGTCTGTTAAATTGCAAAATGAATGAAAATGAAACAAAAACAATTGAAACTTCTTTTTTGATAGAGTCAACCTGAAAAATTCAATGCCATGGCCGGGATTTGAACCACGGATCTCCTGGTATCCATCCATTCGCTCTAACCCATTGAGCTACCATGGCCAACTTGCCGTCATGACATATTCTCCATTTGACTCATATATTTCCCCGGTAGACCACTAGAGGCTATCGCATTTGAGATACATTGTTCGTGACGACTTACTGTCGTAAGTACTTGAGTCCCAGGCTTCATCATTTAACTCTTATTATTTTTAGTTAATTGATAGAAATTAATCATTCCTTCACACTAGCTGTATATAGGCTAAGTACAGTACACGCAAGATAAGTTGAGCACTGGATTTATGTTGTGGTGCGGGCAGAGGGGAAGAACCGAGAGCCAATGCTCTTTTGTTCCTGCAGTGTGGCCAACCTTGAAAAACACAGTTCAGCAAAATAGCGTGTAAGATAAGCGAAGATATCACAAGTAACATTGCATCCTCTGAAAACATTCCTTAGTTTTGCCCATGCCAGCTCAATTGCATTCAGATCACAGAGGTAGACGAATAATAATGTTGATGTGTGTTTGGAGGAATTTAGTAACAGTGACGTCAAAATTAATATAAAAATTATTTGTGGTTGGTTTATTGACACTCGTCACTTACTTTTTCATATATTTATGAGAGACTAGTTTCAAAGGCCCTGGCCTCCATTTTCAATCTCTTTCCAAGAGATCTCTTGGAAAGAGATTGAAAATGGAGGCCAGGGCCTTTGAAACTAGTCTCTCATAAATATATGAAAAAGTAAGTGACGAGTGTCAATAAACCAACCACAAATAATTTTTAGAATAATAATGTGTCCCCTTTGAGAGCCATAACATCCACGAATATTCATTAAAATCATTTTCAAGTAAATGCTGATGTACAATACCATACACTCGTAACAAGGATAAACTGGCAATTCGAGCATGCCATACGAGCCTTTATGAAGGAAGCTTTAACTACAAACTGATGTTATATAATAAGCTTCCAAATTCATTTAAACAAGCTGCATCATTAAAACACTTTAAGAATAAGATTAAGAAATTTTTGCATGCACACTGTTTTTATACGGTTAATATATTTTTAGAACTATAACCACGTAAATGAGCATGGGGGCATAGTGCATTCACAAAACTGTAATATTCATATTATGATATTTCTTGTAGTAAATTAGTCTATGCAAAGACCACATAAAACCATAGAAAAGCTGCTTACTGTGTATATTTTTAGTAATCAATTTGACTTTATGTATATACTGTATTTATACATTTTGACGTGTCTCATAACATGTATATGTTGCCAAGGTCAAACTAAAATTCTAATTCTAACATATGATTGTTGTAAGCTGGTTAGCTAATTAACCTCGGAATTGATCAAAATGAAATATGGCGGACATGATAAAGCTTAGCATATTAGTCACTAATCTCTGTTTCATATAACCTTGCCCCGCTGACATGTATAACTCTGCGTACAACTACCCTCCCCCTCTATGCGGTGCCTCCCCATCACATTTAAAACTGCAGTAAACATCATAATAATTGCCAGGAAGATAGATAAAATTATACAAATAAGAATATGAAGGCATGCAAAAATACAAGTTTATAATGAAACTGAGCAAGTTGAAACTGAATGAATGAGCAATGAAACTAAAAGAAGTTTATGATGAAAGGCCTTCAGCCTTTTTCACTGGGATTTTTTAAAACCAGCACACATACCTTGCAAAAATTTTTGTCTTTCAGTCTTAAAAGTTGTGTCACGCCATACTTGTTGTGTGTCCTTCATTCACCCAAGTTTCGTCAAGGTAGTATGTTTTGCGATTTGTATCTTGGTACAATCTGATTGTCCTTAAATAACGTCTTCGCCACACAGCAATATTGCCCCTGGAGTGGTAAGTTTTCCTGTTGTCTCAAATGTCATCATGTCGCAATGTTCTTACGCACCTAACACTCACACCTGTAAGTTCACAGCACAGCTGTTCGACTTCTCTCACTGACAAAGCCGGATTCTTCTATGTGCATGCACCACTTCTTTTTTCGCCGCTTTGTAAAGGTTTTCCCTTGCGATACTTCAGCGAAAAACTGGCGGTACACTCTGCCATTATACATATAATACTAAGTACACGCGGAATGAACGACCAATAAAATAATATAGCTCTCGCAATCGGCACAACACGCCTTCGAATGGCGTTATGTGACTAATGCAGTTCAAAACAAGGTCAGTGATAAAAGTCATATAAACAAATATGTCATCACTACCGCTAAATCACATGCTATTGTGCCATGTGAAACACGTGCTTGAGAGCAAAGGAACCTCCTCTTTACTTTGTTTAAGAATTAACATGCACTTCAGATAAATCAACTCTGTTGCATAATATATTTAATCCAAACAGTTACGAAAATATAAATTTGACAATTCTCTTCCAACATATAAAAATATATCGCCATGTTAAATAACGAACTAATTTTTACCGCACAACAGTCTATACCACAGCAGCAGCCAAATGAAAGATGATTAGGTCACGTGACCGCTAACAGATACGGGAAAGCTTATGTGAAACAAGGATTAGATGTCAGTGTATAGCGCATTTCAAATTTCAAAGTTGTCATCTATATTTACGGAGTTAAACGAAACTTACCAAATGAGGACTTGGAACCCGATCGCTCTTCTTATCGTGCGCATATAGTATATATACCTTATTGACTCATATGGTAGCTCAATGGGTTAGGGCGACTGGATGGAAACCAGAAGATCTGTGGTTCAAATCCCGGCCATGGTATTGAATTGAATTTTTCATGTTGACTCTATCAAAAAAAAAAATAACCTTAGGCTCTATATGGCTAAATATAAAGAAATGATTAATTTCCATCAATTAACTAAAAACAATAAGAGTTAAATGATGAAGCCTGGGACTCAAGTACTTAAGTCTCCACAAACGGTGTATCTCAAATGCGAGAGCCCCTAGTGGTCTACCGGGGGAATATATGAGTCAAATGGAGAATTGAACGTCAGGACGGCACGTTGGCCATGGTAGCTCAATGGGTTAGAGCAACTGGACAGAAACCAGGAGCTACGTGGTTCAAATCCCAGCCATGGCATTGAATTTTTCATGTTGACTCTATCTATCAAAGATCTTGGCCTATATACGGTTAGTGTGAAGAAATGATTAATTTCCATCAATTAACTAAAATAATAAGAGTTAAATGATGAAGCCTGTTACTCAAGTACTTACGATAGTAAGTCGCCGCAAACGGTGTATCTCGAATGCGAGAGCCTCTAGTGGTCTACCGGGGAAATATACGAGCCAAATGGAGAATTTAATGTCAGGACGGCACGTCGGCCATGGTAGCTCAATGGGTTAGAGCGACTGGACGGAAACCAGGAGATCCGTGGTTCAAATCCCAGCCATGGCATTGAATTTTTCATGTTGACTCTATATATCAAAGATCTTAGCCTATATACAGCTAGTGTGAAGAAATGATTAATTTCTATCAATTAACTAAAATTTTCTGTACATGTTTGTGTATTGTCATTGAACAGCATATCTGACCATAAAAATGAAAATAATAAAAGTAAAATAAAAAATTGAAATAAGTATTAAACTTTGTATTTAAATTCAGTATCTTCCAAAGATGTGACTTATTTTTCAAGAAAATTCTCCATCCTGCTTTGAACAGTCTTTCCAGTGCAGTTTCAATTTTTGTTGCTTTACCTTCTCTTTGAGATTTT
This sequence comes from Mantis religiosa, assembly GCA_030765055.1. NCBI lineage: Eukaryota > Metazoa > Arthropoda > Insecta > Mantodea > Mantidae > Mantis > Mantis religiosa. Next base: position 108,971,751 of record CM060956.1, on the reverse strand, counting down.
ATTGAGACCTCCTACAGCACCTATAATTATTACCTTTTGTACAGTGGCAGACCATAAATGTCGTATAAAAATTTAATCCCCTAAAACACAATTTATTTGTGGTTCCTTTTTTCATTGTGTGTTCATTTCCAAGGTATTAATTTGAAAGTTTCAGTACTTTGTCATTTTCTAAAGTCTGTTTCTATTGAGCTGATTCCTGCAATGTCGTGAAAAGATACAGAATTTTATGGCCAGCTTATAATGATTCACTTTCAAACATCTAACAAAGTTGTTAAAGCCTTTGCCGTACTTTAAAACATTTTGTTGCCTAACTTGTCCAAATCATTGTCAGAATATTTTTGAGCAGGCTTTCTCTTCATTTTCAGTTGATCGGTCGACTGGCTATTGTCTGGTATCTGTTTGCTCCTTCCCTTAGTGTATGACCTGGTGTCGTTCATATTGGTGAGTCGTACAATGTCATTTGAAGCCCGTATTTCAAAATTCATTACTTTAAATTCTTCCACACTGTTAATTCCAAATTATTCTTGGCTAGCAGACAAGTAAGTGAGGTATATTGACATTGTATAAAAATAAAGTAGATGGCAGAGCATGATGCATATTGACATTCACGAGCGCTTTATTTGCTGTTATCTTGTTCACCATAAGAGCAGAATATTTGTACCATATTTATGTGAATCTAATGGGCACTCCTATTTGAAACTTAAAATTATGAAAAAAGGGTTTGTATCGAATCTAATGTGCATCAGTGACAGAATATTAGGTAAATTTATATTGAGGAATTAATCCTTAAAGAATTAACCCTTTTAAGTACATTACTCCGGCATATAGTTTTTAATTAATTAGAGCCAACTGAAAAATTCAATGCCATGGCCGGGATTTGAACCACAGATCTCTTGGTTTCCGTCCAGTCGCTCTAACCCTTTGAGCTACCATGGTCAACATGCCGATGCGACATTAAACTCTTCAATTGACTCATATTTTCCCGGCAAACCACCTTAGAGTTCTTATACTTGAGATACACATTTGTGGCGACTTACTATTGTAAGTACTTAAGTACCAGGAATTTTATCGCTGTATATTTTAATGTAAATTTATATTGAGGAATTGATCCTTAAAGAATTAACCCTTTTAAATACATTACTCCGGCATGTTGGCCATGGTAGCTCAAAGCGTTAGAGCGACTGGACGGAAACCAGGAGATCCATGGTTCAAATCTCGGCCGTGGCATTGAACTTTTCAGTTGGCTCTAATTAAAAATATTAGATATTTTATTTAAATTTATTTTATGCAGCAAGGAATTTATCTTATACATAAACAATCAAATTATGAATTGAAAGTGCCCTATTGTTTGGTGACACATTGTTATAGCAGAAAATTCGTGGACATGAAAAGTAGAGAAAACATTCAAAATGAATTGAGGTTAATACAATACGATAAATTACAAGCATGAATAATCATTATTCACTAATGCTTTCATCACAGGAATCCTTGGAAGTGGACGAGTCCATATCAGCAACAGGTACATTTCCTCTCTCCCTGTCATTCTCACTGCCATCCAAAGCATTCCGCTGAAACGTTTGTAGTTTGTCCTCAAAATCTGCAGGAAGCTTCTGGCACATTGTTGTACAGTATCTTAGAGATAAATAGTCTGCTTCATGAAACGCTCCACCCATCCACTGGTAGCCTTAAGCTCTTGTTTTGGAATACCAAGAACTTTTTTGTCAGCTTTCTTTTGTGTAGTGTCATTAGTCACAGGTAGCCCATTATTGCTCCTTTCCTCTTGAATTCCAACACTTTCTCATCAACTTCAGGATGTCTTCCTTTGCGAGGACAAGTAAATTTCTTCATACTAGCTTTAGTAGCAAATAATGCTAATTTTTGTTTTCGCCACAAGCAAACGTTATTCTCTGATACATTGAACTCCTTTCCTGCCTTTCTATTACCATTTTTTCAGCATAAAGGATTACCTTATGCTGTAAAGAAGCATTGTAAGACGTTCTTCTCTGTTTGCCCTGCATATTGTAACTAAAATTGCTTCCTTTTCCCCCTTCTCAATAATAGTGTACTTCCATGGCATTCAAACCAATGCTCAATAATAGCCTAAAGATAAATGAACTCCAGCAATCCATAGTGACGTAATAAACAAAAAACAATGAAGTTACTGGCATTCTATGTAACAGATGTACACTCAAATCTAATGCGCACCACAATTTTGAGTACCATATTTGCACAAAAAAAGGTGCACATTAGATTCGCGAGTGCACTGGCATACAATAAATGATGAAACAAATAAAGCACTTGGGAGCTGTGCGTTCGTGCATGTAAGAGAGAGAGAGAGAGAGAGAGGGGGGGGGAAGGTTAGTCAATTATTATTATTATTATTATTATTATTATTATTATTATTATTATTATTATTATTATTATTATTATTATTATTATTATTATTATTATTATTATTATTATTATTATTATCATCATCATCATCATCATCATCATCATTATTATATGCAAATGTAAATTACCATTGCAGCTGCCTGTTTTGTAGCTTGATACAAAAGGTATTTTGATTCTCTGTTCTTACTCCTTGCTACAATATTCAATCATGTTATATATGATTTGTCATGTCTGCCAATACATCACAGATCCAAAAGATGTGTTTGCATCTGAACAAAGTGTACTGTCTAGTCACCACAAGAAGGCAAGTGGGGTCTGAAGGAGAGGGGCTTCTTGAACTATTTATCTGCTTTTGTAGTGGATCTGTTTACAATGAAAGTGTATGAGAGTACATATGAGTCACTCATGCTGCCAGATCTAATGCTCGTTTCAGTAACTGCAGTGATAGGTATTATGTACTGTCTACCCACCACAAGGCAAGGGGGGAAGGAAGAAAGGGGGGCTTGAACTATTAATCTGCTCTGTTAGTGGATCTGTTTACTATGAAATAAGTGTATGAGAGTACATATGAGTCACTCATGCTGCCAGACCTAAGGCTCGTTTCAGTAACTGCAGTGATAGGTATTATGTACTGTCTACCCACCACAAGGCAAGGGGGGAAGGAAGAAAGGGGGGCTTGAACTATTAATCTGCTCTGTTAGTGGATCTGTTTACTATGAAATAAGTGTATGAGAGTACATATGAGTCACTCATGCTGCCAGATCTAATGCTCGTTTCAGTAACTGCAGTGATAGGTATTATGTACTGTCTACCCACCACAAGGCAAGGGGGGAAGGAAGAAAGGGGGGCTTGAACTATTAATCTGCTCTGTTAGTGGATCTGTTTACTATGAAATAAGTGTATGAGAGCACATATGAGTCACTCATGCTGCTAGATCTAATGCTCGTTTCAGTAACTGCAGTGATAGGTATTATGTACTGTCTACCCACCACAAGGCAAGGGGGGAAGGAAGAAAGGGGGGCTTGAACTATTAATCTGCTCTGTTAGTGGATCTGTTTACTATGAAATAAGTGTATGAGAGTACATATGAGTCACTCATGCTGCCAGACCTAAGGCTCGTTTCAGTAACTGCAGTGATAGGTATTATGTATGGGTAAGTTATGTGACAACACTTTTCTATTTTAGATGAACTGAGCATCCTTATCATATCCAGATGGCAAGCATTAACACAGCACAAATGATTACTTTACACATTCCTCTACCTTGGGTGGTCAGTACATAGACTGACTTGCTGTATGTGTGCAAATAGGCTTGCATAAACAACTTTGTTGTTATACATATTTTCTGATGAGTTTCACCGCTTTGCCATGTAGTAGAGAAATTCATATGCATGTAACACATCAAAATTTGTTCTTAATCCTATTCTGCAATAAGATTTGTCATGTTACAGGGTAGCAGAACAAGCCCTGGAGGCATTAACCAACATGGCAACACACCCAGAAACACACAAATACCCATCAACTTGTCTCCAACTTATCGCCAAGCTGTTGCCATTGCAACAGGTCATTGAGCAACAAAAGGAATGTGCAGAGACCTGGGATCAGGTCAGTGGACCTATAGCTCTTCTTTTAGAACTACTGTATTTATTCTTCATGGCTTATCACTGTGCCACTGTTTCAGCTGGTGTTAAATACATTCAGCCTGTTCATATCCATAGCAGAGACCCATTCTCGATTGCTGCTAGACTGTCTGCTACAAGAAGGTGATAACAAGAACAACATCATGCAGCTTATACATCTAATACTACAGTGTAGCAACAGTCCTGGTGTGTACCCCATACATGAGACTACAAGCCAGTTAGCATTGAGCTTCTGGTACATTCTACAGGTACAGTTTTTGTACTGATATCAGTTTTTACTTTTTAGCCCTATTCATAGCAGGTAGAGGAAGTATTTTATTCCACAAAAAAAAAAAAAAGGATATAAAACTTTACAAAAACATTATTTTTGAACCGTCTTACTTCATAAAAAGGCATTTTTAGGAAAAGTTGTGTATGTATTTCAGTACAAGTGCATCCTAGCCTCAGATCCATTGGACAGTGCTCCTTCCAGCATAAATATCTCTATATTCTTATGAGTAGGACTATAATACAGTGAAGCATAAGATTAATATAATTTGGAGTGGAACTAGTACTCAATGCTCCATATATTGCTAGTTTTTACCTAAAACATATTTACATGTTAGGCCTTCCTAACATCCTCAACTAATATCAACTGTTGAATTTTGATTTGGTGAACTCCTTGGAGGCAATAGGGGCATCTTTGTTGGTATCTTGATGAAGTTTGGGTTCTCTTCAATGATAGCATCAAAATTGAACAGTTTTCCTTCATATTTCTTTATAAATATCTTTTCGCACGTGGTTAATGCAGTTGGACCCTGGACACTTTTTAATAAATGGATTTACTGTTCTATATCATGATTATTATTCCAAAATTTGTGCATTACTGCTTATTTATCCATTTCTTTGTTCTTGATGTTCCTAAAAGGTTCTTTGAGCCTAATGTTCAAATTCCTTTTAGTTTTGCCAATGTAAAAGTGCTCACAGCCTTTGCAATTTATCCAGTATACACTTAGTTTTTCTCTGTGGGTTTCTCTTTTGTATTACAAAAGTATTGTATTGTATTTCTCTTTTGGAATTACGTAGTACAAAAGTATTATTTTAGTATTATATTAGTATTTTGTATTACAAAGTATTGTATTTCTTTTTTGGAATAACATAATAAGTCGACAACAGCTGATGATGTTAGGAAGACCCTAACGAAATGTGTTCTAGGTAAATACTAGCAATAAGTGCAGCATTGATTACTAATTCGACTCAAATTATATTAATTCTGTGCTTCATTGTATCATAGTCCTTACACATTGGAATATAACCATGTTATTTACAATACAAAAGAATAGAAAAATTTAAATATAAACTATGTAAATGATCGAGATTTAACTGTATTGGAACACCACAGTGAAGCGAAGAATTATTAATTTTTAGATGAGTCGTATTTATTACACATCTGCTTCACTTTCGTGCCTATTTTGAGGACATGTTTCGCAAATCATCGTTTGCATCTACGGCTCTTATGCGACTCATAAGATTTCTTATCCTAAGTTTCTCTTTGCTATAATTCTGCTCAATATATATCTTTGTACCCTTCAATTTCTTAGTGTTTTGCAGTATTTGCCATTTCTTCTTCATTGTGGCTATTTTAACAACTATTGGCCTGGGCTTACTTGCCTTTCTCCCTAGTCAGTCCACTATTTCCCATCCATACAGCGTTATCTCCAAACTTTTCTGTATAATCTCTGCTACAATGTCGTATAATCTTCTATTCTTATCTTCGTCTACTCTGAAAATAACATTATTTTTCCGCTGCCCATTTTCATATTTCTTTTTGACATTTTCCAATTGGCGTCTGCATTCTCGTATTTCTTTATCCACCTCTTCTTTTAACATTTTTATTACTTTTTTCAATTGTTCTGTATTGCAATCCATCTTCGCACCCAATTTATTCTCCATTTTTCTTAGTTCCTTCATCTCATCGGTTACTCCTTTATCCATTTGCTCCAAATCCGCAGGCCATGGATTCAACTTGATACCGCCAATTATTAGTAGCACCAACATTATCACTACTAACCAAGATTGCTTCCCCGTTTTTGCCATTTCTTTTCTCATTTTACCACATTTCCAGTTCCTAAAAGCGTTGCATCCAATTCTCAATCTGTATATTTGAAGTTCTACTCCCATGCTTGCTTCCGCGGAGCTCCCATTACACACGTCCGCTCGCCGCTGCGGCTGACTAAGCACTCAGTTGTTTATAATGGCGACTGACTAAGCACTCAGTTGTTTATAATGGCGGCATCATGTGTTGGTGAAATGTACTTCCAGAGGGTACTTGGTGGTGGTAAATCAAAATTCATTAACTGTCATTATCAAATTGTAGATGAGTCGTATTTATTACACATCTGCTTCACTTAAGTACCTATATTGAGGACATGTTTTGTGAACCATCGTCCACATCATTGGCTCTAATGCGACTAAAACTTGATCCAGTGGTGTGGGTAGTTCTGGAGTTGCTTAATATCATACTCCAACAACCCTGAAGGGTTCATTGCAGATATTGAAGTAGCAGTAGAAGGCTTAGAGGCAATGGATAAAAATATAATTAGGAAAAAATCTACATCTATATTGGAAAACTTAGCAGATAAAAAACCAGGTAAACATATGAAACAAATTAAGATAATTAAATCATTAAGAAAAAAGGATGTAATCTTCTCAAGTGCTGATGAAGGGAACAAAATAGTAATTTTAGACACAGATACATACAAGGAAAAAATGTTAGATGTACTACACAAAAAGAATTCAAATCTACTCAACCAATGCATAAAAGATTTGCACAAAACCATCAATAGTAGTAAAATTTTAACAACTGCAGAAAAAAATCTACTTAGGCACTAGGAAGAAAGAACATTTTAGTCACTTAAGATACAAAAATGTTGATAACTGCAATAGCAGCTCATTTCTGGTCTGAAAATCATGAAATTGAAGATAGCACCAAATTACTAAAATATGTACAAAAACAGTGAACTCATCATATGGGAGAAAATATACGTAGAAAAACATAAAAACCAACTAATGAACTTCAAAATCCCGCCAGAAGACAACTTACGTTTAAATTCATCAAAAAATCAACAGGTGACAGCAGCAACTCCAGAACTACCCATACCACTGGTTCAAGCTTTAGTCACATTAGAGCCGATGATGCGAACGTTGGTTCGCGAAACATGTCCTCAATATAGGTATGTAAGTGAAGCTGATGTGTAATAAATACGACTCATCTATAATTTAATAATTGTTTCGCTTCACTGTGGTGTTCCAATACAGTTAAATTTTGATTAATTAACTGTCGTTTATTTTCAAAATTAAGATCTTTGAAGATGTATCCAATTCTGTTGCATTACTTGATGGTTTGAGTATTGTAATGTTCAGTTTTTATTTTATGGTTGGTCATCCAGAAATGGTGTAAAACTGCAGATTTATCCATTTGTTTGTACGAGGGCTGTTCAATAAAGAATGATCACAATTTTTTTTTGACAACATACCTTTACTCATCCTCATAATTTTGATGGTCCTTCTCAAAATAGTCTCTCCTGAATGCGATGCACTTGTCCCAGCATTTTTGCCAGTCTTCAAAGACATGCTGGAAATAATTTCTTTAGAGATCCTTCAAAATCGCCTCCGCAGTCTTCACCACTGCATCTGATGATGGATAATGCCTCCACGAAGGCGTTTCTTCAAGTTAGGGAATAGAAAAAAGTCACATGAGGCTAAATCCGGACTATAGGGAGGTTGAGGGATGCACTTCACATTGATTTTTTGCAAGATATTCAGCAAGAACATTGGCAATATGCGGCTGCGCATTATCGTGGTGCAGAATCCAGCCAGCTTCACGGAAATGTGGCACCCAATGAAATGTTTAGTATTTCAGAAAGTGATCTTAAGGTAATTCGTCGACCCTCTCTCACAATGGCAGCAGTAGTGTTAATGTTTTCTTCCGTAAGAGCAGTAACTGGAGCACCAGGTCCACCTTCCTTTGAAATTGGTTGTCTTCCCTCTTTAAACATTTTAAACCACCTTTGAGCTATGCTGTAGGGAATAACAGACTCTCCATAGGCATCCTGTAACATTGTATAGGCCTCTACTGAAGATTTGTTGAGACGAAAGCAGAGTTCAAAGCCACATATTGTTCCTCGCACGTTACCTCCATTACAGCAGTAGGCGATACTGAATATGTCTGAACTTGCCTGGTTCTCACAGGCGGGAACCAGAAGTACCAACAATGAAACTACTATGGTGTGTTTGTTTCACATTAAGCTAACAGAATATAATAAGATTGAATTTTAGTGCGAAAAATTATGACCATAAAAATTTATGATCATTCTTTATTGAACAGCCCTCATATTTTAAGCATCTCATATGTTCTTTTAGTTTTGTTTCCAGATTTCTTTTTGTTTTTCCTATATACATATATTTTATTACAATCGGAGCAATTGTTTTTGTAAATTCCAGCTTTTTTATTTTGTGGTATAGGGTCTTTTAATCTATTATAAAGTAATTTCTCTAAAATTTCTCTATGCTAAATTTGTTCTGTGGGGCTCGGCTAATGTTGTGTTTCATAAAAATCTTAAATTTGTAAAATGCTTTTGGATGATATGTGAATTTCTTGAATTTAAATTGTTTTTCTTCTTGGAAGAGATTTGTGGTATCTTTGATAAGCTTCTGTCATTTAAATTTTGTAATTTTCTTGTCGATTGTTACTTTGTTGAAACCATTGTTTTGGTCTGTGTTTACTATATGTTCACATTCTAGATGATATTCTTGTTTGTTCAGAGGAGTGTACACCAGTCTGTGTGTTAAGTTGTTTAGTACTGCATGTTTGTGTGTTAGGGATTGAAACTTGTTTACATAGTTATCTGAATGCAAAGTTTTCCCGTATACACCAAAGGTTATATTTTCTTCCTCTGATTATTTTTAGATCTAAAAAGTGTAACATGCCTTCATCTTAAACTTCCATTGTGAATTTTATTGAGAAATTTTGTAAGTTGAGTAACTTAATGGAGTCTTGTATAAACCTGTAGGGGACTGTGGCAAGGACATTGTCAACATATCTGTACCAAACTTTGAAAATATATGGGAAGGAAGTTCCTGTATTTCAACTGCAAGGAATGGTGAGGACAGATTTCCCATTATTAGGCCTGTTGCTTGTTGGTATATATATATATATTTACTCGAGAGAGAGAGAGAGAGAGAGAGAGAGAGAGAGAGAGAGAGAGAGAGAGAGAGAGAGAGAGAGAGAGAGAGAGAGAGAGAGAGAGAGAGAGAGACTGTGTCTGATAATTACTTAATATAATTATAATAGAATGTCAAGGAAGTTGTGTTCGAAACTGTCATGCTGAGGGTGTGCGATTCATTTCTGAGCTCCAGGTTGGCAATCCAAGTCAGCCTTATCTAAGCCTTCTTCTCTGAATTGCTCATATAAAGTATCTAAAAGGCCTGATGTGGTTCTGAGTCCTCAGTAAAAGCTGTGGTTCTCTTGTTCCATCACATTCACTATTATTACTTCCTCATCCGAGGTAATAGACTCCACCCTTGGTACTCATACACGGCTTGGTGGAATGAGTTTTATTAATAATATAGGAAAAGTTGTGAACTAACCAACCAACATTATAAGATTAATATGCACTCTGTCACACCACCATTATAACTGTTGAAGTTAATACTACATTGATTATGTTTAGGATGACATCATAGCATCAGAGCCAGAGCAGTTTCATCAGTATGTAGCAATGTTGGCTCCTGTGTATCGAGCCTTAGCGGAGATAATGCTACACAAGTCCATGTTACCTTCAGCAGAAGAGACGTGGACCAGTGAGGAGAAAGAAATGTTACGCTGCTATAGACAAGATATAGCAGATACTATGGTAGTACTATATTACTTTACTTGTAGTGGTGAAAAAAATAATTAGATAACCAATTTCCTTTTTAATGAGGTGCTCATTATTATTTTTTTAGATAGCTGGAACTAATGCATTTGACATAGTAAATACAAATTAAAAGTTGCATTTTATCGCAACTAGATGCAGCCATTATGCTATTACATAGTTGCCAACTTTGTTCTCAAGTCTAATCACTTATCAATTATTTATATTTGCACATGTTCAAATAAATCAATTTGGTTTGATTAGCTTTTACATTTTACATCATTAATTTCTCATGGTGATCAGTTGCATTAACTGATCATAATTCAAATTGTAATTTGATTTATCACTATGTTTACTCGTTCTTTTTGTTTGCTGCCTTGTACTATCTTTGATCTGAATCAACTCGAAGAAAAGAGCAAATAAGTATAATCCCCCATAACACCAGTTTGTTTGGTAAAAGCTTTATATATACTGGACTTTGCCTTTATAACGGTCTACCTGAACACCTAAAAAGCATTTCTGCACTTCCTAAATTTAAATGCTGTGTAAAAAAGTTCCTGTTAGAATATTGTTTTTATAGTATAGGTGCATTTTTTGAATATGTCAATTACAGATAAACTATTATTATATTGTACATACATTTTCATTGCTAAACTTATGTTGTGTATATGTTTATTGTATAATTTTTAATTATAAGTACTTGACGTGTCCTATATCATGTACTATGATCAAAGGGATGAATAAATACTACTACTACTACTACTACTACTATTACTACTACTACTATTTATGACGAGAATAATTACGGCAGGTATGCATATGGATGAAATTGAATACCAAAAGTCAGATAAAATTCTCTAAGCTACCAAAAGGGTAACATTGAATTGCTACCAGAAAATAGTATAAAATAGCATATAACCACTTTATTGACTAATACAAGGTAAACACTGCTATCAAAACATATGTATACTTGCTGCACATTTCTATTGATCTTGCTCTAGATGCCATTTCTCTTTTCCATGTAGGTTTGGAATCAATATAGTATTATTTTATTGTTATTTTACAAATTTCAGATCTGTCTAAAAGTTAGTGTATAACACACATGTTAAAAAGAAATTTATTTTGCTCATAAGATAGCTACATTTTGCCTTATTTATAAATATCCCTACTTGCAAAAGGAAATTGTAGTTTTAAAATTGTTGCATCAATAACTGTTAATTTCTGTAGGTTCACTTCTATACCAAAACTTACTGAAACATGTTTCAAAGACTTTTGTTATCAACCTGTACTTATTGATACTTTTCCATGCAGAACTTTGTACATTTATAGAGCTGGCACAACAAAAGCTTGACAATGTACCAAATGCACAAAACACTTTTATTACTGTACATACCATTACGCCTGTTGCAATCAGGGTGACATGTCGATTTTAAGGGCTTCAGTATCCAACAACATTTCAAGGTGCACAAATTGCAATGAATGAGTATATTATTGGGCAGATCTATTCTTTTGTGTTGTGTTTTATAGTTTAATGTATGACATTTTATTTATTGGTTTAAGTGTCATAACTCCGAAATCAAGATGGGGAATCCTAAACCATGTGGCCTTCATTCAAGAGTGAGGCAACCTGACTTTGAGTGGTAGGAAAGCTTCGCACAGCTCTGGCTGGCAAGCTTTCGTTGCATTACCTCTATTCAAGATTTAATGAAAATTAACTACTTTAAAACTCTCAAAGATACCACATTAAATTTTCAACCCCTTGTATAAAAAGTTATATTGTTTAATTCAGCTGGTCAAAATATTGTACAGTTATACTATAAGACATGATAAAAGTAATAGGCTACCTCCCAGAAATTGCTGAACCTTAATTTCAGTAATATAGCACCTCAAAATGGCAAACTATCCCTCACATTTCTTATAACCCTTTATAGGAAAACTACTACTTAGCCAGTCGAGTGCACAAGTTTGCGCATTTGAGTGATAGGACTTAATGAAAATTGTATTAAAAATGCTGGCACTCTCATATTTTCAATCCCTAGTGCTTCTACCATGTGGTAAATCCCAACAGAACTTTTGACATTTGCAGCTTAGGTACACATTCATACAGTGCAGAGTAAAACAGTGAGCATGTTGTCTTAATTATGCATGATTAGAGGAATTTAATAACAGTGATAATGATGAGATAATAATAATAATAATAATAATAATAATAATAATAATAATAATAATAATAATGATGATGATGATGATGATGATGATGATGATGATGATGATGATGATGATGATGATGATGATGATGATGATGATGATGATGATGATGATGATGATGATAATAATAATAATAAATGTCAAAATTAATTGAAAAAATTATTTGTAGTCTGCTCTTAACACCTTGTTGCTTATATTTTTATATTATTGTTGGACCAAGATGAAAATGCATGCAACGGCTTCCAAAACTAGTCCCTCACTAATATAAAAATATAAGTGATGAGGTGTTAAAAGCACACTACAAATAGTTTTTTCAATGTTGTCTTAACTTAGAGTCACATAAACGAAACAAATGAACAAATCTGTTTCACTATTTTTAGTTGCCCCCTCATGTAAAAGACATTTCCCCCACCCTCTTACCATGCTGGGGTATAATGAATTAACAAAGGCATAAAATGTGTATGTTACAACAGATGTACTGCTACAGCATTCTCCGGGATAGTTTATTAGAGTTACTCCGAGAGAAACTGGAGGAAGCATTGGAGAAGTGTATCACAGAGCCACGAACACACTGGAGGTTCCTAGAGTCCTGTTTGCATGCATTCCAAGCAATTGCAGAAAATGTGGATATTGACGAGATGAAACACATGCCCAAGTTCATGGAAGCTCTTCACCGCCTCCCTTATCACCAGCTAGACACAAGGGTTATCATCACAGCATTGGAGGTTGTAGGTAAGACTCATATCTTATATACTTCCTGTAATCTTCACCAAGTCCTACAGTTTTATAGTGTAGCATGTTTTAAAAAATTGGTTAAATTCTGCATGACTACATTGTGGCGACATTTCTAATCTTTCAAGTGCAGCTGCACATCTGACTTTTGTGAAAGATTTGAGAGAAATGAAAATTTGCTTATCTTTCTAATTTTGTTTAGTTATATCATTGAGTAATCAGATTGATGGCTTGTTGGTTATCCTTGGAGATAGAACAAAACAAATGTGTTTTTGCAAATATTTAATTTTAAATTACTGATTCATAATTCATTGTTTAATTTTGAATAATATATAATTTAAATCCAGCATAGTTCTCAAGATATGACAACTCAAAAGTGATTCACGGTACACTTAATAACAATAACATTAATAAATATAAATGAACAATATAAAAATCATAATTAGCTTTAATAATTAAATGCAACTCGTGCATCCTTTCCGAGGTTGTGAAATAAACCTTTTAAACTGATATGTAGAAAACGGACAAAGCTCCAACAAAAACACCACTATCTAATCTAACCTCTACAGTATACAAAGGATTATGGTATATTTTGTTAACTTGTGTAACTTAATTATTCAGTATTATGATGGTATGACTTAAAAGGTATAGATTTCTGCATTTGTGGTCAAAAATATATTAAAACATAATTTTTGAAGGAAATTAATTGTTCTTTCACACTAGCCGTGTGTAGGACGTACTATGAAAGGGTAGAGCCAGAATGAAAAATTCAATGCCATAGCCGGGATTTGACCCACAGATCTTCTGGTTTCTGTCCAGCCACTCTAACCATTTGAGCTACTATGGCCAACGTGACAACATGACATTAAATTCTCCAACTGACTCGTGTTTCTCCCGGTAATCCACTAGGAGTTCTCATAAACACATGAGACAACTACCTTAATCGCGACTTATTATGCTGTAAGTACTTTAAGGCCCGGGCTTTATAGTTCGGACCACTATTAGGTACAATTAATGAAAATTAATTGTTCTTTCACACTAGCCGTGTGTAGGACGCACTATGAAAGGGTACAGCCAGAATGAAAAATTCAATGCCATAGCCGGGATTTGAACCATGGATCTTCTGGTTTCCATCCAGCCGCTCTAACCATTTGAGCTACTATGGCCAATGTGCCAACATGACATTAAATTCTCCAACTGACTCGTGTTTCTCCCGGTAAACCACTAGGAGTTCTCATAAACACATGAGACAACTACCTTAATCGCGACTTACTATGCTGTAAGTACTTTAAGGCCCGGGCGTTATAGTTCGGACCACTATTAGGTACAATTAATGGAAATTAATTGTTCTTTCACACTAGCCATATGTAGGATGCACTATGAAAGGGTAGAGCCGGAATGAAAAATTCAATGCCATAGCCTAGATTTGAACCACGGATCTTCTGGTTTCCGTCCAGCCGCTCTAACCCTTGAGCTACTATGGCCAACGTTCCGACATGACATTAAATTCTCCAACTGACTCGTGTTTCTCCTGGTAAACCACTAGGAGTTCTCATAAACTCATGAGACAACTACCTTAATCGTGACTTACTATGCTGTAAGTACTTTAAGACCCGGGCTTTATAGTTCGGACCACTATTAGGTACAATTAATGGAAATTAATTGATCTTTCACACACTAGCCGTGTGTAGGACACACTATGAAAGGGTAGAGCCAGAATGAACCTGGCCTGGATTTGAACCACGGATCTTCTGGTTTCCGTCCAGCCGCTCTAACCCTTGAGCTACTATGGCCAACGTTCCGACATGACATTAAATTCTCCAACTGAATCGTATATTTTCCGGTAAACCACTAGGAGTTCTCATAAACACATGAAACAACTACCTTAACGGCGACTTACTATGCTGTAAGTACTTTAAGGCCCGGGCTTTATAGTTTGGACCACTATTAGGTACAATTAATGGAAATTAATTGTTCTTTCACACTAGCCGTGTGTAGGACGCACTATAAAAGGGTAGAGCCAGAATGAAAAATTCAATGTCATAGCCGGGATTTGAACCACGAATCTCCTGGTTTCTGTCCAGTCGCTCTAACCCATTGAGCTACCATGGCCTACAAGCCTTCTTGACATAAAATGCTCCATTTGACTCGTATACTTCCCCGGTAGACCACTAGGGGCTCTTGCATTCAAGATACACTGTTTTTGGCAACTTACCATCGTAAGTACTTGAGTATCTGTGGTTCAAATCCCGGCCATCGCATTGAATTTTTCATGTGGACACTATCAAAGACCTTAGCCTATATACGGCTAGTGTGAAGAAATGAT
Organism: Mantis religiosa; assembly: GCA_030765055.1. NCBI lineage: Eukaryota > Metazoa > Arthropoda > Insecta > Mantodea > Mantidae > Mantis > Mantis religiosa. The sequence goes on along the minus strand of CM060956.1, from coordinate 108,956,558 downwards.
TAATATCCATCAATTAACTAAAACAAATTATTTATTTCTCAACATAGTACCCTTTTAGGGATATACACTTTTTCCAATGCTCCTGCTATTGTTTAACCCTTCAAAAAAATAGCTATTGTCAAGCTATGCAAAATATGCTTCTGTCTCCATGATGACCTCATTTGATATAAATTTTGTTCCTGCGAGCCATTTCTTCACGTTTGGGAACAGAAGAATATGGGGGAAGGGGCAGCAATTCATAATGCAATTCATGCAGTTTGGCGGTGGCAACTTTGGATGAATGTGCTGGGGCACAGAAAGTGGTGAAACACAACTTTCTTCACCATATGGGACTATGTCTCCTTCAACTTCTTGGTGAATTGGGCTAATTCACTGTAGTATTATCCAGTAATCCTTTTTCCAAGAAGTGAATGAGTATGACACCCTTTGCATCCCAAACAGTCATCGCCATCACTTTTCTGGCCAATGAGACCGTCTTTGCCTACTTTGGAGCAGATTCTCTGGAAACAACCTATTGTTTTGATTGTTGCTTGGTTTCTGGAGATAATGATGAATCCAGTCTCATTAACAGTGATAACTCAATGCAAAAATTTCTTCAGATTTTGCTTAAATGGCTTTGAAGTTGAAAGCCGTACCCACTTGTCCACTGTGCGTGAATGTAGCACTTATTGGGCCGACATCTTGCTCATCTCTAACTTATCGTGCAAAATATGAATTGCTGTTCCCATCGATATATCTATGACCTCTGTCACTTCATGAGCTGTCGTTTGATAGTCAACAAGAGTCATATTGTGGACTTTTTCAATGACTTTCTCGGTAACCATATGTGCAAGGCGTCCTGGGTGCTTTTTGTCAAAAATGGATGTTCGACAATGTTTAAATTCGTTAAACCAATATCTAACTGTTGTCAAAGAAGGTGAAAGGTCTTCATAAACATCCAATTTTGCTTTTATTTCCTCACAAGTTTTCTCAATTAAAGGTAAAAAGCAAATCACTGAATGATACTGCACTGTTCCAATTTTAGCAAAAACACATGAACAACTTATTAAAATGTCTGTAAAATCCAAACTAACCTATGAATCAGCACCAAACTTTTTTTGACATGTAACAAATGACACTACATGATAACACGAACTTCCCTTGGCAACACCATATATATTGAAACACAGGTAGTTATTGAACTGCTCTCGTAGCTGATAGCCCATTTCATAACCTTGAGCAGGTCGTTTGTCATTAGTGAGCTAGCAAAGCATACAAGGTCACTGCAGTGCAAGCAAATCAAGCATATACATGATTGTGGCCGGGCTACTTGAAACGAACTTGATACGCACTCCTAAATCAACAAAGAAAGTAACTTGAAATTCATACCTTGGTAATGTTAACAAAAGTTGTGCAGCCCAAACAGAAACAAATGGTTTTTAACAAAGGAATACACATTCTAAATAATATTGCTTCTCTGATGATGCAAACTTCCCATTTGGGTGTTGTTGCTTCACTGATCATTAAATGAAGTTTTGGCTGAAAACCAATAAAATGGAACAAGCACAAATACTAACTGTTCTATGAGCAGTTCCTGAATTTATTAACATTATCACAGAAGCTACAACCTGACTTAATACCAATTAAAGTTTTCTTTTCTATCACTTAACTGTATATGGTGTCTTGTTTTGTATATGATGACAAAATAAACAAATGAGGCAGAGAGTGGACAGACAACTTCAAAAACTTCAGTTCAGTATCATCCCTTGCTGAGTTCAAATGCACATTATCTCAACAGACAGTAAACATAGGAAACTGGTTTTTCAACTGCAAACTTCAAAATAAAATAGGGTCAATTTGAATAGTTATAAATAAAAGCATTGTTAACAGTGAAGCTAATTTCTGTCCAGTTGCTCTTACTCATTGAGCTACCATAGCCAACGTGCCATCATGAAACCAGCAGATCCATGGTTCAAATCCCGATCATTGCATTGAATTTTTCAGTTTGACTGTATCCAAAATCTTATCTATACACAGTTAGTGTGAAGAAATGATTAATTTCCATCAATTAATTCAAAATAATATGCTTTTCTCTCTTTTCTAGAGAGCTGGTAAATTTTATGGACACAAATGATATTTGTAATCAGAAGCATTTCAGAGTAGTTTCATATCATTTTAATTGTACAATGCTGCACGTAGAGCATCTTCTTCTTGACAAGCTCTGCCTACCACCAGTCTTAAAATTTTGTTTTTACCATAGCTACCTTGCCCAGCATTTTAAGTTTTGCATAACTATTTTATTAATTTGTTTTAGCCGCCCCCTGTATATTTTAACGCATCAGTGATGTAAAATTGTCTACCCAGAAACAAATTTTGTTTGAACCCATATTATCCTTTAGCCCTTAAATATGTAATTTTAAAGGTAATGCTTTCAAATTTTCAGGAGCATACAATGAATGGATCAATGCACATTCTGCTGTGTTGAATCATGTTATACCATTGCTGGTCACTGGTTTAGGAAGCAGTGAGCTTGCGCCAGCAGCGACCATGGCTCTTAAAGATCTTACTAGAGATTGTCAGACAAGCATTGCACCATTTGCTCATCAGATACTTCAGGCCAGCCAGGTATACAATTTACAACACCCTCATTAAGCTATAGTGCACATTTCAGGTGTTGCAAATCAATTGTTTTTTACTTCCTCTACCAAGTTCCTAATAATAGTATAGTTCCATCCAAAAATTTTTATAAAAGTTCAGCATATTGTAAAGATGGAACCTGAAAATTTTAAGAAAATATCCCCATTCCAAATTAAAATTTATCTGGAAAAATTTTCAATAATTTTTATTTTCTAAAAAATGGCAGTAATATATTTAAGGTATTTACAACAGCATTCAGCAAATAGCTTTTAAACCTCAGATTATTGAATTGGTTTCCTGTATCTTTGTATCTAAGGGTGTAACAAAAAGGATGTCAACATTTTGGTAAAACAGTTCTTGCATCTAGAGGATTAAAAAAAAAAGTTATATGAACATAGTTCCGAAAACTGTTTATTTCCATGGTAGAGCGCTTTTTCTACAACTCTGCTTATATAGTGAGATGTCTAATATGTAGCTATTCGGTTGTCATAACTTCACAACAGAACAGTGGTTCAATTGTACAGTATTCGCTTTTACATCTGGTTAAATTGGGTGGAGGTGATACATTTCACCGTTGTCATGCTACAGTACAGTACATATAGTATGTAGTTCACTTGTTAGGCACTGGTACTCAGTTCATGCACGATAGAGCTCCTCCTCATTTCAGGCTTTCTGTCAGTCAATATCTGAATATCAGAATATCAGGTTTCCTGGTAGATGGATAGCAAGAGGTGGACCAATTACTGGCCTCCACACTCGTCTGACTTAAACCCATTAGATTTTTATTCTTGTTTATGCAACTCCATTTCCAGATATAGAGACTCTTTGTGCTCGTATTGTGGAAGGCTGCCAGACAATATGAAATTCTCCAGGCCTAACGCATTGCATTAGGGAGTCCATGCGACAGCGAGTTGATGTATGCACTGGAGTTAATGGAGGCCATTTTGAACATGTGCTATGATTTCTTGTTTTCCCACCATTCCATCGTTGAGTGTTTTATTGGGTTCAGTTGTAGAAAAAGTGCTCTAAAAAGTCTGGACCTATATTCATATAACATTCTGTTATCCTCTATCTGCAAGAAATGTTTTCTCACATTTTTTAAATACCTTTTTGTTATACCCTGTGTAAAGAAGTGTAATGCAACTATTTCTGCAAAGATTTATCTTGGTTAACATGAAGTAGATAGAAAAGTACGTTTTTGTAAGAATAATTGTAAAAGCTTTATAAAAATAAACTGTAGTGGGTGAAAAAGTATTCTGGATATGATGCACTTAATTCTTAATCTTTAGGTCATTAAGGAATTGAAATTGAAAGCTGTTATGTTGTGTAATGCTTCTCAGTTGTAAAAGAAAGGAGTTGGTTAAATCATTTCCAAAATTATCTTTCCTTCTATTAATTTAAATTTTGATAGTTTCTCTATGTTCACTTGTACTATGATAGCATTTGTTGATATAATATACATGTTGGCAGGAGGCACTTCGTGGTGATAAACTCAAATCAGGAGAGTGTGTAAGACTTATGTACACAGTAGGACGAGTATTAACAGTGTTGCCAGTGGACAGCATCATGGACTACTTGAACCAGCTGTTGATGCCTTACGTAGAGGAACTTCAGTATCTAGTCGCACTTGAGGTAGGTAAGCAGTTACATAGTGCAATAATATTTTGAAACATGAGTGCTCGTCAAAACAACTAAAAAAACTCCATAAACATGTCTTCTGATACCGAAATTAAGAATTGCAATGAGTAAAGAATTGTAATGGATTTCAAAGGAGTATTGTATATTTGTTACGACACGAACAGGTACAGTTGGTTCAGTCGTGTAACAAAAGACATGGGAAAAACAGAATTCTAAGGGATAGCAGTTGACTTTGTTTGAAAAGGCATTCTTCAGACCCTTAATAATGGCATGAGCGAGTCTAATAATCACAATGGACAAAAATAGCTACAAAGGGAATCTTTGTGTGAAAAGAGGGTTCCAGAAGTGAAGGCTACACACCCACGCACAGCTATGAGGACACTCAGTCCTCGGCGTGAAGCCGATTATGGCAGTCCTCTTTTTCTGTCTTGGTCGAAGGCAGACCAGAAGCGATGAGAGAAGATATTCGTCGGTTCATATGTACGTGAATAATGAATTAAGCTTTATTGAGTAATAAGCATTTCACATACAGTAACTCTAAACAGTGATATTGGTAACCCTTGGTTGGCAACTTCGAGTTTAATGTTATGATAAGAAGAAGCAGTCATTAAACCAGTTTGAAACAGGCATTCCAGTGTCATTAAAACCATCCTTCTCATTCATACCCACGCATACCCTGAGATAAACCTCATTGCTTTACCCTGAGCTAAACACTATTTGCTTCAAACTGTAGCATGAACGTGGAACTGTGCGCCACTCATTATTAAATATTTACTACACTCCTAAAATAAATATTCCCAAAGTTTATTTTCTCTAGCATCTATTCACAGTGGGTAAAGAAAGTGTTGCAGTCTAATAAAACATGTTATATTGAAATTTAATGAGAAATATATGGTCCTCTGAATCCAAAAAATAGTATGAATGTTTATTAGATGACCAAAAATTATCTCCTTTCATCATGATTGTATTTGGTATTATAAAATGCTCATTAGTGGTCATTTCTACGTTATATTGCTTGTGATTAATGAGATAGATGGGGGAGTTAGAATTGCATAGGGATAGTGGTCTTAAACATGGCTAATATTGTGTAGCATCTAATGATATAGCTCTATCTTTTGTACAAATTTAATGAGCAATATGTTTTGAATATGGATGTGTTAGACGACTATAATTTTCCAATAGGTAAGGACTATGATACAATGAAGCGCAAAATTAATATAATTTTGAGTCAAACTAATACTCAATGCTCCACTTATTGCTAGTATTTACCTAGAATGTGTTTCGTTAAGATCTTCCTAATGGATGTTAGTTTGGTGAACTCATTGGAGGCGATAGATGCATCCCTGTCGCTATCTTGATGAACTTGAAGTTTGGGTTTTCTTCAAAGGTAGTGTCGAAATTAAACAATTTTCTTTCATATTTCTTTATGAAGATTTTTTCCCACGTGGTTAATGCAGCTGGACCTTAGACACTTTTTAATAAGTGGATTTCTCGTTCTATATCATGATTCTCCTTCTAAAAATGGTACACTACCGCCGATTTATCTATTTCTTTGCTCCTGATGTTCCTAAAATGCTCTTTAAGCCATTGGAAAAACTAAACGGAACTTGAACATTAGACTTAAAGAGCATTTTATGAACATCAGGAACAAAGAAATAGATAAATCGGTGGTAGCATACCATTTTTGGAAGGAGAATCATGATATAGAACAGGAAATCCACTTATTAAAAAGTGTCCAAGGCCCAGCTGCATTAACCACGTGGGAAAAAATCTTCATAAAGAAATATGAAAGAAAATTGTTTAATTTCGACACTACCTTTGAAGAAAACCCAAACTTCAAGTTCATCAAGATACCGACACGGACGCACCTATCGCCTCCAATGAGTTCACCAAACCAACATCCATTAGTCGACAACAGCTGATGATGTTAGGAAGATCCTAACGAAATGCGTTCTCGGTAAATACTAGCAATAAGTGGAGCATTGAGTATAAGTTTGACTAAAAATTGTATTAATTGACTATAATTTTACTGGATGCAGTATAATCCGGGCTTGTAGGCCATGGTCTATTGGGTTCCTTCTTCCCAGACATGTCTATGACTGTGGCAGACATTTTCAGCACAGTGGCGAGGTCAAAGTATTTTGGTGGAGGTCTCAACAACGGCTGTGCTGTTAGCACCATGGGCTGCAGAATTTATATCAGTGGCTGGAGGGGTGGGCAGTAGGCTGGACTTCTGTCAGCAGACTGTTGCAATCTGCTGGCATCTGGCTTGGGTGGAGTTATTGATTTTAACTTTTCTGAGTGCTGTTTGCCATATTCTTTTCAGTTTTAGGCCTTCCTCATTGTGATTAATATTGTTTTTATGCTTTTGTATTTCAATGATTTCACAAAATAAGTGCAAACAGTAATGGGAAGTTGATGACAAAATATCTGTATTTTTATATTGGATGATGTGTTCCCCTTCTTCTAGTACAGCAGGTTTTGCAATTGTTGATTTTTTTTTGTCTGACCCATACAATAATTTATGACGCACCTATCACCTCCGAGGAGTTCACTGAACCGAAGTCCATTAGTCGACAACAGCTGATGATGTTAGGAAGGTCCTGACGAAATGCATTCTAAGTAAATACTAGCAATAAGTGGAGCATTGAGTATTAGGTCAACTCAAAATTATATTAATTTTGTGTTTCATTGTATCATAGTCCTTACACAATGGATTTTCTTATGTGTTTGTTAATGCGAGTTTTTATGCTGCATTCTGTGGTTTCAATGTACACTTTTCCACATGAATATGGTTTTCAAGCCCATAATCTCTGGAGATTATACTGTATCCAGTATTGACAGCAGCCATGAAACTTTGACTATAATTTACTTCATTGGGCCTTGACTGGACTAAAAGAATCAGCTGATTATATTTGAAGCCATAGTCTGTATCTTTATATTGATGTAATACCTATTTCTGTTTGAGGCAGCCCAGTGCAGCAGTGAAGGCAGGTATTCTTCTCCGTTTGAAGATGATGAGCATGTTGTTTGCCACACTAGACATCAAACCTCGCTGTGAAAATGAAACAGAACCAGATGTATCTGAAGGCTCAGATATTGGCACAAACACAACAACCACCCCACAGCAGCAACGAGCACAGCAACAGATGGGGCCATCTGGATGTAATGAGCAGATCCAGCCAATTTTCCTTGTCCTACAGAGGATACTGCCTGTGATGAAACTCATCATTGAGAAATGGTATGCAGACCCTCAAGTTATACAGGTGAGTCTGTCACTAGAGACCCATAACATTGTAAAGTTGTAAGTTATCTTTTCCAGTCACCAGGAAAGCATATATTATTCTGACAGAATGTGGGTATAGCTGAACAAAAACCTGAATACCATACATAACCTTGTCAGTTCCTAAATGAGTCAAAAAAGCAACGTCCTCAAGAAACAATACAAATGCAAAAAGTAATTTGCTAAGATGCCATTGTGAAACATGTAATTATTTGCTTTGCAGAATCTGATACAAAACAGTTATTATTATGAACTTGGTTTCCTTTAATGTAAATAATAGTAAGTATTTTATTATATTCCATATAATTACTACAGCCATGGCTTAATGTATGGTGAGATGGAGAGACAAAAGAAGGGAAGCTTCATCTTATGGAATGAATAATTAATACAAAAGAAGCAGAATCTGGGATATAACATTGCATTAAGAATATCTTGCTGTTAGGGGGTTGTATGAAAATAGTGAATACTAATGGATTGCATTGTACTTAATTTTTACATTGTAACTGCTTGTTACAAGATCATCTGTTATACAGAAATAATAAAGAAACACAGATATAGAAAAGGAAACATACACAAAGAAAAATACAAGAAGGAAATATATACAGCATGATGAGAATTGCAAAAATGTAGTATTTTAGAGTGCATTAACATTTAATCTTTTTTATCCTACTAAGGTGTAGAAAAGCATTTTCTGTACTATGAATGCCACTGTTGGTTAAAAATACAAATATATGTATTTTTTGGATGAGTAGAGCCAGACTGAAAAGATTCAATGCCATAGTTGGGATTTGAACCACAGATCTTCCACTTTCCGTGCGTTTGCTCTAAACCACTGAGCTACTATGGCCAACATGCCGACATGACATTAAATTCTCCAACTGACTCGTATGTTTCCTATAAACTACTAGGGGTTCTCATCTACCATGAGACAGGCACCTTTTGTGGTGACCTACTATGCTGTAAGTACTTAAGTCCTAGGCTTCATAGTTAAATCACTATGTTTTTAGGTAAATTGATGGAAATAATCATTTTATCTAAATAATCAATCTATTATCTAATCAATCAATATTTATCTAAATAATCAATTTACCTAAAAACATAGTGGTTTAACTATGAAGCCTGGGACTTGAGTACTTAAAGCATAATAAGTCGCCACAAAAGGTGCATGTCTCATTGTATATGAGAACGCCTAGTAGTTTACTGGGAAACATATAAGTCAGTTGGAGAATTTGTCATGTTGGCATGTTAGCCATAGTAGCTCAGTGGTTAGAGCAACCAGACAGAGACCGGGAGATCGGTGGTTCAAATCCTGGCTATGGCATTGAATTTTTCAGTCTGGTTTTACTCATCCAAACCTTAGCCTACACATGGCTAGGTGGAAGAAATGATTATTTCCATATGTATTTTTATTGGCCAGCGCACATGTACAAGCTATGTTTATCATACAATTTTGATGCTATTGCTAGCATGCGAGTACAGCTTGTTATATGAATCAAAGTTGCAAATCTTGAATGTTTAAGTAAACAAAGTGAGAAATTTAGTAATTTGTAATTTATTTCTCATCTTTCCTTTTACATCATCAAATGAAAATACAAATCAAGATTACAATTATAAAATCCATACTGGAAAACATATACTCCTAAATCCTGAAAATCCTACCATGTTGCTTGCCATTGAATAATAATTCGGTCCCCATACACCTCTAGGTTTTTGTGTATTGGAGGTCCTCTACTCCTTTTTACACATTTTTTTAACTTTCCCTAAATAATTCTCTATATTTATCTTGTTCTTTTCCACTTTTACTGACAAAATTTTTCTAATTACTACTTTCCACTTTTACTGACAAAATGTTTCTAATTACTACTTTGCCCCCCAAATTGTCCCATTTATGTAGCCAAGCCTGCTCTCTCAATATCTTTGACTACAATATAATATACAATGGAAATCTGCATTCTCTTCTCCACACAATGGACATTTATCTAGCTCCCTATCTTGACCTATACCTTTCAAGTTTCTCACTCCTGTTCTCGCCCAAGCAAAATCTTCTCACCCTAACTTATTACATGTGTCTATATATCCTTGTATCTCCCAAGAGAAATTTAGTAATTAAATGTGCAGTTTACAACATTATAATTCTCTTTGGTTACAGGCCCTGTGTTCAGCCCTGAAACATGCCCTGGCTACCTTGTTGGATGACTGCAAGCCTCTGGTACCAGAAATACTAGAACTTATTGTGAATAGTTACCAGCTGCATCCTCATGCAGCAGCATTAGACTTGTCCAGACAGGTAACCATGTCATAACATTAAAGCTTTATTTAGACAGTTTTGACAAACCACAGTATTAATCCATAATTTGTTATACCAATGCAGGTGAATTATTTTACCTTGCAATGAATGGTTTGGAGTGGCAAGGGTTTTCTGAAAATTTCCCCCTTCATGCTTAAATAGTGTCTGACTAATTTGTAATTTGGTAAGATAGCCGGTGTGAATTGTTCTACTAACACTATATCACTTACATTTTTGTAAAGTGGGACAACATGTTTTGTGAGCTTGATTACCCCTATCATCAACCTGATACTGACTGCTGGATCATGGGGATTACTGCAAAGAAAGCAAACGATTCATCTAATTCTGTTGTTTAAGGACTATGATACAATGAAGAACAAAATTAATACAATTTTGAGTCGAACTAATACTCAATGCTCCATTTATTGCTACAATAAATTAGCAATAAATGGAGCATTGAGTATTAGTTCGACTCAAAATTGTATTGATTCATCTAATGTTCAGTTCATAATGGAGCAACACTGGTAATGCAATAGGAGTGATACACAATATCAGTGTCAATCTGGGTGGCTTTGTTGGTTACGCAGTGGCATATGATACCAAGGTCATGGGATCTAACCTGGCCCAGACCAATGATAATTAATGTACTTAAAAGCAATAACCCATTTCAGTAGATTTACTGACAAATAAAAGAATCCTGGGGTATGAAATTCTGGCGGCACTGATATGATCCTGCAATTGACAGTATTGTTAAACAAGATCTTTATTCAAAGTATAAACTTGGAAGAAGCGTAGGGACAGTGAAGCACAAATTAATACAAAAGTGAATCGAGAAGATATTGACACATTGCTTCACTCACACTGTTTATTCACAGGACATGTTTCAAGAGCTCTCGCTCCTATCATCAGCTGATACTCGACTGTATGTGTCGACACAGATGTGTCAATATCTTCTCGATTCACTTTTGTATTAAGATCTTTATTATTTTGTATCTACTTATGATGACTTGCTACTAATAACATTAACATCGCTTTTTTTAATCTCTGTTAACATGATTCAGGAACATGTGTTCCCAATTTCAGAACATTACAGTGAAATGCACTTCCAGAGGGTATTTGGAGGCTATAAATAAAAATTCATTAACTGTCATTTGTGTTTCAAAATGAAGATCTTCTCCCATGTATTCAATTCTTCTGCATGATAGGTTGGTTTGGTGTAATGTTCAGTTTGATGTTATGGTTGGACGTTCAGAAATAGTGTGAAACTACAGATTGATCCATTTGCATTTTAAGCAACTCATACGTTCTTTTAATCTGGTTTCTAGATTTATTTTTATTTTTCCTATAGATATGTACAAAATTAGAATAACTGATTGTGTAAATTCCAGCTTTTTTGTCTTGTGGTACAGGGTGTTTTAATCTGTTAGAAAGTAATTTCTCTATGCTAAATTGGTTGTATGGGACAAGCTAATGTATTTCATGAAAATCTTTAATTTGTAAAATATTTTTGGATGATATGTTAATTTCTTTAATTTTCATTGTTTTTCTTCTTGGGTGAGATTTGTGGTATCTTTATTACTATTTGAAATTTCTTAGTCACAATGAAGTGACAATTTGATATTACTGTGCAAATACATAAAATGTGAAGCTATTAACATTGAAGCAAACAAATATATAAAATATAATAATTTGTAACTTAAAGCTTCACTTATCATATAAGAAATGATGATAATTCTTATAAATTCTCCAGGATCATGATTTCATGTATATACACATCTTCAGCTGTCGTAGTAATTTTCATAAATTTGAGAGTTTAAGTATTAAAAATTCTTTTGAATTAGTTAAAAAGATTGACAATGATATATCATCTAAAACTGATAAACTTGTTTCTTTTGATGTAATTGCCTTATTTCCTAGTATTCCTAGAGAAAAACTTTTAAATTATTTAAAAAATTGGTTGAATTCAATAAATTTACATGAGGACTTAATAGTTGATTTTGTTAAACTTACTGAATTTTCGAGATTTAACTGTATTGGAACACCACAGTGAAGCACCAAAAAACAATTACAACATTAAAAACCTACTTAACTGTAATAATACTGATAAGATAAAACCAGAAGAAAAGTCAGGCATTTACAAGATTAAGTGTAAAGACTGTGATAAAATTTACATAGGGAGGACAAAAAGAAACATAGGCACTAGAAAGAAAGAACACTTCAGGCACTTAAGATACAAAAGTATTGATAAGTCCACAATAGCAGCTCATTTCTGGTCTGAAAATCATGAAATTGAAGATAGCACCGCATTACTAAAATACGTACAAAAACATAGTGAACTCGTCATATGGGAGAGGATATTGTGACTTTGTGGGTTCGTGAAATGAAAAGTCCAGTTTCACCACTCAAAAATGTTCTTTATTTCCACCGACTTACAGTTGAACACTTGCCAATTACACAAAATTACGTAATGCACACAATTACAATTTACCAGTTCGTCCATTACAATTTCACTTATACTCGCGATTACATAAACTCCGATGCACATACCAGTTACGTAAAGTCTTCCGTTGCACAATCTTCTCATTCATTAACACGGCGCTCCTTTGCTAACACGTCACTGACTAACTCTTACACCAAGAACTGCGACTGTCTCCTCACTCACTAACACACTAACTGACTTCACTTCGCTCCGGCAGCCCCTTTTTATAGGAATATCGCCGCCTTCCAGTGTCCACAGGAATGTTCCAGTAAAGTAAAGATCGAGAACCAGGTGTAAGAGAAACAGACGGCGCAATCATGTTTTTCTCCCGACCACCGCCCGTCACCACTATAAGACAGACGAGGGGGAGGTGTGGCTAACACGAACCTCCCCTGTCTTCCGCTCCCAGCTGCTTCCACAGGGTGTTCCAGCGCTCGCGCGACACTGCTCCCTCCTCAAAGCTGTTCGCCCCGAACAGCACCATCGTAGCGTGCGAGGCGGTCCAGGTGTACCACCACCATCTGCCCGGAGTCTGAGCCAGAAGTAGCGCTGCCGTAGTTTGTGAATCATACGGTTCGCTCCCAGGTGTCCTCCTGAAGTACCGGCGTGCACTTCCTCCAGGACTTCCGGGACCTTACTCCGGGGAAGTACCAACTGCTCTCTCTGCGTCTTCCCATCGGGTGATTCCCATACCCGGAACAGCACGCCCTCTCTGGTCTTCAACGAGTCCCATTGGGCCCAGTACGACTTGTAGGTGGCGCTCCTCGGTGCGATGTCCTCCCAGGTTGGTCTCATCCCTGCCTCCACTTCCCTCAAGAGTGGCCCCAAGTCTGCGTCCGCCAGCTGCTCCCTCCTCAGGCCTGCGCTATCCCAGCCTTCAGCAGGCACTGCCACAACTACTCGGACTGCTGCGGCACGCTCCTTCTCTTCCACTCTTGTGCACTGGCCGCACTCTACTGGACAGGGTCTTCGGGACATGGCGTCTGCGTTACCGTGGCTCTTCCTTCTACGATAATCCGAGGTGAAGTCGTACTCCTGCAGCCTCTGGACCCAACGTGCTGTCTGGCCCTCCAGGTTCTTAAAGGTCAATAGCCAGGTTAGGGCGGAATGGTCAGTCCTCAGGTGGAATGGCTGACCGTACAGGTACTTGTGGAAGTGCTCCAATGTCTTTACTACCGCCAGTAACTCCCGTCGGGTGATGCAGTAGTTCTTCTCTGCCTTGGATAGCGTCTTGCTGTAATAGGCTATCACCCGCTCATGGCCGTCCTGGATCTGCGATAGGACACCTCCAATGCAATGGTCGCTAGCGTCGGTGTCCACCATGAAGGCGCCACCTGGTTGTGGGAGACCCAAAATTGGAGCACTGCACAGGGTTTCCTTCAGGTGCTGGAGAGCGTCTTCGGCGTCCTCCGTCCACACACAAGGTCGGTGTTCCTCTGTCAGGCGGGTGAGGGGTTTTGCGATGTTGTCGGCCTTTTCCTCTAAATCATTAAGGCTGTCGTCTACCTGAGCCATCCGCTTGCCCAGATTCGTGACGTCATCCCTCACGCCGGCCAACCGTTCCTCAAACTTGGCGGCGAGGACCTCGTTCGCCTCCCTCATCTCCGTTGTCAGTTCGGCCATTTTGCGGTCATTGTCGTGGCCAAGTTGTTGCTTGCCGTTTCCATCTTCGCTGTTAATTCGGCCTTCATTTCTTCCATCTTCCCGGTGATGTTGTCGTTGGCCGTCTTCATTTGTTTCAACTCGGCGGTGATGTTGTCGTTTGCCGCTTCTGTTTTTGCAGCGAGGTTTTCATTTGCCGTCTTCATTTCTGTCAGTTCCGCCTTCATTTCCATCATCTTCTCCAAAATTTTCTCCAATGCCGCGTCCATGGTTGTAATGTTCGGTGCTGTTGTCTTCCCGCTTCCTGACACCAGTGTGACTTTGTGGGTTCGTGAAATGAAAAGTCCAGTTTCACCACTCAAAAATGTTCTTTATTTCCACCGACTTACAGTTGAACACTTGCCAATTACACAAAATTACGTAATGCACACAATTACAATTTACCAGTTCGTCCGTTACAATTTCACTTATACTCGCGATTACATAAACTCCGATGCACATACCAGTTACGTAAAGTCTTCCGTTGCACAATCTTCTCATTCATTAACACGGCGCTCCTTTGCTAACACGTCACTGACTAACTCTTACACCAAGAACTGCGACTGTCTCCTCACTCACTAACACACTAACTGACTAACTGACTTCACTTCGCTCCGGCAGCCCCTTTTTATGGGAATATCGCCGCCTTCCAGTGTCCACAGGAATGTTCCAGTAAAGGAAAGATCGAGAACCAGGTGTAATAGAAACAGACGGCGCAATCATGTTTTTCTCCCGACCACCGCCCGTCACCACTATAAGACAGACGAGGGGGAGGTGTGGCTAACACGAACCTCCCCTGTCTTCCGCTCCCAGCTGCTTCCACAGGGTGTTCCAGCGCTCGTGCGACAATATACATAGAAAAACATAAAAGCCAACTAATGAACTTTGAAATCCCGCCAGAAGAGAATCCCACATTTAAGTTCATCACTAAATCAACAGATGGCAGCAGCAACTCCATTGATAAAGAAATGTTGTTTTGAGAACATAAATTTTATTGCTTTACCTTTTGTGTGTTAGCTACATGTGCAATTAAAGAAGTGTGGCAAGATGGAAAACGATGTTTATTTCATATCTTGTGAACAATAATTCCTACATATTTTATCCTCCGGGCCGGATGCAATCTTCTTGCGCGCATCAAGAACCAGCACTAAATTAAGGTAATAGATTTGCGTAACAAGCTATATTATTTGTTATGAAGTAAGGCTTTAAGTTTGTCGTTTTGCAAGCCATGACACGGCATATTTCACCATGCATCAAAACAAATAATTGGCATCAGATATAACGTGAAATAACGTAATACGCTTTGAAAATTACATGAACTGCATGTTCATTGCTATACATGCGTGAAGGAATAAATTATAAGGCAGATTACAGCGGTTCATAAATCGCAATATAAAGGCTACAAATTCCTTAAGTTATTCTATGATAACAATTGCACAACGCTAGGAATTGACATCGTGCGAGCCATAGCAACTCGTAAATCCTAAGGCATTAGTTATGCAAAATCTTGTTAATAACTCACTATTATCATTGCCATTTTAAAGGTACAATGAACGACATGGAAAAGCAGAAGTTAATTAAAAGGAGAGCTACTCTCAAAGCCGGCTTGACGCGTCTACAAACATTTGTAGATTCCGAAGCAAACAGTGCTGACAACTTCCTCTTGCAAGTCAAGCTAAATAGACTACTCACAATAAGTGAAGAATTCAAACAAATTCAGAATGAGCTAGAAGTAAATTATGATGACCACGAAGCTCACGCCGACTACCAGCAAGACTTCGAAGATGCTGTTGACCTACTGGAATCGAAGCTACAAAGTGCCACCGATACAAACGGTGTACAGTTGGTTAATGAAGTAGCATCTCAGTCATCACATAATTTGGCTATAAATATTAAATTCCCTAAAATCAACCTTCCTACCTTTGATGGAATCTTGACTACGTGGTTGCATTTTAAGGATACCTTCGAAAATCTAATCATGAATAACAACGAGCTTTCAAACATTGAAAGATTTCATTATCTTCTCTCATCTCTTAAAGGAGAAGCAAGGGATGCTGTTAGCAATATAAGCATATCAGATAGTAATTTTACAGTGGCGTACAATGTCCTTGTTAGCAGATATCATTCTCCAAAGCTAATAGCAGCAGAATATATTAAATAGATACTAGAACCTCCTGTCAAGTTAGGTTCAACGGAGGTAGAAATTCGTCAGTTGATTAATATATTTCAAGGTAGTGTAGGTGCACTTGAAGCTCTTAATATTCAGCCTAGCATTCTGGATCTTCTTTTGTGTGAACTCTTGCTATCCAGACTTGATAAAGGGTTAAGACTAAAATTTGAGACCGCTCATTCACTCTGTGGAATCGTACAATCTAGCTGCTATCACAAGGAGATAGAATGCCTTAAGGCGAAAAAGGAAATATGCACAACTAGCGAATTAAGAAGCTTGAGTCCTATACTAGATCGGAAAGGCCTTCTTCGAGTTGGTGGACGGCTGCAAAATGCACCCATATCATATGACGCCAAACACCAACTCATATTACCTCCCAGAGATCACTTCACCAAACTTGTTATCTTAAATGAGCACTTCAGATTACTTCATGCAGGATCTCAAATGCTTATATCATCCCTTATACAAAGGTACTGGATCCCAAGGATTTGCCAAACTGTGAGGAAACATATTAATTCATATGTTTGAAATATATATTGTGACTTTGTGGGTTTGTGAAATAAAAAGTCCAATTACACCACTCAAAAATGTTCTTTATTTCCACCTTAGTCCAATGTCACAATTAATAGAATTTCGTAATGTACACAATTACAATTTCGCCAGTTCGCCTGTCCACGTACACTGGGCGCTCCTTACACACTGCTCGCCACGACTCACTCAACTCAACTGCCGGTCGCCTCTCCTGTATTGATCGGCGGCCCGAAGTTTCTCGAGAATTCCTTTTTATGGAGGGGGAAAACATTCTCGATGCTTCGCCCTCCTTCGGGTGGCACGAGGAGGGGGAAACGAAGACTCAGCCACCCCCGTGGTCTCCCCTCCCTCCTCTGTCTCGCCTGCATTTATTGATCGGCACTGTAGAGCTTGCCAATTGGGTAACACTGCTCCCTCCTCAAGGCTGGTCGTCCCGAACAGCACCATCGTAGCGGGCCAGGCGATCCAGGTGTACCACCAACATCTTTCCTCGGGGCACCTTCTGGATACGGTAGACCACGTCGTTAATCCTCTTCACCACATAGTACGGTCCTTGCCATGGCTGCTGAAGCTTCGGGCAGCGTCCCTTCGTCCGGGTAGGACAGTACAACCAGACCAGGTCACCTTGCTGGAACCCTTGGCTGTTGGATTGCCTGTTGTATCGGGTTTTCACGCGGTCGCTCGCCTTCTGGATGTTCTGGCGAGCCATCTCGTGCATGTCGTGGAGGTGGTCCACCAGGTTCTCCACATACTCGGTCGCTGGCTGTTTCACCCCCGGAGAGCTTCCAAAAGCCAGGTCACAGGGGAGGCGTAACTCTCGGCCGAACATTAAGCTGGCTGGCGTCATCCCTGTGGTGTCGTGTGTTGACGAGCAGTAGGCCAGCAAGAACAGTGGCACCTTGACGTCCCAGTCTCGCTGATGGCTGGCCACGACCTTCCTCAAGTGTTCCTCTAAGGTCTTGATGTACCTTTCAACCATGCCATCCGACTGGGGATGTAGAGATGTTGTGCGGGTCTTGTTAACCTCAAGTCTCTCTAGTGCCTCCTTCATCAGGTTGGACTCAAAATTGGTGCCTTGGTCACTGTGCAGCTCTAACGGTACCCCAAATCGGCAGAACACTTGCTCCACGAGGCAGTCTGTGATTGTCCTTGCCTCTTGGTGCGGGATGGAATACACCTCCAGCCACTTATACCTTGTTTCACATATGCTTGCCCAGTATCTCTTACCGGTCACGTGACCTAATCACCTCTCATTGGCTGCTGTTGTGGTAAAGACTGTCGTGCTGTAAAAATTAGTTCGTTATTTAACATGGTGATATATCTGTATATAAGTATATGTGTTGGAAGAGAATTGTCAAATTTATATTTTCGTAACTGTTTTAATTAAATATATTACGCAACACAGTTGATTTATCTGAAATGCATGTTAATTCTTAAACGAAGTAAAGAGGAGGTTCCTTTGCTCTCAAGCATATGACACGATAGCACGTGCTTCAGCGGTACATATTTGTTTATATCACTTTTATCACTGACCTTGTTTTGAACTGGATTAGTCACTTATCGGCATTCGAAGGTTGTTGTTCCTAGTGCGAAAGCTAAATTATTTTATTGATCATTTATTGCGCGTGTACTTATATGAATAATGACAGAGTCTACTGCCAGTTTTTCGCTGAAGTATCGCAAGGGTAAATCATTACAAACAGGTGAAAAAGAATTGCGGTGCATGTGTTTAATGTACTCATAGAGAGTACAGTGAGAGAAGTCGAGCAGCTGTGCTCTGAAGTTACAGGTGTGAGTGTTAGATCCGTAGGAACATGGCGATGTGAAATTGAGAAAATAGGAAAACTTACCACTCCTGGCAAAAGCAGGAATAAACAAAAGTGCGTGCTCGGAGAAAATACGTGAAAAGTGCTGTGCGTCGTCATGTGTATAGTTTTTGCTTTAGAAACGAACTCCCTCACATAAATAACATTTCGTCTGCTGTAAATGAGGATGCAGATTCACCAAATTTCAGCAGATTGCTTATACAGCTGGGGTTTGTGAATGAAAAAAGAGGCAAGAAAAATGTGCTAAAAAACAGAGGCGATATTGCTATGTGGCGAAGATGTTATTTAACCGCTTCGCCGATGGCCATTTAAACCCTTCAGGGGCCGGAAACGGATACCCAATAAACAGAACAGGACATTTAAATTGTTAAATGCTGTAAAAATGCATCACAAATACAATTCCGTATCTTCCGTATTTATTAAGTTATTTAAACAAAACAAAAACTGGTTTAAAACTCATTAAAGGCAGTATAAATCTACAGTAACAATAAAGTAGAGATTACATTAATAAATTGTTGAAATTTCACTACTTTGTTTCACTGTAGCAAAAGCCATTCTTTGTGCCGAATGCGCCTAATATTTGAATCATTTTGTTTTGTGTGTATACGAGCCAATGTATGTATGTATGTATAGCTATGCAAGCGACTTCTCCGGTTCAAGTTTAGTTTATTTATGCTATACCAAGCGATAATCATACGAGAATATATTGCGTTACACACACTCACACACTGGAAAGAAAACTCTCTGTCAGCATCTGTTATTACAGTGTTTCTCAACCAAGGTTTCTAGTAGCCTTATGCAGCTGTTTTCGCTCTGTATTTTAGTTATAATCTCTTTGTGTTCAGAGTGATTTCTTATAGCTATCAAGAGCTAAATGAATGGCACAATTGAAATTGTTAAATTTCAATGTTAACCATGGCTTATCCCCATAATGTAGCAAATAAATTAGCTTGGGTATGATGTGTACAGGCTTCTGATATTACTGTAGAAAATCTGGAAGATTTGTTGTACGATTATGAAAGAGATCTTTAGTACTTACGTAGCAGTGACGTGTGCTGGTCTACACATGGCATGTTAGCTACTCCATTGTTTGGGGAAATGGCGGGTCAAATATGGGTGATGCAGATCAGCTATTACTAGCTATCCCTCTTTACAGAAAACAGTTAAATGGTAAAAAAAAAAAAAAAGTATTTTTATACCACTGGATGTAACTATGCACAGTTGTTTAGTAATTTTCAGAACTGTAAATTCATGCAAGACATTCATCTACCTGTACTTGCGCATATAAAGAGCTCGTAACCTAATTGAGTATTATAATACTCAGAGGCCTCTTTATACTAGGGGGTAGGAAATTCACCACGACATCACCCCTCATACTTGAGAGAAAACACTTTCCTAAAAGGATACCACCCACAACCAAAAAAGTTGCAACCATTTCGAAAATGTGTAGTGTGTTGCGAAAAAGAAGTTCGCAAGGAAACCAATATTATTTGGTGTGAATCTACAGATGTGCCCTTGGGTGTTTATCAAGTTTTGGAGGTTACAATTCAAAAAGAAACCTTTAAGGGTACGTTTACATTCCTTATAGAACTAATTTAAATTTATTGTAAAATAGCAAGATTAAAATAATTGGCGTTAAATGAGCATTAAATGCATGTATGCGCAGGACGTCTATACACGTCCATATCGGTTTGGGGCATTTTAACGTCATATCGGTGAAAGGGTTAAGGACAGTCAGACTGTACCGAGATACAATTAGCAAAATATACTACCTTGACCAGACTTGGGAGAATGAAGAACACACGAAAAGTAAGGTATGGCGTGACACAACTTTTAAGACTGATAGACAAGCAGTTTTGCAAGGTATGTGTGCGGGTTTTAAAAAATCCCAGTGGAAAAGGCCGAAAACCTTTCATTATAAACTTGTTTCAGTTACATTGCTCAGTCATTTAGTTTCAACTTGCTCATTTCATTATAAACTATTTTTGCATGCCTTCATATCCTTATTTGTATGATTATATTTATCATCCCGGCAGTTATTATGACGTTTACTACAGGTTTAAATGTGATGTGACGCCTATGGCGCGAAAGCATTAGCCAATTAGGACGAGGGGGAAGGTAGTTGAACGCGGAGTGATACATGTCAGCGGGGCAAGGTTATATGAAACAGAGTTTGGTGAAGTAGTCCACGACCACCATCAGGTACTTGTTCCCTCGGTTGGATATTGGGAACGGTCCAGCAATGTCAACGGCGATCCGTTCGAATGGCGCTCCAACGTTGTACTGTTGCATGCGACCCCGGCTCCTAGTCTGGGGGCCGCGACTCGCCGCGCACATGTGACATTGACGGCACCATCTCTCAGCGCCTGCTCGGAGCCTCAGCCAGTAGTAGCGCTGCCGTAGTTTGTCAATCGTCTGTTTCGCTCCCATGTGTCCCCCTGAAGTACCGGCGTGCACTTCTTCCAAGACTTCCGGGACCTTACTCCGGGGAAGTACCAACTGTTCTCTATGCGTCTTCCCATCGGGTGATTCCCATACCCGGAACAGCACGCCCTCTCTGGCCTTCAACGAGTCCCATTCGGCCCAGTAAGACTTGTAGGTGGCGCTCCTCAGTGCGATGTCCGCCTAGGTTGGTCTCGTCCCTGCCTCCACTTCCCTCAAGAGTGGCCCCAAGTCTGCATCCGCCAGCTGCTCCCTCTTCAGGCCTGCGCTATCCCAGCCATCCGCAGGCACTGCCGTGACTACTCGAACTGCTGCGGCACGCTCCTTCTCCTGCACTCTTGTGCATTGGCCGCACTCTTTTGGACAGGGTCTTTGGGACATAGCATCCGCGTTACCGTGGCTCTTCCCTCTGCGATGTTCCGAGGTGAAGTCGTACTCCTGCAGCCTCTGAATCCAACGTGCTGTCTGGCCTTCCAGGTTCTTATAGCTCAATAGCCAGGTTAGGGCGGAATGGTCAGTCCTCAGGTGGAATGGCTGACCGTACAGGTACTTGTGGAGGTGCTCCAAGGTCTTTGCTACCGCCAATAATTCTCGCCGGGTGACGCAGTAGTTCTTCTCTGCCTTGGATAGCGTCTTGCTGTAGTAGGCTATCACCCGCTCATGGCCGTCCTGGATCTGCGATAGGATGCCTCCAATGCAATGGTCGCTGGCATCGGTGTCCACAATGAAGGCGCCACCTGGTTGTGGAAATCCCAAAATTGGAGCACTGCACAGGGTCTTCTTCAGGTGCTGGAGAGCGTCTTCGGCGTCCTCCATCCACACATAAGGCCGGTGTTCCTCTGTCAGGCAGGTAGGGGTTTGGCGATGTTAGAGAACCCCTTTATGAAGCGTCGGTAATAACTGCACAGCCCCAGGAAACTGCGCAACTCTTTCTTATCCTTTGGGCGAGGCCAACCTTTCACAGCCTGTGTCTTCTCCGGGTCTGTGGCCACTCCGGTTGCTGAGACTATGTGGCCCAAGTAGTTCACTTCCTTGGGGAAGAGCTGGCACTTCTTCGCGTTCAGCTTCAAGTTGGTCGCCTGCAATCTCTGTAGCACCTTACTCAGATTCTTGAGATGGTCTTCAAAAGTGTTACCGACGATGATGATGTCGTCCAGGTATAGCAGGCAGGCGTCGTAAGTCAGTCCTCTCATCACTGACTCCATGAGACATTGGAAGGTAGCAGGTGCATTACAGAGGCCAAAGGGCATAACCGTGAACTGCCAGAGCCCTTGGCCTGTCAAGAATGCGGTCTTCTCCTTGTCTCACGGATCTAGAGCTACCTGCCAGTAGCCCGACTTCAGGTCCAGGGTCGAGAACCACTGCGCACCAGCTAGTGTGTCCAGGGTGTCGTCAATCCGGGGTAAGGGGAAGCAGTCCTTCCGGGTGACAGCGTTCAGCTTCCTGTAGTCCACGCAGAAGCGTAGCTCGCCGTTCTTCTTCGTCACCAAGACTATAGGGGAACACCAAGGGCTGTCAGACTCTTCAGTCACCCCCCCCTGGATCTCATGTCCTCCAGCATGTCTCGTACCGCCCCTTGCTTCGCCAGCGGAATGCGTCTATGTGGTTGCTGAATAGGCCGGGCATCCCCGGTGTCGATGCGGTGAAGCACTTTGTCTATGCGGCCGTAGTCACTATCGCCTTGGCTGAAGACGCGCTGGTATCGCCTCAGCAGTTGTCGAACTTTCTCCAGTTGTTCTGCGGTCAGGTGGTCGGCCGCCCTCTCCAGTAAGCCTTCTAGCCTGGGTCCCAGGTGTTGCGTCGGCACCGGCTCTTGCGTCTTGTCAATTGCTGTTACGCTGACCACGGGCTCGCACTTTCCCAACTCCCTCCCGGCCTGGACGTCGTGATCGGTGTCCGTTGGATTTAGCAGTCTCACTGGCACCTCCCCTCGGCACGGTAGCAATGCCCTGGCTACACACAGTCCGCGTACAGGCGTCTTCTGGTCCAGCATCATGTTGCTGGTTCTCTGGCCTTCCAGTTGCGCCGTCACCACCACCTTGCTCCTTGCGGGGACAAGCATGTCTTCGTTCAAGAGGACCCTGCAGATTCCAAGGCGCTCTTCGGGTTGACGGAGTATAACCTCTTCTCCGTTGAGCCGCAGGACCTTCCTGCCGACGTCGACCGTCGCCTCGTGACTCCTGAGGGTATCCAGTCCCAGAATCACCTCCTCAGCCACCTTCGCGACGAACACCCACAGTCGCACGGCACTCCGTACCAAGGCCAGCTCCAGTAGGGCCTCCTTCTCCACAGGCAAGGTGTTGCCCGATGTCATGACAAGCTGGAATGGTCGGTCGGCTTCCTCGTCGGCAAACCCTCGCCACGTCAGGTCTGATGATGGTCACGGCCGCCCCGGTAAGCTACAATTACACAGAAATTGTGAATAAAGCTTATAATCTCTTTAGATTATAGAATACAATTTACGTCTTTCCTACTCAACATTCTGACATTAAGTCCTTTTACTTCCACTGTCCACAATGTTCCGACACAGAATGATGCTACTTCTGTCTAATCTAAGTTTATTAAATTGGCCACTGCTATGGCAATTCAGTAATTTTTCATTGGTTAACATCTTCGGTGACCCATGTTTCCATACCATATTAGGTAACGTACATAATTTTTTCATTAAACTCACATTTAAACAATTTAACACTCAAATAACATTTCTTCAGAAATTTAGAATACCATTATCATTTAACCCACTAGTATGAGTCTGTTGACAGTAATAATAATAAACATTATTCATTTTCCTTTTACTATCCCCTCAGTCACACGTTTACCTTCAATTGTTTCTTAATATTGTTCACTTTCTGTTAAACCTTTTAATAATTTCTTATGAATTCTTTTCTTAATAAATTTAAAATAACAAAATTGAAATATTAACAATGTTTAGGGGTTTTGACTTAAAATAATAGTCTCATAATTCTGAGTTATGCTAAATTACGTTAATATTTATGACTGAAATTCAGCTTAGTCTATGATTTGGTTATTTTGTAAATGGTAAAAGACTGATTAGATAGCCATAGGTGGCTTTAAAATTATTGATAATAAAAAAATTGGATTGTGTAGCATGAACTTAGAAATTCAATGCATTACGTTGAATGGTTTATGCAATAATTCTTTGTGTTATGTTACAGTTCCTTGTGATGTATGGCAGAGACAGGACACAAGTTTTGCTGATGGAACTTCTCCTTAAGAAAGTGTGTTCCATCACAATACTGGCATGCAATGCAAGTCCTAATGGCAGTCTCTCGGAACACGCTGATCTCCTTGAAGCATTCTTCAACCTCTTGGCACAAATACTGAAGAAGAATGCTCAGCTGTTCATCAGTGCAGAAGGCGTAGATCTTGTTGCTTTGTTCAGTTGTGGTGAGTTGATTGAGTACATATAACAATTTTTACCAAAATGTAAAATGGAATACTCACCAAATTTTTGTATTTGCAGCTATTGTAACATTGGCTATACCAGAAGGTCCTCCAGTGAAGGCAGCAACATCCTTCCTTGTCAACTTTATTTCTCAGAGTAGAGAACTGCCACAACTGCTCAATGTTGTACAGACATTTGGAGAACACCTTGTTGAAAGGATACTGTGTTGCATAGGTAAGTTTTTCTGATGCCTAAATGCTGGTTCACTATTAAGAATGAGAACAGCAAGTTAAAATACATGTAATTTACTTAAGATGAGTGGGCACTAGTAACACTAACATCACATGTTTTATTCTCTGTTAACATGTTTTGAGAACATGTATTCCCATCTTTGAATGTGTCCAACTAACCCATGTTGGTGTTTCTGTTGGATTCAATTCAATTCAATTTATTTTATTGCCATTACGCTACAGCAATAGACAAAGTCAAAGTAAATCAAATATACAGAAATCAAGATAAGTGTCATCATAAAATATAAATCAAATATACAAAAATCAAGATAAATATCATGTCATAAAATAAATAAACACACACATGATTACATAATATACAACAAAATAAATTATTTATATAATATATAAGCTAACTGATTAACCAATAAATAATATCACAAATCTTAACCTTAAGTACAGAGTTGCAATTCTTCAAAATACATTGGTTATGATTAATCTCTAAACACACCATATAAAAAGTGTATACTTTTCTGTCATATTTCATTTACATCATGAACAAAATTCTAAATATTCTTATATAGAATAGAAAGGAAAGTTTACTAAAAAATCATAGAGTCTACTTTTAAATATATTTCCCTGTAGTTTAGTTAAATCTTGAGGCAATTTGTTGTACAATTTCAACCCTAATATATTATAGCTATTTAATGATTTTAATGATCTTTGAAACAGGACATCCAATTTTTTACAATGTCTTGTGTTATGAGTATGAGTGTTCTCTCTTAATGTGTATTTTAAGACATTACATTTGGTATACTGTAATACATGATAAATATAGAGATAAATTACTGTTAAACATTTGAGCTTAATGAATAATGGTTTACAATGTTCAGATGTATGTGAATGGGTTATTATTCTAACAATCTTCTTTTGAAGTAACAGAATATCGGTGATGTGGGCACTACTACCCCACACCAAAATTCCATAAGAAATGATACTCTGAAAGAAGGCAAAATAAGCAATTCTAACATTCTAACATAGTTGACTGGGACACAATCCTTCAGATTTCTTAGTAGAAAAATGACCCTAGAAAGTTTACCTGATATATATCTTATATGTTATTCCCAAGTCAACCTATTGTCTATGTGTATACCAAGAACATTAACGGTACTATTTACATTTTGAATGTGCCCCAAATCCCTTAAACTAAAACTTAATTGCTGAGTTTTACTTTCATTTAAAAGGAAACCATTTGCTCTGAACCAGACTGATGCCGTCCATATGACGTCCAAGTTAAAAGGCCCCAAACCGATATGGACGTGTATAGACGTCCTGTGCATACATGCATTTAATGCGTATTTAATGATAATTCTTTTAAACCTTATGTTTTACAGTAAATTTAAATAAATTCTCTAAGAAGTAAAAGCTTACCTTTAAAAGTTTTTTCTTGAATGGTACACCTCAAAACAGGGATAAACACACAAGGGCACATCTCCACATTCACGGCAAATCGTACTAGTTTCCTTTCGGACAGCTTTCTTGCGGCACACCAAACATTTTCTAAAGGGACGTGACGTTTTTACTGTGGGTGGTACCCTTTTAGGAAAATGTTTTCCTTCAAGTCTGAGGGGTGCTGGGGTGGTGGATTTTTTACCCCCAGTGTAGAGAGGTCTCTGCATTTTATAGTGCTCAATTAGGCTGTGAGCTATTGATATGCGAAAGTCCAGGTACGTCATTGTCTTCCGTGGGTTTAGAGCTCTCCAAATTACTAAACAATTGCATATGGTTATATCCAGCTGGTGTAAAAATACTTTTTTTATACCATTTGATTGTTTTTCGCAAAGAGAGGTATGTAATACCTGATCTACTAGATCCACTCCACCCATATGCATAATGTATTCCTGGATAACATCGGGCTTGAAAATTGACATTTTGTTACGAGCATCAATTTTTCCAGTGTCGATCATCAAAATCTTAGAGCTGCAATTGGATAATGCTGTAACAACCCTCCTGTCTTGCCAAGCAACATAGGTCAAGGTTGGG
The DNA here is from genome assembly GCA_030765055.1 of Mantis religiosa. Lineage (NCBI taxonomy): Eukaryota > Metazoa > Arthropoda > Insecta > Mantodea > Mantidae > Mantis > Mantis religiosa. Next base: position 108,929,966 of record CM060956.1, on the reverse strand, counting down.
AGCTGATGCACCTGCATTTCTCCTCTTCATAGAGCCTTCGTATTCACATCTTTTGGCAAACCAATATGATTTGAGCGTACTGTTCCAATTGCATTTGTTTTTCTTTTGTGTAAGACCATGAATAATTTAGGGGAACTGTACCAATTATCTAAATATACAGTCCTACCCTGATCAAGTACAGATTCCATCAGGTGCATTACTATGGAACCAGATAACCCCAAATCTTTGTCTCCGGTGTTATCAGTCCCTTGGCCAGTGTATATGCAGCTATTGTAAAGATATCCTGTTTTACTTTCACATACATCAAAACTCTTTATGCCAAATCTGGCCCTCTTTGTTTTGATGTATTGTTTCCAACCTAAACGGCCCTTCCAAAGCATCAGGCTTTCATCAACAGTGATCTTTTCACTAGGCACATAATTTTCTTTGAATTTTGAAATAATGTAATCAAAAACTGGTCTGATTTTGGATAGTTTATCATTCACATTTTCTGTGCAGGTGAAATGAAGGAAGCGCAAAATGGAAGTAAACCTGTTATTTGACATGCATTTCCCAAAAAATGGGGTAGCTAGCATGTCATCTGTAGACCAGTACATGTCTAGCGTAGGTTTACGCATAACACCCATGAGCATAATTAGACCAAGTAGTCTGTAAATCTCATTCATTGTTACTTCTGTCCACTTCTGCAATCTACTCTTAGGTCCTAAATTGCCTTTAGCAATCAGGTCTTCCTTCACCCTACTCGCATATACATTTGTTTCCGAAACAATGAGAGACAGTAAGTCAGTAGTAAAAATTTTGTGAAAATGTCAATTGGTTGGCTGTCAGAAGATAGCTGAGTATGTGGTTGTACACCAGAGGTTGTGCTCGTGAACGTATGTCTATTTGTGTTATTTTGACACCTCCATAATGTTGATTCTTCACGAACACCTGTCGGAAATGAGTCATTTTCCTCGTCACTGCTACCTATATCCTCAACACCTCCCTCAAAATCTGAAAACTCGCCATCAATGTCCAAATCACTGTCTAACAGCAAAAAGTTTTCCACATTTTCTGATGTAATATCAGAAGCCCGCACTCGTCCTACACTAGCTAATTGATTTGCTACATTACTAGTTGAAGCCATGATTAGCACTGAGGAAACTATTTCAACTGTCAAGATTTAACTGTATTGGAACACCACAGTGAAGTGAAATAATTATTAATTTTTCAACTGTGTTTTAGCTAAAGAAATTGCTTGGAGCTCTGACGCAGTCTAAATTACTATATGAACTGAGCGAAGAAAAAAGTTACGTCAGCTAACATAAACTTCCGTTGTGCAATTAGAGAGATGCTGACGGAGTTTTCTTTCCAGCGTGTATACGCAATATATACAGTTATTATTACGTGTTAGCATAAACTGAAATCTATAAACCTTGAACCCAACACTTCGTTTATTCAGCTGATATACATATATAGTTTGTAAAACAAAAGTACTCAGAATTAGGCGCGTTCAACGCAAAGAATGGCTTTCTTTACAGTGATACAAATTAATGAAATTTCAATGCTTTATTAATATAGTCTCTATTTTAATGATACCGCAGATGTATACAGCTTTTAATGGGCTTTGAACCAGTTTTTGTTTCCCTGAAATAACTTAATAAATACGGAAGATACGAATATTTATTTATGAAGCATTTTTGCAGCATTTAACAATTTAAATGTCCTTTTCTGTTTATTGGGTATCCGTTCCCGGCCGTGCAGGGTTTAAATGGCCATTGGCGAAGCGGTTAATGTGCTTTCTGTTAAATTTTGTAGCTCAGTTAAATCATCACTATTTTGTATAAAGGTTGTATCATCTGCATACAAAATTGACTTGCAGTCAAGAAAGGAGGGCAGATCATTTATCATGATACCAAATAATAAAGGACCCAAGACCGATCCTTGTGGAATTCTGTACCTAACAATTTAAACATCAGACTTTTTTCTATCTGTAAAAACAATTTGTTTACGGTCCTCGAGAAATGATGTAATAAGTTTATTAATAGCATCACTAATACCATAATGAGATAACTTTTGAGTGAGATTAGTATGATCCATGCAATCGAAAGCCTTGCTCAGGTCACAGAAAGTGGCCTGAGCAAACCTCCTACATTCAAAAACTTTAAGCATTTCATTTACTAAAGAATCAATAGCTCCTGTGGTTGATCTACCCTTTCTAAAACTGAATTGTTCATCACTTATTAAACTATATTGATCTAAATATGTACAAACTTGGGCATATAAAAGAGTTTCAATAATTGTAGGAATGTAGGATTTATCTGCCAATAAATAATTTCATAAGAAAGTGCAGCTGACGTAATAATAAGGAAACTGCAACCTTGCCTACAATTTTAAGAAGATATTGATCATGTTGAATGTTTGCAGGTGGAGAGTCTCCACGAACTACAATGGAACCTCTAGCCGACATTCTGTTAGCACTGAATAAGAAGCATTGTGACAATTTATATCGGTGGCTGTACAAAGCCATCCAACATGATGGATTTCCTTCCCCCAGAGCTTCAAGAGAAGATAAAGACCATTTTGTTAAAATGGTGTTAAAGTAAGTTCATATTACCACATATTTACATATTATATATTTACATATTTAAAAATTGATTATTATTGTTATTATTAGTATTTATTATTATTATTATTATTATTATTATTATTATTATTATTATTATTATTATTATTATTATTATTATTATTATTATTATTATTATTATTATTATTATTATTATTATTATTATTATTATTATTATTATTATTATTATTATTATTATTATTATTATTATTATTATTATTATTATTATTATTATTATTATTATTATTATTATTATTATTATTATTATTATTATTATTATTATTATTATTATTATTATTATTATTATTATTATCATCATTATTATCATTAGTATTTATTGTTATTGTTGTTATTATTATAATTATTATTATTATTATTATTATTATTATTATTATTATTATTATTATTATTATTATTATTATTATTATTATTATTATTATTATTATTATTATTATTATTATTATTATTAATCTTTGTTAAATTTAACTGCTTTTTCCTTTATTATCAGACCACAGATAAGAATTCCTTTACTGTGTTGTTGAATGAACCATCTGTAAGTAACTCTCTCCAATTCATTCTCACTCTTTGTCATAACCTTCCATTTTTCCCACCTCAAGGCATATTGTGAAATAGCATTTTCTTTCTTTTTGATGTCATATACAGTTGTTCGTCCAAAGCTGTACTCAGCAGCAATGACTTTCTGTGAAGAACCTCGGTTCAACTTATTCATTTTTTTTTTTTTTTTAGGTCTAGCATAATATATTTCCTTTCAGAAGTCATTGCATGTACTGAACTCTAAAGGAAACCATATACTCAATAACACAAACAACAATAGTACACAATAACAATAGAATGTTGACACATTGTTGCGCATCATTTCTGCTTTTAATATTATGCGAGCTACAAGAGGCCGGATGTGAGACAGATTAGCGACAGTTTAGTGTACAACAAAATTCATATTAACATATTAGAACAATACCTTAATGACTAATCAAGAATATGTAGTGGGCATTTTTTGTTGGCTTATAGTTACCTGGCATCAACCATTTCCAAAATATTCATTGTGTTTGTTTAAATTTTTTACTTCTGTTTTCAGTTTTGAAGGGCTGTTCCCATTCATTGCTTCTTACAATGTCAAAAGATTTGTAATTTAAAATATTTGACTATCGGTTCAACTCCCTATATCCCTTTTGTACTTATAAAGAAATGTGTAATAATGAAGCTATCTTTGCTAATGTTTATATCAATTAATATGAAGGGAATAGAAAATAGACTTTTGTAAGAATAGATTTTATTAGAGTTGGCAGAGAAATTAGTACAAATGTGACATGTTATAATTTTTTTCTAGATGTACTATTGAAGTATGTATTTATGATGTATAATATATAAGATATTATTTTGTACAGGGAACGAGCTAACAAACGCAAACTTCAAGAAACAGTGCGGGAGTTCACATTAATTTGCAGAGGTCTCATTGGGACAGACTATGCAACTCAATCTTCTTTGTTTTTCTAACTTTTGACTACAGATAATAATGGTGAGTAGTATTGAAATATAAAGTATTTTTAGTTAATGTGGAACTTCTTCCTGCTTACAAAGGTTATAAGAAAACAAGACATTTAAAATGCGTGGGTTTTTAAATCATAATCAATATATGAGTACATGGTCATAGCTTTTAATTTTGTAAATAGTTGTTGCATGCAATTTACTATTTTTCAAAATTAAGAATCTTTCTCCACTTAAGATAAAATATTGAAAATGGTTGTCTAAAACTTGAGACCAACATGTGAGATATATGATTGTTGGATGATTGGCTGCTTGATTTAATGAATTGTCTAACAGACTTAAGTGTCTGGGAAGGCAACCTATGTGACATACTATAATTTTAATGTTGGTAGGATGTTCATTAAGGAGAAAATATAAAACATCAGCTGTTAATATAATCTATGAAACCATTCTGGTGTTACTTATGGTAAATTACATTCTATAATATCTTGTGTTAAGATCATCAAGCCAATACTTCTTTATAATGCAGAGGTAATAATTACAGCAAACAATTCTAACATAAATCACCTAGAAGTATGCCAAAATCAGGCCCTGCGACTAATAACTGGTGCAGCAAAATCAACTCCAATCACGGCAATGCAAGCCTTAACTCTGAACTATCCAATACATCTAACTTTAGAGGAGCAGGCACTAATACAACATGAAAAAATGTTGTGCTTAAAAACAACAAAATGGGAGAAAAGATTACTACAACCAATCAAGATGAAAACACAAACAAGTTTCCTACACAAAGTTACAGAATTAAAAACAGATCTGAATCCTCCTAATTCTAAAGAAAACATTTTAATCAAAGAAAACCCACTAACTTTTGAACCAATTAATATTCAATTAGATTTAGAACAAATAGTTAAAACCAAACCTGTACTAAAGGCACTAACTAGCATTAGAAACTGTGAACAATAGATACCCACCTGAAGAATGGTTACATATCTACACAGATGGATCTAACTTGGGCAACTCAGGAGCAGAAATTAAGTGTGCACTGTTCTCATTCTATCAACCAGCAGGATACCACACAACAAATTTTGATGCAGAAGTAACGGCTATTCATATTTCACTCCAACACCTATAGAGAATATATAAATTAAAAAATGCTGTCATACTTTCTGATTCTAAAGCAGCATTATGTGCAATAAGTTCATATAAAATGAGGTCAATCCAAATTAAAGAATGTTACAAAATGATCCAACAACTTCAAAAACTAGAGAAAAGAATTATATTATAGTGGATACCTGCACATTGTGGAATTGCTGGAAATGAATCAGCTGATTTCCTTGCCAAAAAAAGTTGCAAATTTAATTCAGAACAAAAGTAAAAACTTACCCTTTACATCCATAAAAAGATTAATCAAAAGCAAATATAAAAACAAACAAAACTAATCAATATCTAACACAGCCAAAGATAAAAAATGGAACACTTCAATTAAAAATCCAGAAATTATTCCAGAAATCCCACGTAAAGCTGCAGTTGCAAATTTTAGATTACTTACGGAACATGATTATTTGGCCAAACACTTACACAGAATAGGAATTTATACAAGTCCAAATTGTCCTCTGTGCAACAAAGAAGAGGAAATGACTGAAGAACATCTTTTAACCTGTGAAGTCCTACCTGCCAGACCCACTACACAGAAATATTGGAGAGCAAGAGAGCTAATGGCTTCATTGCCAAAGCCTAGCATTTGAAAACAACAACAACAACAACATATCTTGTGAATCTTGACAGATTTATTGGCAAGTGATGAATTCCAGGAAATAAAGTCTGACCCTTTAAATATGTGTGTAAAACAGTTAAATGAAACAATGAAGGATAAAACAATCATACCAAAAGAAATTAAACAAAGTTTAAAACCAGACAACCCTACAGTAGCTAACATATATGGATTACCCAAAATTCATAAAACAGGAAATAAGATGCGCCCAATCATTAACAACATAAACACACCCTGCTACAAGCTATCCAAATGGTTAAACAAAAAATTTAAGGAGCTACCAAAATTCAAAAGCCACAGTATTAAAAATTCGTTGGAATTCATCAACAAAACTAAAAATCTACAATTTTCTCCCACAGACCGAATGGTATCTTTTGATGTAATCTCCTTGTTCCCAAGTGTTCTAAGAGACAAACTCATAGAGTACATGCAAACATGGCTTCAGTCCCTACAAATAGACCAAAACATCATAGAGGAATACCTTCAATTAACCAATATGTGCATTGAACAGTCCTTTTTTACATTCAATAAAAAAAATTTCAAACAAAAATCAGTACTATCTATGGGCAACCCATTGTCCCCATTTTTGGCTTACCTCTTCATGAGCTTTTTGGAAACGCACATCACAAAGGCATTCCCACTAATTTTTAAGCATTGGTACAGATATGTGGATGACATTTGGGCAATAATAAATGAGAAACAAGTGGATGATGCATTAAAACTACTTAATTTACAAAATCCTGCAATAAAATTCTCCATAGAAAAAGAGATAAACAATGAAATCCCTTTCTTAGATTTGAAACTTACCAGAAAACACAATAAACTTGAATTTGGCATACACAGAAAGGAAACACACACAGAAAATTTCATAAAATCAGATGGATATAACCCAAGACAACACAAGCATGCTGTTATCAACAGTTTAACTTACAGGCTGGTTAATGTACCTTTAAACAAGATAGAATATAACAAAGAGTACAATAACATCATTCACATTGCAGAATACAATGGATACAGTGCTGAATTGGTCAACAAGAAAATAGATAAATTCAAAAGACAACTAAGATGCAAACAAGTAACTACTCTCTCCCCAATTAGCAATGAAACCTCATACAGAAAATTTACGTATCATCCCAGAGCTACACACCTTTTCCAAAAAGTCTTCAAAGAACACAATATTACTTTGGCCCCACAGAACAAATTTAGTGTACAACACCTTTTGAAATCACATAATACAAAGGAGATACCCACAGGCAGAAAATCAGGAGTGTGCCGGATAAATTGCAAGGACTGTGACAAATTCTACATTGGAAAAACAAAAAGGAACGTGAACGTTAGGCTTAAAGAGCACTTTAGGAACATAAGGAATAAAGAAATAGATAAATCGGCGGTAGCGTACCATTTTTGGAAGGAAAATCATGACATAGAACGAGAAATTCACTTACTAAAAAGTGTCCAAGGTCCAGCTGCATTAACCACGTGGGAAAAAATCTTTATAAAGAAATATGAAAGTAAATTGTTTAATTTCGATACTACCTTTGAAGACAACCCCAATTTCAAGTTCATCAAGATACCGACAGAGACGCACCTATCACCTCCGAGGAGTTCACTGAACCGGCATCCATTAGTCGACAACAGCTGATGATGTTAGGAAGATCCTAAGGAAACGCGTTCTAGGTAAATACTAGCAATAAATGGAGCATTGAGTATTAGTTCGACTCAAAATTGTATTAATTTTGTGCCTTATTGTATCATAGTCCTTAAACAACAGAAACATATCTTGTGTTAATAATTGTTACGTTTTGAAGTTTGCAGTACGATCACACATTTATTCTTGGATATCATACATATTTCTTATGGGTTTCCCCTTCTAAAGCTGAGCTGTTATAGCACCATAATGAAATAGCTGAGCAACTGCAGAGATGAATTTTATTACAAAAGTAGGCCTTTATTTTCAAAATGTGTGTGATTCTTATTGAAAAACATTAAATGTCAACACAGCACCACCTGCAAATCATGTGCATCATATTACCTGGGTAAAAAAATTATATATTTTAAATGTAAAAATCTGCAATGAAAAACAGTACAGGAAAAGTTTAATGACATGAAACCAACTTTTAAAAAAAACTTGAATTGGTCGACTAAACACTGTAAAAGAATTATTATATGCCGTTTTAAATGTTTGATTCCTCACCACATTGCGACAACATTTATAAAAGATATTCTGCTTCACATTGTTGAGCCACTTTTATTTTTAATTCTGTATACATTATTGCAACAGCTGACTACATGAAGATGATCTATCTCAGGGCATGGTATCGAATGAATACCCTTCGGAAATGGTTTACCAAAATGAAATAAAATTTTCAAGTCCTTTTTAGATATACTAATTTTTAATTGATGTTTTAAAGTAAATAAAACACATTGTAACACAATTGAACGAGTATTATCTCACTTATCACTTTTATATCTTTACACACTGAAAGTCAAAATCAGTCTCTCTTATGTCTGTCTTCTATAGTCCTCAAACTTATGACACTTTCTTTTTCAGACAAAGATTATTATTGATTTTCTCCTTCACCATGGTGACTACATATTACTTATTTACTACATCACTCATAGCGACCAATACAATCATCTTATTTATTTTTAATTATATAATATCAATTTCTTAACTTAATTTAAACAATTTAACACTTAAACATTATCCAAAATAATTTTAAATTCATATACATGTCATAAAACAAATTAACATTATTAATTTTTTTCCCATCAGAGGTTGGAATAAAACAACTGTTACAATGTGTGTTTGGAGGAATTTAGTAACAGTGACGTCAAAATTAATATAAAAATTATTTGTGGTTGGTTTATTGACACTCATCACTTACTTTTTCATATATTTATGAGAGACTAGTTTCAAAGGCCCTGGCCTCCATTTTCAATCTCTTCCCAACTGGCATCTGTTGTTATCTGCTCTCTCTGGTGGTGCTCTCATAGTTCCACCACCAGAGAGAGCAGATAACAACAGATGCCAGTTGGGAAGAGATTGAAAATGGAGGCCAGGGCCTTTGAAACTAGTCTCTCATAAATATATGAAAAAGTAAGTGACGAGTGTCAATAAACCAACCACAAATAATTTTTATATTAACTGTTACAATGCTCACAGGTTTCGTTCACTACATACTTAATGCAGAAACGTTTTCATCATCCTTTGCTGCCAACTGATTTGAATATCTGAATCAAAATAGTTAAAAGTGTTTCTGCAGTATAAGTTAGAACAATTTTACACAGAAAAGAGAGTTCGATAGTAAAGCCCAGATAGATGCCCACTAAAGCAGTTCCAATATGCTAATAAATATTTAAATTTTCAAAAATTTGTTACTAAGATATTGTACATTTTGATATAGTATATTAAGGTTACTTTTTGAACCTTAACCTTTAGGTTATTATGGTAATCTTGCTGCATGCTATTTGCATCACTTTTCTTAGTTTTATACTGAGAATTAATAGATATGCTATTTTAGTTTTTATAAGTTACTGTGTTTCTAAAGACATCATCCATCACTTTATTATTTAGTAGTTTCCTTAGTCTAATGATGCTATATGGCCATGCCATGGCTGAGTTGTTAGACCGCTTGACTCTCATAAGGTGTCCACAAAGTAAGATTTGTGGAGGACAGTACAGCGCTGGGGCATGTTTTCTCCAGGGTGTCCCATTTTCCCTGTAATCTCATTCCACTAGTGCTCCATCTTCATCTCATGCATCATCAATGTCACCGCCTGTGGTGCCACATGTAGTAAAAGCGAGTGTTAAACACTACACATTTCATTTTAATGATGCTATAACACTAGCTTGTGGCTGCACTTAAGATGCACACCATCTGTGACAAAGTCTTGATTCTGGAATCAAAATTCCCATTCATGAAAGTACACTGTCCACTGTCACTTTTCATAAAGCCAATTAAGTTCACATTTTATATGCTGATTTTGCCTGTTTGATATTTCTTGTCTTTGTAGCATACCACTCACAAATTTTTATCTGACACTGGTGATGTGATTCATCATTTTTGGGATAAATGCCTCTTTTGATATCAGTTCTACAGTGCTCCATCTCACTAAGGTCTGTTCCATATCTCTTAACTGTCATGGAATTGGTTGTTCTGCGATGCAAAATAGTTCCTTATTTAACATGATTGTTTATCTTAATATATTTAAAGATAATTGTCAGGTTTTCCGTATAATAATCTTTTGAATGAAATACATTACTTAACAGAGCTAGTACATCTGGAATGTATGTAAAATCTTATCAATAAATAAATGGGAGGATCCTTTAGTTTAAACTGCCTCTCAGGATGACAAAAGCATGTCCTATATTGATAGGGCATTTATATCACCTATCCTTGCTTTGCATTCATGATTAGATGTATATTAGTCTATCATGATAAAGGGGAAGGAAACTCAACCCACAAGAGTACATGCCAGAAGGTAAAATTATAAGAAATAGGGATTACTTTTATTTCCTGGCAACATTGTTGCCCTCATTGTTTTCATGCATCCCTAGAGAATTAGTTGGACCTTGGAGGTTGAAAATGGAAGCATCACTTCCTGAAACCAGTCCCTAAAAAAAATTAAAATATAAGTGACATAGTATCAAAAACTGGCTACAAATATACTTCTTCCATAAATAAATGATACAAATAGTTTTATGAATTAATTTGGATGTCATTGTTACTGGATTGCTCCAAAATCACATAATAGCCATCTTTGTTTATCATTGGCATAAATATGTTACACCTAGATATTGAGCTGTCTGTATTTGAATTCAGCTTCATTTTTCTTCTCTTCCAACTTTGATAATTCTTGTATTAAGTTTTTGCTTTGGGTTTGAAGACTTATTATGTCTTGGCAAACAGTTTGAGTGATGCTACCACCTCAGTTTCAGCACACTTCTTCAGTAATCAGCTATAGAGCATTCACTTGGATCATATAGTACATCACAATTTGCAAAAACTCTCCTTTCAATATCAGACCTTCCTTTATCTGAATACATATTTTATCTAATTAGAGCTTCTCGGGTTACCAGCCATGCAATATTTATAAAATTGCTCGAGCTTTCGGCCATGCTTGCTTAAACCACCTTTGTCAGGAGGTGATGAACATTGCCATTACCTCTCTGCCAAATCAATCACAGAACACTGGTTCCCCATTGGACAGCGCCGTTTAATCCTGCCTTGTTCGGTGAGGTTCATCACTTCCTGAAGAAGATCATAGAGCAAGCATGGCCGAAAGCTCAAGCAATTTTACAAACATCATACGGCTGTCAACCCAAGAAGCTCTCATTAATAAGCATTGCCAATAAATAGTAAATAATAATTCATAAACAAGAAATAATTCATCTCCAAGAAATATTGGAGAGCAAAAAAGCTAATGACTTCATTGCTAAAGCCTAGGATTTGAAAACAACAGCAGCAACATAATATACGCCATCAAAGCTTCAAATCTTACTCATATTTTATCTCTTCACTTGTTTGTGTTCCAGTTACCAATATTTACGTTAATTTTCGCAGCTTGCTACAAATGACGACGCAACTCACTGCTATCTTGTAGTTATGAACTTAACAATGCCATCAAAAATTAATTCTACCGAACTAGCAAAATAGTTAACTAGTTTTGGTATTGTCGCGGCGACGGACATTAAAGGTTCGCGCGGAGCGATAACGCGGCTTGTTTACACAAAGGAACTGATAAAGATAGCACGCAGATAAAGGTCTGCCGAAACAAATTAAAATAAATGCAAATTTCTGGTGACATTTTGATTGATAGAGATTATTTGGTTTCTTTATTGTTCTGGAACAGTCTGAAATTATCAGATGAGGTATTTAAGGAAGCCAAGAGTCAGTCGTAAGCAGTAAACAGCTGTAAAGTGTTGTAACGAGAGCTGATGTTGTAAACAGGTGTAATCAGAATGTTGTTGTGGTAATCGACCTTGGTAGATCGTGATTGTGTATGTGATGTAATGCTGCTACTGTGAGCATATTTCTATACAGATAAAAAACAATGAGAATTTCTGCAAATTGGACTTTTAATTCTACAAACCCACAAAGTCACAATTGGTGTCAGGAAGTGGAACATTTGACCATGGACGTGGCATTGGAAAAGATTTTACAGAAAATGGAAGAAATGAAGGTCGAATTGACAACAAAAACAGAAGCGGCAAATAACAAGTTGGCCGCAAAGTTGGAGACGACAAATCACAATCTGACCGCGAAGATGGCCGAAGTGACCATGGAAATGAAGGCTGCAAACGAGGCCCTCGCCGAAAAATTTGAAGAGCAATTGACCGGCGTGAGGAATGACGTCACGGAGCTGGGCAAGCGAATGGGTCAAGTGGACGAGCAAATTAACGACCTAGAGGGAAAGGCCGACAATAACACCAAATCCCTCGAAGACCTGGCAAACCGCGTTAACGACCTGGAGGGAAAGGCCGACAGCAACACAAAGTCCCTGAACGCCATGGTAGAGGATATCGTCGGAAGAAGTTGAAGGACTTGATCTGCGCGCGTCAAACCTCTTAAATACGACGGCGCGACAACTTTCGAAGTCTTCCGCCACCAGTTCGACACAGTGGCCAAGCACAACAAGTGGTCACCAGAGGAAGAGGCCGCACAGCTAATAGCCAGCCTCCAGGGACGGGCCGCAGAAGTCCTGAACGCGGTCCAGACAGCGGCGGCGCCCAAGGACATCTGTGAGGCCCTGGAGAATCACTTTGGGAACCACCGCTTAACCGCAGCGTACCGCAGCCAGCTGAAGTCAAGGTCACAGCAGCCAGGGGAGACGAGTTTGCCCTGGCAATTGATCAGCTGGCTAGCAAAGTCTTAGTCGACCTCCCACCAGAGTTCGTATCCCGGGAATCCGCCTACACATTCGTTGACGGGGTACGAAACACGGAGATTCGTCAGCGCCTAATGCTCGGCGACTACAAAACCATCCACGAGGCGCTAACGGCAGCATTAAGGATGGAGGCGGCCAAGGTGACGGCTACCCCGACGTCGCGAACCAGGACTATCCGCAACATGGGAGACCGAAGACCAGTCGAGGGACGCCGGCGAAGACCAAGTGGCCTGTGTTGGGGGTGTGGACAGCCGAGACACATGGAGAGAGACATCCGATACCAGAAAGAGCAGCCGGAAAACGAGTAAGGGCCGTCGTGGAGAGGGGCACGTCAGCGCCATCACCACCATCCCCTCGAGTGACACTGCGCGCAGTCAGCCTGCGTATGGATGACAGCCTCATTGCGGACGGTTGGGTGAGAGGGAAGCCGTGCAGCGTGCTCGTAGGCACCGGGGCAGCCGTGACCATCATCAGACCTGACGTGGCCAAGGGTTTGCCGTCGAGAAAACCGATCCAACCATATCAGCTAGTGACGGCATCGGGTGACACCTTGCCTGTGGAGAAGGAGGCCCTACTGAAGTTGACCTTGGGACGGAATGCCGTGCGTCTGTGGGTGTTAGTCGCGAAGGTGGCTGAGGAGGGATGGATGCCCTCAGGAGCCACGATGTGACGGTTGACGTCGGCAGGAAGGTCCTGCGGCTTAACGGAGAAGAGGTTATATTCCGGAAACCCAAAGAGCGCTTTGGAATCTGCAGGGTCGTCTTGAAGGAAGACGTGGTTGTGCCCGCGAGAAGTGAGGTGTTGGTGACGGCGCGACTGGAAGGTCAGCGAACCAGGAACATGATGCTGGACCAGAAGAGGCCTGTGCACGGACTCTTTGTAGCCAGAATATTGTTGCCGTGCCGAGAGGAGGTGCCAGTGAGGCTGCTCAACCTGGCAGACACCGATCACGACATCCAAGCCGGAACGGAGCTGGGTACGTGCGAGCCCGTGGTCAGCGTAACCGCAATCGAAAAGGCAAAGGAGCCGGTGCCGACGCAATACCTGGGGCCCCAGCTGGAAGGGTTAGTGGAAAGGGCGGCCGACCACCTGACAGCAAAACAGCTGGAGAAGGTTCGACAACTGCTGAGACGATACCAGCGCATCTTCAGCCAAGGTAATGGTGACTACGGCCGCACGGAAAAAGTGCTTCACCGCATCGACACCGGAGACGCCCGGCCTATTCGGCAACCACCTAGACACGTTCCGCTGGCAAAACATGCGACGGTACGTGATATGCTAGATGACATGAAATCTAAGGGAGTGACTGAAGAGTCTGGCAGCCCTTGGTGTTCCCCTGTAGTCTTGATGACAAAGAAAAACGGTGAGCTACGCTTCTGCGTGGACTACAGGAAGCTGAACGCTGTCACCTGGAAGGACTGTTTCCCCTTACCGCGGATTGACGACACCGTAGACATGCTAGCTGGTGCACAGTGGTTCTCAACCCTGGACCTGAAGTCGGGTTACTGGCTCTAGATCCAAGAGACAAGGAAAAACTTCATTCTCGACAGGCCAAGGGCTTTGGCAGTTCACAGTTATGCCCTTTGGCCTCTGCAACGCGCCAGCTACCTTCCAACACCTCATGGAGTCGGTAATGAGGGGGTTGACATATGACGCCTGCCTGCTATACCTGGACATCATTGTCGGTAAGACCTTTGAAGACCATCTGGAAAACCTGAGCAAGGTGTTACAGAGACTGCAGGCAACCAATTTGAAGCTGAACGCGAAGAAAGGCCAGCTATTCCGCAAGGAAGTCAACTACTTGGGCCACATAGTCTCACCAACCAGAGTGGCCACAGACCCGGAGAAGACATAGGCCATGAGAGATTGGCCTCGGCCGAAGGATAAGAGAGAATTGCGCAATTTCCTGGGGTTGTGCAATTACTACCGCCGTTTTATCAAGGGGTTCTCCAGCATCGTCAAACCCCTCACCTGCCTGACAGAGGAACGCCGAACTTATGTGTGGACGGAGAACTCCGAAGGCGCTTTCCAGCAGCTGAAGAAGACGCTTTGCAATGCTCCAATTCATGAGTTGGTGATAGCCTACTACAGCAAGACGCTATGCAAGGCAGAGAACTACTGCGTCACCCGGCGAGAGTTACTGGCGGTAGTAAAGACCTTGGAACCTTCCACAAGTACCTGTCAGCCATTCCTCCTGAGGACTGACCACTGCGCCCTCACCTGGCTATTGAGCTTTAGGAACCTGGAAGGCCAGACAGCACATTGGGTCCAGAGGCTACAGGAGTAGACGCCATATTCCAAAGACCCTGCCTAGAAGAGTGTGGTCAGTGCACAAGAGTGGAAGAGAAGTAGCGTGCCGCAGCTGTCAGAGTGGTCATGGCAGTGCCTACGGATGGCTGGGATAGTGCAGGCCTGAGGAGAGAGCAGCTGGCGGACGCCGATTTGGGGCCACTCTTGAGGGAAGTGGAGCCAGGGACAAAACCAACCTGGGAGGACATCGCATCGAGGAGCGCCACCTACAAGTCGTACAGGGCCCAATGGTACTCACTGAAGACGAGAGCGTGCTGTTCTGGGTATGGGAGTCACCCGATGGCAAGACACAGAGGGAACAGTTGGTGCTTCCCCGGAGTAAGGTCCCGGAAGTCTTGGAGGAAGTGCACGCCGGTACTTCAGGAGGACACCTGGGAGCAAACCGGATGATCGACAAACTTCGGCAGTGCTACTACTGGCTGAGGCTCTGAGCAGACGCTGAGAGATGGTGCCGTCAATGTCACGTGTGCGCGGCGAGTCGCGGCCCCCAGACTAGGAGCCGGGGTCGCATGCAGCAGTACAACGTCAGAGCGCCATTCGAAAGGATCGCCGTCGACATAGCTGGACTTTTTTTTTTTTTTTTATTTATCCAGATTTATGAATCCTATTTTACACAGTGGTATATTAGGGTTAGAGTTAATACATAAAAATACACAATTTTAACAAAAATATTTTAAATACTAGAAGGAAGAAAATATGTTATAATCTGATGCATATTAATTTAAACTATTTCAGATGTTTAAACACTTGAGTTTATAAACATCATGAAGTGCTTATACTGTTGTGACTTCATTAGCAAAGATGTGAGCGGAGCAGAAAATTCAGTTCCTAAAGAGTCCAGCTTGAATATTAATTCTTGTCTTTCTCTCCAGAAAATGGGACAACAGAAAAGGACATGAACCACAGTTTGAAATTCTTCACCACACATGCACTCGGGGTTAGATGTTAAGTGAAAGCGTGATAATATTCACCAAATTTACCATGTCCACTTAAAAATTGTGTCAAAACAAAATTTGGTACAAGAGTTTCACATTTTCCTCTGTCATATACACTAGGGAAAAATAATGTTTTTGTTAAACTTCCATTTGGAGTTGTTAGCCATTGTTGGTTCCATTCTTCAAGAATATGTTGATGTATTATTCTCCTTACAGTAGAAATAGGACATAAAGAGTATGTCACAGGAAGATTGGATTCTGCAGCCTTCTTAGCCAAGCAATCAGCTCTCTCGTTACCTAAAATTGTGTCCTTTAAGCCATCCCATGCAAATATATCCTGGATGGTTTTGAAGCAAGGTTCTGATTTCATGTGCTAATGAATTTAAGTTGTATTTATCATTAATTAGCTGGATCATTTCCAGTGTCCGACCGAGACAACAAGTACCTGATGGTGATCGTGGACTACTTCACCAACTGGCCGGAGGTTTATGCCATCCCGAACCAGAAGGCAAAGACTATCACAGACTGCTTCGTGGAGCTAGTGTTTTGCCGATTTGGGGTGCCGTTAGAGCTCCACAGTGATCAGGGCAGCAGTTTTGTGTCCAACCTGATAAAATAGGCACTGGAAAGACTTGGGGTGAACAAGACGCGCACAACGCCTCTACATCCCCAGTCGGATGGCATGGTCGAAAGGTACATCAAGACCTTAGAAGAACACCTGAGGACACCGGGCACTGGACATAAGCAGATAAGGATAATATCGACCAAGAAATTCAATATCTTCATAACACTCTATTACAGAATGGCTACAGCAACCGTGACATCAGAGAGGCTCATAGAAGAGTATTATGCAACAGATCCAATCGCTCGCACCCATCACCCAACAACAGCCCTGATAACTACCTTAGCAAGGCTGTCATCCCCTTCTATGGTTCCGTGTCAAACAAGATTTCCCGAATTCTCTCCAGATTCAACATCCAAACTTACTTTGCTGCTCCCAAGAAAATTCAGCAATACCTTAGGCAGGTGAAAGATCCTCCTTTGCTCAAGATCCCAGGAGTTTACAAAAATCCATGTGAATGTGGACGAGTATACGTGAGACAAACAGGGCGGACAATTGAGGAAAGATGCATGGAGCACCAGCGTAACATCAGACTGCTGCAACCTGAAAAGTCAGCAGTAGCCAAACATTGCTTAGAGCAAGTCCATAAAATCGACTTCAACAACATTACTGTCCTGGAACAAACCGAAAAATACTCTGACAGAATCATTAAGGAGGCCATAAAAGCACATCCGTTCAATTTCAATAGGGATTCCGGTCTTCAACTGAGCCCAGCCTGGACACCGGCCATCAAAAACATTTTGACTGCAGACTCCAAGTGTACAGTTCAAGTGATGGACCGCGCAGAAAACGACAGCAACTCCAACCACACGCGTTCAGTGACCAATCTCACAGAAAACGCCAAAGCCGATGGTAGCTATGACCTTCGCCAGCCGAGCCAATCCAACATTGTCACTCGGGCATTGACCAGGGCAGGGCATGCTCTGCCCACCGATCAACATATGAATAGGGTCACGTTTCGCAGCAATTACTCAGTTCGTGATGAAGGCCATAGAGTGTAAAATGGCCGAAAGCTCGATCTTCATTCATTTGACGCGGCTGATCACCCGTAAAGCCTTAATCAGCGAGACTGGGACTTCAAGGTGCCACTGTTCTTGCTGGCCTATTGCTCGTCAAGACACGACACCACTGCGAAGACGCCTGCCAGCTTAATGTTCGGCCGAGAGTTACGCCTCCCCTGTGATCTGGCTTTTGGAAGCCACCCGGACACAAAACAGCCAGCAACCGATTATGTGGAGAACCTGTTGGACCGTCTCCACGATATACATGAGATGGCTCGTCAGAACAACCAGAAGGCGAGCGACCGCATGAAGACCCGATACGACAGGCAAGCCAACAGCCAAGGGTTCCAGCAAGGTGACCTGTTCTGGTTGTACCGCCCTACCCGGACCAAGGGACGATGCCCAAAGCTCCAACAGCCATGACAAGGACCGTACCAGGTGGTGAGGATTAACGACGTGGTCTACCGCATCCAGAAGGTGCCCCGGAAGAAGATGTTGTTGGTACACCTGGATCGTCTGGTCCGCTACGATGGTGCTGTTCGGGACGACCAGCCTTGAAGAGGGAGCAGTGTCGCGGTGATGGGCATAAAAGGTTCGCGCGAAGCGATAACGCGGCTTGTTTACACAAAGGAACTGATAAAGATAGCATGCAGATAATGGTCCCCCGAAACAAACACTGAGATAAATGGAAATTTCTGGTGACATCTTGATTGATAGAGATTATTCGGTTTCTTTATTGTTCTGGAACAGTCTGGAATTATCAGATGAAGTATTTAAGGAAGCGATGACTCGCCAAGAGTCAGTCATAAGCAGTAAACAGCTGTAAAGTGTCGTAACGAGAGCTGATGTTGTAAACAGGTGTAATCAGAATGCTGTTGTGGTCATCGACCTTGGTAGATGATAATTGTGTATGTGATGTAATACTGCTACTGTTAGTGTATTTCTACGCAAATAAAGCACATTGAGAATTTCTGCAAATTGGACTTTTAATTCTACGAACTCACAGTATGATAAAGTAAGCATAGGCGATGCTGTGGGATTTTATAACCTGAGTGTTTCATAGGATATTTTGAAACATTGGCAGTGTTGCACAATTGATGCACCAGAGATATGAAACTAAATATTGGTGAGGGAGGCCTCATTAGATATTTGAAAATGTTATATTTTCGCAACAGTAATTGTTCTTACTCTAAGCATTATTATTGCTGTAAAGCATTGTGTATTCAGTCAAGTTTGTACTTGTGGGTTCGTAGAATTAAAAGTCCAAGTTGCAGAAATACAAAATGTTAGTTAGTTTTTATTCATCCTTTTGATCATATTACATGATATAGGACACGTCAAGTACTTATAACTAAAAATTATACAATATACATATATACAACACAAGTTTGGAATGAAAATTCAACTGTATGTACAGTATGATGATGATGATGATGATGATGATGATGATGATGATGATGATGATGATGATGATGATGATGATGATGATGATGATGATGATGATGATGATGATGATGATGATGATGATGATGATGATGATGATGATGATGATGATGATGATGATGATGATGATGATAGTTCACTTGTTAACATATTCAAACAATTCACCTATACTATAAAACATTAACATCATTAACATTAACAAAATTAATTGTCAAAGTAATCATAATATTCTTTTATGCCATAAGAACAATGGAGTGGAAGAACTTTTTTGAGACAAATTCTAAATTGATGCAGTGCAGGTATTTGCTTCAGATAATTGGGTAATTTATTATAAAGCTGGAGGCCAGTATATACAAAACTTTTTTCAAAAGAACTAGTGCTATGTGTGATTACATGAAGGTTATCTTTTCTTCTGGTATCATGAGAATGTATCTGTGAGTTTGTTGTGTACATACTGAGATTATTTTTTATGTAGCATAATGTACGCATGTAATGCAAGAAAAGTGAAGTATTCCAAATTAATTGAATACTTTAAAGTGGGATCAATTTCTAAATAACGTTTTGCTTTATACATATGTTTATTGTTTTTAAAGTTTTACACGTGATGGTCCACTGTACTACTTTAAAAAACAATGCATTATTGACTGTTCTAATGCACCAAATTATAATTTATTCCGCTTTTCTTCTGTTGCAGCAAAGGACTTTTCCAAAGATGTGCAGTTTACAGGTTCATAACAAATGAGAAAGAACCTTGCAGAGGACAGCTGTTTTTGTTTTAATCCACTTGAGAAGAAAGAACATCATTTGAGGGACACTTTCTTTTTTTTTTATCTATTTTTTTATTTTTTTTTTTATTTTGTGCATTTGTTTGTTGTAAGTGACTTGAGAAGAAAGAAAAACTGTGCCATAGTGTTAAATCAAACACTGAGTATTTTGTGTGTATATATTTATGTAAATAAGAGAACATCTGTATTTGAAAGGAAATAACGAGATTCAAAACTTGGTGCAACCTCAGAAGTGGTAACATCCGTTATGGCTCCAGATTGGTTATTTATATTTGATGTTTTTCTAAATATCAAAATATCCTAAACCTCCAACTGCTTTTCATTTAGTCTTATTTACTTCAAAGGCTGATTAACAGTAGTCCAAGGAATAGGAACAAATACAGTAGACAACATTTTGGTTCACAATACCACTGTAATACAAACGGATATGCATATCAGATACAACATTGATTTTGTGCATTGAGATGTTTATAACTACCAATAATATGTTTTGACCTCATTACATTCAGCCAACATAATGCACATAATCAGTGTCAATTTGATAAACCTTATCTAAACACAGATCCATTACTAATTCAGATACCTTTATTCCTACCTAGCTTCATTCCTTTTATAATAGCATCAATTAATGTTCCATTTACTTTGTTAATATGTAATGCCTTCTGCTGTTAATTTGTAGCCTTCCTTTCTCTCACCTTCATTCATGTGAGAGGTAGGCTACAAGGCTGAGATAGACTAATGTCGCCCTCCTTCTCTCAAGTTGAATCTTCATAGAGAGAAGCTAAAAGGCTGAGACAGGCTAACGTGGCCCTCATTTCTCTCAAGTTGAATCATGAGAGTAATAGGCTAAAAGGCTGAGATAGGCTAACATGAATTTTCTCTCAAGTTGAATCATGAGATAATAGACTAAAAGGCTAAGATAGGCTAACATGAATTTTCTCTCAAGTTGAATCATGAGAGAAATAGGCTAAAAGGCTAACACAGGCTAACATGAACTTTCTCTCAAGTTGAATTATGAGATAATACACTAAAAGGCTAAGATAGGCTAACATGAATTTTCTTTCAAGTTGAATCATGAGAGAGATAGGCTAAAAGGCTGAGATAGTCTAACGTGAACTTTCTCTCAAGTTGAATCATGAGAGAGATAGGCCAAAAGGCTCAGATAGGCTAACATGAACTTTCTTTCAAGCTGAAAAAGAAAGAGATATGCTAAAAGGCTGAGATAGGCTAACATGAACTTTCTCTCAAGTTTAATCATGAGAGAGATAGGCTAAAAAGCTCAGATAGGCTAACGTGAACTTTCTCTCAAGCTGAAACATGAGAGATATAGGCTAAAAGGCTGAGATAGGCTAATGTGAACTTTCTCTCAAGCTGAAACATGAGAGAGATAGGCTAAAAGGTTGAGATAGGCTAACGTGTACTATCTCTCAAGTTGAATCATGAGAGAGATAGACCAAAAGGCTCAGATAGGCTAACGTGAACTTTCTCTCAAGTTGAATCATGAGAGAGATAAGCTAAAAGGCTGAGATAGGCTAACATGTACTTTCTCTCAAGTTGAATCATAAGAGAGATAGGCTAAAAGGCTGAGATACGCCAACGTGAACTGTCTCTCAAGTTGAATCATAAGAGAGATATGCTAAAAGGCTGAGATAGGCTAACGTGTACTGTCTCTCAAGTTGAATCATAAGAGAGATAGGCTAAAAGGCTGAGATAGGCTAACATGTACTGTCTCTCAAGTTGAATCATAAGACAGATAAGCTAAAAGACTGAGATAGGCTAACATGTACTGTCTCTCAAGCAGAATCATAAGACAGATAAGCTAAAAAGCTGAGATAGGCTAACTGTACTGTCTATCAAGTTGAATCATAAGAGAGATGGGCTAAAAGGCTGAGATAGGCTAACATGTACTGTCTCTCGAGTTGAATCATGAGAGAGATGGGCCAAAAGGCTGAGATAGGCTAACATGTACTGTCTCTCAAGTTGAATCATGAGAGCGATAGGCTAAAAGGCTGAGACAGGCTAACCTGTACTGTCTCTCAAGTTGAATCATGAGAAAGATAAGCTAAAAAGCTGAGATAGGCTAACCTGTACTGTCTCTCAAGTTGAATCATGACAGAGATGCGCTAAAAGGTTGAGATAGGCTAACGTGTGCTGTCTCAAGTTGAATCATGAGAGAGATGTGCTAAAAGGTTGAGATAGATTAACATGTGCTCTCTCTCAAGTTGAATCATGAGAGAGATAAGCTAAAAAGCTGAGATAGGCTAACATGTACTGTCTCTCAAATTGAATCATGAGCGAGATAGGCTAAAAAGTTGAGATAGGCTAACCTGTACTGTCTCTCAAATTGAATCATAAGAGAGATGCGCTAAAAGGTTGAGATAGGCTAACATGTGCTGTCTCTCAAGTCGAATCATGAGAGAGATAAGCTAAAAAGCTGAGATAGGCTAACGTGAACTGTCTCTCAAGTTGAATCATGAGAGCGATAGGCTAAAAGGCTGAGATAGGCTAACCTGTACTGTCTCTCAAGTTGAATCATAAGAGAGATAGGCTAAAAAGTTGAGATAGGCTAACGTGTACTGTCTCTCAAGTTGAATCATAAGAGAGATAGGCTAAAAAGCTGAGATATGCTAACCTGTACTGTCTCTCAAGTTGAACCATGAGAGAGATGCGCTAAAAGGTTGAGATAGGCTAATGTGAACTGTCTCTCAAGTTGAATCATGAGAGCGATAGGCTAAAAGGCTGAGATAGGCTAACCTGTACTGTCTCTCAAGTTGAATCATGAGAGAGATAAGCTAAAAAGCTGAGATAGGCTAACCTGTACTGTCTCTCAAGTTGAATCATGAGAGAGATAAGCTAAAAAGCTGAGATAGGCTAACCTGTACTGTCTCTCAAATTGAATCATGAGAGTGATGCGCTAAAAGGTTGAGATAGGCTAACGTGTACTGTCTCTCAAGTTGAATCATGAGAGAGATGCGCTAAAAGGCTGAGATAGGCTAACATGTACTGTCTCTCAAGTTGAATCATGAGAGAGATAAGCTAAAAAGCTGAGATAGGCTAACCTGTACTGTCTCTCAAGTTGAATCATGAGAGAGATGCGCTAAAAGGCTGAGATAGGTTAACCTGTACTGTCTCTCAAGTTGAATCATGAGAGAGATGCGCTAAAAGGCTGAGATAGGCTAACCTGTACTGTCTCTCAAGTTGAATCATGAGAGAGATAAGCTAAAAAGCTGAGATAGGCTAACCTGTACTGTCTCTCAAGTTGAATCATGAGAGAGATGCGCTAAAAGGTTGAGATAGGCTAACGTGTACTGTCTCTCAAGTTGAATCATGAGAGAGATAAGCTAAAAGGCTGAGATAGGCTAACCTGTACTGTCTCTCAAGTTGAATCATGAGAGAGATGCGCTAAAAGGCTGAGATAGACTAACCTGTACTGTTTCTCAAGTTGAATCATGAGAGAGATAAGCTAAAAAGCTGAGATAGGCTAACCTGTACTGTCTCTCAAGTTGAATCATGAGAGAGATGCGCTAAAAGGTTGAGATAGGCTAACGTGTACTGTCTCTCAAGTTGAATCATGAGAGAGATAAGCTAAAAGGCTGAGATAGGCTAACCTGTACTGTCTCTCAAGTTGAATCATGAGAGAGATGCGCTAAAAGGCTGAGATAGACTAACCTGTACTGTTTCTCAAGTTGAATCATGAGAGAGATGCGCTAAAAGGCTGAGATAGGCTAACCTGTACTGTCTCTCAAGTTGAATCATGAGAGAGATGCGCTAAAAGGTTGAGATAGGCTAACATGAAGGGTCCCTCTATTTGAACATCACAGAGATAAACTAAAAGGCTGAGATAGGCTAAAATGAACAGTCTCTCAAGTTCAAATATGAGAGATAGGCTAAAGTAGCCCTCCTTTTTCTCAAGTTGAATCATGGGAGAGATGGGGTAAAAGGCTGAGCTAGGCTAACATGGCCGTCTTGTCTCAAGCTGAATCTTGAGAGCTAGGCTAAAGGCTGGGTTGGCTAATGTGGCTCTCCTTCCTCACAAGTTGAATAATGAGAGATAGGCTAAAGGCTGAGTTAGGCTAACATGGCCCTCTTGTCTCAAGTTGAATCATGATAGATAGGCTAAGGGCTATTTGATGCCAATGTGGCCGTCTTTTCTCGCAAGTTAAATAGTGAGAGATAGGGTAAAGGCTGAGTTAGCCTAACATGGCCTTCTTGTCTCAAGTTGAATCATGATAGATAGGCTAAGGGCTATTTGATGCCAATGTGGCCTTCTTTTCTCACAAGTTAAATAGTGAGAGATAGGGTAAAGGCTGAGTTAGCCTAACATGGCCCTCTGGTCTCATGTTGAATCATGAGAGATAAGCTAAAGGCTGGGTTAACCTAATTTGGCCCTCCTTTCCCACAAGTTCAATAGTGAGAGATAGGCTAAAGGCTGAGTTAGGCTAATGTGAACTGTCTCAAGTTGAATTTGAGATACATAGGCTAAAAGGACGTGATAGGTTTACGTGGTTTTCCTTTTCTCAAGTTGAAACATGAAAGAGATAGGCTATCGTGTACTGTCTGTCAGATTGAATCATGAGAGACATAGGCTAAAAGTCTGTGATGGGCTAACGTGAACTTACTCTCAAATTGAATCATGAGAGAGGTAGGCTAAAAGGCTGTGATAGGCTAACGTGAACTTACTCTCAAGTTGAATCATGAGAGAGGTAGGCTAAAAGGCTGTGATAGGCTAACGTGAACTTACTCTCAAATTGAATCATGAGAGAGGTAGGCTAAAAGGCTGTGATGGGCTAACGTGAACTTACTCTCAAGTTGAATCATGAGAGACATAGGCTAAAAGTCTGTGATGGGCTAACGTGAACTTACTCTCAAATTGAATCATGAGAGAGGTAGGCTAAAAGGCTGTGATAGGCTAACGTGAACTTACTCTCAAGTTGAATTATGAGAGAGGTAGGCTAAAAGTCTGTGATGGGCTAACGTGAACTTACTCTCAAATTGAATCATGAGAGAGGTAGGCTAAAAGGCTGTGATAGGCTAACGTGAACTTACTCTCAAGTTGAATCATGAGAGAGGTAGGCTAAAAGGCTGTGATAGGCTAACGTGTACTTACTCTCAAGTTGAATTATGAGAGAGGTAGGCTAAAAGGCTGTGATAGGTTAACGTGAACTTACTCTCAAGTTGAATCATGAGAGAGGTAGGCTAAAAGGCTGAGATAAGCTAACGTGAAGTTTCTCTCAAGCTCAAAAAGAAAGAGATAGGCTAAATGGCTCAGATAGGCTATTGTGAACTTTCTCTCAAGCTGAAACATAGAGATAGCCTAATAGGCTCAGATAGGCTACCGTGGCCCTCATTTGTCTCAAGTTGAATCACAAGAGAAAGAGAGGCTAAAGGGCTGAAATAGTAAAACGTGTACTGTCTCTCAAGTTGAATCATGAGAGAGATAGGCCAAAAGGCTGAGATAGGCTAACGTGAACTGTCTGTCAAGTTGAATCATGAGAGAGATAGCCTAATAGGGCTACCGTGGCCCTCATTTGTCTCAAGTTGAATCATGAGAGAGATAGCCTAATAGGGCTACCGTGGCCCTCATTTGTCTCAAGTTGAATCATGAGAGAAAGATAGGCTAAAAGGCTGAGATAGTAAAACGTGTACTGTCTCTCAAGTTGAATCATGAGAGAGATGGGCTAAAAGGCTGAAATAGGCTAACGTGTACTGTCTCTCAAGTTGAATCATGAGAGAGATAGGCCGAAAGGCTGAGATAGGCTAACATGAACTTTCAATTTGTATGATGAGAGAGATAGGCTAAGGTAGACTAATGTGAACTTTCTCTCAAATTGAATCATGAGAGGGAAAGGCTAAAAGGCTCAGATAGGCTAACGTGAACTTTCTTTCTAGCTGAAAAGGAGAGAGCTAGTCTAAATGGCTCAGGTAGGCTAACGTGAACTCTCCCTCATGCTGAAACATGGGAGAGATAGGCTACCGTGAGCTTTCTCTCAAGTTGAATCACGAGAGGAATAGACCAAAAAGGTCAGATGTGCTAACATGACCCTCCTTTGGCTCTAGTTGAATCATTAGAGAGATAGGCTAAAAGGCTGAGATAGGCTAACGTGAACTTTCTCTCAAGCTGAAACATGAGAGAGATAGGCTAAGAGGCTCAGATAGGCTACCGTGGCTCTCATTTGTCTCAAGTTGAATCACAAGAGAAAGATAGGCTAAAAGACTGAGATAGTCCAACGTGTACTATCTTTCAAGAAAGTAAATGTACACTTTCCATGGGTCAGTATCACTCAGGCGTTCCGTGACTAGGTGGTATGAAAACTAAATCGGCCATGCTCGTAGATGTATAGTGTCGTGGTCGCCATTTTAACCTGTTACTCACCTCGAAGATTTTTAAGGCTATATTAACTCAGTATAACAAAAGATTGAGTATTTATCACAAAGTAAGTAATAATTATCTTGCAGCTGAGCTATTAACTACATGGCATTGGAAAATGTGCATGAAAACGGAAACATGTGGAATTATGATTTTAACAGAACCAATATATGTGTGTGTGTGTGTGTGTGTGTGTGTGTGTGTGTGTGTGTGTGTGTGTGTGTGTGTGTGTGTGTGTGTGTGTGTGTGCACGCGTGTGAGTGCATGTTTGTTTGTTTTTTTTATTTTTATTTTTTTTTTATCTGGCATGCCCAATCCTTAGGAATACTACATGCCCTATTTTATTTACATTATATACAACTTTTACAATAATATTACAATGATTTTACATTTCTTGTATTTGTATTGAAATGTTTCCTACAATATTTTACAATATTCTTATTAAAATAGTTGCAATTAATTAGTAGTTTTTATTGAATTTTTATGCTTCATTTGCCTACTCTATATCTGTGAAATTTATTGATTTAATAAATTTGACGAAACATTTTAGATATGTGTTAGTAAGTTCCTCTTTGGTAATGGGCCACGCGCATTGTCTGCTTTTTATTTTCCTGATCATATCGGTTCTTTGTTTATGATTGGATATCGGAATATTATGTGGTTTACTGTTTGTTCCTCTTCTTGACATTTGCATACTGGGCTATCTAGTAAAGCAAATCGATGGCGGTATGAACGGAGATTTCCGTCTCCTGTGACAATTGCTGTAAACTCTTGGCAAATGGGCAGTTCTTGTTTTAGTCTATTTCTTACGGATGGAAAGAATTGTTTGGTGATGGCTCCTTTCCTTGATGCTGTCCATTGTAGTTGCCATGCGTTCAGTCCGGTGTCACTCTCCATGCTTATCAGGACTTCTTTAGGTGTTTTATTATATTGTATTTCACGATCTTCCCCAACAGCCTCTTTTGCTAGTCTGTCTACTATTTTATTGCCATATATGCCCGAGTGTGCTTTCACCCATCCAAAATGCAGCATCCAGTATGATGTTCTCAGTTTGAGGATTTTAGCTTTGATTGCCTCAGTCAGGTAATTGTGTTTCGAGTTGTTTTTAAGGAGATTCAGTGTTATCCTGCTATCAGTGAACAATGCAACTCGTTTATCAGCGTACCCTTCATTTTCTAGTTCCTTTAGTTTCTTCAGCGCCTCAAAAATTGCAAGTTGCTCTGCCTGGTTATTTGAGCATCGAGCATGCAGCTTGAACTTTAACTTATGGGTCAACATGCTGTTTATAAATATTACTGCCGCCGCGCCAACTTTGTCTTCCATTTTGCTGTCGTCTGTGTATATTTCAAATGCATATGTACTGTTATTGTCTGTCTCATATATTGAACGATTTTGTGCCGGGTGACTCCAGTGTCGCATTTCTACTGGTGTGTCGTATTCCTCATTGTGAGCTATTGTTGCCAGATAAGTCCTTACCTTTCCCTCTATGGTTACTTGTAGAGGTTGTTTACCACCTATTACACATGAAGCCTCATATGATACTGTACAATATGCTTTAGCAATTTTTACATTAATTAGTCTCTGCACTCTTCTGTACTTAATAATGTTCTTGTTTTTCTTTATGGCTTCTATCCACACTGGTGAACCATATGTCATCGCTGGAACTATAGCTCCTTCATAGATCGTTCTTAGAGATCGTTCTGTATCCTAATCCCCATTGTAGTTTGGCTGTCCGTGATAACATATTGATGAGTTTAATGGATTTTTCTGCAGTATGGGCTATGTGCACATTGAAGTTGAAGTTGCTGTCAAAGTATTTCATTTCCTCCTTGCCTGAGTTACTTGTTATTTAAGTAAATGCTGATTTCTTTATCTTTGTTTCTCTTCCTGGAGATAAACAAGAGTCTGCAATTTCTTGTCATTGAATTCTAGTTTGTTGTCTGTGGCCCAATTCTGGATCTTCAGTATGTCCTGGTTCGCCATGTTTTCTGCTTCGAGTTTGGATGTTCCTCTTGTTAAGATGATAACATCATCTGCGAAAGGAATCACTTTTGTTCTTCTGGTGAACTGTAGATTTAACATACTGTTGTACATAATATTCCAAAATCCTGGACCGCAGCAGGATCCTTGAGGACACCCTTTCTGGACTTTGAGACAGGAACTGCAGTTGGGGTCGGAAACCGCAGTTGGAGGAGAAACCGCAGTTGGGGGAACAAAAATACATTAACTGAAGAATGTGTCAAGGCTTCGAGGAAGAAAACACTCCCCTAAGGAATCTGAGAAAAAGTCTGAATATTTCTTCCCATGACCCCGAAGGTCAAAAAGGAGGGACAGATATAGGCGGGGGTGAGATCCAGTAAGAGTAAAAAGGAGGAAAACGAACCTCCAATAAAAATGGTTATGCGTAACGTGATACGGGCGGAATAGTCATGGAAATAGGAAAGGGGCGTACTAGATAGTCTGGGGTAGGAAAGGACGCTGAGAATCAAGTAAAGGCGCAACACTTCATCGTGGATCGTTTTTGGGGAAGGTAATGTTGTAACGAGAAAGTTGTTTGGGAGCAAAGTTGTGATCTAAATGTTATATAAATAAACTGGTGGGAAAATTCAAGGAAGCAGAGTGTATTTTCATTTGATCGCTGGACCCTGAAACGGAGTCGCTCTCCCATATTGATCGCTAGCCAGGAGCAAAATCGGTCTTTCAGTGTAGGATCCTTTATATCCACCGATTACCGCCTCAACTTCTTTCACGGCCATGTAATTATTTATTGATAATGTTTTCCTATTGCTGAAGTAAATGGAAGCCAGAATAAAAAGGTTCTTTGGACACTTAAGTTCTTTTAAGTTTTTTAGGATGCTGGGCCACCATGCTGCATTAAATGCACCTTTTACATCAAGGCTCGTTAGGATTATGCACTGTTTTGATCTCAAGCCTTGTTCAATGTAAAGTTTTACTTCAATCGCTGCATCTATTGTTCCTCTTTGGAGAGTAAACCCATACTGATTTTTATTGAGTAGATCATTAGATCGTACATGGTAGTTAATTCTGTCTATCGTTAGTTTCTCAAGTAATTTTCCGCCAACATTTATCAAACTAATTGGGCGGTATTTAGACACGTTCTTGCAGTCGTGTGTGTGTGCATGTGTGCGGGTGCGCGTGGTCGCGTGTGCATGCGTGCGTGGGTGTGTGTGTCAAGCTATCTTAACTGCTCTTGTAGCTCAGGGGCAAAACGTGAGCTGAGATAAGCGAGACCATGCTTCAAGCTTCCAACCCTAATACATGGGCATAATTTTTAACTCCAAATTTCTTAGTGTGTTGGATGCAGTAACGAACTAATTTACAGCTGTTCTCTTGTAGCTAAGCTGTTACTAAATGGCATTGCAGAATACCAAAAAAATTGGAAAACACGTGGAATGGCGATTTTTAATGGAACCAACAGGTATGTATTGTATATAACCAGCATTATCACATCTGTTGGCTAGCTCAGTGGTAAACCCCATGCTGAGTTAAGTAAACTGATGATTTGCGGTTCGAACGCTCAACATGTAATACTTTTTTTCCGCCTTGTATTTCTTGCGCATGTGCAAAATATTGCTGGAAGTAATACACTGTATTTGTATGTTTCACTAAGACTTCATAATAGTGAAATAGCATGCCACGTCCACAAGGTTGTGTGGAGCTGACTGCAGCTTAAAAGGGTGAAATTATAGGCTGTGCTTCTCATGGTGAAAACACTTCACAAATTGCCAGAGAACTGAGTTGCGACTGGAGAACAGTGAAGCAGTGGCTGGACAGGTATCATGAGGGAGAAGTTGAATGGGCCAAATCACGCAGGCGTTCAGGTAGGCCTCGTGCAACAACGCTTGCTCAAGATTAAGCCCTGGTAGCAGATGTGAGGGACCAGCCTTTAAGACACAGGTCCATCTTTCTAGATAAAGCAGTTGAGTATGGTTGCTCATATGAAACCATATGCCAATTATTAAAGGATGCCGGTATTGCATCACATCGTCCTGCCACTAAGCTCTTTCTTACAGAGACACACAAAACAAGACGATTACAATGGGCACAGCACAATTGCGACCTTCCTCAGGCTTATTGGGACCTGGTAATCTGGAGTGACGAGAAGGTATTTCGATCCGACCAGCAAGGGACCCTATATTTCCTAAGTAACATTATCTTTGGATATCTTCTTCTTTTTGTAATTCCTAATAATGGCTATTTGTAACTACGGTTACACAGAATATCTTTTCAGTTTTATGTCTTATACTCTACTGGATTATACAGTTATATCGCAGCTCTAAGTTTGTTTTTCTCAAGATGAGAATTATTCAATTTCTTGTTATTTTATATATTAGCTTATTGTTAGAACAGATGGATGGTATACAGCGTTTAGGAGTTGGCACCATTAAAATTATCATTCAACCTTCTGGAAACTTCTAGGATTCTTTTCGAAAACATATTATTAACTTAGTCGCAAGGGAGAAAATATAATTTCATTCGTTACTGTGTCTTACAAAGTAAAAACAGTGGAATAAAAATTATGACACCATACTAGGTTTCGAACCATGAATCCTCAGCTCAGTGACAGCATTATTTTGCCACTGAGCTACGATAACATGTGTTTGTAGTAGATTATATACAACAAGATGTTGGCTCTATTAAGCCGCCATTCTTCCTTGCATTCGTCTTCTAGCTAATCCTCCAATGCCATTAGTAACAGCTTACCCCAAGAGAACAGTTGTAAATTGGTTCGTTACTTAATCTAACAAATTAAATATCTGGAATAAAAAACACATCCACAGAATGGTACTCGAACCATGAACCGTTGTAATATTTATCACAGCACGTGCTCTCTGTCATTGCGCTACATGAGCACTTAAGGAAGCTTGCTTTATATGCAATATAGATATTGATTCTGTTAAAATCATAATTCCACGTGTTTTCAATTTACTTGTACATTTTCCAATGCCATGTAGTTAATTACTCAGCTGCAAGAGATTTATTACTTACTTTGTGATATATACTCAATCTTTTGTTATACTGGGTTAATATAGCCTTAGAAATCTTCGAAGTGTGTAACAGGTTAAAATGGCGACCACAACACTATACATCTACGAACATGGCCGATTTAGTTTTTATACCACCTAGTCACAGAACGCCTGAGTGATACTGACCCGTGGAAAGTGTACATTTACTTTCTTGAAAGATAGTACTGTCTCTCAAGTTGAATCATGAGAGAGATGGGCTAAAAGGCTGAAATAGGCTAAATTGAACTGTCTCTCAAGTTGAAACATGAGAGAGATAGGCTAACGTGGCCCTCCTTTCTCTTAAGTTTAATCATGACAGAAATAGGCTAAGTGAATTGTCCCTCAAGTTGAATCACAAAAGAGACAAGCTAAAAGGCTGAGATAAGCTAAGTGAACGGTCTCTCAAGTTGAATCATGGGACGGATAGGCTAAAAGGCTGAGATAGGCTAACATGAACTATCTCTCAAGTTTAAACACGAGAGAGATAGGCTAAAAGGCTGAGATAGGCTAAATTGGCCCCTCCTTTCTCTCAAGTTAAATTATGAGAGAGATAGGCTAAAGGTTGAGTTAGGCTAACGTGGACCTCGTTTTTCTCAAGTTGAATCATGAGAGATAGGCTAAAGGCTGAGTTAGGCTAAATTGGCCTTCCTTTCTCTCAAGTTAAATCATGAGAGAGCTAGGCTAAAGTTTGAGTTAGGCTAACGTGGACTACCTTTCTGTGAAGATGAATTATAGGGAGATAATGCTTAGTTTCTTTTGCAGAGGGTATGTGGTTTGAAAGAATGCGGTAAATGCATATGGAACAGTTTACAAGAAATAGTGGATTAACTGCTACAAATACACAGGTTAATATCCGGCTCCTTACTGTAGGGAGTAAGGATTACATGCAGATTAAGAGATTTGTTAACTCATTAAAGTAGTTTCGTTTTATTTATAGTCAGTTTGGTGCAATCATATTGTCTTACAGGATTATGCAATTACAAAACTCGTGCTAATATGCAGTTTATTTCACATATCACATAAGTTTAAATTGTTAGAATTGCTGAAGCTCTTCTTATGCAGATGTATATGGTGTATCCAGGTGTCTGCAGTTTTACGCCTCTTTTCCTGACTCCTCTACACCTCGTTCAGTTATTCTGTAAGGTAAACAAAAGGATATTTTAAGGTTTTACAAACTGAATCTGAGTTTTTATTTAACTGCATTACCATTCTGTATTGGGCTGAAAAATCTCTAGTTTGCTAAGATGCCTCTTTATAGGTTTATAGTTCTTTTATATGCTGTGAATCTATCACACAGGACCCCCACTTTGGTTTGCTTCCTTTCTAAAGAAAGTCATACTAAGGATTTTTATGCCATGGGAAAAATCCATTTCTCTGCCCTCAGTTTGAACCCAGAAGCTCCTGGACCAGAGACTAGTATGTGTCTATCTACAGGTGATATTGTTGACCATGCCCTGTTCCTCAATTTGGTAACTTGATATTGATCTTCCATTCATAGGACATTCTCTATCCAATGTTCTATTTGCTTATTGTTATTCAAGATAAGTATTTGCAGAAATGGTCTTATTACGAGGGTAAAGCAGTAGGCTTAGGTGATACATGTTTTACATGTAGGTCACTAGGACATGAAAATAGGAGTGTGTTGTATACTAAGTGCCAGAATAATAACAGCACCCATTTTTTTAATGAAACCATAAGTACTATGCTACTATGTGACAAGCAAGGATTTCAGTGCACTTGTCCCATTACATTACCATATAATTTAATGATCCTATACATAGCAGTTAACTTTTTATTTTAACAAATCTTCCTAAATCTTTGTGACTTACTTGTTTTATATTTGTAACCACCTTGGTATTCCACACCATCACATACAATTTTAGGAGCCCCAGGATAATCTTGTATTATATTATCAAAATTGTTTAATAAAATATTGAAAACATATTTTTGTTGTATTAATAAATTATATTTACAATTAAATGAAACAGAATTTAAAATGAAAAAAGTTTAATCCACATTAGTCTTCACATTACCATGCTGGGGGGAGGGGGGACCATAAGATGTATCACCAGTTAAATTACTAATGACATATTTAAAACAACTTGCAGCTCCTAGCACTTTTTAACAAAAATGCTCCATAAAAATTGTGTAATTTAATGTCATTTTACTCTTATAACCTACACATCATCTTTAGCTTACAGATGAATTTTCTTTTATTTCCCCGAGTTTGTCTTTTTAAAGTCTCCCCTTACTTTCTGTAAAAATAAATCAATTTTTGTCAATTTTCAGAGAATTATACAAAATACGTAAAGGAAAAATTGAAAACATAGGGTCAGGGAAGTGGTTATTCACAGAATATTTAACAAAGCCAAAAACAGGAAACATTCCTCTAGGATATTTAAATGAAAAAAGAAAACAAGGCACAGAGGAAGAACTTCACAAAATGTTTGAAGAGGAAAGCAAGCAAGATTAATACCGGCAAACAAACATTCCTAGAAAAAGAAAGAATAGTTTCAGAGAGATAAACCTTCATTGAATAATCTCAAAAACTATTTGTAGTTGGTTTATTGATACTCGTCACTTACTTTTTTATATTTATGAGAGACTAGTTTCAAAGGCATTCGCCTCCATTTTCAATCTCTTTCCAACTGGCATCTAATGTTGTCTGCTCTCTCTCTCTCTGATGGTGGAACTATGAACTTTTTTGTCAAATTATCTACTGGTGGGATTTCAAAGTTCATTACGCAATTCTTATTTTCCATATGAATATGTTCTCCCATGTTGTCAATTTATTTTGGTTTATCACTCCTTTAATTTTTCTTCTTTTTTCTTATAATTTTTCGAACAATTTTATTTCATGTTTGTTTTCAAATGATAAAATTCCAAATCCTACCTTATTTGTATCCATTTTCCCGTTATTTGTTCCACACTTAACCTTCAATTGTTTATTCCTCAAGACTTGTGAGCCTATTAGTTATGTATCTAGACTAAAAACATAAGGCATGCTAATGTGAAAAAGTGTTCATAAAAAAGGACAGGGAAATGTACTCAAATGAATTACGGCTTCATAGAACTTGAAATTACCCGACCTTCATGTTTCAGGATAAGGGAAACAAACCTTATCTAGATAACTCACATTGACAGTGTTTTCAACTCTTCCAAGAAAGGAATGATCATATAAAGTTTGCTCGCATTTCCTTAATTGCTCAATGGAACAATTGAAGCCTGCATTTGACAGAAGTTGTGCTTTGCGGTTCAGTCTATTTGAATCGTTTTTCTCTACTACATGCTTAGCTGCTTACAGTAAGTAGAGGAAGTATGCGTTCTGCCCAAAAATTTGATACCCAGCTTTCAGTGTAAATACACGTTTTGATGTTCCCTGGATGAAACACATTTTTAGAATGATTTTTAGTACTGTGTGTGTATGTGTGTGTGTGTGTGTATGTGTGTGTGTGCATGCGTGTGTGTGTAGCAAAATTCAAAAATGAAGTGTCAAATTTGGTATTTAAGCAAGTTCCTCTTCCCCTTTACAGATAACAGTTTTTGAAAATGATATTCTCAAAACTAAGCCTGACAAATTTTATTAAAATACTGTATGTTTAATATGTTTGTGCAAAACGAAATGTATGCCTTGAATTTTCTGAGAATATCCTCAGAAATCCTGTTGGTTCAGTTATCGGTGAAAATTACATGTCAAATTGAGTAAATTTTTTCAAATTTGGATATTGATTTTCTAGTTTTCCGTTAGTTAAGAAGTTATAATCTTATATTCTTTATTATTTTTACTGTAAAATAAAATATTTGATTTCTATGCTTCTGTTACAAGTTTTGCTTGTCCACTAGAACTTCTTTTATCTGGATGAGGGAGTGCTGTGGCTTCTCAGCCCAGAGGGTTCTTTCCTATCTTCCCCAGCATCTGGAAGTATGAAGAGTCTGTGTCTGTGCCCGTGCCCGTGTCCACATCCGTGTGTGTAAAAGACCCAAAACCCACAGCATATGTATTAATTCCACTGACAATATGTACTAAAGGCTGTGGATATTACCACTGAAGTGAAAGGTTGAACTCTCCAACCATAGGTTCTGGTTTTAATTCCTGTCAGGAGTTGGAAGTTTTTCTTTAACAAGAGTAATTCCCTATCCCCCACATCTGAAGAAAGAATGTGGAAGCAAATGTGAGTGTTTGATGTTAAAATGATAAAAATCGGCCTAAAAAATAACTACAGCTCAATGAGCAATAACACCATTAGTTGTATCTCAAGTCAAAGCCTCTAATATGGCATATAAGAGGGGTATACAAATGAGAAGAAGAAAATGAAAGAAACAACTTCTGGCTCATAAACTCAATACTGTATTCAGTTAATTTACTGAAATAATGTGCCAAGTTTCTTTCATTTTAAATTTGTGCTGTGTGAGAAGCAGAAAAAAAATTACGATAAAGTAAAACCAAAATACAACCCAGGTACTGGAAATCCAGATAACGAAGTTTCTTGTGCAATGCATGCTGACATACTGTTAGAAGTGATATCTGCGTTTGGCCATAACAACATTAAATCTTATTAAAACACATATAACTGAAAATGCAAGTAAATGTTAATTTATGTGCTTGCCTTAGACCAATACATAAAACAATCTGATGTATCTTTCACATAATTTCCTCACCCTCTGTCACATGCACAGTAGACAGAGAAAATGTTGCAGTCTACCCAAAAATTCTATAGCAAGCTTTAACTGGAAATACACATTTTAGGCTCCCCTGAATAAGCACCTTTTCATATATACAGTTGAATCTGAGTTATATGTATGTACTCGTATATCATGGCAAAGAGGAGAGATTACTTAGATCACAGAATTATGTAGTAATGCATCATGTTTTTTTAAAGTAATACAGTGGACCTGTATATACAAAACTTTACAAAGATATGTACAAAATAAACATTATTGTCACCCGAACGTCGGAACTCCCAATAGAACCGGCCGGGAGTTGGGCCAGAGGGGAAGCGTTGAGGCCACGCCTACCCATTTGTCTCGTGTCACTAACTGAAGGGATGATTAGGGAAACAGCGGGAGCCCTGTACCGTCTCTTTCCCCTCCCACCAGACGTCTCCAAACCTCGAGATAATTGTGCGGTCCGTGAAGTTTCCAGATACGGCGATCTTCCCTATATAAGGCCTGTAGTTGGCGAGTCAGGCAGTTCTTGGCGAGCAGCCGTGAGGAGCGCCCAGCAAGAGAATGGACCGGAAGACTGTGTACGTGCATCGGAGGAGTTACGGGTAATTGCGAGTGCAGAGTGGACCTGTTACAGACGAACTGGTGAATTGTAATTGCGCTACGTGATTCTGTGTAATTGGCAAGTGTTCAACTATAATTCGGTGGAAATAAAGAACATTTTCAGTTTGTGCAATTGGACTTTTAATTTCACGAACCCACAAAGTTACAATTGGTGTCAGGAGTGGGATAACATCACCGAACATTACAGCCATGGACGCGGCATTGGAAAAGATTTTGGAGAACATGATGGAAATGAAGGCCGAACTGACCTCGGAAATGACAGACTCGCTGCGAAAACAGAAGCGGCAAATAATAACCTGGCCGCGGAACTAACAGCAAAGACGGAGTCGGCAAATAACAACCTGGCCGCAGAGATGAAACAAATGAAGACGGCCAACGACAACATCACCAAGAATATGGAAGAAATGAAGGCCGAATTAACAGCGAAGACGGAAACGGCAAACAACAACTTGGCCACGACAATGACCGCAAAGATGGCCAAACTGACCACGGAAATGAAGGTGGCGAACGAGGCTCTCGCCGCCAGATTTGAAGAACAGTTGGCCGGCGTGAGGGTTGACGTGACGGAGCTGGGCAAGCGGATGGGCCAAGTGGACGAGCGCGTCGAGGACCTTGCTGACCGCGTAAACAACCTGGAGGGAAAGGCCGACAGCAGCACAAAGTCCCTGATCGCCATGGTGGAGGACGTCGTCGGCAGGAGGTAAAGGATTTAAAGGTCGACGTGCCGGAACGCGACACAACATCTGCGCGCGTCAAACCTAAATACGACGGCGCGAACACTTTCGAAGTCTCCCGCCGCCAATTCGACGCAGTGGCCAAGAACAACAAATGATCACCAGAGGAGGAGGCCACACAGTTAATAGCCAGCCTCCAGGGACGGGCCGCGGAAGTCCTGAACGCGGTGCAGACAGCGGCGGCGCCCAAGGACATCTGGGAGGCCCTGGAGAATCGTTTTGGAAACCACCGCTTAGCCGGAGCGTACCGCAGCCAGCTAAAGGCAAGGTCACAGCAGTCAGGGGAGACGCTGCAGGAGTTCGCCCTGACAGTTGAACTGGCTAGCAAGGCCCTAGTCGACCTCCCACCAGAGCTCGTATCCCGGGAAGCTGTCTACACATTCGTTGACGGGGTACGGGACACGGAGATTTTTCAGCGCCTAATGCTCGGCGATTATAAAACCATCCACGAGGTGCTAACGGCAGCATTAAGGATGGAGGCGGCCAAGGTAACAGCTATCCCGAAGTCGAGAACGAGGACTGTCCGCTACACCGGAGACAGAAGACCAGCCGAGGGACGCCAGCGAAGACCTAGTGGCCTGTGTTGGAGATGTGGACAGCTGGGACACCTAGAGAGAGACTGCCGACACCAGGAAGGGCAGCCGGTAGAACGAGCGTGGCGAAGAGCACGTCGGCGCCGTCCACACCATCTCGAGTGACACTGCGCGCCGTCAGCCGGTGGATAGATAACAGCCTCATCGCGGACGGCTGGGTAAGAGGAAAGCCGTGCCGCGTGCTGGTGGACACCGGGGCGGCCGTGACCATCATCAGACCTGACGTGGCGAAGGGTTTGCCGACGGGAAGCCGAGCCGACCATACCAACTTGTGACGGCATCGGGCGACAACTTGCCTGTGGAGAAGGAGGCCCTGTTGAAGTTGACCTTGGTAGTAGTAGTAGTGGTAGTGGTAGTGGTAGTGGTAGTGGTAGTGGTGGTGGTGGTGGTAGTGGTAGTAGTAGTAGTAGTAGTAGTAGTAGTAGTAGTAGTAGTAGTAGTAGTGGTGGTGGTGGTGGTGGTGGTGGTGGTGGTGGTGGTGGTGGTGGTGGTGGTGGTGGTGGTAGTGGTGGTGGTAGTGGTGGTGGTGGTGGTAGTGGTGGTGGTGGTAGTGGTGGTGGTGGTAATGGTGGTGGTGGTGGTGGTGGTAGTGGTGGTAGTGGTGGTGGTGGTAGTGGTGGTGGTGGTAGTGGTGGTGGTGGTGGTAGTGGTGGTGGTGGTGGTGGTGGTGGTGGTGGTGGTAGTGGTGGTAGTGGTGGTAGTAGGGTTTAAGGGCGCCCAACGGCTAAGGTTATTAGCGCCCGAGAAGTAAATGGCTACCTCAACATAGTATTACACGCTAAAAACACGAACAGTTAAAATAGGAATGCCAAGAAAAACTTAAAATAAAGGACGGCAAAGGAACTGGTAAAACCTGAATAGGTTAGAAAATCAGATAAAACGCCACATACCGCTGCGCTGTAAAAAGGCGAACAGGCCCTCCACAGCAGCAGCGTCGTCCCTGAGCAGCGCGATGAGAGTAGTGGCCAAACACAAGGACGAGCGCAACGTGGTGTAAGAACGGCATTCCAATAAAAGGTGGCGCACTGTCAACCGCTCACCACAGCGAGTACAATGTGGTACTGGATCCTCACGGAACAAATGCTGATGGCTAAAACGGCAATGTCCGATGCGAATCCTAGCTAAAATAACCTCTTCCCTGCGAGAAGAACGCGAAGATGTAGCCCGGGGAACAGGGAGAGGTTTAACCTCCCGGAGTTTGTTTCCACCTAGCGCGGACCAGTCGTAATGCCAACACCTAAGGATGGCATGGCTAAAGGAAGCAGTGAGGTCCTCAACAGGAACAGAGTCGCTAAAAGCATTGGGAGATAAAATCGCAGACTTTGCAGCAGCATCAGCAGCCTCATTGCCCGGAATACCGACGTGTCCAGGAACCTAAACAAAAGACACGCGGAACCCAGAATTAGCGAGGGAATGCAACTGATCCTGTATACGCTGTACCAAAGGATGACTGGAGTACAGCAAATGAAGGCTCTACAGAGCACTCAGAGAATCGCTACAAAGGGCAAATTGGTATGAATGCTGCTGGCTGATAAAAAGCAGGATCTGGTAGATACTAAAAAGTTCAGCGGTAAAAATCGAGCACTGTCCGGAAAGACGAAACGTAAAACTCTCCGCAGCAGCTACAAAGGCACATCCAACACCACGGTCGGTTTTAGAGCCGTCCGTAAAAATAAAACTGTAATTATTAAAATGCTGCTGAAGTTCTAAAAATGCGGATTGGATGGCAAAGGGCGAAACCGCAAATTTGGGCATGGACGTCAACCCAAGATGGAAGAGGATGTCACTCCGCGACCAAGGAGGGAAAGTAGATTCTCCCCGAGGTAATACTGGCGGTAGTGTAACGGCCAGAGTCCGAAGGTGCAGACGAAAACGAACACCGGGCGGAAGTAACGCAAGGGGACTGACAGCGTACTGGCGATCAAGAGATGAATCAAAAAAAGGGCTTGAACGTTGGGAGTGTGGGCAGAGAGAAGAGACGGCATGCGTAAGAGCATAACAGAATATCACGCCTATAGCACGTGGGAGGTTCAGCTGCTTCAGCGTACAGGCTGGGGATGGGGCTGGTTGGAAAAACAACAGTAGCTAGACGTTTCCCCCGATTGTGCACAGGATCCAAACGACTCAAAATGGAAGGTCGTGCCGACGAATATACCACACTCCCATAGAAAAGCTTTGGTCGTACCAGGGACCGATAGAGCTGTAAGAGCACGATCCGATCAGCTCCCCAGGATGTACGTGATAAGACACGTAAGATATTGAGGGACCGGGCACAGCGACCTTTCAGGGAAGCGATATGAGAATCCCAGCTAAGCTTCCTATCGAACACCAATCCTAAAAATTTAGCTTCCTCTGCAAAAGGAAGCGGATGGGGACCGAGGTGGAGTGAGGGTGAATCAAACGCCTTACGGCGCCAAAAGTTCACGCACACGGTCTTCTCGGTGGAAAAATGGGAGCCGTTGTGGAGGCTCCAAGTGTAGAGGCGATCTAAACAGACCTGGAGCCGAAGCTCCAAGATACTCGTCCGCCGAGAGCTACAGTGTACGGCGAAGTCATCCACAAATAAAGAAGAGGATATACCAGCGGGAATACACTCAATGATAGGATTGACGGCGATGGCAAAGAGGGTAACGCTGAAGACCGAACCCTGGGGTTCCCCGCTTTCCTGATGGAAAACGCGGGATAAATTACACCCCACCCCAACACGAAAGGACCGCTCCATCATGAATTTGACCTTGGGACGGAGTGTCGTATGTCTTTGGGTGTTCGTCGCGAAGGTGGCTGAGGAGGTGATTCTGGGACTGGATGCCCTCAGGAGCCACGAGGCGACGGTCGACGTCGGCATGAAGGTCCTGCGGCTCAACGGAGAAGAGGTTATACTCCGTCAACCTGAAGAGCGCCTTGGAATCTGCAGGGTCATCTTGAACGAAGACGTGGTTGTCCCCGCGAGGAGCGAGGTGGTGGTGACGGCGCGACTGGAGGGCCAGAGAACCAGGAACATGATGCTGGACCAGAAGACGCCTGTAAACGGACTGTGTGTAGCCAGGGCATTGCTGCCGTGCCGAGAGGAGGTGCCCGTGAGACTGCTAAATCCTACGGACGCCGATCACGACGTCCAGGCCGGGACGGAGTTGGGAATGTGCGAGCCCGTGGTGAGCGTAACAGCTATCGACGAGACCCAGGTGCCGGCGCTGAAGCAACACCTGGGGTGCCGGCTAGAGGCTTGGTGGAGAGGGCGGCCGACCACCTGACCACAGAACAGCTGGAGAAGG
The DNA here is from genome assembly GCA_030765055.1 of Mantis religiosa. Taxonomy (NCBI): domain Eukaryota; kingdom Metazoa; phylum Arthropoda; class Insecta; order Mantodea; family Mantidae; genus Mantis; species Mantis religiosa. The sequence goes on along the minus strand of CM060956.1, from coordinate 108,888,815 downwards.
TTCGACAACTGCTAAGGCGGTATCAGCGCGTCTTCAGCCAAGGTGATACTGACTACGGCCGCACGGACAAAGTGCTTCACCGCATCGACACCGGGGACGCCCGGCCTATTCGGCAACCACATAGACGCGTTCCGCTGGCGAAGCAAGGGGCGGTACGAGACATGCTGGAGGACATGAGATCCAGGGGAGTGATTGAAGAGTCTGACAGCCCTTGGTGTTCCCCTGTAGTCTTGGTGACAAAGAAGACCGGCGAGATGCGCTTCTGCGTAGACTACAGAAAGTTGAACGCCGTCACCCGGAAGGACTGTTTTCCCTTACCCCGGATTGACGACACCCTGGACACGCTAGCTGGTGCACAGTGGTTCTCGACCCTGGACCTGAAGTCGGGCTATTGGCAGGTAGCTCTAGACCCGAGAGACAAGGAGAAGACCGCATTCTTGACGGGCCAAGGGCTCTGGCAGTTCACGGTTATGCCCTTTGGCCTCTGCAACGCACCAGCTACCTTCCAGCGCCTTATGGAGTCAGTGATGAGAGGGTTGACTTACGATGCCTGCCTGCTATACCTGGACGACATCATCATCGTTGGGAAGACTTTTGAAGATCACCTCGAGAATCTGAGTAAGGTGCTACAGAGACTGCAAGCGACCAACTTGAAGCTGAACGCGAAGAAGTGCCAGCTCTTCCGCAAGGAAGTTAACTACTTGGGCCACATAGTCTCAGCAACCGGAGTGGCCACAGACCCGGAGAAGACACAGGCTGTGAGAGATTGGCCTCGCCCAAAGGATAAGAAAGAATTGCGCAGTTTCCTGGGGCTGTGCAGTTATTACAGACGCTTCATAAACGGGTTCTCCAACATCGCAAAACCCCTCACCCGCCTGACAGAGGAACACCGGCCTTATGTGTGGACGGAGGACGCAGAAAACGCTTTCCAGCACCTAAAGGAGACCCTGTGCAGTGCTCCAATTTTGGGTTTCCCACAACCGGGTGGCGCCTTCATTGTGGACACCGACGCTAGCGACCATTGCATTGGAGGTGTCCTATCGCAGATCCAGGACGGCCATGAGCGGGTGATAGCCTACTACAGCAAGACGATATCCAAGGCAGAGAAGAACTACTGCGTCACCCAACGAGAATTACTGGCGGTAGTAAAGACATTGGAGCACTTCCACAAGTACCTGTACGGTCAGCCATTCCACCTGAGGACTGACCATTCCGCCCTAACCTGGCTATTGAGCTTTAAGAACCTGGAAGGCCAGACAGCACGTTGGGTCCAGAGGTTGCAGGAGTACGACTTCACCTCGGAACATCGTAGAGGGAAGAGCCACGGTAACGCTGACGCCATGTCCCGAAGACCCTGTCCGGAAGAGTGCGGCTAGTGCACAAGAGTGGAGGAGAAGGAGCGTGCCGCAGCAGTCCGAGTAGTCACGGCAGTGCCTGCGGATGGCTGGGATAGCGCAGGCCTGAGGAGGGAGCAGCTGGCGGTCGCAGACTTGGGGCCACTCCTGAGGGAAGTGGAGGCAGGGACGAGACCAACCTGGGTGGACATCGCACCGAGGAGCGCCACCTACAAGTCGTACTGGGCCCAATGGGACTCGTTGAAGACCAGAGAGGGCGTGCTGTTTCGGGTATGGGAGTCACCCGATGGGAAGACGCAGAGAGAACAGTTGGTACTTCCCCGGAGTAAGGTCCCGGAAGTCTTGGAGGAAGTGCACGCCGGTACTTCGGGAGGACACCTGGGAGCGAACCGAACGATGGACAAACTTCGGCAGCGCTACTACTGGCTGAGACTCCGAGCAGATGCTGAGAGATGGTGCCGTCAGTGTCACGTGTGCGCGGCGAGTCGTGGCCCCCAGACTAGGAGCCGGGGTCGCATGCAGCAGTACAACGTCGGAGCGCCATTCGAACGGATCGCCTTTGACATTGCTGGACCGTTCCCAGTTTCCGACCGAGGCAACAAGTACCTAATGGTGGTCGTGCACTACTTCACCAAATGGCCGGAGGTGTATGCCATCCCAAACCAAGAGGCAAAGACAATCACAGACTGCCTCGTGGAGCAAGTATTCTGTCGATTTGGGGTGCCGTTAGAGCTACACAGTGACCAGGGTACCAACTTTGAGTCCAACCTAATGAAGGAGGCACTACAAAGGCTTGGGGTGAACAAGACTCGCACTACGCCTCTACATCCCCAATCGGATGGCATGGTCGAAAGGTACATCAAGACCTTAGAGGAACACCTGAGGAAGGTCGTGGCCAGCCATCAGCGAGACTGGGACGTCAAGGTGCCACTGTTCTTGCTGGCCTACCGCTCGTCTACACACGACACAAGTGGGATGACGCCAGCCAGCTTAATGTTCGGCCGAGAGTTACGCCTCCCGTGCGACCTGGCTTTTGGAAGCCCTCCGGAAGCGAAACAGCCAACGACCGAGTATGTGGAGAACCTGGTGGACCATCTCCACGACATGCACGAGATGGCTCGCCAGAACATCCAGAAGGCGAGCGACCGCATGAAGACCAGGTATGACAGGCAAGCCAACAGCCAAGGGTTCCAGCAAGGTGACCTGGTCTGGTTGTACTGTCCTACCCGGACCAAGGGACGCTGCCCGAAGCTCCAGCAGCCATGGCAAGGACCGTTCCGGGTGGTGAAGAGGATTAACGACGTGGTCTACCGCATCCAGAAGGTTCCCCGAGGGAAGATGTTGGTGGTACACCTGGATCGCCTAGCCCGCTACGATGGTGCTTTTCGGTACGACCAGCTTTGAGGAGGAAGCAGTGTCACCCAATTAGCGTAAGGTACGACCGGCCATAGCTGGGAGGGACCAAGGCAGCAGAGCCACGCCCCCCGCCCATTAATCTGTCACTATCTGAGGGGTGATTAGCGAAATGTCACTTGTCCCTCGACGTTTCTCTCCCCTTCTCCTGTCCTCTGGAACGTTCGGGTGATTCGCGGAAAACCAGAGACTTCTAGAATAGCAGGATATTCCTATAAAAGGGGCTTCCATTAGGAGTCAGTCAGTTAGTCAGTGTTTGAAGTGCTAGCGAAGGAGCGCCGTGTTAAGGAACGAGAAGACTGTGTACGTGCATCGGAGTATTGTCCGTAATTACTAGTGCAAGTGAAATTGAAACGGACGAACTGGTGAATCGTAATTGTGTGCATTACGTAATTCTGTGTAATTGGCAAGAGTTTAACTGTAAGTCGGTGGAAATAAAGTACATTGTTGAGTTTGTGTAATTGGACTTTTCATTTCACGAACCCACAAAGTCACAATATAGCTCAGTTGTATTGCACTGAAATTGGATAAGTATAACTGCAAATTACGTATAAGTAAGTTTTTTTAACATGTTTATAAATTACATATTTTCCAGGACCTGCAAATATTTATACATAAATAGAATTTGTACTACTGGGTTACTTATAAACCAGGGTCAACTTTATCTCCTAATGCACACAACGTTTATCTATTGCATTTTTGGAGTTAACTATTTCCGGGAAATTCCTTGTGTATTACTTAAGATCTACTACTTAACTTCATGGGTTGTTCCCAAAAACAAATCTGTTACTGATCTGATTTTCCAAAAATTCTGGAACATAATATCGTATATTAATCAACATTGTTAAAGATATTTTTAGAAAATAAAAATATTTACAAAATATTTTAGTTAATTGATGGAAATTAATCATTTCTCCACACTAGCCGTATATAGGCTAAGATGTTTGATGGATAGAGTCAACATGAAAAATTCAATGCCATGGCCGGGATTTGAACCACGGATCTCCTGGTTTCCGTCCAGTCGCTCTTAACCTTTGAGCTACCATGGCCAACGTGCCTTCCTGACATTAAATTCTTCAGTTGACTCGTATATTTCCCCGGTAGACCACTAGGGGCTCTCGCATCCGAGATACACCGTTTGTGGCGACTTACTATTGTAAGTACTTAAGTCCCAGGCTTCATCATTTAACTCTTATTATTTTAGTTAATTGATGGAAATTAATCATTTCTCCACACTAGCCGTATATAGGCTAAGATGTTTGATGGATAGAGTCAACATGAAAAATTCAATGCCATGGCCGGGATTTGAACCACGGATCTCCTGGTTTCCGTCCAGTCGCTCTTAACCTTTGAGCTACCATGGCCAACGTGCCTTCCTGACATTAAATTCTTCAGTTGACTCGTATATTTCCCCGGTAGACCACTAGGGGCTCTCGCATCCGAGATACACCGTTTGTGGCGACTTACTATTGTAAGTACTTAAGTCCCAGGCTTCATCATTTAACTCTTATTATTTTAGTTAATTGATGGAAATTAATCATTTCTCCACACTAGCCGTATATAGGCTAAGATGTTTGATGGATAGAGTCAACATGAAAAATTCAATGCCATGGCCGGGATTTGAACCACGGATCTCCTGGTTTCCGTCCAGTCGCTCTTAACCTTTGAGCTACCATGGCCAACGTGCCTTCCTGACATTAAATTCTTCAGTTGACTCGTATATTTCCCCGGTAGACCACTAGGGGCTCTCGCATCCGAGATACACCGTTTGTGGCGACTTACTATTGTAAGTACTTAAGTCCCAGGCTTCATCATTTAACTCTTATTATTTTAGTTAATTGATGGAAATTAATCATTTCTCCACACTAGCCGTATATAGGCTAAGATGTTTGATGGATAGAGTCAACATGAAAAATTCAATGCCATGGCCGGGATTTGAACCACGGATCTCCTGGTTTCCGTCCAGTCGCTCTTAACCTTTGAGCTACCATGGCCAACGTGCCTTCCTGACATTAAATTCTTCAGTTGACTCGTATATTTCCCCGGTAGACCACTAGGGGCTCTCGCATCCGAGATACACCGTTTGTGGCGACTTACTATTGTAAGTACTTAAGTCCCAGGCTTCATCATTTAACTCTTATTATTTTAGTTAATTGATGGAAATTAATCATTTCTCCACACTAGCCGTATATAGGCTAAGATGTTTGATGGATAGAGTCAACATGAAAAATTCAATGCCATGGCCGGGATTTGAACCACGGATCTCCTGGTTTCCGTCCAGTCGCTCTTAACCTTTGAGCTACCATGGCCAACGTGCCTTCCTGACATTAAATTCTTCAGTTGACTCGTATATTTCCCCGGTAAGTCGCCACAAACGGTGTATCTCGGATGCGAGAGCCCCTAGTGGTCTACCGGGGAAATATACGAGTCAACTGAAGAATTTAATGTCAGGAAGGCACGTTGGCCATGGTAGCTCAAAGGTTAAGAGCGACTGGACGGAAACCAGGAGATCCGTGGTTCAAATCCCGGCCATGGCATTGAATTTTTCATGTTGACTCTATCCATCAAACATCTTAGCCTATATACGGCTAGTGTGGAGAAATGATTAATTTCCATCAATTAACTAAAATAATAAGAGTTAAATGATGAAGCCTGGGACTTAAGTACTTACAATAGTAAGTCGCCACAAACGGCGTATCTCGGATGCGAGAGCCCCTAGTGGTCTACCGGGGAAATATACGAGTCAACTGAAGAATTTAATGTCAGGAAGGCACGTTGGCCATGGTAGCTCAAAGGTTAAGAGCGACTGGACGGAAACCAGGAGATCCGTGGTTCAAATCCCGGCCATGGCATTGAATTTTTCATGTTGACTCTATCCATCAAACATCTTAGCCTATATACGGCTAGTGTGGAGAAATGATTAATTTCCATCAATTAACTAAAATAATAAGAGTTAAATGATGAAGCCTGGGACTTAAGTACTTACAATAGTAAGTCGCCACAAACGGTGTATCTCGGATGCGAGAGCCCCTAGTGGTCTACCGGGGAAATATACGAGTCAACTGAAGAATTTAATGTCAGGAAGGCACGTTGGCCATGGTAGCTCAAAGGTTAAGAGCGACTGGACGGAAACCAGGAGATCCGTGGTTCAAATCCCGGCCATGGCATTGAATTTTTCATGTTGACTCTATCCATTTACAAAATAGTTTGGAGTGGCTTATTTACTTGAAAACATATCCTTGAAATGTGCCAAACTGCTCAGATACACACGGACCTTTATCTAAAATTGCCTTTTTCATTCTCAAAATGTGTATTTTCGATTTAATCTCAATATCAAATTTTTTGGATTGAATGCAATAGCTTCTATACCACTGCTGTTTGTGAAAATTGAAACACCAAGAAGGTATTATCCGAATAACTACAACCTTGGTGGATGTGTAGAAGAGTTTGTAAGCAATAAGTGATTAGGTTTGCAGAGAGATGGAGTACACGTAGGCCGAGCAGAGCCCTCGCGTGTCAGTCCGACAGGGTCAGTGTAGTCAGTGCAGAGCTGTCAGACAAGATGGAAACAATAAAGTGAGTGCCAGTATGCCTCGTCGACGTCAATGGGAGCTATATCGGCATATGACCGAGTTCGAACAGGACGGAATGATCGGTCTCCGGGAAGCGGGTTTTTCATAACGTGACATTTCGACTTATACAAGGCATCCTGCTACGACAGTGATGCGTGTGTGGAAGTAGTGGATAGATGAAGGTCGAACGCAGCTAAGAGCGGGAACTGGACCACAAAAAATTACCACAGCATAGATCACCGTCATTTTGTTGGTATGGCAATAACGGACCATACAGCTTCATCCACAGTGTTGACTCGACGCTGGTGCACTGCAAAAGTGTGAACTTGTCTGCATCATTGATTCGTCGCGATCTGCTGCATGTTGGACTGTTTGTACACGTGTCATTACGTCGGCTTCCATTGTCCGCAAACCACAAGCTCCTCCGACTGTAATGGGCACGTGAACATCGCCACTGGGGTGCTAAGTGGCAAAATGTAGTCTTTTCGGATGAGTCCCGTTTCAACGTGTCCTATAGCATACGTCCGACCGTAGTGAGCGCAACCTGGAAGGCTGCATTGTTGAGCGGTATAACGGACAAACACTGGGTGTGATGGTTTGTGGTGCCATTGGTTACAAAAACCAATTCACCTCCTACGAATTGAGGACATTTTGAACAACAACCGGAACCTAACGATGATTGTAGAGCCTGAGGTACCCCCCTGCTTCAGGCATATTTCAACAGGACAATGCCCGGCCACATATTGCAAGGAATGTACAAGCCTTCTTCGAAGAGCATCGGGTACCATTGTTTCACTAACCTGCACGTTCGCCTGACATGTCGTCCATCAAACATGTCTGGGATATGGTTGGTCAGCACCTGGTGCGTCATGGTCCTCTAATAACTTCTGTCACGGAGTTGTAGGCTCGGGTACAAACTGCGTTGAGGGAAATCCCTCAGAAATATATTTAGAAGCTTTTTGATGCAATGTCACGGCGCAGCGCAGCTCTAATTGTAGCGCATGGAGGCCACACGAAATACTGAATATTAGGGCTCAAGGGTCATATATAGATTTGAAAAGTTAATCATTTGCACTTGTCATGGGCCTAACCTGCAGTATTACAATCATTGAATGCATGCTTTTCCTTCTTGGTGTCGCAATTTTCACAAACAGTAGTGTAGTATGTAGGTAAGTGGTAGAGACAACAAAGAATGAAAAAGCTACTTCTATGGTGTATGGATAACATGTCTACCTCACTTTAAAGATGTCCCTAGTTCGTATCTTGTTTAGGGTAAGTTAGCTGAATAAATACTTTTTCCCCGAGATCTTTGTCTTGAAAAGATGAACATCGAATAACTTAAGTGCCAAAAACCACTTAAGTAATATTCATATTCATCTTTATTCATCCTTGATATCTTGTACAAGATAATGGATACGTCAAGCATAATATAAAGAATAACATTAACACAGTAATAGGTAAAAAATATGCAAAAGAATATGTGATTACAATAAATAGGTAATATAACAATTTAAAAAACAAAAATGTATAAGAACATAATATATCAAACAGCAGAAGAGAAAACTATATAACTATAAACTCTTGTACAGAATAAAAACATTCTTCAATTAAGAATTTTGTGAAGTAATAAGATAAGATCTTTATTAGCCGCAAGAATTACAACAATATATACATGAACACACAGAAGCATTTCAAGACCAGAAGACCACCATTTTATATAAACTCAAGATTTAAAAATTCCTGCACTGAATATGGCATATGGACTAAGAGTAGCTTATTTAATTTAGTTTTAAAATGTTTCTTATCAAGTGATTTTGAAGTATTGGTTTGTCTCATAAATTCGTTCGATTCTTGTTATGTGTTTACGACAAAGAACGCCTGCACTGTATGCCCGTATCACAACTACGGCAACAAAGTTGCCTAATTATGTAGGGGTAATCTGTTTACATACGCAAGGTCATCGAAAGTAAACAAGGCAATGAACTTTTCAAAACAAACTTTATTTTGTGCAGTATGCACAATTATTATGAATAACATATCTCCATTTCTCAGGAAGCTTATCAATACCATTTTTCCAAAATCTTGCAGTTTTCTGGTTGACGAACTCTTCTACGGTGAGTCTGCAATCCTCCAAGGAAGCAAAGCGTTTGCCATTAAGGAAGTTTTGCAGGGATCGGAATAAATGATAGTCGGATGGGGGCAATGTCTGGAGAATAAAGTGGGTGAGGTAACACATCCCAGTCGAAATCCCGTAATTTCTGACGAGTTACCATAGAAGTGTGTGGTTTGGCATTGTCTTGATGAAAGACGACTCCACCATTAGATGCTAACTGTGGCCTTTTCTCTTCTAGGGCAACCTTCAGACGATCCAACTGAGAACAGTATTTCTCTGAATTGATGGTCTCCCCAGGAGGAAGAAATTCGTAATAAATAATTCCTTTCCAGTCCCACCAAATGCACAGCATAATCTTCTCAGGATGAAGCCCTGGTTTAGGAATTGAGAGTGGTGGTTCCCCTTTCTTACGCCATGACTTTCTGTTTCGGATGTTGTACACAATCCACTTTTCGTCTCCTGTAACCAGCTGTTTCAGAAAAGGGGCAGTTTCATTGCGTCTTATCAATGCGTCACAGATGGAAACGCGCTGAACTAAATTTTGTTCACTCAGTTCGTGCGGAACCCACACATCCCGAAGATTTACGTAACCAAGTTTCTTTAGGGGCCTGGCTACAGTTGCATGAGATAAGTTTAGCTCCTGACCTATCTCCCGAGTTGTTATTCTGGGGTTGTTCGTAATCATGACCTTTATCCTTTCCTCATCCGTAACCACAGGTCGTCCAGAACGAGGTTTGTCTTTCACAAAGAAGTTCCCAGCTCGAAATCGAGTAAACCATTTTTGACATGCCCGATTCGTCACTGCATCTTCTCCGTAAACAGCACAAATTTTCCGTTGAGTTTGTGAGGCTGTTTTACCTTTACGGTAATAAAACAGCATTAAATGTCCAAAATGTTCCTTCTTGCCTTCCATATTAACATTCACAAGTTACAACTCCACACTGTTGTATCCATAAACTCGTACTGAAGTTTGGTTACCAATTCTTACATAAGTTGACATATTTATCTTTGGCCGTGAGGTCGCTGTGGTTTCTTTTCATAGCATTCTTTTCAGTTATTGTATTTGTAAACAAACCCCATATTGTTAGGCAACTTCTTTGACGTAAAAGTAATGGGGGCATGCAGTGTTTTCAGGTGTTCTTAGTCGTAAACACGTAACAAGAAGCGAACGAATTTATGAGACAACCCGATATATGGTAATTTGTTATATAAACTAATTCCTCTATGGGCGATGTTGTTAAGGCTTTTATTGATCCTATGTGAGGTTAAATGTAAGTTATTAGCTGCTCTGGTGTTATACATACGAAAATCTGAATTCTTTTTAAAGGAACTTATTTTTGGATGGATAAAGCATGCTGTCTCTAAAAAGTACACAAACATAACGGACAATATCTTAAATCCAGAAAAGATAGTTTTGCTTGGAGTTCGCAGGGGTACCTTTATCATTATTCGTATAGTTTTCTTTTGAATCTTAAATACCTGAGATACTTTTGGAGATGAACCCCATAGTGGTATGGCATAAGAAATATGGGTTTGTACATAGCCAAAATACACAGATCGCAAAACATCAGGCGTGAGCTTATGTGTTAATTTTTCAATATAAGTGTTCCAAGAGAGACTTGAGTCAATCCAAACACCAAGAAACTTTGTTTCACTTACTTTTTGGATTACTGAGTTATTCATAAAAATGTTCATCGTCCATATGACCATGGCTAAGCAACGTTATCCCCCCTCCCCCCGAAAAAAATAATAAAAGGATTCATGAGCTCACACCAGGAAAACTAAATCTCGCAGTAATAATCAAAGGCTATTTAGAAAGGTTTCGTTATTTAACAACATATCGCAGTAATGAAAATACTTGATCTCATACGACTCAAGTATGAGCTAATTTAACAATACGGACTTCACACACAAACAACAAAGTAAGAGATTGTACTAAATTATGTTTGGAATAACCGGCGTGCTTAAATTTACTCGCAAAAGCAAAATAACCTTGGAGAGATTGAAATGAGCTGGGATTTACCGACGTTAATCACTCGAATATAATCTGTTTTGTTACGTAGTGACAAGAGAAAAACACATTAGCCAAATGACTATCCAGTCGTAGTAAACACTGAGGCTGGTAGTAGGTATAAATAGACCAGATACTAAAGTTAATTACTCTTTGGCAGAAACTCGGCCGCCTTCACAAGAAACAACATGATTAAAACTCTGGTACGTAAAGAGCCTTCATTACTACATAAATCACTTTGTGATAAACAACTAAAATCTTGGTCAAACTGTCAACATTTGAAGGGCCAAACATTTTAAGATAACATTCACATTTTCTCGGGCTATTTTTGTAAAACTTCTACAAATTATTCTTATGATGCCTTATTTTTCTATTTACTTAATTTTGATCCGTAGGTATACAAATGTCGAAATATACGTTTTATATATTTCCTTGAAGTCCAGAATGCTAAAGCGATAGTCAATTTTAGTTAATTGATGGAAATTAATCATTTCTTCACACTAGCAGTATATAGGCTAAGGTTTTGATAGAGTCAACATGAAAAATTCAATGCCATGGCCGGGATTTGAACCACGGATCTCCTGGTTTCCGTCCAGTCGCTCTAACCCATTGAGCTACCATGGCCAACGTGCCGTCCTGACATTAAATTCTCCATTTGACTCATATATTTCCCCGGTAGACCACTAGGGGCTCTTGCATCCGAGATACACCGTTTGTGGCAACTTACAATTGTGAGTTCCAGACTTCATCATTTAACTCTTATTATTTTAGTTAATTGATGGAAATTAATCATTTCTCCACTAGCCGTATATAGGCTAAGGTTTTTGGAGAATTTAATGTCAGGACGGCACGTTGGCCATGGTAGCTCAAAGAGTAAGAGCGACTGGACGGAAACCAGGAGATCCGTGGTTCAAATCCCGGCCATGGCATTGAATTTTTCTTGTTGACTCTATCTATCGATAGTCAATTGTTTAATATTGTATATCCCTATATGTTGTATTAACATTTCATATTCTAGACATCGCGTAAAACAACTGAGTGGGGAGGGCACTTCTATTGCTCAATTCAAACTAATGGAAATAATCATTTCTTCCACACTAGTCGTGTGTAGGCTAAGGTTTAGATAAGTAGAGCCAGATTAAAAAATGCAATGCCATAGCCGGGATTTGAACCAATAATCTCCCGCTCTCCGTGCGGCTGCTCTAAACCACTGAGTTACCATGGCCAACATGCCGACATGACATTAAATTCTCCAACTGACCGCTAGAGGTTCTCATATGCTATAAGACACGCACCTTTTGTGGCAACTTACTATCCCGTAAGTATTTAAGTCCCAGGCTTCATAGTTAAACCACTATGTTTTAGGTAAATTGAAGTTTGACTAATGTCTCCGTAACTACCCTTAGGGGTGGTCCGATGTTTCCAGGTGCTTGATTTCAATTTACTAATTCGCATCTTAAACGTGAACAAGATATACAACAGAAAGGCCCGTTGTTAAACATTTAATGTTGTAGGTACTACATAATTAATTCCACACAATAATAAATATCTACATAGATCATAAATAATCATTGTAATGGACGCACGAGATTGACATAATTGTTTAGTACAGGTACTACAAAACATCTCCATATGAGAGAGAGATACTCGCCGAGGTCTACTTCCCATAAGCCCCAGCCCCGTAGGACCGGGAACCCGGGCCTCGTCTGTTATTTCCATTAGGACAGCACCTATTTTATAAACTGCCCCCCCGTCTGCCTTACGGCAAACAGGACGGATGTGGATACGCCACATACGCGCCAGTCCTTGATGAACCAGCTACCAAATAACCTTGGTAGGGCCGCCAGTGTCTAGCTCACCAGCTACTAGCTCTGCAGGCTAGTCCCTGGGACTTATAAGACAACCCTCTGCCCCCTCCGGGCGGCCCTGGCGACCTGGCCGGAGGTACCCAATTGCCCGTGGGTGACGGGAACCAACTGCCCCCTCGAGACCAACCCAATCCGAACAACTCCCATGCGGGAGGGGCTCGTTATGTTCGGCCCGATGTTCCTCTAGTAACGTCAGAGGTACCACGAGTGCTAGGGGTCCGTAGCGCCCGCACTTTGGCATGAGAGAGAGAGAGCGGAAAAAAGAAGAAAATCGAGCAAGAAGGCCGACAGTGAGAGTATTCTGAAGGAAGTACAAGCCGCCGCTGAACATACATCTTATACGCCACGAAACCTAGAGACCGCTTCTAAACATGAAAAAGCGAAATGCTGGTAGATAATACATTCGACTACTGACGAGAGTGTGCGAGCTATTAGTTTCATAACAATCAGGGGCGGCTTCTCAATGGGGTAGCATGTTTGTGCTACAACCAAAATTCTGGGTCTCCCTTTAATGCAAGGGCATGTTCCATTTGGCGTTCAGTTCGACCTTGTCTAGTGCAGTGGCCCTCCGCGCTGTATTGTTTGCAGGTGCCAAGTAGTTCACTCTCAGTTGCAAACCACTGGTATTCAATGGGGAGGTATAGGGCGGGATGAACCTACGGTGTGCCGAGGCAAGTAGGGGGGAAGGGCGGGGCTTATGGCTGCATAAGGTTGGTTAACCTAGCAGCCAGAGAACAGCGAATGCCAAGCCTTCTCCTTCTGTTTTCAGCGCCACCTATTATTCTCATATTAAATGTTCGTATCGGTCAACTATTACCACAGATTACTATTACCTACCAGAGCATAGCCACATGTTTTGTGCCGTGTTTTGTTAGCTGTGTCGTGCTTTGAGTAGTGAGTAAGAGTGATTTATTTAAATACAAGTATATTGTGTTATATAAGGAGAAACAATGAATTCCATAAAGTGTCTATTAGCACATCGTTTTTTAAAATGAGCTTAGAAGAAAAAACCGAAAATAAGCGACTTGGAAGTCCCACGCCAAATATAAAAATCACATAAGTAGACAAAACAAAAACAAGATATTTGAACAGGAACTTTAACAACAATGTATATGAGAAATGTAATTTGATGCGTGGTTGTAATATTAAAAATAGCCTGTTTTGCTTTCCTTGCGTTCTCTTTGGCGGTGAAGATCCGTGGACAAAACATGGCGTTAATGCTTTGCAGCACCTTCATGATCGCGCTAAAAACACGTAACTTAAAAACTGCACATGAAAAACACAGTTTTGCTATGCTTGGCAATGTAAATAGCAAAGCAGATGGACAGTGCATATCCGCGAACAATTGAAGAACACAACCAGAAAGTGGCTCAAAATAGGTATGTTTTAAACATTACTATTAACTGGATTAGGTTTTGTGGAGCCTTTGAGTTAGCTCTACGAGGACACGATGATTCAGCTACGTCAAGCAATCCTGGTATTTTTCGAGGACTGATAAACTTCAGTGCAGAGCTAGACTGTGTTCTGAAAAACCTATCTGGAGAATTCTGCAGTGAATAAGGGGACCTCCAAGACAATCCAGAACGAAATCTTGCAATGTACACTTGAAGTCTGCCATGAAGAGATATCAAGTCCACTTTTAGCTGCATAAATAGAAGAGTGTTATGCTCTAGAGTGTTTCTGAAATACGCATGTTGTGTTATACGCTGTGAATTACCGTTAACTTGCGTATACAGCAGTCTATAGTGGCAGGCTTAAACAACCGTTTGTTACTTTAAAAAAATTTAAACCACCGATTTTCAGAGCCACCAGCCGCCCCTGATAACAATTATAGAAAACAGCCGATTTATATCTTCCATGCAATAGCATATTTGACTAACAAACATTCACCTACTTTACTTCGGAAACACTTGCTTAGAAAGAATTGCGGTCTTCAAATTTGATTTTAACAAAATTAGTCTGCAGTTTTTGGATTTTATGGACAATCTAAAGCAGAAATTATTTCAAATAAGCCAACATCTTACCTATTTAGTAAGCTTAGAGAACGCTCTAACTAAACGCTTTGGACAATGCCCACTTGAAATATACAGGACCATATTAAATGTCTTAGTGAGTGAATGTGGGGTATAAGGGCTCGTTTACAGCTAGATTATTTGAGCCCAATATCAAAATTAAAAACTCAAACACTTAGAAAATTTAGCATTAAAAAGTTAAGGCATGAAATACAACACTAAAAACGTAGAATATCTGTAGTCATTCAATTAAGACATTTCACTAGTAATTCTTTCAATAAAAATGAAAATACCTCTTGGAGAAATTAAAATAACAAGAAGAACATCAATATATTTCTTATATAAAATCTAACCTTATTTTTATATTATGGGTAATCTGGAACGTCGGTGGAACTAACTACTTGTTGCTTCATTTGATATAATTTTCACTTATTATTGCAAATAAAATATGCAAAGACGACTCACCTATCATGTGCATACGATAATACACATACAGAGAAAGTGAGTGAGTGAGAGAGTATTGTGTGTCATAGACTTAAGTATTCGTACAGTTGAAAATAAAAATTAAAATACTTTATTTTGAATACTTGCTGATTAGAAACTTAGAAAAAAATTCATAATATGAAGTTCCACGCCCTACTAATGCATAGAACAATGGAATTAAAACTTGCATTGCTCTACATTAATAAATAAAATGTTTACTATCACAAGTTGCAGCTTAAGGAATACAGAATTGTTCGTAAGGGAACACAACATTACTGTGTGTTTAAACGTATTGTGACTTTGCGGGTTCGTAGAATTAAAAGTCCAAGTTGCACAAATTCAAAACTGTCTTTATTTCCGTAGAAACGTACTTTAGTCAATCCTTATAGTAGCAGAATTACGTAACATACACAAATACAATCGACAAGGTCGTTGTCCACAAACAAAGAGTTCCCTTTCAAAACACAGTTGCAGGCACATGAATCTGTTCCGAGTACCACACTCTTGGTGAGTCGCAGCTTTCTTATATATCTCTACTCATATTTCTAGACATTTCTGGAATGTTATGTAACAAACAAGAAATCGAACTTTCCAGTCAGCTACCTGTCTCTTTATCTGTTTCGGCAAGCTTTTATCTCCGCGGTGCACTATCTGTCCCGTTGTACGCGTCTCCTCGCAATAATGCGGTCGGCGACAGTATATACAGAACTTCGAATATTTCTTGCTAGCACCGTGTGTACCAACCTTTTCTATACATAACTTCTCTTAGCCAATTGGGTGTTGCGTCAACTAACCTTCTGTTCGCTTTTGCATCAATATTATGTCATTCTGTCACAAGGACTTCTTTTAGCTGAGATTTACTGGATGTGTGGTGTCTCCTTATTCTATCTTCCAGCTCTCTCCAAAAGTGCTCAGTGGAGTTCAGATCCGGTGCAGAACTTACAGCTATTTTTCAACGTAATCACCATTGCGATCGATGCACTTTTGCATGCGCTGTGACAGTTTTTGTATATCCTTGTCATAGCACTCTCCCGCCAAGTTGCGCAGGCAGCACTCAACCTCGTTTTTAAAATGATCGTCGGTCTAGAAATGTGTTCCACTCAGATGTGACTTCAATCAGGAAACAGATGATCATCACTAGGTGCTAAGTCTGAACTGTAGGGGGGATGGGTGAGGAAGTCCCATCCGAACTGGGCCAGGAGATCAGCCATTGCATGTGCAGTATGGGGACGAGCGTTGTCGCGATGAAAAATCACTCCCTTCGTCAGCATTCCCCTCCTTCGATTTTGAATGACACGTCGCAATTTTTTCAAAGTCTCTCAGTAGCTACCGGCGTATATTGTTGTGCCAGTAGGCATAAACTCGCACAACAATACACCTTTTCTGTCCCAGAAAACACTGGCCATCACTTTGCCGGCAGAAAATGTCTGTTTGAACTTTCGCGGCTTCGGCGAATTCGACTGCCGTCACTGACGAGAACGTTCTTTAGTTTATGGTGTTGTGTAATGCACCCAGGTTTCATCGCCAGTGACAACTGAATTCAACAATTCCTCGCCCTGTTCTGCATAGCGCTCCAGGAATCGGTTGCCGGCTTCAACACGTTGCTGTTTATGGTCTTCGGTGAGCATTTTGGGGACCCACCTCGCACACACTTTGTGATAAGGCAAATGTTCGGTCAAAATCTTACTGATTTCAGGGATAAGTTCGCACAGCTCGCGAAATGTCACAAGCCAATCTTTAAGCATTTTTTGCTCCTTTTTTACAATTGTTTCGGCTAAAACCGAAGGCCGACCATAACGCTGTTCGTCATTGACGTCTGTACGTCCGTCTTTGAACTCTCTGACCCATTTTCGCACGCTTTTCACGTCCGTGCACTGTAGCCCATAGACTTCGCATAACTGGCAATGAGTTTCAGTGGGGACAGTGTCCTTGGCACTCAGAAAAACGGATCACTCGCACTTGGTGGCGGAAGTGATAGGAAGCTACATCGTAAAAGTCTGCCCAGCCAAGACTAATGGTTGCAACGGGTTCGTTGTGGTGGGGATTTCAAGGGGTGAAACCAAGCTACACGCCAGTGTTGCCGGATCTCGCGTAACAGCGTTCCTCACGGCTCCAGCGCATTGGAAACCTTATTTCACGGACATGTCTCGTATATTAAATTTAGTTTCGTCCAAAAACATAACTTTTTCCCAGAATGCACTGCCCTTTCATATATGTTCCTTTGTAGCACTAGCCTGCTCTTTTTATTTTGTCTATTGCTTTCTAGGAACTAGTACGATTGTTGAGTCATCTTACGGTGTTTTCCATAATTGCTACATAGGCAGCAATTTCAGAGGAGGCTATTTGCGGATTTTTCATCACCTATCTTTGCGGCCCACTTTTTGATATTTATTAACATATTTATATTTGTAAAATGTTTAATGATACTCTGCATGTCGAGCGACTTGTGATGCAACAATCATCTTCCTTAGACCTTTAACCTTCTGAGACTCACTTGTCACACGACTAGCATGTAGCACTGCTTTTTGTGGGTCACCAGATAATAATTTTTCTATGTTTACCATCGCTGTACGAATACTTAGTATGTCCCGTGAAAAATGCCACCGTTGAGAACAACCATTGTTTATATTTTGCAGAACACTATAAATATATTTCGCCAATAAAATTGAAATTCACATATATGACAAATATTTACGCTTTCAAAAGTAGAATTGTTCAAAATAAAAGGGTTTCCTTATTATTGGTAGCTGCATGAATACTTAAGTTCATGACTGTTTATATGGAGTTGGGATTTTAGCGTTGCATTCCACCCAAAAATTAAAAATAAATATATCGGTGAAGAGGTTAATAAACAAAATACTCGTATATATGTAGTTTAGAAGAAGGTTCGTGTGTGTTAATCGTGAAAACTGCAGCATCTTCCAAAGATGCTACACAAAGATTTTCTAATAAATCACGATGTTGATTAAAATATTTGACGGGTTTTAATAAACTTTTAGATAAATGAAATGCACGTCTTGTATTTTAATTTCCTGTTTAAACTGACCTGGTTGTTGCAGATATTGCTACTGTGCTCTCTCCTGGCGGCGTTTGCGGTACCATTCTACGGCGACTATCACGGCCACCACGGTGGCCATGGCGGTGGTTATCACCAGGGGCACCACCACGGGCTCGAAGGCCATCATCATGGGCATCATCCTCATGATCACGTATTCCTGCACCATGATCCTGACTTTCACACCTACCACTATGATATTGTGCACTACTACTGACAAGTCTGTAAACAATAAACAGCCATAGACTTTACTGCAGCTTGTTTCTTTTGTTACTCCTTGCTCCCAAGCTATCTACAAGTACTCACAAAAATATTTCCTGCATCATGGTCAGATATTTCAAATTAAAAATGTTATTAAACAAAGCGTATTTTGAATTAAAGCCCAAACAGAATATTAAACAAATCCGATAACAGTTTAGTTACCGTTTGACTATAAAGCAAGACATACGTGCTCGCTGTAATATTCGGTCAGTCTTAGTTATGCCAAGGGGAGCCTTGTAGCCCCATTGCCATTTCTGTGCTGTCGTGGTGTATCGTAACAACACAACATTTGAACAGCGACAGCTTGTCATCTTTCACTATACTTTCATAGAGAAATTGTTGCTAAGGTGAATATACCACGGAACATTGTTGGAGACATCACCAGACGACACAGAGAAGAATACTGTGACTTTGTGGGTACGTAGAATTAAAAGTCTTGTTTGCAAAAATTTAAACGTTCTTTATTGCAAGTAAAACACGCTTTGCACACCCCTTACAGCTGAAAAATACCGTGACATACACAACAGCAGTCTTCAAGGTATCTCGTTGCTTCAACACACGTAAACAAACAAAAGAAGTTACTGCGGTACACTTCAAATGTCCACACACTCACAATTACTGCACAGCTGCAATGCAATTAACAACTCACTAGCAACTGGCTAGCAGCTCCCTCCGCTCTAACACTTTTCGGGCTTTTATACCTTCAGTCACTGTTATAGAATGCAGTCGATCATTTGCGTCACAGCGAGACAAAGACAGAACTACCCAGACATCTTTCTCTTTCTCTCTTTGTTTTCTCTCTCTCTCTCTCTCTCTCTCTCTCTCTCTCTCTCTCTCTCGGCAAGCGTTCAGCGCTCGCCCACGTGCCGGCTGCGGCTTGCGGTAGCAGCACAACAATGCCTCAGTAACAATACAGAATCTAATCTTTGCTACAAACAGTACGTCCACAGAAGCTGAGTTAGAGAGAGAAGGGACTGCTTATGAGAAAATAAGTACCCAAAACTGGTAATCGCATTGCATATGACTACTCGAAAAGTTGTGCATCCAGAAACTGTTAGAAGAGCTTTTATTGGGATGTTTACAATGGAAGAGTGGCGAGAGAAAGACTCAATGTAAGCAAAACTAACTTAGCAAAGAAGTTGCAGTTTGCTAAATGATGTACAAAATAGACCAAAAATGGTGAGTGATGCATAATGATACAGGAGGCAGGGTTCGTGTTTGGCGCAAGCTCAACATCGTCACCGATTGCATTATTTCGTTGAAGCCGCGCAAAGCCGGAGCTACGCGTGGGCAGAGACAGATAGTGGCGCGCAGCACTAAACCCTTGCCGAGAGAGAAAGAGACAGAGGTACATGTCTGGAAGTTTCGTCTTTTCTGATGCCGTCTCGATTGTTACCGAGCGTTCCACTAATTTCTAGAAACAATGACTGGAGATATAAAAGCGTCGCAGCTGTCAAAGCGGAGTCTGTTGCGAGTTGAGTTGTTAATTATGCGTGCAGCTATTTGAAGTGTACCGTAAGTGAATTCGTTTGTTTGCGTGTGAGACTGCGTCTCTGTATCACACGTAATTTTTAGAGCCTGTAAGGGGTGTACAAAGTGTGTTTTTACTGAAATAAAGAGCACTTTAAATTTCTTCAAAGAAGGCTTTTATTTCTACGAATCCACAAAGTCACAATATGGAGGTGAATATAAGGCATTCACACCCTACAGTAAACATAAAGACAACAATGTTATTTGTATAGAGACACATATCGGCAAATGGAGTGGGGAATTTGCTATTTATTGAGAACATCACGGCTAAGCACTAGTTTCTCAACATTTCTAGAGAAAACCTTCACTACTGTGAAGATAAATTAGGAATAAAAGATACTTTTATCACGATAATAAAGCAAAGCACCAGCATATATTGTCAGAGAAGGATGTTATTTAAATATCCAAAAGTAATACATTCGCCTCCACAGAGCTCAAGCCCTAACCTAACAGATAATTTATGGAGTAAACTAATAAACGAATCACAAATACTCTCATCTCCTCTAAAATCAACTAAAAAAAGACTTCTTGAAAAATGAATAAAAATTGAGCTTTTCTATAGCAAGAAAATACTTTAATATAAAATGACGCCTGCTAGAAATAATCCGAGGTCAAGGATATCCTACAAAGTAGTATATTTAACCAGTTTGAGAGAACATGAGGTTTGCTATTGTTTCAAATGGCATGTATTTAACTACATTTATTTTTACTTTAATATATACTGATATATTACTGTTTTTATGGAAATAAACATCTGAATTTGAATTACACAACTTCGGTAATATTTCTGCGAGTACCTGTACCTACATGCGGTAGCATATGGTTTCCTGCTTTCCAGTAACATTTTAGGAAACAGTCCCAGAAGTCGTACAAACTAATTAATTAAGTAGGATTTTATTTTGCAAATATGTAGTAGGTATGTTTGTGAACCACGTGTAACATTGTTTAACATTGCCCAGGCCTAAATGGCGCCTAGAACGAGAATGTACAGGTTACGTTATTGTTTCGAGTTCTAACAGCAATCAGCAAATACTATATCAGCGTTTTCTGGATTTTTCAGTAACAATTTCAATATTACGTCTTGATAGCTTCTAGAATTTCGAATTCAATTTCATCCATATTTGTACATGCCGCTGTTTATTCAGGTCGTAGATAAAAGACTGACAGTTCAGATAGAACAGGTTAACACTGCGATAAATTGAACTATGGTGAAATGAATACTGAATAAATAATCCCATAGTTATGAGAAATTAATCACATAATGCAAATACAAATGGTAATCAAGTTCTGATTGAACAAAACAAACTGAATAAGTTGCATAAAAATGTCAAGACAGACTCGAAAGTTCAGCTACTTTTATCACTAAACTATGTTTTTTTTTTTTTTTTTTTTTTTTCGTAAATTGTAATCGTAATTATAAAATACATTTTAATCTATTGGCACAATGTTTTTACTTCATTTCTGAATTAGATATCAAATAATATTTTCGCGGCTGGATACTGCATCTATGGCCAATTTCACTCTTTTCTTAGACGAATCCGACTATGTCAATGTTTGCTTATCTGTTTTTAATTTACGTCCTCCAAAGTTGTGAAATGAAATGGATTAACGGATGCTCAAATGAGTCCAGAGTACATAGAGCGTAGAGTTACTCGCGACCTTTTGAACGTGAATCAGAGACACGCTATAGGGGCGGACACAGTGGAAGCTTGCGTAAAAATAAACAGATAAGCGGAATTACGTCACAATTCCCGGTACTGTTCAGCATACGAACGTTGAGTCTCTTACAGAGGACGGGTTTAAATCACAATACAAACATCGCCGCCCACAAAGTACAAAATATTCAATGTATTATAGTTTTATAATGAACAGAAACGTAAATGTCTAATTATTCCGTTAAATAATGCTAGAGCAACAGTGAACGAATAGTACATAATATAATGGAAGACGTGCCGAGCCGGATGGCTCAGGAGGTTTCGTATGTGGCCCGCATTCGGGAGGTCCGGGTTCGATTCCCGTGGCCAACCTACCTGACCCATGGATTTTTCGGGGGTTTCCCGGGTCTCTAGGCGAATGCTGAGTAGGTTAATTTCATCCCCCGAAGTTCCTGTCCCTCCATTTCATCTCCATTGTCATTTTATATCATCTTTCCTCTTGTGGTCTCTTTGAGGTTAGAAGTGTCGGCGGGTATCTCGGCGGTGCATGGCAGGATGATATGCTCTGAGGAAAACTACTTCCTCCTCCGGTAGGTCGGTTGCCAGTCTACGCTCCTTTGCTGGGACCATTTCGGGACCGCCAGCCAGGGACCTTTGGGGCTCGTTGCCATCCCGCAGAAGGGGAGCGTGTCCATTGTCCTGGCCTGTCGGGGAAGTCCCTAAGTAAACTGTAGGGAACCTGCCTTCTGTACTGTCGTGGCTCCTTGGGTCGGCCACCCTCTATCTCCTCTCAGCTCATCCTTCCTCCCGGGGGTGCCCCTGTTGGGGCATAGACACAATGGGCCCAGCATACGTACGGAATCCCCTCCGTAGTAAAATTCTAATCCTAATAGTGGAAGACCTTCAAATTGAAACAATAAGGGAGATAAACTTTCAACATATCGCTGACATCGATTCAAACTTGATGAATTTTAAAAATGTGTTTGCACAGAACTTTTGTCAAGTTTTACAAACAGAGAAGGGAAATTCCTACAGTACGTAAACTCGTGAATAGAGAAAAGATCCCTTTGGAATGTAGGATTTATTCTGCAGAATAGAACAAAAGATATCAATTTAGCAAGAAGAAAATATGCGTCGTGTTACGTACGCTGTTATGGTGTTTTGATGGTCAGACTATATCCCCGCCTTCTCCGACCTCCCATAACAACTGTACTCATTCGTCAGATAATCACAATTTTTGGAGCGCTTGATGGAACTGTTACACTGCCTGTTCTAAATATGAAACGTACCTTAGTTACGCTATTATGTCACAGGAGCTGGTAAGCTCAAGCGGTACCAATGGACAGCAGCTGCTATAATGGCTACGGCGATTGCAATTACGGCCACGACCAATGGATCCACTTCCGCCTCCATGGAGTCCAAGGTTATTCCAAATGACCACTCCATTTCCAACTATGATCGCAGCTACCACCATGTTACTGTGCCACACCACCATTCACGAGCCTGGAAACAAACAGCATGTTGCGTTCTGGTATTTACTAAACAGTCACCAAAATGCTCCATAAATTACTGTTATACCCTACTGAGATGTAAACTATGATTTACTTCGTCATATCAATCTAAATATTGGTTTTAACCACAATGGTGAATTAAATTATTTTGTTATAATCCATGAGGTCTTCATGTAATAGTAATACCTGAAGCTAGTAATACTGATGTTTTACTTCATTTCTTAAAATTTTATTTCTGAAATTAGACTTCAAGTAATTGGTACCAATTCACATTCACATTCCATGACATACTGGTCAACGTAACCAACAGAGGCGTAACGTACGCAATACGGCCGGCCTGCAAAAATTTAAATCCAGGCCCCCTAAAATATAATGTACGAGGCATGTTTTTTAAGTCAGTACCGTTTTGCGATACCGCCGCCGCAGCGCTACGGTCGGCGTTCCGCGCATGCGCGTTGGTTACTTACTTGTCTACGCACTGATGCCATTACAGTCTGATTCTTCATTGTATACGTTGGTTACTGAGTGTTTAAGATGCCTCTGACAATCGTAGGTCCCGCCGATTCTGAAGTACGGGCTGTTATACGATTTCTTAGTGCTAAAGGCGTAAAATCGATCGATATTCATCGTGAGATCTGTGAAGTTTACGGACAAAGCATTATGAGTGATGGAATGGTAAGGAAATGGGTGAGAACATTTAAAGATGGTCGCAGAAATGTGCATGATGAAAAACGGAGTGGGCGTCCTTCGGTCGTTACTGAAGATTTGGTGCAGAAAGTGGACGAAAAGGTGAGAGAAAACAGACGCTTTACAATTTCATCATTGTGCGACTATTTTGCTCAATATTCTCGTAGTGTTTTGTATCGCATTGTGACCGAGAACTTGAAGTACCGGAAATTGTGTTCACGTTGGGTTCCGAAAATGTTGACGGATTTGCACAAAACTCAACGTTAGGCAGTGCATTGACTTTCCTTGTGCGATACCACAATGAAGGTGAAGATTTTTTAGACCAAATTGTTACTGGTGACAAACATGGGTGACCTACGTCACACCGGAATCGAAACAACAATCCATGGAATGGTAACATTCATCATCACCCACAAAAGTGAAGTTTAAGCAAACAATTTCTGCTCAGAAAATCATGTGCACAGTTTTTTGGGACAGAAAAGGAGTATTGCTAGTGGAGTTTCTGCCTTGTAATGAGACAATCAATGCAGCGTCTTATTGTGAGACAGTGAACAATCTGCACCGTGCAATCCAGAACAAAAGACGTGGCAAGTTGAGTAAGGGTATCGCTTTGCTGCATGACAATGCCCGTCCACATGTGGCTAATCGGACCAAAGATCTTATCAAATCTTTTCAATGGGACACCCTAGATCATCCTCCATACAGCCCTGATCTGGCGCCCAGCGACTACCATTTGTTCCTGCACTTGAAGAAATATCTGGGCAGTCAGCGTCTTCAAGACGATAACGAAGTCAAAACAATTGTGATACAGTGGTTAACACGTCAGGCGGCAGAATTTTATGAGGAGGGTATTCAAAAACTGGTGCCACGTTATGACAAGCGTCTCAATATTCACGGAAATGATGTA
Source organism: Mantis religiosa (assembly GCA_030765055.1). Classification (NCBI taxonomy): domain Eukaryota; kingdom Metazoa; phylum Arthropoda; class Insecta; order Mantodea; family Mantidae; genus Mantis; species Mantis religiosa. Next base: position 108,864,382 of record CM060956.1, on the reverse strand, counting down.
GAAAAGTAGATTAAGATACAGGCTTTCATGTAAAAATAAAATTATTGCGATATCTATGCACGTCTTTTTTAATTCCAAAACGGTACTGACTTAAAAAACATGTCTCGTATAACCGATCAGCAACTAACTGACATAACTTCAATTACAGCTATATTATTGGATGCCAGAGTTAAAGTTACATTCACAATACGCTCAAGGACCTGTTTCCATATGTTATTACTTTTCTTTAGTTCTGAATTCATACCCGCGTCAACTGTTTTCCTTACGCCACGAATTGAAAACGACGCATGCGTTCAAATGTGCATAGCTAGTTTCGTGTCGCAATATACTTTTGGTTAGGCACCTCCAATCTCGAACTCCTTCCCTCCAAGCTGACGACGATTACTGTCCTGCAAGCAGCCAACACGGTTTACAGTAAACAGAGTCATCTTTAGATGAATAACACAACCATTCTCTCCAAACTCTTTGTCCTGCCAAAGTGAACTTTTCGTAATATTTAGTGGGGAAGGGCCTGTTTTAATGCTTAGTATCTTTGGGGATGCGCCCGCTGGCTGATAAGGATTTTGTCTAACAAGGAACCCTTTTTTTTACCTCCTCCAACGTTAAGTCATATCGGACGATGAATGGAATGGATGAAATGATGCTCAAATGAGCCCGGGGTCCATAGAGCTTAGAGTTACCCGACATTCGTCTTTCAGGATAAGGGAAAACCCCGGAAAAACCTTATCCAGGTAAATCACCCTGACCTAGATTTGAACTCGGAACCTCTTGAACGTGAGGCAGACATTCTACCACCACGCTACCGAGGCGGACAGGAACCTTTTAGTTTCATTATTTGCATCTAATTGACAATCTACACGATCATTTGAATAGTCTGTGATTGGTCTAATTATTTTTATGAGATTTGCTATTTCGTTTTCAGAAATGCACTCACTTGTGACACTGCAAACTTCTGTAACTGTTATGACAGTACTACTACTACTAGGACGAGAAAATAATCACTTATTTTTACTAATTTGTTTCTTTTTCTAATTCGCGCTTCTTCTTTGTTTTTTCTGCACCACTTACATGTTCGTACTTAACTTTGAAAGGTTTCATTTTACTGAAAAAGTACACAGTTAAATAGTAAAGTTTTGAAAATATCACACCACATTTTACGATGTACCTAGTCCCTGCGAAGAAAGCTCGTCTGAAACTGAGTTGGCTGTTGACTGACCTGCCAGATATTCACATCTTAATGTATAATTGGCATTGTTTTCGAATGAGAAATGTGACAAAAATGTAAATGTTTCGGAAAAAATGTGCATATTACAATATCAGGAACTCTACACTCAATAAAGAATAACTTTCTGCCTAATGTGATATTTTGGTATTCATTTTCATTGTTGTAACTATGCTTCGCACATTTGTGACGACAGAGAAACATGATGCAAACCAGTGTTATTAGAGAATTCTTAGTGAAGGACAAGTATTGTTAACACACACAGCTGTGCTAAACTCAACTAAACGCTGACCGATTCTAGGAAACCGTTTGGAATTATCTGACCATTAAATTTCTATGCAGACTGACATTAAACTTTACTATTTATGATATACATATTTCAGAATTTATAACCTGTATATATTCAAATTTTTATATTCGTTAATAAGAATAATATGCTTGAAAATTAATTATTCTTTCACACTGGCCGTGTGTAGGCTAAATTTTGGAAACGTAGAGTCAGACTGAAAAATTCAATGCCATAGCCGGGATTTGAACCACGGATCTTCTGGTTTCCGTCCAGCCGCACTATCATTGTGCTACTATGGCCAACGTGCCGATATGACATTAAATTCTCCAAATGACTCGTATTTTCCCGGTAAACCACTTAGGAGTTCTCATAAACACATGAGACAACTACCTCAATGGCGACTTACTACATGTAAGTACTTTAAGGCCCGGGCTTTATAGTTAACCACTATTAGGTTAATTAATGGAAATTAATTATTCTTTCACACTGGCCGTGTGTAGGCTAAATTTTGGAAACGTAGAGTCAGAACTCCTAAGTGGTTTACCGGGAAAATACGAGTCAGTTGGAGAATTTAATGTCATATCGGCACGTTGGCCATAGTAGCACAATGATAGTGCGGCTGGACGGAAACCAGACGATCCGTGGTTCAAATCCCGGCTATGGCATTGGATTTTTCAGTCTGACTCTACGTTTCCAAAATAATATGCTTGTTTTCCTTTTCTGTGGGCCCCTAAAATACCGGGCCCGCCCGCATTGCAGGCCCTGCAGGCCCTAACGTTATGCCCCTGGTAACCAATGACAATAGTTTGCATTTTCTTATCTTTCTTGAAACATAAGCTAACCTCTTTGACATTCCTTCCTTTTCTCCACCAACAAAATAATCCGTACCCTTTACCATATAGAAAAGCACTCTGAGTATCCATTAAAACGTCTTTAGGAATCATACCGGATATGATGTGACGTAATGTATCGGAGCAGTGGCATAACTTTTTTTTTGTTATTTGCGTCCTCCAACGTTTAGTTATATCAGACGATGAATGGAATGGGTGAAATGATGCTCAAATGAGTCCGAGGTCCATGGAGTTTAGAGCTACCCAACATTCGTCTTTCAGGATAAGGGAAACCCCCTAAAAACCTTATCCAGGTAAATAACCCTGACCGAGATTCGAACTCGGGACCTTTTGAACGTGAGGAAAACACGCTACCACCACGCTACCGAGGCGGGCAGTGGCATAACGTTTAAAGTTAGTAATGACAGCTATTTATTATAATGTCAGTATGTACTGCATTAGAAAACAAAGTCAAATGTTTTATTCATTATTGTTCTTATTTTCAAGTTTGAATCTTTGCAACAAAAACTCCACTTATCTTAAGAAAATGATGTAGATTTTTCTTATTAATTGATGAGATCGATTTCACGAACATTCGTCCGCATCCTCAGCCATCTAACTTCGTCGTCAAGGATACCTTGATAGTACCTTGATTGACCTTGCAAGTCTGTACCGAAAATGGACCGGAGGAGGATATGACGTTGCTTGATAAATTATGCTGCATCAATTATCTTCCAGACTGTATGTGTGACACATCTCAGTTAACTGCAGGCTTCGCCTGAGACAATAAGTGAAATTTGGTACACGCTGTGCATTTCCATGAAAAATAGATTGAAACTCCTTTCCGAATTATACTATATGAAGGAAGAATTAAAGTAACTAACCGATAAAAATTAATTTAATATAGGTGTGCATTCCAAATACATTTTTGGCAAATCTGAGCTTCACGTCCGTCGAAATTAGTTTTATTTCCCAACATTAAGAGTTGCCTACAGATTCGCTTCAGGAATGATAATTTTGTTTGTGACAAGTACACAATGCCTTAAATATATTATTATATTCGTAAAACGGGCCTCCAGAAGATAAAGTTGACGTTTTGTGACCTTTTACAGCCCCAAGAAGTTTATTACGGATTTAGGTATTATATTTCAAATGTCAAGTATTCTGGAAAATGAATTGTTTGACATTAGGGAATACTCTTAATACTGAGGGCACTCCTAACAAAGTAAATAAACAATATTGAAACTGAATGAAATTGTACGCCCACAGAGATTCCGGAAAGGTCAGAAAATCTATATCATCCATGACGTCACAAGGCAATGCGCAGGCGTCAGTATCAAGATTGAGTAGAGGGTGCTAAAGTAAATATCGATGTTCGTTTGAGAAGTGTTAGATAGTGTTAGAAGTCATGAACACCAATGGACAGCTGCTGAAACTATTGCTTCTAGCATCCACATACCTGGTAAGTCACATTAACTTTAACCTAATAAACAGTCACATCACTGCACGGTTACAAAGCATATGTGTAGCCGGTCTAACATAATTCTCTCTTCTTTGCTTATTTTGTATTTCTTTTATCGATAAAGGACAGTTAAAGTGCAAAACTAACCAAAGAAATTGAAACTATTTCGTTTTGGCATGCTGTTGTTCGACAATACATCGCAAATACGGTAAATTGGTTATATGTCATTTGTAAAGTATGTCGGGTTAAGTGTACATATCAAAATAAATATCGATAGAAACAGAATACCTACTTCAGAAGTAAGGCAATTAATGCAGCAGTATTGATCGTCCACAAGAATTTGACTTCATTTTCCGCTTAACATCTGAAATTTTTTTAAACTTCCATTTTGTTTATCTGCGTTTTTAAACACGCTTTTAAAGCAGCAATTAAATTGCTTTACAAAAGTATAAGTTTTGCGACCTAATAGTTTTAATTTGGTTGTGCTTTTTTGCCTTTAGTTGTACTATAAGCCAATAAGTCTCCAATCATATAATCAAGAAAAGAGTAAAAGGTACATATGTTGGCAAACTAAAAGACGATCGTATGTAGGGTTGCCATATATACAGGTGCAATAATAATTTCTTCGTTTTATACTTTCTTTACCACTTACCAGTAGTAAGTAGAGAAAGTTTTATATTTCACTGGAAATATGTTTTGAGAATCCCTGAATACCCTGTCCCCCCAAAAATATATTTTTTAGAAAAACGTCCATGTGAACAGCGTAAGCTAAAATCGTAAGGGCGAATAACTACAAACTTGGAATTGTGAAGTATAAAGGCAGTGCACAACGAAATTAAAAAACACAGGACTTTAAACAAACCAGTTCGAACATTCTTTTCGTTATTTACTATAGCACCCGGTGACCAATTTGTTTCAATATGTGCTAGATAAGTTTGGGTCTGGTCACAGTCACACGCATGCGCAATGGTGATCCCGCCATAAGAATTGACAGACCATTGCCATTAAGATAACGATGTTAATTGTGCTGCTTATTCATTGAGCGTTCATACGGTCACCTTTCACTTTACCTTTCTTGGTTGTTATTCTCGTCCTGTTGAAAATCACTATTAAACTAAAATCTCCCAACCCGCAATTCTTAACAGCAACTGACTCTTACAGAACTCTGTTTTAGAACTAACATCTTACTTCCAGTACTTAAAATTTCAACGAAGCTTATTTCACACAACTCTGACTTGAAATTAATATTTCAAATATTTCGATGTTCTTTCGCTTTTAAAAACGCGGGTGCTACTATCCGTTTTACATATTATTGTTTGTTAAAATTAATCTTTTCTCACGTTAATAAACATATAAAGGGACATGCATACGTTTTGGTGTTTTGCTCAACTTTTTTCTCTATAAAACTCTTTAGGGTATCATTCAGTAGATATTAAAATATGGGTTTGAAACAATCGATGACTAGGAGCTAAACAAATAATTGCCCTAACCCAAAAGTAGGTATGAGTATTTCAAATAGCAATTGCAAAACTCTCGCTACTACAAGACGTTTTAAAAAATAACCCGATGAAATGACATCTAGATGTGTTTTTTGAGCGTCACTTATTGAAAATGACCTGTAGGATAATGTACATTACTTACCACTAAACAAGAAATCTTTAGGCTAGTTGTTCTCTCCTTCGGGTCAATGAATTCGTTTTTCGCCATAATTTGTTATTGTTCACTATCTACCTAAGAATCAGCAACATATCCATTTCTAAATACAGTGGTTAAAACTTTGGCAATGAGATACACACACTAAAATTTTGAAAATCAGCCAAGATGAATGAAGTTCAACTTTTTCTTAAACAAACGTTACCTAATTTACACTGATCATTTGCATCATAGTAAATAGACAACTTCTATATAAACAGATGAATGCACAGAATGTAAATTTTCGGTCGTTGAGGTTATTAAAATTCAACGAAATAAAAAAAATGAACCAAAAGAAAGTACTAATTTTAAATACCACACTCACTACTAGCATGTAAGGATATTGTATAAGCAGTTCAATCGTGTAATATATCAAGTAATGCTTAAAGCAAAGTACGATGTCTGTTAGATTACAAATTAGAATTCTATGTTCGCACATGATACTTCACCAGAATATAATATACAACAAATATCTATTTATAATAGTAAAGATAAAATTATAAGCATCGACCTAATAGCAGTCATAGATTTAGGTTAAATGTGGAATACACATTGAATTGACTATCAATTTAGATTTAGAAGTTGCTTGGTGCTTTTAAAATCTTATGCTTTCTACTCACATAGCTTTCTCCATTCACTCCTCTTTCTTACACAGGATTACTATTCTAACTGCTTCTTGTTAACATAGGCCATTCACGTTTACACATTGTCTCATAGAATATAGAATAGTAAAGCGAGTCAGATTTTATACACAGATTTCTATATATCTGTTTCAAAATTCCATGCTCTTTGAATGATCACGAGAAAACAAATGAAAATAAGATTTTTTTAATTTCACGAAAGTATTTGAAGTTTTAAACCAATAACACCATGGCATTGAATTTTTCAGTTGGCTCTAATTAATTAAAAAACACCCATATACCGGAGTAATGTATTTAAAAGGATTAATTCTTTAAGGACTAAATCCTCAATATAAATTTACATTAAAAATAATCTACGATAAAAATCCTGGTAATTAAGTACTTACAATAGTAAGTCGCCACAAGTGGTTGTCTCAAATTTGAGAACCCTAAGTGGTCTACCGGGAAATATGACGAGTCAGGAAGGCACGTTGACCATGGTAGCTCAAGGATAGAGCAACTGGACGGAAACCAGTAGATCCGTGGTTCAAATCCCGGCCATGGCATTGAATTTTTCAGTTGGCTCTAATTAATTAAAAAACACCCATATACCGGAGTAATGTATTTAAAAGGATTAATTCTTTAAGGATTAAATCCTCAATATAAATTTACATTAACAGTAATGATAGTTAACTAAAAAGACTACATAAGTAGATCACTTTAACACAATCTGTATTCACAGAAAATTAAAGATGTGCATTTTATTTGTCCTGTAAACTCCTTAAGCACGGGATTTTACACAAAACATTTAGCCATTTTGAGAAAATACAAATTCACAAAAAATCATGCATGCTAAGCGGTAGTTTTGGGTGGAACAGTTTCTTGAAATTTTCGTGTAGCATCGTTGGAATATGCTCAATTTAAATACCAAACCGACTTTGGCTTTACAGTTACGTCACAAACACACGCGAAAAACATTTTCAAGAGTGCCTAGCCCGCCTCGACAGCGTAGATGGTAGCGTGTCTGCCTCACGTTCAAAAGATCCCGGCTTTGAATCTCAGTTAAGGGAAGTTCTTTGGATAAGGTTTTTACCCGGAGTTTTCCTTATCCTGAAAGGTGAATGTCTGGTAACTCGGACGATGAATGAAATGATGTTCAAATAAGTACAGGGTACATAGACCTTAGAGTTACCAGACATTCATCTTTTAGGATAGGAAAAACCTCCAACGTTAAGCCATATCGGACGATGAATGAAATGATGTTCAAATGAGTACAGGGTACATAGAGCTTAGAGTTACCAGACATTCATCTTTTAGGATAGGAAAAACCTCCAACGTTAAGCCATATCGGACGATGAATGAAATGATATTCAAATGAGTACAGGGTACATAGAGCTTAGAGTTACCAGACATTCATCTTTCAGGATAAGGGAAAACCTCCAACGTTAAGTCATATCGGACGATGAATGAAATGATATTCAAATGAGTACAGGGTACATAGAGCTTAGAGTTACCAGACATTCATCTTTTAGGATAGGAAAAATCTCCAACGTTAAGCCATATCGGACGATGAATGAAATGATGTTCAAATGAGTACAGGGTACATAGAGCTTAGAGTTACCAGACATTCATCTTTTAGGATAGGAAAAACCTCCAACGTTAAGCCATATCGGACGATGAATGAAATGATATTCAAATGAGTACAGGGTACATAGAGCTTAGAGTTATCAGACATTCATCTTTCAGGATAAGAGAAAGCCTCCAACGTTAAGTCATATTGGACGATGAATGAAATGATGTCCAAATGAGTACAGGATACATAGAGCTTAGAGTTATCAGACATTCATCTTTCAGGATAAGAGAAAGCCTCCAACGTTAAGTCATATCGGAGGATGAATGAAATGATGTTCAAATGAGTACAGGGTACATAGAGCTTAGAGTTATCAGACATTCATCTTTCAGGATAAGAGAAAACCTCCAACGTTAAGTCATATCGGACGATGAATGAAATGATATTCAAATAAGTACAGGGTACATAGAGCTTAGAGTTACCAGACATTCATCTTTTATGATAGGAAAAACCTCCAACGTTAAGTCATATCGGACGATGAATGAAATGATATTCAAATGAGTACAGGGTACCTAGAGCTTAGAGTTATCAGACATTCATCTTTCACGATAAGGAAAAACCTCCAACGTTAAGTCATATCGGGCGATGAATGAAATGATATTGAAATGAGTACAGGGTACATAGAGCTTAGAGTTAACAGACATTCATCTTTCAGGATAAGGAAAAACCTCCAACGTTAAGTCATACCGGACGATGAATGAAATGATGTTCAAATGAGTACAGGGTACATAGAGCTTAGAGTTACCAGACATTCATCTTTCAGGATAAGAGAAAACTCCGACGTTAATTCATATCGGACGATGAATGAAATGATGTTCAAATGAGTACAGCGTACATAGAGCTCAGAGTTAACAGACATTCATCTTTCAGGATAAGAGAAAACCTCCAAAGTTAAGTCAAATCGGACGATGAATGAAACGATGTTCAAATGAGTACAGGGTACATAGAGCTTAGAGTTACCAGACATTCATCTTTCAGGATAAGAGAAAGCCTCCAACGTTAAGTCATATTGGACGATGAATGAAATGATGTCCAAATGAGTACAGGATACATAGAGCTTAGAGTTATCAGACATTCATCTTTCAGGATAAGAGAAAGCCTCCAACGTTAAGTCATATCGGAGGATGAATGAAATGATGTTCAAATGAGTACAGGGTACATAGAGCTTAGAGTTATCAGACATTCATCTTTCAGGATAAGGAAAGACCTCCAACGTTAAGTCATATCGGGCAATGAATGAAATGATATTGAAATGAGTACAGGGTACATAGAGCTTAGAGTTAACAGACATTCATCTTTCAGGATAAGGAAAAACCTCCAACGTTAAGTCATACCGGACGATGAATGAAATGATATTGAAATGAGTACAGGGTACATAGAGCTTAGAGTTAACAGACATTCATCTTTCAGGATAAGGAAAAACCTCCAACGTTAAGTCATATCGGGCGATGAATGAAATGATATTGAAATGAGTACAGGGTACATAGAGCTTAGAGTTACCAGACATTCATCTTTCAGGATAAGGAAAGACCTCCAACGTTAAGTCATATCGGGCAATGAATGAAATGATATTCAAATGAGTACAGGGTACATAGAGCTTAGAGTTATCAGACATTCATCTTTCAGGATAAGGAAAGACCTCCAACGTTAAGTCATATCGGGCAATGAATGAAATGATATTGAAATGAGTACAGGGTACATAGAGCTTAGAGTTACCAGACATTCACCTTTCAGGATGAGGAAAGACCTCCAACGTTAAGTCATATCGGACGATGAATGAAATGATGTTCAAATGAGTACAGGGTACATAGAGCTTAGAGTTAACAGACATTCATCTTTCAGGATAAGGGAAAACCTTATCTAGATAACTCACCCTAACCGAGATTCGAACGCGGGACCTCTTGAACACGAGAGTGTCTTTGTTAGTTTGGTTCCATCACTGAGCAACGTTCTAGTACATTGAACACGTCATAAATTAATTTTAAGACAAAGACCAATGTGAAATTTATAGTGTTCCATGGTCTACAGGGCGGAGGGCGTTGGATCTTTTCGGTAGCTTGGCTTTCTTCTCAAGAAAAATACAGCCAGTGATCCAGTGTCGTAGATTTGCGGTACATTAAACCTCAAGCGTATTAAGAGGCCTCTGAGCAAAATTAAAGTCTTTCATGTCCAATATGGAATTGGATGCTGAGGATCATAGTTGTTATAGGTCGACTATAAATAAAATCTCAAATTCATTTTTATTTTGTGAACCACATTTGTCCTAAAGGTTTAATTTTAGAAGTTTAGGGGCATTCGAAGCCGAGGTTTTGCGATTGGTTTCGTAGATAATCTTCGTTTAAGCGTTTATCCGATATCATTGAGTTCTTCCTCTGTAACACCACGATTTGTGATCAAGAAATCTGTTGACAATGTGTGGACCTGCCTCCCTTCTCTACACGAGCTTGTCGTCACACATGATCACTTCTCTTGTCAACTGATTAGCCGGCACAGGGGGAGAGAGATAAGACACACATTTAGAAAGAGTAGACTGCAGGACAAGAAATTTCCTGTAATAGTGCCGCGCTCCAAACAAAGCCTGTCTATCGTTCCAACTATAGACTACATACTGCTTATGTCAAACAATAATTAATTAATTATCGGTGTAAAAGATTATGTTTGGAGTGGATTGAATCTCTTTAATATATTAGTCGTACATAGAAAAAATGGCGGACTTTAGTACGAAAGTTGGTATTTATATGACCTTACGTGTTTGCTTTGTCTCTTTTTGTAGACTGTTGTGCAGTGCAGGTCACTGACAGAGAAAGATGGGTTCGTATACAAACATCACGACAACCATGAACTTGTGGAGATCCTCAACAATGTACATGAGCGATGTCCCAACATAACGCGCGTCTATACCCTCAGTGAGAGAAGTGTCCGAGGACTTCCCCTGTACGTCATCGAGTTCTCCACCCACCCTGGACATCACCAGCTTTGTAAGTACAACCTACTCAACGTCAGTTAACAGACAAGTTAAAAGTCAGTGTTTAAAAACTAACTGAAATTCTATCATCTTTGCATGACACTTCGAAAAACAATAGAATGGCAAGTTACAGGGCCACCCACTTAAAGACTGGTGCCCTGAGAAGTGACGTTAGAGGTTCTGTGATCATCAATATGGGCACAATCACGGGTAGCCGAGTTCGTTAGCGGATTGTCCAAGGTTCAAATTTTGTCAGAACCATTCTCTCTGACAGACTTTCCAAAGGTTTTCCTTAGTGCTTAAAATTGGCAACTGCCGGGGACATTAATATTATTTTTATGATGATGATGATTATTAATTGTTATTAATTATTATCATTATTATTATTATTATTATTATTATTATTATTATTATTATTATTATTATTATTATTATTATTATTATTATTATTATTATTATTATTATTATTATTATTATTATTATTATTATTGTTATTGTTATTGTTATTGTTATTGTTATTGTTATTGTTATTGTTATTGTTATTGTTATTGTTATTGTTATTGTTATTGTTATTGTTATTGTTATTGTTATTGTTATTGTTATTGTTATTGTTATTGTTATTGTTATTGTTATTGTTATTGTTATTGTTATTGTTATTGTTATTATTATTATTATTATTATTATTATTATTATTATTATTATTATTATTATTATTATTATTATTATTATTATTGTCATTGTCTTTGTCATTGTCATTGTCATTGTCATTGTCATTGTCATTGTCATTGTCATTGTCATTGTCATTGTCATTGTCATTGTTATTGTTATTGTTATTGTTATTGTTATTGTTATTGTTATTGTTATTGTTATTGTTATTGTTATTGTTATTGTTATTGTTATTGTTATTGTTATTATTATTATTATTATTATTATTATTATTATTATTATTATTATTATTATTATTATTATTATTATTATTATTATTATTATTATTATTATTATTATTATTATTATTATTATTATTATTATTATTATTATTATTATTATTATTATTATTATTATTATTATTATTATTATTATTATTATTATTATTATTATTATTATTATTATTATTATTATTATTATTATTATTATTATTATTATTATTATTATTATTATTATTATTATTATTATTATTATTATTATTATTATTATTATTATTATTATTATTATTATTATTATTATTATTATTATTATTATTATTATTATTATTATTATTATTATTATTATTATTATTATTATTATTATTATTATTATTATTATTATTACCTATGTGGTGCAGTACATAAGAGGGAGGGCCATAGTGGAGGGGGAACGTGAATGTACTGTCACCCAGTTATCGGGAAGCACCACAAGCAACAGCTGAGAAGGGGCCGGAGGCCTCGCCACGCCCACTCATCTGTCTCCTGTCACTAACTGAGGGGTGATTTGCGGTAGTGTCGCCGGTCCTTCGATGTTTCTCTCCCCTTCTCCGGTGGTCTGGAACGTTCGGTGATTAGAGACTTCTAGAAAAACACTGACATTCTTATAAAAAGGGTTTCAGAGAGACAGTTAGTCAGTTAGTGTTTGACGTGCTAGTGAAGTAGCGCCGTGTACGTGCATCGGAACGATAACGGACGAACTGGTGAATCGTAATTGTGAGCATTACGTAATTTTGTGTAATTGGCAAGTGTTTAACTGTAAGTCGGTGGAAATAAAGAACATTTTTGAGTGGTGAAATTGGACTTTTCATTTCACGAACCCACAAAGTCACAATTGGTGTCAGAAGTGCGACATAACACAATGGAGGCAGCATTAGAAAAGATTTTAGCGGAACTGAAAGAAATGAAGACGGCAAATGAAAACCTCGCTGCAAAAACGGAAGCGGCAAATGACAGCCTGGCCGCGAAGCTGGAGACTACAAATAACAACCTCACCGCCGAGTTGAAACAAATGAAGACGGCCAACGACAGCATCACCGCCGAGTTGAAACAAATGAAGACGGCCAACGACAACATCACCGGGAAGATGGAAGAAATGAAGGCCGAATTAACAGCGAAGACGGAAACGGCTAACAACAACTTGGCCACGACAATGACCTCAAAGATGGCCGAACTGACCACGGAAATGAAGGTGGCGAACGAGGCTCTCGCCGCCAAATTTCAAGAACAGTTGGCCGGCGTGAGGGATGACGTGACGGAGCTGGGCAGGCGGATGGGCCAAGTGGACGAGCGCGTCGAGGACCTGGCGAGCCGCGTTAACGACCTGGAAGGGAAAGCCGACAGCAGCGCGAAGTCCCTGAACGCCATGGTGGAGGACGTCGTCGGCAGGAAGCTGAAGGATTTGAAGGCCGACGCGCCGGGACGCGACACAACATCTGCGCGCGTCAAACCTCCCAAGTATGACGGCGCGTCAACGTTTGAGGTCTTCCGCCGCCAGTTCGACACAGTGGCCAGGCACAACGGATGGTCACTGGAGGAGGAGGCCACACAGTTAATAGCCAGCCTCCAGGGACGGGCCGCGGAAGTGCTAAACGCGGTGCAGACGATGGCGGCGCCCAAGGACATCTGGGAGGCCCTGGAGAATCGCTTCGGGAACCACCGCTTAGCCGCAGCATACCGAAGCCAGCTAAAGGCAAGGGCGCAGCAGCCGGGGGAGACGCTGCAGGAGTTCGCCATAGCCATCGAGCAGCTGGCTAGCAAGGCCTTGGTTGACCTGCCACTGGAGTTCGTATCCCGGGAAGCCGCCTACAATTTTGTCGACGGGGTACGGGACACGGAGATTCGTCAGCGCCTAATGCTCGGCGAATATAAAACCATACACGAGGCGCTGACAGCGGCATTAAGGATGGAGGCGGCCAAAGTAACATCTATTCCGACGTCGAGAACGAGGAGTGTCCGCTACGCCGGAGACAGGAGACCAGCTGAAGGACGCCGGCGAACACCTAGTGGCCTGTGTTGGGGGTGTGGACAGCCCGGACACCTACAGAGAGACTGCCCACGCCAGGAAGAGCAGCCGGAAAACGAGTAAGGGCCGTCGTGGAGAGGGGCACGTCGGCGCCATCACCACCATCCCCTCGAGTGACACTGCGCGCCGTCAGCCGGCGTATGGATGACAGCCTCATCGCGGACGGTTGGATAAGAGGAAAGCCGTGCCGCGTGCTGGTGGACACCGGGGCGGCCGTGACCATCATCAGACCTGACGTGGCGAAGGGTTTGCCGACAAGGAAGCCAAGCCGGCCATACCAGCTTGTCACGGCATCGGGTGACACCTTGCCTGTGGAGAAGGAGGCCCTGCTGGAGCTGAACTTGGGACGGAGTGCCGTTCGTCTGTGGGTGTTCGTCGCGAAGGTGGCTGAGGAGGTGATCCTGGGACTGGATGCCCTCAGGAGCCATGAGGCGACGGTCGACGTCGGCAAGAAGGTCCTGCGGCTTAACGGAGAAGAGGTTATACTCCGTCAACCCGAAGAGCGCCTTGGAATGTGCAGGGTCGTCTTGGACGAAGACGTGGTTGTTCCCGCGATGAGCGAGGTGGTGGTGACGGCGCGACTTGAGGGCCAGAGAACCAGGAACATGATGCTGGACCAGAAGACGCCTGTACACGGACTGTGTGTAGCCAGGGCATTGCTGCCGTGCCGAGAGGAGGTGCCAGTGAGACTGCTAAATCCAACGGACACCGATCACGACGTCCAGGCCGGGACGGAGTTGGGAACGTGCGAGCCCGTAGTGAGCGTAACAGCAATCGACAAGACACAGGAGCCGGCGCCGAAGCAACACCTGGGGCCCCGGCTAGAAGGCTTACTGGAGAGGGCGGCCGACCACCTGACCGCAGAACAGCTGGAGCAGGTTCGACAACTACTGGGGCGATACGAGCGCGTCTTCAGCCAAGGCGATAGTGACTACGGCCGCACGGACAAAGTGCTTCACCGCATCGACACCGGAGACGCCCGGCCTATTCGGCAACCACATAGACGCGTTCCGCTGGCGAAGCAAGGGGCGGTACGAGACATGCTGGAGGACATGAGATCCAGGGGAGTGATTGAAGAGTCCGACAGCCCTTGGTGTTCCCCTGTAGTCTTGGTGACGAAGAAGAACGGCGAGCTGCGCTTCTGCGTAGACTACAGAAAGCTGAACGCTGTCACCCGGAAGGACTGCTTTCCCTTACCCCGGATTGACGACACCCTGGACACGCTAGCTGGTGCACAGTGGTTCTCGACCCTGGACCTGAAGTCGGGCTACTGGCAGGTAGCTCTAGACCCGAGAGACAAGGAGAAGACCGCATTCTCGACGGGCCAAGGTCTTTGGCAGTTCACGGTTATGCCCTTTGGCCTCTGCAACGCACCAGCTACCTTCCAACGCCTCATGGAGTCAGTGATGAGAGGACTGACTTACGATGCCTGCCTGCTATACCTGGACGACATCATCATCGTCGGGAAGACTTTTGAAGATCACCTCGAGAATCTGAGTAAGGTGCTACAGAGACTGCAGGCGACCAACTTGAAGCTGAACGCGAAGAAGTGCCAGCTCTTCCGCAAGAAAGTGAACTACTTAGGCCACATAGTCTCAGCAACCGGAGTGGCCACAGACCCGGAGAAGACACAGGCTGTGAGAGATTGGCCTCGCCCAAAGGATAGGAAAGAGTTGCGCAGTTTCCTGGGGCTGTGCAGTTATTACCGCCGCTTCATAAAGGGGTTCTCCAACATCGCAAAACCACTCACCCGCCTGACAGAGGAACACCGGCCATTTGTGTGGACGGAGGACGCCGAAAACGCTTTCCAGCACCTGAAGGAGACCCTGTGCAGTGCTCCAATTTTGGGTTTCCCACAACCGGGTGGCGCCTTCATTGTGGACACCGACGCTAGCGACCATTGCATTGGAGGTGTCCTATCGCAGATCCAGGACGGCCATGAGCGGGTGATAGCCTACTACAGCAAGACGCTATCCAAGGCAGAGAAGAACTACTGCGTCACCCGACGAGAATTATTGGCGGTAGTAAAGACCTTGGAGCACTTCCACAAGTACCTGTACGGTCAGCCATTCCACCTGAGGACTGACCATTCCGCCCTAACCTGGCTATTGAGCTTTAAGAACCTGGAAGGCCAGACAGCACGTTGGGTCCAGAGGCTGCAGGAGTACGACTTCACCTCGGAACATCGTAGAGGGAAGAGCCACGGTAACGCAGACGCCATGTCCCGAAGACCCTGTCCAGAAGAGTGCGGCAAGTGCACAAGAGTGGAAGAGAAGGAGCGTGCCGCTGCAGTCCGAGTAGTTGTGGCAGTGCCTGCGGACGGTTGGGATAGCGCAGGCCTGAGGAGGGAGCAGCTGGTGGACGCAGACTTGGGGCCACTCTTGAGGGAAGTGGAGGCAGGGACAAGACCAACCTGGGAGGATATCGCACCAAGGAGCGCCACCTACAAGTCGTACTGGGCCCAATGGGACTCGTTGAAGATCAGAGAGGGCGTGCTGTTCCGGGTATGGGAATCACCCGATGGGAAGACGCAGAGAGAGCAGTTGGTACTTCCCCGGAGTAAGGTCCCGGAAGTCCTGGAGGAAGTACACGCCGGTACTTCGGGAGGACACCTGGGAGCGAACCGAACGATTGACAAACTACGGCAGCGCTACTACTGGCTGAGACTCCGAGCAGATGCTGAGAGATGGTGCCGTCAGTGTCACGTGTGCGCGGCGTGTCGTGGCCCTCAGACTAGGAGCCGGGGTCGCATGCAGCAGTACAACGTCGGAGCGCCATTCGAACGGATCGCCGTTGATATTGCTGGACCGTTCCCAGTTTCCGACCGAGGCAACAAGTACCTAATGGTGGTCGTGGACTACTTCACCAAGTGGCCGGAGGTGTATGCCATCCCAAACCAAGAGGCAAAGACAGTCACAGACTGCCTCGTGGAGCAAGTATTCTGTCGATTTGGGGTGCCGTTAGAGCTACACAGTGACCAGGGTACCAACTTTGAGTCCAACCTAATGAAGGAGGCACTACAAAGGCTTGGGGTGAACAAGACTCGCACTACGCCTCTACATCCCCAATCGGATGGCATGGTCGAAAGGTACATCAAGACCTTAGAGGAACACCTGAGGAAAGTCGTGGCCAGCCATCAGCGAGACTGGGACGTCAAGGTGCCACTGTTCTTGCTGGCCTATCGCTCGTCTACACACGACACAACTGGGATGACGCCAGCCAGCTTAATGTTCGGCCGAGAGTTACGCCTCCCTTGTGACCTGGCTTTTGGGAGCCCTCCGGAAGTGAAACAGCCAGCGACCGAGTATGTGGAGAACTTGGTGGACCATCTCCACGACATGCACGAGATGGCTCGCCAGAACATCCAGAAGGCGAGCGACCGCATGAAGACCAGGTATGACAGGCAAGCCAACAGCCAAGGGTTCCAGCAAGGTGACCTAGTCTGGTTGTACCGTCCTACCCGGACCAAGGGACGGTGCCCGAAGCTCCAGCAGCCATGGCAAGGACCGTACCGGGTGGTGAAGAGGATTAACGACGTGGTCTACCGCATCCAGAAGGTTCCCCGAGGGAAGATGTTGGTGGTACACCTGGATCGTCTAGCCCGCTATGATGGTGCTGTTCGGGACGTTCGGGACGACCAGCTTTGAGGAGGGAGCAGTGTCACCCAGTTATCGGGAAGCACCACAAGCAACAGCTGAGAAGGGGCCGGAGGCCTCGCCACGCCCACTCATCTGTCTCCTGTCACTAACTGAGGGGTGATTTGCGGTAGTGTCGCCGGTCCTTCGATGTTTCTCTCCCCTTCTCCGGTGGTCTGGAACGTTCG
This sequence comes from Mantis religiosa, assembly GCA_030765055.1. Lineage (NCBI taxonomy): Eukaryota > Metazoa > Arthropoda > Insecta > Mantodea > Mantidae > Mantis > Mantis religiosa. The sequence goes on along the minus strand of CM060956.1, from coordinate 108,846,864 downwards.
GTGATTAGAGACTTCTAGAAAAACACTGACATTCTTATAAAAAGGGTTTCAGAGAGACAGTTAGTCAGTTAGTGTTTGACGTGCTAGTGAAGTAGCGCCGTGTACGTGCATCGGAACGATAACGGACGAACTGGTGAATCGTAATTGTGAGCATTACGTAATTTTGTGTAATTGGCAAGTGTTTAACTGTAAGTCGGTGGAAATAAAGAACATTTTTGAGTGGTGAAATTGGACTTTTCATTTCACGAACCCACAAAGTCACAGTACGCTGTCCTTCCACTATTTTTCGGAGGGGGATGCAGTCTCCTTACTAATAATATTATATATACCTTTTCAATTCATTATCTTTCTTAATTAAAACATTCAAAATACTGACTGATTTACAGTAACAAATTACAATAATAGTGAGTCGAAATTAATTTTAATACATTTTGCAATATACATCGTAATTTCAAGATACAGTATTAAACTTAGAGCCACATACTATTTGCAGGAGGGTTGAGTCTGAGTGACCAGTTCATTGAAAGTTTTCTGCATTCGTGCTTGGGGTTGGGACTTAACAAATATTGCAATAAAAAGAATATACACAAGGCGGGTAAAGCATGCTATGTGTCAAAGTTACTGTAATTTGAGCTTACTCATCTTGCATCGTACAGCAGTTTCTACGACCGATATTTGAGATTTCAGAAATCCTTGAATTCACTTGTCAGTCTAATGTTAACAGATCCGGAGAGTAGTTCTGTGTTGTTTCAATCTGGAATATTACAAGTTGCTATAAAGTGTGATAAACTATTTTTAAATATAGAATATTATTGGTGCTATAGTATTTTTTTATTATTATTTTTTTAATTGTGAAATATACTATAGTCCATTATTTTACTAAACCTAAATCTGCGGTTTCCTCTGTCCCTGGATGTTCTCCAAGTACTTCTAAAACTGACAATCAAATTCAAACCAGTGAAATAATTTCTAGTCATTTGGAGCCCGAAAACTGAACGATTATCCTGTATGTTGGAGTGACAGTATGTGGAGTGAATTCAAAACAAAATATAAGTGGTTAGTGTTCATGAAAGGTAAACTGGGGTGCTCAGTTTGTAAAAACGTGCAAGATTTACAAGTTAACAAAGCACAGGGAGTGTATATTTCTAAGGAATGGAGCGGAGTTCTGGTGGGTCCAAGTGGAAGAACTAAGAAGGCCCAACTAACATCTCTAAGAAAAAACATCCACAAACATAAGAATTAAGAAGCTCATGTAGCAGCATGCATACGAGAGAAGAAAGAAAGACAAGAAAATGTTCTACAAAACCTTTGGTTGAATAGCAGAAGCAAATTTCAACATTACGAGGAAAGTGTTTTGCACTGCATATTTTGAAGCGAACTGTACTTTTGACCTTGCAAATTGAAAATGGACAGGACGTGGGCAAAACAGTACACAGCAAATTCAGTTGTGTCAACATCATAGATTCCATTGCAGAAACTATGAGAAAAAAAACTTTCTTCATCTATAATATACAACCAATCCAAAACTTCTGTATTCATAGATGAATCTACATCTGTGGCTTTGCATACAGTTTTTATAGTGTATATCAAATCAGAAATTAATGGTGGAAACACACACATTTCTCTTGGATGTGATTAACTTCAAAAATCAAACAGTACGTAGTCTGCTTGTTAGGCAACGGTACTCAGTTCATGCACGATGGAGTTCCTCCTCATTTCAGGCTTTCTGTCCAATTTCTGAATGGCAGGTTTCTTGGTAGATGTATAGGAAGAGGTGAACCAATTCCATGGCTTCCACACTCACCTGACTTAAACCCACTAGATTTTTATTTGTGGGGACATTTGAAATATCTTATTTATGCAACTCCAGTTCCAGATGTAGAGACTCTTCATGTTCGTATTATGGAAGGCTGCCAGACAATACGAAATACTCCAGACCTAACTCAGCATGTTAGGGAGCCCTTGTGAAGGCAGGTTGACAGATGTATTAGAGCTAATGAAGGTAATTTTGAACTTGTTCTGTGATTTCCTGTTTTCCCATGATTCTGTCATGAGTGTTATTGTATGGGATGCAGTTGTTGAAAAAGTACTCTAAAAAGGACACTGTTCTCATTCTATTGACCAGCAGGATACCAGACAACAAATTTTGATGCAGAAGTAACGGCTATTCATATTTCACTCCAACATCTTCTATACAGAATAGATAAATTCAAAAATGCTGTCATACTTTCTGATTCTAAAGCAGCATTATGTGCAATAAGTTCATATAAAATGAGGTAAATCCAAATTAAAGAATGTCTCAAAATGGTCCAACAACTTCAAAAACTACAGAAAAGAATTATATTACAGTGGATACCTGCACATTGTGGAATTGCTAGAAATGAATCAGCTGATTTTCTTGCCAAAAAAGGTGCAAATTTAATTCAGAACAAAAGTAAAAACTTAGCCTTTACATCCATAAAAAGATTAATAAAAAAAAAAAATATAAAAACAAACAAATCCACTCAATATCTAACAAAAACCAAAGATGAAAAATGGAACATTTTAATTAAAAATCCAGAAGTTATTCCAGAAATCCCACGTAAAGCTGCAGTAGCAAATTTTAGATTACTTACGGAACATGATTATTTGGCCAAACACTTACACAGAATAGGAATTTATATAAGTCCAAAATGTCCTCTATGCAACAAAGAAGAGGAAATGATTGAAGAACATCTTTTAACCTGTGAAGCCCTACCTGCCAGACCCACTACACAGAAATATTGGAGAGCAAGAGAGCAAATGGCTTCATTGCCAAATCCTAGCACTTGAAAACAACAAAAAACAAAAGGAAATAAACAATTTCTGGACCTATGTTCATATTACATTTTTTATCCTCTATCTGCAAGAAATGATTTATCAAATTTTTGAAATACTGTTTTGTTACATCCTGTGTAATTAAATAAAAGCATCAAATAATATATTGTAATGTACCCATTGTGATAGTTTATTGTATAGGTATATTGTGCCTGTCCATATAGGCACTCTAACATAGTATCAAAAGCGTACTTAAGTATTTTAAAATTCAAACCAATAGCAATGAATATCTCTGAAATTGTCAATACTACAGAAAAGTTATTTGAAAAATCATATATACATTTTAATGAGACCTGTTTTTGTTTATCTTTCATGATCTGCCAGTTATACCAAATTTAAGGCTAAATGTTTCCTTTGAAAAACTTCGAAGCATTATTCATAGAGTTTAGAAAGTTGAAATTATGAAATTTACCAATTTCTCAATTGCCCTTTTAATAGGTGCAATAACTTTTGATTTGCCATTCATGTACATGACATATAGTGCAGTATTTATAAATCAGCAGGGATTGTTCTTCCGCTGTTGTGGTTTAAAGATATTTTGAATCCAAACATTCCCTTAGTGTGTCATTTTTACTTTGAAGGAATATTGCAAGTATCTTGAGCTGTGGCAAATTGGGCTAGGGTGCTGTGCTTTGCTTCCCTGCTACAGAATGTGCCTGGGTTCATTCCTACCCTTGAGGTTTACAGATTTTAAGTCCCGGTATAGGACCAGTGCCCACTCAGCATTGTGAGGAAATTGAGAAGCTGCAATAAGTAGCGAACCCTGGTCTAGAAAGGCAACTTTTCGGCTAGGGGTGCTGTGATGTTGACCACATCTCCTTCTGTATCGGTTGGATGATCACCCATCTTCTGCCTTGCATATGTGGGTATGAGGCTGGCAGTCGAGTTGGCAGACTCTGGCTCACTTGTAGGCTATTATGCCATCAAAATATTACAACTAAGTATCCAAAAATGAATAAGTGAACTGATGATTCATTTTTCATTTTCTTACACAATGTAATTTAATTTTGATCAATTTAGCCAGAAAATATTTAAAAACATTACTAAGTTTGCAGAATCAGGAAGACTGGGCTCCAGCATTTTGTTTGTTAAACAACATTGCAAGAATTAGAGAACCTGAGGTACAGTGCACCTCGCTCTGTAAGGCCTGGCTTTGAATTTACTGAAGAAAGTATTCAGCACATCCTATGCCATGACCTCAAATTTCTGTTTGTGCATTGAGTTAAAGTAACTGATAAGGCACCTTGTATCCAGTTTTGTAGACAGATTACTGATGTTTTGAATGCTAATCTGAACACACAGATGAGGCACATTCTGGTCGTATAAATAAACAGAATTTTTGCTACTGGAGTGATGAGCAACCCTTGCAAGTGTGAGGAGAAACCTATTCACAGTCCAAAAGTAATGATGTGGTGTGGCATCTCTATCTTTGAAATTATTGGCCTGTTCTCTTTCAAAGAAGATGTAATTCATCAACCGTACCAACATACACTCCCAGTGTTGAAAAGTAATTCTTATGATAAGTTATGGTTTCAGTAAGAAACCATATGGTGGTGGACAGCTGCAATTGTACAACTTGTTCATAATCATAATAACACAAGAGATACTATTTCACAAGTGTACTGACATATGTTTCAGATCAGCCAGAATTCAAGTACATAGCCAACATGCATGGCAATGAAGTGCTGGGACGAGAACTACTGTTGCGACTTGCAGACTTCCTGTGTGACCGTTACCTTGCTGGTGACCCAGAGATACAACACCTTGTTAACATCACACGCATACACTTACTACCGAGTATGAACCCCGATGGCTGGCAGCTGGCAACTGACGGTAGTCATGATGATTATCTGCTGGGACGCACAAACAACAATAGTGTGGACTTAAACCGTAACTTCCCAGATCTGGACCGTATCATGTTTAGTAATGAGGAGGCACACCAGAATCACAACAACCACCTATTGGAGCTGGTCGACCGTCTCAAGGAGCCTGTATGTATTCATCAACCATTATGTTATAAATATTCAGAGCAAATTGAGTCAAAGTAATGTTCAAGGCTTTCATTATGCAGATTCCAGGTTCAACTCTTTTTTTTTTATTATTTATTCTTTTCTTAAAGTATGTCCTCCATTGTTAAGCAACTCCAAACAATGAATTGAGTGGCTGAAATAATACTCAAATGAACCTAAAGTCTACAGAGCTTAGAGTTATTTAGACATTCATCTTTCAGGGTAAGGGTAAACCTCAAATGTTAAGTCATATCAGATGGTGGATGAAATGATGTTCATAAGCATCTCTAGGCAAAGATTGATCTTTGAGCCTGGAACAGTTAGGACTTCTGCACATTAACTCTGGTCTGTTTGGCTAGAGACTATAGCCTCCTGTAGTTCTTCACTTTATCCCTTCCTCCTGGGAGATTATAGCTGCAGTAGACTCTCATAGGTCATTATTATTATTTTAAGAAACTTTTTCATTGCTGAGCTTTACAGCAATGGACAACGTCAGAAGATACGATGCAAATTACAACAATATGATACAGAGTAAGTACAAAGTTGAGCTTAACAGAAATTGATGTCAGAAGATAACATAAATATTACAATACAATGCAAATCTTTCTATTCTATTTTACAGAATATATAGATATGAGAAAATAATGTTCAATGAATAGGTGACACTATTTACAATTGAGATGCATTTTCAAAAATTTCCTGTAAGGAGTAGAATGGGTTGATTAATAATCTGTCATAAAGCCTATGTTCAAAGCTGTTATTTGGCAATTGAGTTACATAATCTGGAAGTGCATTATACATTCTTATACCTAATATTTCAAAACTATTATGTGATTTTGCAAGCCTATGATGAGGTATCAATTTGGTTTGTATACCTAGTATTATATTTATGGATATCCTGTCTATAGTTGTAATCAGATAAATTCTTTTTTATATAAATTAGGACGGTATAGATGTATAAGTTTACTACTGTCATTATTCTTAATTTAATAAATAATGGCTTACAATGTGCGAATTTGTCTGTATCAGATATAATACGGATAATCCTCTTCTGCAATAGTAGGATATTACTAATGTGGCTACTACTAACCCAAAGTAAGATACCATATAATATAATGCTATGAAAAAAAGCAAAGTTAGCAGATCTTATGTATGTATTCGGTACACAGCTTTTTAAGTTTTTGATAAGGTATATAACTCTTGAGAGCCTTGTAGTGATGTAATTAATATGTGGTTGCTAGGAGAGTTTACTGTCAACTATTACACCCAAAAATTTTACTTCTTTAGTATCATTTGAACTTGTCAGGTTCCTTAAACTAAATACAAGTTGTTGCTAAATACACTGTATGTGTGGTGCCCCATTTTTGTATAATCTATCTATTCTCCTGATATAGGATGATACTAATACAGTGGCTATTATGTATGTGTGCACAAGGTTAAAATGTTGTCAATATTTGAACTGGGCAAAGCCAACATAAAAGAATGGTGATGAAACAACAGAGACAATTAGCTTATTTTAAAATTTGCCTTTTGTACCCAAAAAAAAACTAATGCCTTATCATTTGAAAGAGCAAAGTTAAGCATAAATTTGAGAAGAATGGTCTAGGTGATACTTGGTTACAGAGACATGGAATATGTGGCAATTTTGGCAATATGACTATTCCAGATATGAAGAGTTAAGTTCAAGATACAGATGAGATATTATGCTCTACAATGAGTAAGAGGACTTCATTGAGCTTTATAATATTGTAACAAATGAGAACATTAGTAACTTTTAATCAGAATATCCTTCATCTGGCAACCACAGCTGCAGTGACAATATTATTAAAGATAATTAAAGTGGGAAATGTATTTATATGTACTTAGCAAAAAGAAGAGAGAGAATTGCATGGTTTAGATCAGGAGATGAACTATACATGAGGATGCTTAAGATTTTTTTTTTCTTTTTTTGTAATTACCCTCCAACATCAAGTCATATCAGATGACGAATGAAATGGGTGATATGATGCTGAAATTAGCCTGGGGTCCATAGAGCTTAGAGATACCCGACATTTGTCTTTAAGGATAAGGAAAAACCCCTAGAAAAACCTTATCCAGGTATCGAGATTTAACTGTATTGTAACACCACAGTGAAGCGAAAAATTATTAAATTATAGATGAGTCATATTTTTTACACATCTGCTTCACTTTCGTACCTATAAAAAACTAAAATTATTCAAACTTCAAAAGAGATTAAAACAGATCACAGCTCTCTCACCAATAAAACAAGAAATTAGATTTGCTAAATTTACTTACCACCCCTGGGCCACAAAAAAGTTCCAAAAAATATTCAAGAAATACAATATAACATTGGCACCAAAAAACAATTACAACATTAAAAACCTACTTCACAGTAATAATACTGATAAGATAAAACCAGAGGAAAAGTCAGGCATTTACAAGATTAAGTGTAAAGACTGTGAAAAAATTTACATAGGGAGGACAAAAAGAAACATAGGCACTAGAAAGAAAGAACACTTCAGGCACTTAATATTGATAAGTCCGCAATAGCAGCTCATTTCTGGTCTGAAAATCATGAAATTGAAGATAACACAGAATTACTAAAATACGTACAAAAACATAGTGAACTCGTCATATGGGAAAGGATATACATAGAAAAACATAAAAACCAACTAATGAACTTTGAAATCCCGCTAGAAGAGAATCCCACATTCAAGTTCATCACTAAATCCACAGATGGCAGCAACAACCCCAGAATTACCCACACCGCTGGATCTAACTTCAGTCGCACAAGAGCCGTAGATGCAAGCGATGATTTGCGAAACATGTCCTCAAAATAGGTACGAAAGTGAAGCAGATGTGTAAAAAATACGACTCATCTATAATTTAATAACTTATCCAGGTAACTCACGCTAACCGAGATTCAAACTTGGGACCTCTTGAACGCGAGGCAGACATGCATTATCTACACTACCAAGGTGGGCATACTGAAGATGGGGGTCCATATTTTGATGGAATGCAAAGAAATTGATAAATAGAGGAGAAATATGGTTTATAAGTAACAAAAGCATTCTGATTAAGAAAACATTTGTTAGAACTCAGTTATGAAGGTTAGGAAAATGTATTTAGAGTGTTAAGATAAAATGGAAGTGTTCGATGGATAAAAATTAGTAGTTTGTTTATTTAAATGAATTTTTGGAATGCAAAAATGATTGCAGCATTACATTTTTGTATTACAGGGTCAAAACATGTAGTCTTTCTGCAGTACACTAAGCAATATTTTAAACTGAAAAAGAAATGTAAAGGTTCTAAATATCAATATTGTGTACCCCCAAGATTTTTACAGTCAGCTGCTATAAAAGTGATACACTCACATACCAAACAAGAAATCATTATAAAATAGAAATCTTTTCTCAAATACTTCATAAAATATTACCTACAGAATTATAGGAATATATGTACACAATGGATTACCTTTTGAAATAAAAAAAATTATAGAACTGGTAGATTCAAAGATAAAATACATAAATGGCTATTAAAATATCCATTTCATAGATTACAAGAATTTAAAAATGAAATGTGTAATACAATCTTGAATTAAGTTTATAGTTTTTAAGCAAATAATTTTATTGTTATCATCATATATTAATGCTTTCTCAAAAACACTGAATACAGCATCTTTCTTCCGCAAGCATAGAAACAGAATTTTTCTTCTTTGTGCTAAGGTATAAAAATTGTTTTAACAACCTTGGTTAATTGTTGTAGATCCAACCGGAAACTAAAGCAGTTATGCGGCTGATAATGCAGGTGCCATTTGTGCTGTCAGCAAACCTACATGGAGGAGATCTTGTGGCCAACTACCCTTATGATGCCAGCAGATCTGGAGCTACTACGGAGTACACACAAAGTCCTGATGATCAAACATTCAGGTAAACAATCACTGTTTCAGGTTTTGTTGGGACACATAATTCTTTGGGCCACTTCGAAAATGCATTCAGCCTTGCACATGTGAATCTGTAACAAAACCGTCATGGTGGCAGCAAATAGCTATCTTAAAGGAATTAAGTGTAACTCACCCCATTACAATGTTTCTGTTGTTTGCCATTGCAAAGAGCAAAATATTGGAACATTTAAGGAGAACCTCTGGTTGACATTATGAGGCAGAAGCATGTGCCTCATTATTGTACTGCACTAATGTTCTCCAGACGATGTAAAAGATTTGATATTAACAATGTTCCATTTTTTCTATTTGAGAGATTTCAGCTTCCAGAACATTTCTTCCATGATCAGTAGGCTCTGGGGGTCAAAAGCAAACTTTGAGTAGTTGCTAGTTATGAATTGACCAATGAGTATTGGAGTTTTGCAAGTCAGTTGGCCAGGCTGTTGTGCAGTTGTGAATGACAAAGTTTGTTTGAACTTGTCAGAGTTGGCCAACAGAGCAGTGTAAAAGTAAGTAAGTAACTACTACTCATCTCCATCAGAATTGTAGTGGCCAATTGTAGAATGTAATATATTGGTTTTTAACTTTTGAACCCTGCCATGTTCCAAAACTACAAAATTGCTTTTTCCATATGCATCACTGACTGTATCATGTACCTATATTACTTAATTATGCAATTAACTCCTACTGGCCAGAAGAATTCAGCTGGAGGCTGGCCCTGTAGCTCAGTTGGTAGAGAACCTGCCTGCCATGCTAGGGGTCCCAGATTCGATTCCCGGCAGTGAGGGCGGAGATTTTTCTCTGACCAAGTTCATTCCCCATCTTCCCCAGAGTCTGGAAGTATGAATGTGTGCGTGATCTAATGATTAAAACCCAATGAATACGAGTTTAACACCTTCGATATGTTCCAAAGGAGAACAGCCGCCGATATGACCACTGCAATTAAAGGCGGGGTATAAATGGAACAACAACAAAATTCAGCTTGAGATTGCCCTCTATAGGTAGCTCCATAGCAGTGATGGTTCCAAGGTCTCACATTGCATATGTTACATATTTGTATTGTAACACAACATACTCTCTACAATGTGATTGGAACTGATTATAAAAATACTTAAATGAACATGTTGGTATAAAACTGGAGGATGTTATTTCAAAATTGTGTGAATGGACTTAGTATCCTTTAGAACAATGAAATGGCAGCTACATTATTGTTTTGCTACCTTCAATAGATCCAGATAATTAAAATTAAAGTTAAAGATTTCACTTTCAGTTAATGCTGAATTTTGTGTTGCAGACATCTTGCACTGGCTTATGCCACACACCACAAAAATATGGCAGATCCTCGTCGGCATGGCTGTGGAGATGATGGCTACAACTTTGGCAAGCAAGGAGGCATTACCAATGGCGCAGCATGGTACAGCGTTCAGGGAGGTTATTATCTAAACTGTTGTTTGTTTCTGTAATTTTTTTCTACAATCTATTTTATAGCAATATGAAAGCTTTAAGAATGACTTAAGTAAAAAGATTTCAGTTAAACTTTCAATTACAGGCAAGAAAAATTGTTAATTTCCAGTAATAATTTTCAAGAAGCATCAGCAAATGTATACTGGATAGTTATTGTTTTCCTAACCCTAGTATTGATCACTGGCAGACTAATTACATTAGAATTGATACTGTTTTAGGTATGCAAGACTTCAACTATCTTTCATCTAATGATTTTGAAATTACTCTGGAGTTGGGATGTGACAAATATCCTCCAGCAGAGGTTCTTAAACAAGAATGGGAGAATAATCAAGATGCATTATTACATTTCATTTGGCAGGTATGTAACTGATAGAAGAAGTGTCAATTATTTATGTTATTAATGTAATTTAAATAATTTAAAGGAAAATAATATTTACAGCAATTAATATTTATATGATCTGTCATTTTAAACTATTCAATAATGAATATATACACTTTTCCAATCTGAAGAGGATTATAAACGTGCATATAGTGCTATATTTTAGGGATATTTATAATATTTTCTGTCATGTATTCTAGTATTTAGTAGATGCTTTAGGAAGTAATAACAAAATTAGATACTTAGTGTCAACTATCAGTGACACATATGAACACAATTGCTGCAAAATAGTGAAAGGAAATAAATAGCCTGCATTTTCATTTATGGCAAATTAGAACCAAATGACAGCCATACAAAAGTTTGTATGCATTAATAAAAGCGTTCAAATTCCTTTTTCAAAATAATTGTTTGTGCTCATGTTTGTCTTGCAAAAGACTGGATTTTGATTCCCCATCAGATATTGAAATACTAATCTAATTTATTACATTTACAATGGATTAAATATATGTTTAACTGTCTACAACTAGTCTGAAAGGCATTACTTCAATTTTTATTTTAAATTGATTGCCATGATTTGATTTAACACTGACTGAACTAAGAAAAAAGAAAGATTTAATTATTTAAATAGTATTTTAAAGAACTCATTAAAAACTAAAGCAAGACGAGACACAGAATTATTTCTAGTAATGTCAGGGCCAAAATTATTATGTGGAAGTGAATTATGAATTATGACTCAAAAATAAAAATAGAGTGAGATGAAATTCTTATGGTCAACTGCAGAAGGTAGAAAAACAGGCCATGAAACAAATTAAGATCTAACAGAATAAGTAGTAGCATAACCTAAATATAAAAGAAAATAGATAATGCAGGTAGGTACTGAGAATAACATTGCATTAGGAGATTAGAATTAGAACTGAAAAATTCATGGTAAGATTTGAGACATGAATCTTTTTCTCTGCATGCAACTGGCCTACCACTGAACTGTCATGGCAATATGCCAACATGACATTAAATTCTTCAGCCAATTCACATCTTCCCAGCAGACCAATGAGGATATCTCAATTCGAGATCACATATCCCAATGGCAACTTATGTTTCGTAGATATTTAATTTTCAGGCTTTTTTAAATGTCTTCTTACAGCTTTCCATTTATAAGGGCGATCAGCAACAGTTGATTGTTCTAACACCCACAAGCCTTTTGTAGGTAAACTTCAGAAGGTTAGAATCAGAACAGAAAATTTCAATGCCGTAGTTCTAAAGTTTACCGACACATGGTTTGATCTGCCAGGAAGATGTGAAATGGACAGAAAATTTAATGTTATGTTGGTAGGTTGCCATAGCAGCTCAGAGCAGCCATGTGCAGAGTGGAAGATTCATAGTTCAAATCCCAGCCATGTCATTGAATTTTTCAGTTCTGATTCTAACCTTGAAGTTTACCTATACATGGTTTAGGTGTATTAGAACATCTATCGCTGATTGCAACTTATGAATGGAAAATTATTGCACTACTTTATGATTTGAGGAAAGAGAGAAGTACAAGAAGTGTTATTAAAAGTTGGCATGAACAGGATATATGCAGTACAACAGGCAGAAATAACTAAAGCATGAAGGAAGAAGAGTCATGATTTGAAAATGCATATATCACTGATGTAAGCCTGGAAACACCAGTTATGCCTGATTAGCAATTTAATATATTGTGACTTTGTGGGTTCGTAGAATTAAAAGTCCAGGTTGCAGAAGTTCGAAATGCTCTTTATTTCTGTAGAAAGACACTTTTTGTACAGCCCTGAGCAGCTGAATTACATAACATACACAATACAACCTTCAAGGTTGTCTGCCATTCAACCACAAACAAAAGAGTTCACTTTCAGATCATAGCTGCACGTGCACAATTATCAGTTCCGATTACGACTGTCCCCCCACAGCTAACTGTGGCTTCTTTTTATACCTCTACTCATTGTTCTAGAAATTAATCGAATGTTCTGTGACAAACAAGAAAGCAAACCTTCCAGTCAGCTATCTGTCTCTTTCTTTATCTGTTTCGGCAAGCTTTTTTTTCCATGCTGCACTATCTGTCTCTTTGCGTGTGCCAACTGCGCCCGTCATAACAATGGCTCACGACAATATCTTCACAAACTAAAATGGTACAAAAACTACCATTAAACAATAGAGTCTTGTGGAAACTCATAAGTTTGCAAAACAACCTACACTCAGTGTTAACAGCAAAACCTCACAGAAACCATGCAAAGGGTATGTTATATCTACATAGTGACAGATAAAATGGGAAGAAATATTTACCAAAATATATTTATAACAAAATATTATGAAATAAGTAGTTTTCAAGTGACAGTGTTAACAAATGCTATATAGAATTTAGTTTTCTTACCATGATTTAATACATTCCATTATAAAGTTTCCTAATAAGATAATCTCCCAAAGCACCATCCAGTGATCTGAATGGGGGACTATTACTTCAGAATAGTTTACAAATTAAATACCCTGAATAAAAATGGATGCATATGTAATATACTGATGAAACATGATGCTGTTAAACGATGATGTACATGTCATTTTTCTCCTTTTACACAGATGTAAAAGTACTACACATTTTAATGGAGAAACTGATGCAATATATTCTGCTCTTAAATATCTGTCTGGTTAGCTACAAAAATGTAAGGACATTGTTTCTTTACCAGAATCTAAAGGTGCAATCTGAACAATAGCATTACTCAAAATTAAAAAATAGAAAAATAATGGAAGTTCATGTTTGGTTAAAGAGATACAAAATGTAAAGTAGAATAGCCTTCCAATGTATTTCCTACACATTATGGATTGAAAGAAAGCAAAAATCTTAGGAAAAAAGAACAGAATTACAAAATAAATTGCGATGAAAAGTACAAATGGAAGAAAACCAACAATGATGGTAAGTCTAAATGAACTACATAAGTATACATTAAATAACAAAGAATAAAAAGCTTGAAACTAATAAACTGAACTACCTTGAGAAACAGTCCTCATGACATTTGGCACTGCCGCTAGATGTAGTAATACCTCAGAAAAGTTTAAACAAAATTGTATTGCTACAATCTCTGAATTATCTGTTAAGTATTAAGGAAGAAGAAATGAATATGAACTTGACCTAAAAATATTGTGAAGAAAGAAGAAGAATTGCTTTGTTGCTAATTCCTGCAGGTGCATACGCATACACACATACACAAATGCTATATAAATATAACTTGTTTAAAAGTGACAGAAATTTAAGTGTAGTTTATATAGGAACTTTGTTAAAGATATAAGATTAATTAATATATATAAATTAAATTGACGGAAATTAATAATTTCTTCTCACTAGCCGTATATAGGCTAAGGCTTTAGACAGAGTCAACATGAAAAACATTTTAGATTACTTACGGAACATGATTATTTGGCCAAACACTTACACAGAATAGGAATTTATACAAGTCCAAATTGTCCTCTGTGCAACAAAGAAGAGGAAAATACTGAAGAACATCTTTTAACCTGTGAAGTCCTACCTGCCAGACCCACTACACAGAAATATTGGAGAGCAAGAGAGCTAATGGCTTCATTGCCAAAGCCTAGCATTTGAAAACAACATGAAAACCTTAGCCTATATATGGCTAGTGAAAATAAATGATTAATTTCCATCAATTAACTCAAATAATAAGAGTTTAATGATGAAGCCTGGGATTTAAGAACTTACAACAGTAAGTCGCCACAAATGGTGTATCTCAGATACAAGAGCCCCTAGTGGTTTACCGGGAAAATATGAGTCAATTGGAGAATTTAATGTCAGGATGGCATGTTGGCCACGGTAGCTCAATGGGTAAGAGCAACTGAACGGAAACCAGGAGATCTGTGGTTCAAATCCCAGCCATGGCAGTGAATTTTTCATGTTCACTTTATCCATTTAATTAATATATATTTAATATCAGAACACACAACACAAAAAAATTGCATACTCTGGCAATAAGTTATTAGAGCCTGTATCCCAGCCATGGCAGCGAATTTTTCATGTTCACTTTAACTATTTAATTAATATATATTTAATATCAGAGCACACAACATAAAAAAATTGCAGACTATGGCAATAAGTTATTAGAGCCTGTACTTTTAGAATGCCACATTTATTTAATTAATTAATTCATTGATTTGATTATATTACCTCATTTAGTCCACACACAATCCTAGTTATTATATTATTTGATTTGATTTGATTTGATTTATTGATTCATCCATTAAAACATGTACATGTTATAGGACACGTCAAATTAAAAACTAAGTACAATATTTATAATTAAGGTAGCTAACTAAATATTTACAAATTTAAAAATTCATCCACGCTGTAGAAGCTATTGGCTCTAAGGAAGTTTAATAACAATTTCTTAAATTGATGTTGTGATTCAATCTTTTTTATAGATTCAGGTAGCTTATTGTAAAGATGTAAGCCAGCATATGTGAAACTATTTTCATACATCTTTGTTTTGTGTGACTTCACAAATAAATTATTCTTTGTTCTAGTGTTGTGTATATGAATTTCAGAATTTGTTTTGAATAAACTTAGGCTTGCTTTCATATGTACAAGAGTTTCATATATGTATATACTTGGCAGTGGTAAGATACCTAATTTACTGAAGTATGGCTTACAACTAGTTGTGCTTGAGACATCTGCTAGGATTCTAATTATTTTCTTTTGGTATCTGAATACTTTTATACTGTCTTTAGAATTTCCCCAAAAAATTATACCATATGCCAACAAACTGTGTATATATGAAAAGTACACTATTCTCCGAACTTTCAAGCTTGACATGCCTGTAATCGCCCTCATTAAGAAACACATTTTACTAAGCTTTTTCGTCAATGCCTCTATGTGAGTTTCCCAATTTAAATTTTCATCTAGTATTAGTCCCAGAAATTTGATAGTTTGTACGTAATGTATTTGGTCTTGTCCCAGCATTAATTTTGGATTCAATTGACTTCTACTCATTTTATTATAGAAGCTTAGGGCTGCTGTTTTCTCCTTACTCAATATTAACATATTGGCACTAAACCATTTTTGAATATATTTTAGATTATTTTCAATATAATCTATTATTACATTATTCATTGTACAGATATTTGTAATTTAAATGTTATAGAATTATAATATTTATGCAATGTGGGGATTGCTCTTTGCTATCTAAATTATTATTAAGGATGCGCTGCAAAGCATTATAAGCTCTTGAAAAGCGATTCCAAATTATGTTACTTGTAAATAATTCATCAACTGTTATTAAATTGCATGAAAGGCAACTTCCTTCTATAATATAGTTAAATATTAATAAGAAAACATTTGAGGTAACCCTTAGCAATGTTTAATTCTAAGGAAAATAAATTACATAAAGGTTAAGTTTTCAAAGCTGTTTTTCTCACAACAGATATATGTTAATTTAAACTGTGTAGAATAGAGAAGAATAGAGGTAAATTAACTTATTTAAGTAATTCTCACAAATAACAATTATTATTTACCAAATGTTTATGTACCAGTAATCATTGAAACTATATGGAAATATGTCAAATATTGTGATTTCATGCAACACATATTTCACCTGGAAAATATATTCTTCCAAGATAAATTTACTCTCCATCATATCATTTATAATATTAATTTATACTAATTCCTCTGTACTCAACAAAATCTTGAGATACAACTAGTAAAGCAAATTCAGAAAACACTATTTGGTGACAGAAGATTCTGAAATTGGAAATTACATATCTCTCCCAACCTCAGAATACATACTTGCTGCCCACATTAGAATGGCTATGTATTTGAAGATTCAAGGTCTGGCCACAAAACTGTGTACATTAAAGATTTTGTTCTTAAATGCTACTGTTTTCTGCAAAATAATATCTTTGAATTAAAGTTGAGAAACTGTTGTTTCCAAACATTAATGTATATTATAACAATAATAATGACAATATAGAACTTTGAGGAATGTTTAAGATTTGCTGATTATGCATTTGTTGTTCAGGCACACATTGGCATTAAGGGGCATATCCGAGATGCAAAGACTGGGAAGCCTATTTCAAATGCAATTATACACACCAAAAACATCACTGCTGGACGAAATGAGGATATTCAACATGACGTCACTTCTGGTAAGTGCCAGATGTAAACAATTGCTAGCAACATGCAAAATAATTCACAAAATGCATTTCTGAAGCATTAAATAGGCACTTAACATAAATAATGCAAGGAAATATCTGTATGTATATGTAAAATAAGCTGTACAATGGCTCCACAATTATGTGCAAGGTGGTGGGGCCAGCCACTCTGACAAGGTTTTTTTAATGATTTTTACCATCTGGCAAGGAAGCATGGTTTATTTTCTATCAGAAATTTCCTTTATCTTATTTCCTATCACTTCACTTTATTGTCCAGGCTTCAGGTAAGTTTAGGCACTGTGTAGTATTGATCAGTGTTGGACAAATGCTTGCTCTTTGGAAAGTTCTTCTTGGTCCTGCCAGATGGCAGCATTATCTGAGCCACCTCAGGTGGGCCCAGTTCCATCAGGACTGAGCAGGGTGGCTCAAGCAGTTAAGTCTGTGATCCATATTCGGGAGGTCTGGGCTCAATTCCCATGGCCTACCTGACCCATGGATTTTTTCAGGGGTTTTCTTGGATCGCCAGACAGTGTCTCGGCGTTGTATGGCAGGATGATATGCTCCTGGTAAACAATTCCTTCTCCGATAGGATGGTCTCCGAACCCGGTCTGATGGAGCCATTTCCAGACCACAGTAGGGTGGGATGCTGGTTGTTCTGGCCTGCCAGTTTCCCACTGGTAAAGTGTAGGGATCTGCCCTGTGCACTGTCAGACTCCTTGGGATGACCGCCCTGTCTCCTCTTGCCTCATCCTTCCTCTTGGCGGTGCCCCACTTGGCGGCATAGGCTCGAAAGATCAAGTTTGGGCCTCAGTACCAAATCCCCTCCATAGCATAGTCCAGTCCAGTCCACCAGAAGGAAGTCTTCTCTCAGCAGCCTACCAGTAGGACCTGATCATCAATCTCAGAATGATTAGAAAACTTTATACATCTGTCAGTTAGCCTACTGGTGACCTATAACCTCCTGCAGTTCCAGACCTCATCTCTTTCTCCTTGGGCATAGTAAGCACAAGTAAAGTGAGCAAAGTTGTGACTCCTCCATTTTTTTGGTCTTCTGTTCATTTATTTATTGATTGCATAAAATGTTATTTTAGGACCTTCCTGAATAAACTGAAACATTTTAAGTGTTACTTAAAACAGAAAAAGTGTATTATAAGTAACTTTGAAATTGATTCTAACAAATTCGCCGCCTTGGCAACAAATGAAGAAGAGGGTGTACAAACAGTAATGGAAGAAGTTCGAAAAAAATCTACCGCAAAAAGTAAATCGACTAAAAAAAAGAGCAGGAAAGTCACAATCTACGGAGACAGTCATGCAAGAGGACTCGCGCAGAAAATACGCGAAAATGTTAGTGATAGTGAAGTTATAGGTTATGTGAAACCTAACGCAAATTTCAAGGATGCTACATCAAACATGGGTGAGAAAAGTGAAAAAAACGCAGTGAAAATTGTGGTGGCTGGTGCAAATGACGTTTATAAAAATGAAGCAAACAGGGCTATAGACGGGCTAAATCAAGTGCTGCAAACAGAGGAAATCAACGAAACCCAAGTAATAGTGGTGAACATCCCAAACAGGTATGATTTAAACTACAATTCTTGTGTTAACAAGGAAATTCGGAAAACAAACCAAAAGGTGAAATTGGTGTGTTCAGTGTTTCCAAATGTAGATGTAGTGGACATAAGCAACCTAAAACGTGAGTATCATACTAGACATGGCTTACATTTAAATAATAAGGGAAAGAGCTACTTAAGTTCACTCCTCTCAGAAAAAATTAATACCATTGTGGGTAAAAAACCTCTTGTACTTAACTCAGATGGGAGAGTAGATAGTATGCAATGACAAAATGTAAATTCGTGTTCATCCTAAGCCAATAAAATCAGTCCACACAGTAAATCTACCCTTAGAGTATATCACCAAAATACACAGTATGTTTCCAACAAAGCTGAAGTATTAGAAACGGTTTTAGATGACATAAACCCACAGGTTATCATACTTACAGAACATGGCTTAAGGAAGGAGCAAGTACATTTTGTAAAATTTGTAAATTACGATTTAGTTTCCCAATATTGCCGTATAAATCACAGAAGTGGAGGAGTCTTGCTGTTTGCAAGGAAGGATATTATTGTAAATAGGGTAGAGTGGGTAGAAAATGGGAGTGAAGAGATGATTTTTGAAGTAGCTGCTGTTAAACTCAGTACAGAATTAGGGCAAGTACTCATTATTGGCATTTATAGATCCCCTAACTCAAGTGTACATGATTTTCTAATCCATCTAGAAAAAATGCTCTGCAAAATTACATTTAACCAAAATATAATAATCCTCGGTGACTTTAATATAGATGTAGATAATGTAAATCTTAAGGACATCCTCAATAGCTTCAACTTAAAAATTGTTTCTCAGGGCCCCACTAGAATAACAGAGCACTCAATCAGTACAATAGACCACATTATAACAAACCTGAATAACAGTAGATTTTGTACAATAAATAATGAATTTCATGTGTCGGACCATAGGGGTCAAATTATTGATATCTACAATTGTTTCAGCCAAATTAAGGAAAGTGTATATAGGTATGTTAGAGATACGAGAAAACATAACCTAGAAAAACTAAAGGATATTCTGGCAAAAGAGGAATGGACAGAGGTGTACAATGCTAGTGATACACATGAAAAATGGAAGGCTTTCATAAATGCATTTACTCTCCACTTCAATGAAAGTTGCCCTCAGTCCAAAAGAGCACTTAAACATGAAGTAATTAACAAATTAACTCTGCCACCCGAACTTACACATTTAAAAAATAAAATGAAAGCAATGTATGAATTTTTTCAAATGACTAAATTAAATTCTTACTCAGATGCCTATAATAAATATAAAAAACAATACAGGAAAGCGCTGATTAAATTAAAGGCAAAACAGAGGAAAAAATAATTAATTCTGATAATATCACAAAAACAGTATGGGATATTATAAACAAGCGACTCAAATCCCAAATAGGAGAACATTCCAATTTAAGTCTGAACAAGGATGGACAAGTAGTACATGACCCCTCTGAAATCTGTAAATTATTTAACAGCTTCTTTCTAAACGTTGGTGACAATACTACAGTTGACATAGGTAGTAAAGAAAAAACTATTATAAACAGCATGTACTTGCATGAGACGGATGCTGAAGAAATAGACAAAGTAATTAGTAGCTTTAAAAACCAACAGTCCTCTGGGTGGGATGGCGTATCACCTATAATACTAAAACATTGTAAACAAGAATTGCTGACTATACTGGTGCACTTAATAAATTACTCAATGAACGAGGGCATATTTCCAGAGGTATTTAAGATTAGCGTGGTACGACCAATTCATAAGAAAGGTTCATATGCAGATGTTAACAATTTCAGACCAATAACTCTAACTTCAGTATTCAGCAAAACGTATGAGAAAGTCTTAATAGCTAGAATAAATAGTTTCTTAATTGCTAATAAAATTCTTAATCATTTTCAGCATGGATACAGAAATAAATTATCGACCATCACAGCTATAGCGGAATATATTCACAAATTATTGGAACTAAAAGATAAACACAAAAACACAGCTGGAATTTACTTAGACCTCTCCAAAGCTTTTGACTCTGTATCCCATGATCATCTCATCTCAAAATTAGAGTACTATGGCTTCAGAGGACAAATTAATAAACTATTAACATCATATCTTAAAAATCGTTTGCAATGTACAGAAATAACTTGGAAAAAAGGGGATGTTATAAGCTACATTAAATCAGAATATAACTTAGTGAAATCTGGTGTACCACAGGGATCAGTGCTAGGACCTATACTTTTTTTGATTTATATTAATGACTTACCTGAACCAGTAAACAGCAAGGTCATCTCATATGCAGATGATACATCTATAATATGTTGGAGTGAAGGAGAAGAAAGCTTAGAAGAAAAAACAACAAATGCAATTGGCGAAATATCTCGGTACTTTCTAAACAATGGACTAAAGTTAAATATAGGAAAAACAAAATTTATGACATTTCAAAGCGATGATCTAAATATAAACATTAACAATATACCTTTGGAGCGGGTAAGAAACTTTAAATTTTTGGGCGTTCACATAGAAGATACTCTTACCTACAGTACAAACGTAGACATGGTTTGTAATAAAATGAACTCGGGACTCTACCTATTACGACAACTAGCAAAATATGGGAATATCAATACTCTTAAAACTGCGTATTATGGCATTATCTTCCCACACTTAACATATGGTATTGAAATTTGGGGGGCAACAAGTAAAACCAATATGGACAGACTATTAAAAGTACAAAAGAAATGCATACGAACCATGTACAACCTTCGTTTTCAACAAACATGTCGGGATACATTTAAATCACAAAACATCCTAACAGTAGTATCACTCTATGTATTCAAAACCATTATACTTGTAAAAGACCGAAAGCAACACAACATCCTCAATAAAGATTGCCATACATATGATACGAGGAGAGCAACTGATTACCATAGGGTGAGCACGAATAAAACTCAAACTAATAAAGATCCATTTAAAATAGGAGCCATATTGTATAATAAATTGCCATCTGTAATTAAGAATACTTCTGACTCAAAATTTGAACTGGTCTTAAAATCATACCTAATTCAAAAATGTTTGTATAGTATAAATGAACTATAATATATATGTATGTATGTAGTATAAATGAGTTGTATACCTATGTATACAATAAGGTTTGTACGTAATTTAGGCATTTTGATCTTTTTAAATAACTTATACTTTTGTAAACAACTCTATATTTTGTAAATAACTTATGTATTTTGATCATTTTGTATTTTGACTGTATAGAGATAATTGACAGTGTCAGATGCTCTTGTAAGAGTCTATTGGCCGCAATAAAATTGTTCTTAACATAATATATATTTTTTTTCCATTTCATCTGAGACTGTTTTAAAAGTAATGTTACACAGAAGAAATCTGTTTCAATTCAGACATTAGAGTAATTAAATTACTTATTTTGATTAGTATGTATAATCCTCAAAATGAAAAGAAAGTTGGTCTTTCTTGCTTAGACAGAGAAATGTCTTTCTGAGTGTTACCATTTACATGACTAATTCTTACAGAAATGTTCCTTCCAAATAATGTTCATGATATTTAATGTGTACATATATGATGTGCTCTAATTTACAGTCCACGGAGGTGACTACTGGCGACTTCTTACCCCTGGCAAGTACATTGTTACAGCATATCATGAGGGCTACCAACCTTTGAGTCACTGGATCACAGTCAAAGATCGGCCATTTCAAGAAGCTCAAAGAGTAGACTTTCACCTTCGACAACTTCCTCCGGTAAATATCAACTAATTTGCACTTAAATAAGCCATTTTTCTTCCTAGTTCATTCTTGTTTTATTCATTCATCTTCTGCATTACTACAAAGAAATTCTCAAATTCAGACTATCTCTGACGTCTGGTGGTTAGCATACTAACTTCCATATCCAGATATCCTACGTGTAACTGTACAATAGAAAGGGTATGAGTAGCCTTAGTTCTTTGAGTCATTATTCTCTCTTATTTTAATGAAAATTATTATTTCTAGCTTCCCTCGCTTCGAAAGTCAAACCTCGCTACTGGACCTACGTGTGACTATACAATAGAAAGAGTACTAAAGAGTAGCCTTAGTTCTTTGAGTCACTATTCTCTCTTATTTTAATGAAAATTATTATTTGGAGCTTCCCTCACTTTGAAAGTCACGCCTCGCTACTGGACCTACGTGTGACTGTACAGTAGAAAGAGTACTAAAGAGTAGCCTTAGTTCTTTGAGTCATTATTCTCTCTTATTTTAATGAAAATTATTAGTTGGAGCTTCTCTCACTATGAAAGTCACAGCTCGCTACTGGACCTACATGTGACGGTACAATAGAAAGAGTACTAAAGAGTAGCCTTAGTTCTTTGAATCATTATTCTCTCTTACTTTAATGAAAATTATTATTTGGAGCTTCTCTCACTTTGAAAGTCACAGCTCGCTACTGGACCTACATGTGACTGTACAATAGAAAGAGTGCTAAAGAGTAGCCTTAGTTCTTCGAGTCATTATTCTCTCTTATTTTAATGAAAATTATTATTTGGAGCTTCCCTCGCTTTGAAAGTCATGCCTCTCCACTGGATAACTAATGTGTCTGAAATGTGCCATTTTAAAACATAAATGACACAATTCATCAACTGATTTAAATAAATTTCTGCTTTCTAACCAGTTCTACTCGGTTGAGGAATTTAAACAATGCTGTGTACCTGCGAATAAGATGCTGAAGTAATATAATATAATAGTTTAAACATTAAGCTCCATTTTTCAGTTTGTTTCATAAACTTCGTTTGCTCTCTCCTCCCTCTCCTTTTGTGTAATTTTTCTTTTCAAATAATATATGTTATGAATACTACGCTAAAACTTATTGCTGTGTAAATAACTTATGTATAAAATTGGTTTATATCACTTTTGAAAATTTTGTCTATCAATGTTATGTTATAAATAAATGTTATATATTGTCTATCAATGTTATATAAATATGGTTACATTTATTGTGTTACTATATGTTTTTCTGTAATTTTGACGTGTCCAATAACATGTATATGTTTCAAAGGATGAAATAAATACTGAACCAAAAATTAATTTTAACAATGAATAACATTCAATCATAATGAACTTGGTGGAAAACTGATACAACATTCTTTTATTACTTTACTGTATTCCAAAGTCAATCAAGACACTAATTTCCTACACACTTTCCCACCCACAGATGAAGCAGATGGAAGATGAAGATGATGGAATGGCACAGAATGAGGAAGATTATGAAGAAGAACTTAACCAGGCATTGCAGAATAAGATCAAGAGCAACTTACAAAAGAAATGGTTGTTTTACAGACATAACTTTGGTGTTCCTACCACTACATAAGCTAAGAAAATTAAGTACTTATGAGCTACACGTACAAATACTTCTGTTTAATTCCCCATCTACCCAATAAATAGCATATCATGACCGTCCTCTTGGTTTTAAATTAATTCTGTTGTCCTTTAACTTTGAATATACCTTCTTAATAAACAATAGATATCTTATACACAAGATGCATGAGAAACATTTTAAAAGGCCTGACTAATTTTAAGAGCCATGAAATAAAGTATGAGTACTCAAAAATTTTAAATGTAATATGAGATTTAAATCTATAATGAGCAGACAAAGTTGTATCAAAGTACTACATATAAAATTCATATATCTGCCTTTTGTATTATAGTATTTATTGAAGTTGTTTTTCTATCTACATTACATTATTCAAGATATGTTTCAGCTTAGATAGAATTTTCAAATGAAATAATAAATATATGGCTGCATACAAGGTATAAAAATAGCATTTAAATGTTTATCTAAACTATGGAGGAGTTTAGAAGTCTTACATAATCCTACGTAGTAGGATAGCAATAAATGGAAAGAAAAAAATAAATATTTGAAGAAAGAAGGAAAATAAAGAAATTCAATATATGTATGAAACTATTAAAAAAACAAGGTTGCAAAGTAAGAAAAGAATGACAAAGTTCGACAAAGCTATGATCACACTCCCTATTCAGTGTATGGAAGCAAAACATTGCCCTTGAGAAGAAGTGATGAAAGATGAATGGACATGGCCAAAAGACTCAATATGTGGCACGCTATATAAAATTGAATAAAAAATGCACAAATACGTACAAAGAATTGAAGTCAAAGAACTAAAGAAATAAAGCAAAAGATTCAGATTTATTCAACAAAATAATTTGTTCAGGATATGGGCTTTGAATATGGTCAAAAAATGCTAAGAAAACATATTTACAATATAAAAAGTTTAAGAAAATAACTTTAGGTTGCATTGTGATGAAACACAGATACCCAGCATTTGCCTATGACTGAGAGAAACCTTGGTAAAAACCTTCAGTCAGAAAATAGATTGGTATAATCATGTAGATAGATTGCTATCAGAAAGGATTTCTTATCAAATGCTGTTATACTACCACAGAGAAGATGTCTAGGAAGACCCAGGACAAGTTTAAGGGACTTGGGGACAGAACAGGCAGGATGTATCAGGTTATGGGATGTTAAATTCAGGGGAAGGGAAAAATCAAAACAAGCTAGTGCCCCAAAGAAATTATCAAGGATTATACCCTTGGACAATATGCAAATCCAATCATCCTCAATGCACAATTCATATACTGTCCTTGACAGACAAA
The DNA here is from genome assembly GCA_030765055.1 of Mantis religiosa. Taxonomy (NCBI): domain Eukaryota; kingdom Metazoa; phylum Arthropoda; class Insecta; order Mantodea; family Mantidae; genus Mantis; species Mantis religiosa. The sequence continues at coordinate 108,821,806 of CM060956.1, read as the reverse complement.
TAATTACTATAAGTAAAAATCATTCAGAACTGTCCTAAAGAAAAAGCATGAATGAAGAATGTTCCATCTAAGGAATGGTTGCAGCTGAGGAATTTCATGAAAATCTGTTATTCCTGGAAGATAATGGATTTAAATAATCTTTGGATTTAGCACTTTTTTGCAGGGTCCATTGGACCTCAGAACACTTCTTTTTTAGTAAATTTGAATATAAATATTTGGGTGGAATATGATAGTTTTGCCAGCTAAAATAGGTAACTAGAGGACAAAGTAAGTAAGCTGGTTTTACTTTTGGATGTGATTTAACTTAATTCCTAGGAAATTCAGATGTCATGAATTAGTTGGAAAGGCCAAATCATTTTTCTCATACATCTTCAAATACACAGACTAAAACACCTTAGAAAAACTTCAAGAAATGTATCATAATTTGTTTCTTCCATTGTAATTGTTAACCCAGGAACACCTTTGATGTGACTCCTTGCAAGACAAACTAGAATTAGCCTGTCCCCTACAAGATTGCACAGTTATAAGCATGTATACAGAAAAGAAGGATTATGTAAACAAATCAAAAATTATACAATATGTATTGTATCATTGGATTTTACAAATTGTAAAATAAGGCAATAAAGAAGAGATTTTATTTTAATGTTGACCTCTTGGGTAATTAAATACTTTTTCTTAGAAAGAGTTGGTACTGTAAAAAACAAAACAAAAATGTTAAACAAGGAAGTTTCACGAGTTTTGATATGTTAAGTTGGTCAATCTACCTATATGCAAATTCCTACCTCTCCCCTTCTGTACACAAACAGTTTGATATCCACTACAACTTTATGGTTTAAGTTAGGGCTTCACTGGCAGCAATTCCCACTTTTATGAGCAGTTTTACACTGACTAAATGCCAGTGGCAAGTTCAGGGTTGTACTGCTGAGAGCAGGTTGGATTGCATTATCTTGCAGTGCTATGACTTCACTATTGGCAGTTTACTGCAACTGTCCTGAACATTATGTGCTAAATCTTTCAGCTGTTTAAGTATTTTTAATGTATATTTGTTTGTTAAAATGGAGCTTCTAAGTAAGTTAATAGTAGTTCAACTTATTTTTCAGTTCTGACAATTTTTGATCTGAAGCTTATGAAGACCAAATATTGAAAAATATTTGGTTTATAATTCAAATTCAAAAGTTGAAGCCTAGAAAATAACTGTGGCTCTCAAATAACCTTAAAAAAATCTGATATGTAGCACTCTCTTCTCTTGTACAAACACTTATTGCTCTTATTACGTAGAAAATGAAGCTAGCTACAGTGAAGCAATAAATATTACACAAATATAAATATTTGTTACAAAGCTTCACTTATCTTAAGAAATTGGTGTTAATTCTTCTTTCTAATGGAGATCGATTTCAAAAACAGATTGTTTTCATCATCAGTCAACTCCGTTGTATCAGACTATGTAAGTGGAGCTTAAGTGTTTTTACAGTTCGAGAAGTGGTTTAAAAAGGTTTTACAAATGTTGTGAGTTTGTATCTCGGCAACTGCACTCAAATGTGCTTGTGGTAGAGCATGGAGAGGGCCCACATAAAATAATTGGTATGATTGGCATGCATGGATGTTGATGGGTTATCATTTTTGTGTGTAACTGATAAAGGCCAGTACAATATCATAACAGAAAAAACAGAGAAACATTTCTCAAAATGAATACAGCCTAATGTTGCATATCTGCTACACCATGCATTTAAGGGTTTAGATATGTCAGCAGATTAAAGGAACGTATGAGATACTTAAAATACAAATAGATAGACAAATTTGTAGTTTCATATCATTTCAGGATGAATAACCACAACATCAAATTGAACTATATAGAATAAAAAGAAGTATTTCAGAAAGTGGAGTGCCATTGTTACTAAAATTAGGCAAATGAGTCAACCTTGTATATACTTTTCTCCACTTACAAGTTTTTTGATGAAGAGTAGTTTGTGGGAACTTTTTCCCTATCGTCAGTTCTGTGGTTCACTGAACTGTGGTTGAGTCAACCACAGAACTGACGATAGGGAGAAAGTTCCCAGAAACTAGTCTTCATCAAAAAACTTGTAAGAGGAGAAAAGCATATACAAGGTTGACTCATTTGCCTAATTTTAGTATCAAATTGAACGTTACACTAATCAAACCATCATGCAGCAGAATTTGACACATGGTAGATCTTCATTTTGGAACACAAAATACAATGAATTTTCAAATACCGCCACCAAGTAGCCATTGGAAGTACTTTTCAGTGCCACATGATGCCGCCATGATAGACAGCCACCACAACAGAAATACCAACACAGATCAGTTGAACGTGTTCTGTTCCCGAAACATGTTAACAGTGAGTAAAATAAGTGACGTTAGTGTTACTAGTGCTGACTCATCTTAAGTAAATAAAACATTCTTAATAAGCAAGGACTAGGATACAATTAAACATAAAGCTAATATAAATTTGAGCCAAACTAGTACTCTATAATCCATATATTGCTAATGTTTACCTAGAACATGTTTTGTTAGGACATTCCTAACATCCACCAAGGAGTTCACCAAATCAAAATTCAATAGTCGATATTAGCTAAGGATGTTAGTGTGCCAATCCTCGTCAGAGGGAAGGCCGCAAAATTTTTAACAAATGAAAACGGCATAACTAGAAGGAACATGGAACCGATGGATCAAATGGAGAACGGTATACGGCAACATCTGTCACAAGGTAAAGTTGTGCCCCTTACTCTTAAGCTGTATGAAAAATATTGGTGGATCTGATTTAAATATAATTTTATTTCACCTCTTCGTTATATACAGGTTAATATTCTCTGGTGACTATTTCTCGCTATCTACTATATCGAAGGAATATACATATATGCCACACATGTTTAGTTTGTTTTTTGATTCCTTCCTTAGGACTAAATTAGGTCCCAACGAGACATTAAATTATCAACAGTTTTCTTTTTTCACGAGCACAAGGCACAAGGCCAGAAACAAAAGGCACGTTTTAGAAAGAAACAAATTATTACATATTACATATCCGCCACTTATCACATCACCGGCTGGGTCAGCCACTTACACCAACTGACTCAAGCGTACTGTGACTGTGGGTTCGTAGAATTAAAAGTCCAAATTGCCGAAATTCTAAATGTTCTTTATTTCCGTAGGAATACACTGTTCAATTCTCACGTCACAACATTACATCACATATCACAATCTACAGCACCAAGGTCGATGACAATAACAAACATTAGCTTTCGTTACAACACTTCACAGCTGACTCTCATTTTAAACTACACTCTTGTTACACAACTACCCTGTTTCAACTTGTCCCTTCTTTAAATACCTCATTCATAATTTGAGAGATTTCCAGAACAATAAAGAACCCGAAAAAATCCAGATGTTACCAGAAATTTCCATTTATCTCAGTTTGTTTTGGTAAGTCTTTTATCTTAGCTATCTTCATTTGCCGGCTCTTTGTGAGCACTAGCCACGCTATCATTAACTGCTTATATAAGCCCCTTATTACCATGAAATACTATCCGCCGTCTGTTATCTATTTGTGCCGAAACCTTTATGCCCGTTACCGCGACACTGCTCCCTCCTCAAGGCTAGTCGTCCCGAACAGCACCATCGTAGCGGGCACGACGATCCAGGTGTACCACCATCTTCCTTCGGGGCATCTTCTGGATGCGGTAGACCACGTCGTTAATCCTCTTCACCACCCGGTACGGTCCTTGCCATGACTGCTGAAGCTTCGGGCAGCGTTCCTTGGTCCGAGTAGGGCGATACAACCAGACCAGGTCACCTTGCTGGAACCCTTGTCTATTGGCTTGCCTGTCGTAATATGTCTTCATGTGGTCGCTCGCCTTCTGGATGTTCTGACGAGCCATCTCATGCATGTCGTGGAGATGGTCCACCAGGTTCTCCACATACTCGGTTGCGGGCTAATTTGCATTCGGGGGGATTCCAAAAGCCAGATCACAGGGCAGGCGTAACTCTCGGCCGAACATTAAGGTGACTGGCCCCATCCCATTGGTGTCGTGTGTAGACGAGCGGTAGGCCAGCAAGAACAGTGGCACCTTGACATCCCAGTCTCGCTGATGGCTGGCCACGACCTTCCTCAGGTGCTCTTCTAAGGTCTTTATGTATCTCTCCACCATGCCGTCCGACTGCAGGTGCAGGGGTGTTGTGCTGGTCTTGTTAATCCCAAGTCTTTCTAGTGCCTACTTCATCAGGTTGGACTCAAAATTGGTACCCTGGTCGCTGTGGAGCTCTAACGGTACCCCAAATCGGCAGAACACTTGCTCCACGAGGCAGTCGTGATTCTCTTTGCCTCCTGGTTTGGGATGGCATACACCTCCGGCCACTTGGTCAAGTAGTCCACGATCACCATCAGGTAATTGTTGCCTCATTCGGATACTGGGAATGGTCCAGCTATGTCGACGGCAATCCTTTCGAATGGCGTTCCGACGTTGCATGCGACCCCGGCTCCTAGTCTGGGGGCCGCGACTCGCCGCGCACACGTGATATTGACGGCACCATCTCTCAGCATCTGCTTGGAGCCTCAGCTAGTAGTAGCGCTGCCGAAGTTTGTCAATCGTCCGGTTTGCTCCCAGGTATCCTCCTGAAGTACTGGCGTGCACTCCCTCAAGACTTCCGGGACCTTACTTCGGGGAAGTATCAACTGCTCCCTCTGCGTCTTCCCATCGGGTGATTCCCATACCCGGAACAGCACGCGCACTCTGATCTGCAGTTAGTCCCATTGGGCCCAGTACGACTTGTATGTGGCGATCCTTGGTGCGATTTCCTCCCAGGTTGGTCTTGTCCCAGCCTCCACTTCTCTCAAGAGTGGCCCCAAGTCTGCGTCCGCCAACTGCTCCCTCCTCAGGCCTGCGCTATCCCAACCATTCGCAGGCACTGCCGTGACAACTCGGACAGCTGCGGCACGCTCCTTTTCCACTCTTGTGCACTGGCCGCACTCCTTTGGACATGGCCTTCTGGATATGGCGTCTATGTTGCCGTGGCTCTTTCCTCTACGATGTTCAGAGGTGAAGTCGTACTCCTGTAGCCTCTGGACCCAACGTGCTGTCTGGCCTTCCAGGTTCCTAAAGCTCAATATCCAGACGAGGGCGGAGTGGTCAGTCAGGTGGAATGACTGACCGTACAGGTACTTGTGGAAGTGCTCCAAGGTCTTCACTACGGCCAGTAACTCTCGCCGGGTGACGCAGTAATTCTTATCTACCTTTGACAGGGTCTTGCTGTAGTCGGCTATCACCCGCTCGTGGCCGTCCTGGATTTGCGATAGGACGCCTCCAATGCAATGGTTGCTGGCGTCGCTGTCCACAATGAAGGTGCCGCCTGGTTGTGGAAATCCCAAAATTGGAGCACTGCACAGGGTCTTCTTCAGGTGCCGGAAAGCGCCTTCGGCGTCATCCGTCCACACATAAGGTCGGTGTTCCTCTGTCAGGCGGGTAAGGGGCTTGGCGATGTTGGAGATTCCCTTTATGAAACGTCGATAATAACTTAACCACAGGAAACTGCGCAACTCTCGCTTATCCTTTGGGCGAGGCCAAGCTCTCATGGCCTGTGTCTTCTCCGGGTGTGTCGCCACTCCGGTTGGTGAGACTATGTGACCCAAGTAGTTAACTTCCTTGTGGAAGAGCTGGCACTTCTTTGCATTTAGCTTCAAATTGGTCGCCTGCAGTCTCTGTAGCACCTTACTCAGATTCTTGAGATGGTCTTCGAAAGTCTTGCCGACGATGATGATGTCGTCGTTCAGGTATAGCAGGCAGGCGTCATAAGTCAGTCCTCTCATCACTGACTCCATAGGCGTTGGAAGGTAGCTGGTGCGTTGCAGAGGCCAAAGGGCACAACTGTGAACTGACAAAGCCCTTGGCCTGTCGAGAATGCGGTCTTCTCCTTGTCTCTCGGGTCTAGAGCCACTTTCCAGTAACCTGACTTCAGGTCCATGGTCGAGAACCACTTTGCACCAGCTAGTGTGTCCAGGGTGTCGTCAATCCGGTGTAAGGGGAAACAGTCCTTCCGGGTGACAGCGTTCAGCTTCCTATAGTCCACGCAGAAACGTAGCTTACTGTTCTTCTATGTCACCAGAACTACAGGGAAACACCAAGGGCTGTCAGACTCTTCAGTCACTCACTTGGATTTCATGTCGTCTACGATATCCCGTACCGCCACTTGTTTCGCCAGCGGAACGCGTCTAGGTGGTTGCCGAATAGGCCGGGCGTCTCCGGTGTCGATGTGGTGGAACACTTTGTCCGTGCGGACGTAGTCACTGTCGCCTTGGCTTCCCGTAGGGGAGGGGATCCGTCCCCTTCAGCTGCCGTTGTGCGGGCGCTGCGGACCCCTAGCACTCGTGGTACCTCTGAAGTTGCTAGAAGAACCTCGGGCCAAACATTCGAGCCCCTCCCTGATAGGGAGTTGTTCGGATTGAATTGGACTCGAGGGGGCAGTTGTTCCCGATATCCGTGGGAGATCGGGTACGTCTCCGGACGCGGTTGAGGGAAGCCATTAATATTCCCGCGTACTAGCCAGCATAGCTAGTAGAAGGTGTGCTAGATCAACAGGTAGCCCCACCGAGGTCATATCGGTAGCCTTCCCATTTTGGGGTTTGCGCGCGTAAGTGGCGTATCCACTTCCATCCCGTCTTGAGTCCACAGGACCAGATGGGGGAGCCTTGTTAGTCTCTAGGTCTTGACCTATGGAAAGCCCTACGGAGGCGCCGGGCGCCCTTTTGGGACAGCTTGATAACTCCCTGGTCGAAGGAGGCCCGGGTCCTTGGTCCTACGGATGCAGGACTAATGGGAGCAGAACCTCTGGCATTAACTATTAACTGTCGCCTTGGCTGAAGACGCGCTGGTATCGTCTCAGCAGTTGTCGAACCTTCTCGAGCTGTTCTGCGGTCAGGTGGTCGGCTGCCCTCTCCAGTAAGCCTTCCAGCCGGAGCCGCAGGTGTTTCGTCGGCACCGGCTCCTGTGTCTTGTCGATTGCGGTTACGCTGACCACGGGCTCACACGTCCCCAGCTCCGTTCCAGCCTGGACGTCGTGATCGGGGCCTGCCAGGTTGAGCAGCCTCACTGACACATCCTCTGGGCATGGCAATAATATCCTGGCTACACAGAGTCCGTGCACAGGCGTCATCTGTTCCAGCATCATGTTGTTCGTCCGCTGGCCTTCCACTCGCACCATCACCAACACCTCGCTTCTGGCGGGGACCACCATGTCTTCCTTAAAGATGACCCTGCAGATTCCAAGGCGCTCTTCGGGTTGCCGGAGTATCACCTCTTCTCCATTGAGCCGCAGGACCTTTCTGCCGAGGTCGACCGTCGCCTCGTGGCTCCTGAGGGCATCCAGTCCTAGTATCACCTCCTCAGCCACCTTTGCGACGAACACCCACAGACGTACGGTACTCCATCCCAAAGTCAACTTCAATAGGGCCTCCTTCTCCACAGACAAGGTGTCGCCCGATGCCGTCACAAGCTGGTACGGTCGGCTTGGTTTCCTTGAAGGCAAACCCCTGGCTATGTCAGGTCTGATGACGGTTACGGCTGCCCCGGTGTCCACCAGCACGCGGCACGGCTTTCCTCTTACCCAACCGTCCGCGATGAGGCTGTCATCCATACGCCGGCTGACGGCGTGCAGCGTCACCCGAGGGGATGGTGATGTCGCCGCTGACGTGCTTCTCACCACGCCGGGCCCTACTCGTTCTTCCGGCTGCTCTTCCTGGTATCGGCTGCCTCTCTCCATGCGTCCCGGCTGGCCGCACACGCCACTTAGTCAACGCCGACGTCCCTCGTCTGGTCTTCTGTCTCCGGTGTAGCGGACACTCCAAGTTCTCGACGTCGGGATAGCTGTCACCTTGGCTGCCTTCATCCTCAGTGCTGCCGTTAGCGCCTCGTGGACCGTTTCGTATTCGCCGAGCATTAGACGCTGATGAATCTCCGTGTCTCGCACCCCGTCGACAATGTTGTAGACGGCTTCCCGGGATACGAACTCTGGTGGGAGGTCGACTAAGGCTTTGCAAGCCAGTTGCTCAATTGCCAGGGCGAACTCCTGCAGCTTCTCCCCTGGCTGGTGTGACCTTGACTTCAGCTGGCTTCGGTACGCTGCGGCTAAGCGGTGGTTTCCAAAGCGGTTCTCCAGGGCCTCCCAGATGTCCTTGGGCGCCGCCGCTGTGTGGACCCCGTTCAGGACTTCCGCGGCTCGTTCTTGGAGGCTGGCTATTAGCTGTATGGCCTCTTCCTCTGGTGACCATTTGTTATGCTTGGCCACTGCGTCGAATTCGCGGCGGAAGACTTTGAAAGTTGTCGCACCGTCGTATTTAGGAGGTTTGACGCGCGCCGATGTTATGTCGCGTCCCGGCGCGTCGGCCTTCAAGTCCTTCAACCTCCTGCCGACGATGTCTTCTACCATGGCGTGCAGGGACTTTGTGTGCTGTTGGCCTTTCCCAGCGGTTCGGAAGGTCTTTGACGTCTTCAACCATGGCGTTCAGGGACTTGGCGTTACTGTCGACCTTTTCCTCTAGGTCATTGAAGCGGTTCGCCAGATCTTCGACGCGCTCGTCCACTTGGCCCATCCTCTTGCCCATCTCCGCACGCCGGCCAACTGCTCCTCAAATTTGGCGGCGAGAGCCTCGTTCGCCACCTTCATTTCCGTGGCCAGACCGTCGTTCGCTGCTCTCATTTCTGTGGTTAATTCAGACTTAATTGCAGTCAGATTATGATTTGTCGTCTCCAACTTTTCTTCCATTTTGGCGGCGTGGTTGTCGTTAGCCGTTTTCATTCCTGTTAGTTCCGCGGTCAGGCTGTTATTTGCCGCTTTCATTTCCGAGGTCAGTTCGGCTTTCATTTCCATCATATTCTCCAAAATCTTTTCCAATGCAGCCTCCATATCCCACTCCTGACACTAGTTGTGAATTTGTGGGTTCGTAGAATTAAAAGTCCAAATTGCCGAAATTCTAAAAGTTCTTTATTTCCGTAGGAATACACTGTTCAATTCTCACGTCACAACATTACATCACATATCACAATCCACAGCACCAAGGTCGATGACAATAACAAACATTAGCTTTCGTTACAACACTTCACAGCTGACTCTCGTTTTAAACTACACTCTTGTTACACAACTACCCTGTTTCAACTCGTCCCTTCCTTAAATACCTCATTCATAATTTGAGAGATTTTCAGAACAATAAAGAACCCGAAATAATCCAGATGTTACCAGAAATTTCCATTTATCTCAGTTTGTTTGTTTAGGTAAGTCTTTTATCTTAGCTATCTTCATTTGCCGTCTCTTTGTGAGCACTAGCCGTGCTATTGTTAACTGCTTAGGCAAGCCCTGAGCAAAGCTCGGTTCATTGCCCAGTGCTGCCAGATGCTTAAAAAAAACCACAGCAACTCGAGGCTACACACCACTCGGCTGATAATGCAATGAGTAGTCGGCTCATTAGTATGATTTCCAGCTGAACACATCTCCTCCCCATATTAGTTGGATGATCGCCACCTCTACCTTGTGTATGTGGGCGTGAGGTCGGTAGTTGGTTGGCAGGCTAAAGCCCGCTTTGGGCTGTCACACCACAAATTATATTTTCTCTAAAATTGTCTGCTTCTCCATAATCTTCTCTTACAGAAGACAGAACAAGTCCAGTAAACAGATTGTTAAAGAAGAAATGGAATGGAAATTGTTTTACTTTAGTATGAAATCATCTTTTGTCTGAAAAGAAGCCTTCTTAACCCTGCAGTCGGTGTGTCACTGTTTGTAACACGACTGGGCACATGGTCTACAGCTGTAGACCATTTTATTTTATGCTTTTAATAATGATTATATTGGAATTAGAGGAAATAATTTACATCAAAGGCACCAGAAAAGCATTAACAATGTAAAGCAATGTTTTAACAGTAGGAAAGACGTTCAGAGAACAACCATAGTAATAAAAATAGCATATTGGGCATTTTAATAGTAGAAAAAGAGACCATTCCATTCCACTATAGTTTTTATAATGCACATGCAATTTATATTATAACAACTTAAAGGCAATTGAAAAAGCTGTAAGAAGTTACAAACAATACTTTACATCACTCTGCTTTTACACAGTTAATGCAAACTGTCCTTCATGTGATCTTTGCATGTATGTTTGTAACACTTTGAACAGAAATGCTGGGTAGATTTGTTGTGTTCTCTTGTGCAAATATAGCAACAACCAACATAGTTTTGATGCACTGTAGGATGACTATTTGCGAGCTCATGAATTCCTAGAAGCATTCTTACATGCCTTCTTATTTCTATAGGAAACTGAGGGTCAATTTGAATTCTATCTCTGGCTTCACAAGTTCCCATGACAAATTTTCAATGAACTGTCTTCGTTGGATTGGATGGTATCCAGTATTTGCTATATAAATGCAAAGAGCATTAATTGCAGACATATTTAGCAGGTCATAAAAATGACCATGGGCTAGCGGCGTGTGTTACGGACCACAGTGTGTTTTTGGCATAGCTGGTCCACTAAATCAACTGCAACTTTTGTCCTATTGTAACAAGTAACAATTTCAGGTTTTCTTTGCATTCCTGTTTTTTCATCAATAGCAACATTGTGATGCATGTTGGATACAACTAATACAGATTTATTTTTCTTAGGACAATAGATACTGAGGTACAGTCTTCTCTAAATCCAAAGACATGAATTAGTTCAGTATTTCTATTTGGTAAGAATTCTGGAGCAATCTCAACTTTATACTTTCGAAGAGTGCCAACATAAGTTAGTTTCTTTATATGCAACAATTTTTCTACAGCCACCATCATGTTAAACTGTAAGCAACATACAAAAAGATTCATAGAAAGAATATTCTTGATGAAAGGTATAGTAATTCTAGACAGATACGGATAACTAGACATATAAACTAAATATACAACACCTACCTATTGTACAACGTGATTAGGCACATGGTCCACAGTGGAATACCAATGTAAGACAGCTGTCAATAATAAAAGTCTGTATCACTTTCAAAAGCAACTGAAGTACTGATTGTGAAGACAAAAGTACGCTTAACAGCTACTAAGAAGCGTGCGCAATGCAGAAGTTGAAGAAAAACAATTCAAAACATGTGGTCTGCATATGTAGACCATGCGCCTACTGCAGGGTTAAACTGCTCTTTGGATTTGTTAATAAAAGGAAAAATTTTCAAGATATCCAGATGTCCTACACGAACAACGTGCTTTACACCCAAATTATAAGGTTTCCCCCTGATAAATTTCTTGCAAGAAGGTATGACAAAATATTTTATCGTTTATTTATTACAAGAAAGATATTGCTGAGGAACAAAAGGCTTACTGCATTTGTCTCATTCTTTCAATAAGTGATCTAAATTATGTTGGAAAGGAAGCATCAGTTCTTCACTGGCTATGTTAGAACTTGGGCAGTTGTTTATAAAGTGCAGATTTGACTTATCAACTAGAAAATTGTATAAGATCATCACCAAAAAATAGCCAAGAGATTTTCACAGGAGACTTATAAACATACATGAAAAAATATAAATCAGAAAACCATTTCAAATTTTAAGTTATTGCACCACAAATGCAGGTTTTATGCTTATTTCTGTTTCTGTCACCTGGATTTCTTGACCCTGTTTCTATGTGTATCGGTATATCTTATTTCAGCTTCAGCCTAGAGTCATTGAGGTTTAAGATAATCTGGAATCCCTTTTCATTCTTATCTGATCAGCCTGAGGAACATTTATCTCTTCAAATGGAATGTCAAACCTGTCTCTAAACATTCTGTGATGACTCTATGAAGTAACAGTGAAGGGAACTATAATAATATTTGACCCTGTAGCTGCTTAATGTGTTCATATGGAAGCTACTAAAATACTGACATCATAAGCAGAAAATAATCACTGGTTAACAATTTTCTCAATAATTAAATTATAAATAAATATCTAGATTTACTGCAAAATGTTTCACTTGAAAATACATAGTGTAACGCGGGCGTTGGAACACCCTATGAAAGCAGCTGAGAGCGGGAGACGAGGGAGGTCAATGTTAGCTACGCCCTCCCCTCGTTTGTCTTATAGTGGTGACAGGGACGACTGGGGAAAGAAACATAATTGTGCGGTCTGTTTCTCTTCCACCTGGTTCCAGAAATTACGGGATCTTTCATCATCTGGAAACGTCTAGAAGACGGCGAGATGCCTATAAAGAGGGCTACAGACGGACAGAGTGGTTGGTCAATCAGTTGGTTAGTGTGTGTGAGTGAGGACAGTTCTTGGTGTAAGAAGGCAATGTTAGTCAGTGACGTGTTAATGTACGAGAAGATTGTGCAACGGAAGACTGTACGTAACTGTGAAGGTGTACCGGAGTTTATGTAATCGCGAGTACAAGTGAAGTTGTAACGGACGAACTCGTAAATTGTAATTGTGTGCAGCAAGTAATTTTGTGTAATTGGCAAGTGTTAAACTGTAAGTCGGTGGAAATAAAGAACATTGTTGAGTGGTGTAATTGGACTTTTCATTTCACGAACCCACAAAGTCACACTGGTGTCAGGAAGCGGGAAGAAAACATTACCGAACATTACAACCATGGACGCGGCATTGGAAAAGATTTTGGAGAAAATGATGGAAATGAAGACGGCCAACGACAACCTCACCGCCGAGTTGAAACAAATGAAGACGGCAAATGAAAACCTCGCTGCAAAAACAGAAACGGCTAACAACAACTTGGCCACGACAATGACCTCAAAGATGGCCGAACTGGCCACGGAAATGAAGGTGGCGAACGAGGCTCTCGCCGCCAAATTTCAAGAACAGTTGGCCGGCGTGAGGGATGACGTGACGGAGCTGGGCAAGCGGATGGGCCAAGTAGACGACCGCCTCAATGATTTAGAGGAAAAGGCCGACAACATCGCAAAACCCCTCACCCGCCTGACGGAGGAAAACCGGCCTTATGTGTGGACGGAGGACGCCGGAGACGCTTTCCAGCACCCGAAGGGGACCCTGTGCAGTGCTCCAATTTTGGGTTTCCCACAACCGGGTGGCGCCTTCATTGTGGACACCGACGCTAGCGACCATTACATTGGAGGTGTCCTATCGCAGATCCAGGACGGCCATGAGCGCACAAGAGTGGAAGAGAAGGAGCGTGCCGCAGCAGTCCGAGTAGTTGTGGCAGTGCCTGCTGAAGGCTGGGATAGCGCAGGCCCGAGGAGGGAGCAGCTGGCGGACGCAGACTTGGGGCCACTCTTGAGGGAAGTGGACGCAGGGACGAGACCAACCTGGGAGGACATCGCACCGAGGAGCGCCACCTACAAGTCGCACTGGGCCCAATGGGACTCGTTGAAGACCAGAGTGGGCGTGCTGTTCCGGGTATGGGAGTCACCCGATGGGAAGGCGCAGAGAGGACAGTTGGTACTTCCCCGGAGTAAGGTCCCGGAAGTCTTGGAGGAAGTGCACGCCGGTACTTCAGGAGGACACCTGGGAGCGAACCGAATGATTCACAAACTACGGCAGCGCTACTTCTGGCTGAGACTCCGAGCAGATGCTGGTGGTACACCTGGACCGTCTCGCCCGCTACGATGGGGCTGTTCGGGGCGAACAGCTTTGAGGAGGGAGCAGTGTAACGCGGGCGTTGGAACACCCTATGAAAGCAGCTGAGAGCGGGAGACGAGGGAGGTCAATGTTAGCTACGCCCTCCCCTCGTTTGTCTTATAGTGGTGACAGGGACGACTGGGGAAAGAAACATAATTGTGCGGTCTGTTTCTCTTCCACCTGGTTCCAGAAATTACGGGATCTTTCATCATCTGGAAACGTCTAGAAGACGGCGAGATGCCTATAAAGAGGGCTACAGACGGACAGAGTGGTTGGTCAATCAGTTGGTTAGTGTGTGTGAGTGAGGACAGTTCTTGGTGTAAGAAGGCAATGTTAGTCAGTGACGTGTTAATGTACGAGAAGATTGTGCAACGGAAGACTGTACGTAACTGTGAAGGTGTACCGGAGTTTATGTAATCGCGAGTACAAGTGAAGTTGTAACGGACGAACTCGTAAATTGTAATTGTGTGCAGCAAGTAATTTTGTGTAATTGGCAAGTGTTAAACTGTAAGTCGGTGGAAATAAAGAACATTGTTGAGTGGTGTAATTGGACTTTTCATTTCACGAACCCACAAAGTCACACTGGTGTCAGGAAGCGGGAAGAAAACATTACCGAACATTACAACCATGGACGCGGCATTGGAAAAGATTTTGGAGAAAATGATGGAAATGAAGACGGCCAACGACAACCTCACCGCCGAGTTGAAACAAATGAAGACGGCAAATGAAAACCTCGCTGCAAAAACAGAAACGGCTAACAACAACTTGGCCACGACAATGACCTCAAAGATGGCCGAACTGGCCACGGAAATGAAGGTGGCGAACGAGGCTCTCGCCGCCAAATTTCAAGAACAGTTGGCCGGCGTGAGGGATGACGTGACGGAGCTGGGCAAGCGGATGGGCCAAGTAGACGACCGCCTCAATGATTTAGAGGAAAAGGCCGACAACATCGCAAAACCCCTCACCCGCCTGACGGAGGAAAACCGGCCTTATGTGTGGACGGAGGACGCCGGAGACGCTTTCCAGCACCCGAAGGGGACCCTGTGCAGTGCTCCAATTTTGGGTTTCCCACAACCGGGTGGCGCCTTCATTGTGGACACCGACGCTAGCGACCATTACATTGGAGGTGTCCTATCGCAGATCCAGGACGGCCATGAGCGCACAAGAGTGGAAGAGAAGGAGCGTGCCGCAGCAGTCCGAGTAGTTGTGGCAGTGCCTGCTGAAGGCTGGGATAGCGCAGGCCCGAGGAGGGAGCAGCTGGCGGACGCAGACTTGGGGCCACTCTTGAGGGAAGTGGACGCAGGGACGAGACCAACCTGGGAGGACATCGCACCGAGGAGCGCCACCTACAAGTCGCACTGGGCCCAATGGGACTCGTTGAAGACCAGAGTGGGCGTGCTGTTCCGGGTATGGGAGTCACCCGATGGGAAGGCGCAGAGAGGACAGTTGGTACTTCCCCGGAGTAAGGTCCCGGAAGTCTTGGAGGAAGTGCACGCCGGTACTTCAGGAGGACACCTGGGAGCGAACCGAATGATTCACAAACTACGGCAGCGCTACTTCTGGCTGAGACTCCGAGCAGATGCTGGTGGTACACCTGGACCGTCTCGCCCGCTACGATGGGGCTGTTCGGGGCGAACAGCTTTGAGGAGGGAGCAGTGTAACGCGGGCGTTGGAACACCCTATGAAAGCAGCTGAGAGCGGGAGACGAGGGAGGTCAATGTTAGCTACGCCCTCCCCTCGTTTGTCTTATAGTGGTGACAGGGACGACTGGGGAAAGAAACATAATTGTGCGGTCTGTTTCTCTTCCACCTGGTTCCAGAAATTACGGGATCTTTCATCATCTGGAAACGTCTAGAAGACGGCGAGATGCCTATAAAGAGGGCTACAGACGGACAGAGTGGTTGGTCAATCAGTTGGTTAGTGTGTGTGTGAGTGAGGACAGTTCTTGGTGTAAGAAGGCAATGTTAGTCAGTGACGTGTTAATGTACGAGAAGATTGTGCAACGGAAGACTGTACGTAACTGTGAAGGTGTACCGGAGTTTATGTAATCGCGAGTACAAGTGAAGTTGTAACGGACGAACTGGTAAATTGTAATTGTGTGCAGCAAGTAATTTTGTGTAATTGGCAAGTGTTAAACTGTAAGTCGGTGGAAATAAAGAACATTGTTGAGTGGTGTAATTGGACTTTTCATTTCACGAACCCACAAAGTCACAATAGCAACTCTTTACAAACCAATATTTACTTCATCAATATGCTTCATAGCTGTAGTCAAAGCACTGTCTACAATACAGACTGTTACAAACACATTGTAAATGTGTTATGACAATGCTTATAGAGTTCAAATCCTATCAGATAAAAATATATTGTTGCAAAAGCCAAAACAATCAGATTGATGTTACAACAAACGGCTTCAGAAAGAGTTGGTAGACAAGAAAATAAAAAGGTTCAGTAGACAAAAACAGTTGAACGAGATTACCACCTGATGGCTCTCATGGACAAAAACCTACAAGAAATTCAGGGGCAATCAGAAAATTTCAGAAGATTTTCAGTGAATTTAACATTACGCTGGTACCAGTAAACAAATTCAATATTCAGAAACCTCGTCATAAAACCAAAAACAGACAAAATTCCTCAGAAAAAGCAGCCTGGGATTTATAGAATTATTTGGTCAGACTGTAGTTAGATATACATTGGAAAGATGAAATGTAACATTGGAACCATATTAAAAGAACACTTTAAGAACATCTAGCAAAAAGAAACGGATAAGTCCACAGTAGCAGCACATTTCTGGGATCATAACCACAACATAGAATATAAAACCTAACTACTAATCACAAATTAAACATCTGGGAAAACATTTATATAATGGAATTCAAAACACATTTAATGAGTTTTGATATTCCATTGGAAACACTGCCTCACTGCATCAACATCAAATGTCTTGTCACTAGAGAACCATATTAGCTTGAGCACCAAAGTTCTAGCCAGTCAAAAAGTTCTTGACAATGCCTCCAAGTGCAGACAAAACATGTTAAAAGAAAATTTATGGCATGTTCAAGTATAGAGTTTCTCAGTCAACTCATTGTACTCTTTAATTGTATATCACTGTTTCTGTTTTTCAGGAGTATACTCTATTTCATCAGCTATCTTCTGTAAAACATATAATCTTTGTGACCCACTAACCTTCAGTGCTTGAGCATTTTTTTCTTTAATTTGTCCTTCAAACTTCTTTTGTAACACAAAATTTTCATGGGCATATTGCTCTTCATTTTCTGTTGAGTCTTGGATTCCGATATTTCTTGCACATTCTGCACATTTAGCTGAGGATACATAGTGTCACATCAGTAATCATGCAAGTCTGGCATGAGAAATAAACATGCACTCAATGACAGCTGACACCAGGAAGAAAGTTGTATTATTACAATGCAAGAGATTAGGGAAAAGCAATGTGAAACAAGTGTGGAAATTCAAGAGATTAGAAATGGAGTGAGATTTAGGCAGGGAATATTGAGATGTAGGAGCATATCAGCAAGGCAAAATTATGACTTATGGATAAATTGCAGAAAGGAAGGAATAGAATGGGGCTGTGAGAGATTGAGGAAATGACATGACCAAATGTGATAGGGATGTACAAATTGCAAAGAGGGAAGAGAGATTAGAATAGGGTTATGATAACCTAAGGAGAAGATTTAAGAAAAGTGTGATTAAGTATAGGTTAAATGGAAGAAGGATTGAAAAAAGAAGCTGCTATTGGAATTAAATTATTTGTAACAGGGAAAGGGAACACAAATAGAATATGTAAGCGAGAAATATTGAAAAGTGAGGTTAAGTAAATACAGACACAGTGAAACAATGGTAATATGAAGTGAAACAAGTAGTAATCATTTATAGGGATAGAAAAAGTTGGTAAATAGGAAAAACTAGTGCTAATAGAAAAGAAAATGGAAAGCAATGACTATTAAAAGGGGCAAACACGTATCAGTGAGAACAGGATAGATTAGAGAAAGAGTAGGAAGGTAATGCATCCAAATGGAAATTGGAGAGGAGATAGTGTCACCATACCCAATATAACCATGGTGTTCAGCTTACGGGACTCTATGATAAATGTAAAGTACTCCAATTAAAGGAAAACGTAATGTTTGTAAATGAAGTTAGTAAATTCATTCAGTCATATTATTATTACAATGTAAAAGACCTTTGGTGAGTAATTCCGGAGGCTTCTAGTTCCAGAAAGATTACTGCACCCGGCAGCTATATAAAACCCAATGCAAGGCCTGGAGCAGTTTGTCAGTAGCAAGTAGAGAGTCAGTATGTGTAGAGTGGGTAGTAATAAAAACTGTGTGGTGCTTTGAGCTCGGTGCAGGATTGCCAAGCTGTGTAATCAGCAGTGAAGCTGTTTACATGTGAATATTGGAGTTGTGTCCAGAATTGATGTATACCTCCATGTTAGAGGTGGACTTGTGTGTAGGTCTGAAAGATTATAGCAATAAGAGGATTGTTCAATATATAATGTCCCACATTTTTTTTCTCTCTGAACATATTTATTGTTAAAAGTCAAAATTTGGTTACAATATACATACATCAATATGTCTTGTTTATGTCCTATTTTTCTGTGTAGTCTCCATCACGTTCTATGGCCTTATACCTTTTTTTTTTGTTGTTGTAATTTATGTCTTCCAACGTTAAGTTGTATCGGACGATGAATGAAATGGGTGAAGTAATGCTCACATGAGTCCGGGGTCCATGGAGCTTAGAGTTACTCGATAATCGTCCATCAGGATAAGGGAAAATCACAGAAAAAAACCTTATCCAGGTAACTCACCCTAATTGAGATTCGAACTTTGGACCTCTCGAACGTGAGGCAGACATGCTACCATCTACCCATCTACGCTACCAAGGCAGGCTATATACCATTGTTGTGTGAGAGTATGTATTCCCTGCTGGTAAAAGCTCTTGTCCTCTAGGAGTAGCCATGTTTTCATTGCATGAATAACACTCTTGTCATCTTCAAAGTAAGTCCATTGTAGAGAATCTTTAAGTGGCCCAAAGAGATGCAAATCCGAGGGTACCAGGTCTGAACTGTAGAGTGGATGAGGCAATGATGTGCAATCCAATCTCAGACTTGAGTGTGAACATGCATTATCGTGCTGGTGCAAGACCTCTGCTGGATTCTTGTCAGATCAAGCACGTCGGAAATGCTTCTTAAGTTTATTCAGTGTCTTCACGTATGCCTCTGAATTAATGGTTGACCCTCTTGGCATCACATCCATGAGAATAATGCCATCACAATCTCAGGAGACTGTCACCATGACTTTTCGGTAGAGTGTTGTTTTGAATTTCTTCTTTTGTGGTGAATGAGGATGATGCCACTCCATGGACTGCCTTTTTGTTTTTGGCGCAAAGTGATGCACCCAGCTTTTGTCTCCTGTAAATATCCGTGACAGAAAGGCCTCTCTGTTGGTCTCAAAATGCTCCAACAATAAAGATGAAATGACTTTCTTTGAATCTTGTGGTCTGCTGTAAGCATTTGTGGAACCCATTGTGAGCACATCTTTGAATAACTGAGAGTTTTCATCATTGCAGATGCACTTCAAATGCTGACCGACAACTCTAGATCCAATTGTAGAGTTGTGTTGGTCGGCACAAATAATGGCATCCACACGATTCAAAATGTCTGAAGTAGTGGCAGTGACACGACGTCCAGGGAATACTGATCATGAAGCTCTGTTTCTGCATTTCCTGAGGCTTTAACTTTCTTTACCCATCACCCAAATGTAATCCTATCAACTACAGTATTGCCATACATGTTTGTCCATATATATCAAGTGCTTTTTAAAAGAAATATGAGGCATTATATATTGAATGACCCTTGTAAAACGGAAGTGTGCTACAAACACTTAAAGGAACATTGTATAAATGTTTAGAAGTGTTGTATTTGTATAAAGAAAGGCTGATTGTATGTTAGCATTCAGCTAACGACTAAGGTGAAAATAAAGAAGTCTTCATGTGAACATATTCCATCTTTGTCCCAATAACAGTATGCTGCCTTTTGCTTAAATGGCATCTCAGGTTTTTGCTCAATGACCTAACCTCACACATGAGAAGCATCTTTGGAAGATAGAATCAGAAATGAAAAATCCTAGTTATGGCAGAATTTTTCAGTTTTGATTCTACCTTTCAAACTTTGCTACACATGGTTTGTAGGTGCAAAACAGTCAAATATCATTGATTGCCCTAGTAAATGGCTGAGAAGCAACTTCTTTCACTATCTTTTAGCACTTTTCTTCTGAGCTCCTTTGCTGGGTGATATGATATTCCTTATTGTTGTATAGTTTACTGCAAAAAAGGCAGCATTGTTTTCTTTAATCTGACTTGCCAACAAACAAGACAATTGTCAGTGGGTGAATCCCATTGTCTTCGCAAATTCTTTTAAACATATCCTAAAATCCTAACCAAACCTTTACCTTGCCTCTATATTGGTTTAACTCTACCTTCAATTATTTCAAATTCTTGTTTTGTGCAGTTAAGGAAACGTCAGAGACATGGTTCATAATTTGTTGTCTTCCATTGGAAATATTTGACATGCTTAATCTAATCTTATCCATTGGTTTGCATTATACTCACAGTTATACCTACACCACAAACGGTGTATCTCGGATGCAAGAGCCCCCAGTGATCTATCGGGGAAATATATGAGTCAAATGGAGAATTTAATGTCAGGACATCACGTTGACCATGGTAGCTCAATGGGTTAGAGCGACTGGATGGAAACCAGGAGATCTGTGGTTCAAATCCCGGCCATGGCATTGAATTTTTCATGTTGGCTCTATCCATCAAAAACCTTAGCCTACATACGGCTAGTGTGAAGAAATGATTAATTTCCATCAATTAACTACAAAAATTAGGAACGTGTTTGAAGATATAGTGATTAGTGCTGGTGTATGGCCCTCTGGCTCCTCCAATATAACAGTGTGTGGGGTAACCTGAAAGGCAAAGTTTACGAGACAAATCCTCATACATTGGAAGAACTAAAGCAACATATTAGAAATTAAATCAGAAACATTACAGTGGCCCAACTTAATGAGAATGTGTTCTCCTGATATAATACTTGTTTAGCCAAGGATGGACATCATTTCCAGCACCTTATAAGGTAAGAGTCTTATACATGCTTTACATGTGGAGTTTATGTAGCAGCAAAGCTGGTTGTGACACAACCAATTGCACACAGGGGAAATGCTGTGCACCCGTTAGGTTTTAAATGAGGAACCCTGTATTTTTCCTAATAACAAATTAAAGCCTTTCTCTCCAAACAAGACACTTCAGTAATTAATCTCTCTATTTACTTTCCTTTGTCATATTCTCAAGCAATTCTTAAAAATCTTTGTAAATAAAGATCTTATCTGCTTTCATTGTTTCTGCAGCTTCTCCATTCTCTTGTTGCCTAACTCTTTAAACATATCTCATATTATGTTGGGGTCACCAAATTATTGCATTAAGAAACTAAATTGCTTATTTAGAGCTAACCAAAGCTTAAGTATCCTTGCAAAAACACTGAACAAACTTTACTATTAAGAAAAATTAGATGCTTATTTGACCTAGCAACAACAGATGTTGCATCCATTACAGTAAATCGAGGTTTGCCAACTTTAGGTATGTTTGGTTTTACAACACTAAAAAAATCAGAAATGCAACATCTGTGGATATTTCATATTTATTTGTGTGAATATTAGGGCTTTTTTTTCTTCTGTTATAAGGATGTAGTAGGGGCCCGACTAGTGTAAAGGGGAGGATTCACCATATTTTTTTTTTTATGTATAATGCAGTAATTTCATATGGAACATGGGTGAAACTGACAAATGAATTACAGTCTCACTTCAGCTTTAAAAGTCATCCATTCACATTGGCTACAGCCAGTACAGTAATATTTCTGTCAGTATAAATTGAAAGCTCTCCTTGTTTTGTTTTTTTCCCCCTCAGGAATGAAATAAAACATGATCTGGCCAAAAGGTATGCTGCAGTATACTGTCAAGTGTTTATCAAAGAATACTCTGGACAGGAATTTGTGAAAGGTTATGTTGTTTTTATCAATAAGTTAAGTGTTGATTAATTTTGTTTTTATTAAAAACTGGGATATCATTTATGACATTTTTCTCTCTGACATACATACATGCATACACATACAATATTATATACAATTTTATCTGTGAATGTAGTCACAGGTTCAAGATCAATATGATCAAGGATAACTTGCCATTTACACTTGAGATCATCATCCTCATCCTCATATAATTTTAGTAATATGACGCCAAGTTTCTAAATTATACAAATTAGACACTGACGTTCACTTTATAGGTGGCTATGTAACATAGAATGTTCCCAACTATTTGGTTTAAGTATACATCTAGCTGCCTTGGCAACATTTTCTTCTCAAAGGTTTTCCTCAGGTATTACAAAATCTTTTGGAAGTAGATGATGAATGGCTTTCATTCAGGAAAAATTAAGAATGACTAGAGAGATTTCAGCACCTAGATCCCCATGGAATCAGTTCTCTTTAGTCAGAGTAAAGCTAGTTCTCTTTCAGTATTACCTCTAATAGAAGCCAATTACATACTCATCAGCATTAAGAAAGACTATACTTCTGTTCAGGCTCTGGTCATATATGTGTTCAGGCATGAACACAACTGTACACATTAAATGACATCACCTCTTAATGCGGAAAATAATATTGCTTCTGATGTGTCACACTCATGCAACCTTCTCTACATATTACAACTTAACATAATACCTTAAATGTCATTCAAATAAAATATACTTTATAGATACAATAGGATGATGCAATCTCAGAAGACTTAAAAGATATAAAAATGAATAAATAAGCAGCAGCTCTCTCTATAACCTATCAGTAGTAGATGGAATATTAATTATACTCCATTCAATATTTGATACAGAGTTGTTTTAAGGTCACTGAGCGAATAAAAGTGTTTCAGGAAAGAGTCTGGAAGTGTGTGTTTACAGCATAAATAAAATATCTGGCTAAATACAAATACCAAACTCGGTATTTCGGTTCAGCACTTTCCTTAAGGAACACACAATTTCTCAATAAAATAACAGACTCCCACACACACACACACGCTATATTAACTTTTACTTGGAAAATCTGTTTTGGTGTGTGTGAAACAAAATTATCATTAACTGACCAAATAGAAATTACATCACGATTAGGGCATGCTCTTAAAATGAATTGCATCTTGTGGTTTACTGGGAGAAATGTGAGTTGGCTGGTCATAGCAGTCACACAGAAAGTGAAAGATTTGTAGCTCAAATCCTGACAATGACATCCTTTCCAACTTTAGCCTGCACATTACTTTTGTGAAACTATTATTATAAATCACCTCAGAATACAACAATCCAAAGGTAATTCAAAATATCCAGTCCAACATGCAATAGTGAGCTTCTGTTTAAACATTTGAATGTCGTACTAATCTCCTGTATACTTCCATGTATTGGAAAGATTTTATCATAATTAACAAGTAGAAACAAAGTCCTGACTGTAACACATCAGATTTTCTCACCTTCTTTCAAAAATGAAAACACTGGGATTTGTTAAGATAAGAATGAAAGCCAGCAAACCTCTTCCTTAAGCATCAAATTTTTATTATTGAGGGTGGTGTCATAATTATACATTCAACTAATGGCATCTTAGAGCCATCCTCTCCTGAAACGAACACACTGACCCCGCTAATCTCCTGTCTTACGAGACAGCATTTTAGGAATCTCTGGTATATATTTTATATAACAGAACCTTAATTATCCATCACTTACTTGTCACCATCAGACATTTTGTTTTATTTAGTGTGCTTGAATCAAGTTTTCCTGTAAGCAGCAAAAATTGACTTACACATGTGTATCAAAACAGCTCAGTAGCAAATTTTTGTAGGCCTAATGGTAGTTTAAGTCAAATTGTCACCAATTTCAAATTTGAAATGTCTCAATAAATTTTCCTTAAGCTCCTATACATAAATTATCAGTGTTGGGGAGTGGATTCATGTTTATGGACAAACAAAGCAATGTTAATAGGTGCTCTGTTGTGCTGGCAACATAACTCAGCTATTCCATTTACCATGTCTTTCTTTGTTGATGGATAAGTCATTAAGGAATGGATTTATGAATGGGAGGTGTGCAGTTCATCACCTAAGTGAATTTCTTCCAGGTCTTCATAACTGGCATGTCAAAGAAGTACTTTGAAACTTTGATGTGGAACATTTCCATTCCCAACTATGTCATTTCCATTTTGTGTTATCGTTGCTACCATTTATAAGTATTCACTTTTCTTATGAAAGACACTAACATTTCATAAGCAATTATGGCCTTCTTCCATATTCTTCCAGAAAAGAAACATATATTGCCACAAGGAACCAAAGCATTATGGAAACCTACTGTGCATGTAGCCCTTTAATGGAACTTGGAAGCACTAAAGCATGTGTATGTTCATATTGGCGACTAGCCCAGTGTCATATTGTAACATACTGTTTATCGCCAATGGTGTTAACGTCTATAGAGTAATCATTGGATTTTTCGTTTTTCTTTGGACTTTCACACATATATTCTCACTTTCAGATTCTGGTGAGGATAGAGAACAATCTTGGCTAGAAAAAAATTCCCCACCTCCAATTGGGAATCGAACCCAGGGCCTCTTCCACAGGAGGCTCCACTAACCGAGCTCCTAGGCCAACTATATACTTGTAAAAGTACTCCAATAACTATTGTTTTGGAACTGTTAATGAAATTGTGAAATTTTGGAACTGTTCTAAAATAATTAGGTTATTTCTTTCCAATTTTATAATAAACACCACCCTCATATACTTAAGCATAGCTTATCTTTACCTTTGAGTGTTGCACATGATATGAATTCTGATATGTTTTAACTGGCAACTTACATTAGGACTTCTACATAAGAAAGCTAAACCAAACAACATAATGGAACATGTGACTAATATTTATGCTCTTATAACATAACAAACAGTGCTACTCCCTTTCACACTCACGTTGTACTAACTTCAGTTATATACAAAGTTCACAGTAGAAGTTTCTTACAGCAGAAAGTGACACATAACAGAAGTAAACAATAAAACAATACACATAACTCCATTTCAACGGTTAGGCACCTTTATACACCTCTCCTCAGTCAAGAGTTCAACCTGCAGCATCTACCGAACTGCATTGTGGTTCCTTCTGTACAAACAAAACTAAACAAGGAGCACTGGGGCTCATAAACTCAAGTTCAAATAGTGTCAGCATGTACTAAGAGGTCAGAAGTGTCACTAAAATACTTGACTAGAAGTTGGCAGAGACCTCATCTAATGTCAACAGTTTGAGCATTGATCATTCACACCATTGTAACGTTTCGCTTTTTCCTATCCCCACTACTGACTGAGCTGAGTGACCCTTGAAGACTTGGGTTGAAAGGAACAAGTGAGCCATTTCTGTGGTACGCACTGTTTGCCAGTGTGCCGGGATGTACGCCATATATGGGTCCCTGGGAGTAAACGCCATTGTGCTGAGGAGTGAATGATGGCAAGGGTGGCACAGGGGGAGGTAACTGTCCCTGATGTTCCTCGCTTACACCTCCATAAGGGCTGTGCCTTCGCTCATGTTCATGCAACAATTGTGATGCAGTCCATGACTGATATGGACTCAGTGTCCTACCTCGTACCATGGTGCTACCACCAGAACTGGGGTTACCTGCAGAGATGGTGCTGATGGGGTACTGTGGTGGAACAGTATGGTGTTGGGGTGACATATCCACATGTTGTTGCTGTTGTTGTTGCTGCTGCAGCATCTCCTGATGTTGCTGCTGGAGCATCTGCTCTTCCTGGGCAAGTTGTGCAATACTGAACCTTTTCTTCTCCTCCGTGCAAGAATCAAACTGTGGCTCATGCTGAGGAGTTGTCTGCTGCGAGGATGGTGGTGACATGCTGGTTCCATTACTGCTGGCATTCACTGGCGAGGAAGGTACTATCGTCACAGTTGCACTTTGTGACACCACATGCTGTTTTCCATTACTTGAATGTTTTCCTTTAGCACTGCCCTTTTTATCAGAGTTGCCATTACGTCGGCGCAAGACACATACATAGCAATACACGGCAATACATAGCATCAGGAGAATAACACCACCTACAATGGGCAATATCAGCTCCAAACTGATATCACTGTCTCTTGCTATTCTTGGCACGACAGTGTCATCATTTTCAGCCTCATATGGCCATGAAGACAGATCTAGTGTTGAAGTGATAGGAGTGGAAGGGGGAGGTGGTGGCGGAGGTGGAGAGGGCACCAAGACATGTACCCAGTTGGAGACAGGACCACCTGGAGTGCTCTCTGCACTATCTGAAAACCCTCGGATAGCCACAAACATTGGTACATCAAGCAGTGATGGATTACGAGTGAAATCTAGAGTGAAACTGGTTTCTGAACCAGGAGCTAGAGGGAATGGTGTACCATAGTTCCATGGTGTAGCTCCATCAAACCTCTCTACAATTTCAGTAACTGACATTGCATAGCGAACCTCGTATCTTGCAACTGGTAACCCTCCAAGGTCTGGTGCAGTCCAGGTGAGACGAGCCTTTAGGTCTGAGGCTATAATCTCAACTCGTAGGTCACCAATCCTTCCTACAGCAGCCAGAGGAATCATCGACTCTGGTGCATAGGTGACAGATATTGGCGGCAGGACCCTCTGGAATGGCACTAGGGGTTGGACAGCAGGGGTGGGTATTGCATTTCCACAACACTGAACACCTGCAACATGACATGATTTGTCTGCTTAGAATATGAAACAGGTACATGTTCATGCAACATGCAGGGCCAACTTTTTAAACAAATTCTTTTTCATTCCAAAATCAACATGCTATTAAATTTAAAAGGAGTTGATTAATGACACTAAACAACACTTTTAAATTTTCCCGGAACATGTTTCAGAGGCTATTTGCCTCCATTGTCAACCGGACATCGACTGGTTCTCAGTGGTGTAGCTGAGAATATTTTGTCATAGGTCTCCTCTGGTGGTGGTTCGAGGAACTTGCTGAATAAATCTTTCTGGGTGATGTCGAAATTGAATACCTTATTCCTATTTTTTGAAATGAAGATTTGTTCCCATGTGGACAGTTCTTGTTTTTCTGATGTATGCTTTAGTAGTTTTGGTTCTGGATTTATGTTGTGGTCTTTTCCCCAAAAATGTGTGGCAACAGCTGATTTTTCTAATTGTTTGTATTCTATGTTCCTAAAGTGTTCCTTTGTTCTTGTTTCTAAATTTCTTTTAGTTTTTCCAATATAAATTTGATACAGTCACAGCATTCAATTTGATTGAAAATATTTGATTGAAATCTTCAGAAAGATTTGTTCAGCAAGTTCCTCGAACCACCACCAGAGGAGACCTATGACAAAATATTGCCAGCTACACCACTGAGAACCAGTCCGGTTCACAATGGAGGCAAATAGCCTCTGAAATATGTTCTGGGAAAATTTAAAAGTAAGTGTTGTTTAGTGCCATTAATTGACTCACTTTAAATTTATTACAACACTGTTTTCAACACTTCCATGAAAGGAATTATCAACATGCTATGTTCCATGCCAGCAAACCAGCACATGCATTTCAAAGAAAAGGTATGACAACATGCCGAACATAAATTCAGGAAGCAGAAAGTGTAAGTTGTGCATGAGCTTTAACTTTTAGATGAAGAAAAGTGGTTCTTTTTGTGAAAAAAGAAATTGCTATAAAAACAGAGTTAGACTAAAAAAAAAAAAAGCAGTAGCATACGTTGGGGGGAGGCAAGGTAAACTAAAAAAGAGTTTTGTATAAAACATCTTAGATAACTATTAGAAAAAAGTTCGTTTTTAATGTCAAAGCATGAAAAAGTATGGAAAAAATGTTGCAATCTGATTGACTCTATATCCAAATTTAGTTTATTTTGCAATTAATATGTAATAGAAAAATAACAGATGTATAACATAATCTTGCCTTTGGAGCTTAATTACAAGCTTGTCCCTGTGTAAACAGGAGGCCTTTGCCTTTATGGGATGTCTATGGGCTAAATTTGTTATTATAAAGAGTGTTTCAAAACAACACCAAATGAATGTATAGAAGTAGTTGCTCAGTTTCTATGGGACACATCTAGATAGTTTTTACTGTCAATATAGCCACATTAAAAAAACGCTCCAGAATGAGTGTGGATTAGGCAGTGACAGGAACAACGCCACATGCCCCTCACTATCTAAGGAATTGCAGGGAGGTGACACACCCTGTCACCTGCTGTAGCAGTTTGTAAACATACCGACATACTCCACGGTAGCCTGCCACTATTAAAAATTTCTTTGGCTTATGAAATCGCAATAAAGAAGCTATTCCTTAGTTATTTGTTTATGGATGTTTAACATATTCCAACATTCCATTACAACAGTCAATGACGGCAAATAAATGGGTGGATATATGGAACTTAAGCCTTTTAGAGGGGAGTTAATGTTAGTGAGGTTGAGGATGGAAGCATTAAATAATTAAAAGAACAGAGAACAACATCAAAGAATTTTAGATAAAGTTAACCAAAACTAAATGCCCTATGCAATGGGACAAACATTTTATTTCACTGTGTTTAATAGTACTAAATAAAGCATTTGTAACATAAAAGGAAGCTGCTGATTTTACAGTAACTAGTTGAAAGTACTGTACAATTAAGATCACGACAAAATGAACAACTTTGGAACTGTCTGAGTCATAATCAACTTTTTCACAAATAACTGCCCTTTGTCCCATTACCTAAAAGCGAGGCTAGGATCACTGATAACGAGCAAGGGGCAATGCTTTTGTTTTTGTGACCGGTGCGTCCCAATAACTTTTGAGGATCTCACACCAGTGGTTCCTGGGCTGCCTAATCACAAAATAATGTAAATTTAATGCTGCATAAAATTATACCTAAGCGAATTTTGAAGCTACGACAATGAAGTTTGGACTAGTTAACCGCTTCGCCGATGGCCATTTAAATCCTTCAGGGGCCGGCAACGGATACCCAATAAACAGAACAGGACATTTAAATTGTTAAATGCTGTAAAAATGCATCATAAATACAATTCCGTATCTTCCGTATTTATTAAGTTATTTAAACGAAACAAAAACTGGTTTAAAACTCATTAAAGGCAGTATAAATCTACAGTAACAATAAAGTAGAGACTACATTAATAAATTGTTGAAATTTCACTACTTTGTTTCACTGTAGCAAAAGCCATTCTTTGTGCCGAACGCGCCTAATTTGTGAATCATTTTGTTTTGTGTGTATACGAGCCATAGTATGTATGTATAGCTACGTAAGCGACTTCTCAGGTTCAAGTTTAGTTTATTTATGCTATGCCAAGCGATAATATGACGAGAATATGTTGTATCACACACTGGAATGAAAACTCTGTCAGCATCTGTTATTACAGTGTTTCTCAACCAAGGTTTCTAGTAGCCTTATGCAGCAGTTTTCGCTCTGTATTTCAGTTATTTATACTCTCTCTTTGTTCAGAGTGATTTCTTGTAGCTATCAAGAGCTAAATGTATGGCACATTTGAAATTGTTAAATTTCAGTGTTAACCATGGCTTATCCCGGTAATGTAGCAAATAAATTAGCTTGGGTATGATGTGTACAGGCTTCTGATATTACTGTAGAAAATCTGGAAGATTTGTTGTACGATTATGAAGGAGATCTTTAGGACATACGTAGCAGTGACGTGTACTGGTCTACAGCTGGCATGTTAGCTACTCCATTGTTTGGGGAAATGGCGGGTCAAATATGCGTGATACGGATCAGCTATTACCAGCTATCCCTCTTTACGGAAAACAGTTAAATGGTAAAAAAAAAGTATTTTTATACCACTGGATGTAACTATGCACAGTTGTTTAGTAATTTTCAGAGCTGTAAAAGACATTCATCTACCTGTACTTGCGCGTATAAAGAGCTCGTAACCTAATTGAGTATTATAATACTCAGAGGCCTCTTTATACTAGGGGGTAGCAAAATTCACCACATCATCCCTCATACTTGAGAGAAAACACTTTCCTAAAAGTATACCACCCACACCCAAAAAACTTGTAACCATTTCGAAAATGTGTAGTGTGTTGCGAAAAAGAAGTTCGCAAGGAAACCAATATTATTGGGGTGAATCTGCAGATGTGCCCTTGGGTGTTTATCCAGGTTTGGAGGTGTACAATTCAAAAAGAAACCTTTAAGGATACGTTTACATTCCTTATAGAACTAATTTAAATTTATTGTAAAACAGCAAGATTAAAATAATTGGCGTTACATGAGCATTAAATGCATGTATGCGCAGGACGTCTATACACTTCCATATCGGTTTGGGGCATTTTAACTTGGACGTCATATGACGTCCATATCGGTGAAAGGGTTAAGTTATAAACTACGAAACCACTATGTTTGTTTGGTGTCATTTCGAAACAGCTGTATAAAAGATGTTAAATGGAGTGGAGATTTGGGGAACCTCAAAGAATTGGCAGAAATAGATTAGTAGATAGAATGTTTTTTACAGAGGCATTGGGCCTACCTTTAGCTAAATCTGCAATACCATTAATCGAGTTAGAGAGTAGAAAGGCTTGGTGCAGGAAAACTTTAAAATAATGGCACAGGATTTTAAAGAAGAAAACATTTGATCTTAAAATCTATTAGATTCTAAATGGAGGTAACGAAATAGTTGGTCAAGTGAAATACAAGAAAGTTACCAAGAAATAAGGTTGGTTGAGCTCTGAAAGATGAAAAAAAAAAAATTCTTTTTTTTTGCGACATCCTCCAAAATAGGTCTTATTGGATAATGAATAAAATGGGTGAAATGATGCTCAAATCAGTCCAGGCTCCATAGAGTTCCCTGACATTCATTTTTACAAGGAAAACACTGAAAAAGCAAAAAAAAGAAGAGCCCTATCCAGGTAACTCCTGAGATTTGAATTTGGAACCTATTGAATGTGAGGCAGACATGCTACCCACACGCCAAAGAGGTGGGCAAAAATGGGAGTACAAAATAGAGTAGAATTTTGGAAAAAGGTTAGGCAAACAGTGGTAGACATAGACAAGAGACTTGGGCTAGTTTTAGAGATAATATTTTAAAATTATATAGAAGAATTAACAAAGGGAGAGAGATGTATATAGATTACTGTTGTAAATTTAACAGAGAAGGGTTGACTTGTATGCTATCAGGAGTATTGTTTTTAAAAGGTTTTAGATAAGGTAAAGAAAGATTTGTTGTGTGCAGGGAGACAGAGGGGACATTTCATTGTCTATTAGAATGTGATGGGATAAAGGTTTTTAGAGAGGGTATATGGGAAGCAAAATGGGGCAAATAACACGGAAATTATTGCAATTAAAATGTTAACTGATACAGGTCCAAAAAGAGAATTGTAGAATATTTAGAAAGAGTAAGAGAGAAATGGATTAGAGTAGTTAATAAAGACAAACAAAAATATAGTATTGAAAATTAAAAGGCGAGCTGTCATTACACAAAAAAATGTAAGCGTAATGGACTCACATGGGTAGATGTTAAGACTTACTAAAATAATGCAAAATTTTTATATACATTATAATATATATTTATATACCATAAATAGGAAACAGGAAAAAACCATTCATTGACTCAAACATATTGTTGCGAACCTGTATCTACAATCACGTAGCTTGTTTACACAAAAGAAACTGATAGGAGGGCAGTGTGAAAACCAAGAGCCTGCGGACAAAGATAACAGGCAGATAAGGGTCTGCCGAAACAAACAAACTGAGATAAATGGAAATTTCTAGTTACTTCCGGACTGATAGAGATTGTTCGCGTTCTGGTTTATTTGCGAATCTTCTAGAAATTATCTGTGAAGTATTTAAAGAGGCGACGATTGGCCAAGGGGGAGTTAGTTGCGAGGTGAAATAGTGTTGCGAAATGAGAGACAGCCAGCTGTGTTGTAACGAGAGCTAAGGATGTAATCTGCTGTCACTGTTTGTTATTGTGATCGACCTTGGAAGACTGTGTATATGTGATGCAATGTTGTTACGTGGGAATTGAACAGTGTATTGCTATGGAAATAAAGAAATAAAGGAGATTTTTAATTTCTGCAATTTGGCCTTTTAATTCTACGAACCCACAAAATCACAATATGTAGAAAGTTTGAAGCTTTTGGTGGATTCTGTGGTTGGTAACATTTGTGCATGAATAGCAGCAATCAAAGTAACAGAGCTAAATTTACAAACCACATATAAGTGCTTCAAAATACCACATGCAAAAGTGATTGATTTAAAGTGCCATGGTCTATGATACTCTTAAGCTGCATATGCAGCCTAAAATTCAGAATCTTTTAAAAAGTTCTTGACAGTTCTCAATAGTTGCAATCAGTTATTATGATGGATTTTCAAAATGTTAAGATAAATTTTCAAATCTCCAAGTGAAAATGTTAGCAAGCTCATTTATGCATTTAGAGAGATGGATAGAGATTGAAAGAACAAGAGTGAAGAAATTCTTTGCAGCACACAAGAAGCTGAAATACATGCCTGAAAATTCTGAATCATACGGTAATTCCTCAAACACTTTTACAAGGTTCTCATATTAAAATATACTATACTCCATTCAAAAGATAGAAGGCAGAGAGAAAGAACTACACAGTAAAATTTACCAAAAGCAGAAATTCATTCACCATTTTATCTTGAAAACATTACATTTGCAAGAAAAGATGTCACACATTACACCAAATGCAATTGCCAGATATAAGTCAACCCTAATGTATAGAATGTCAGAAATTAAAAGCATTTCCAACAATGCAATGCTGCCTCTGAGGTATGTACTTAGGTTCAAAAACAAGCTCTTCAAATATCTACTTGAGGAAAACTAACATCTACACATATTAAATTATAGAGGAGTCAAATTTTTTACACATCAGCTTCACTTAGGTACCTATATTGAATGTTGAATGGTAATACATGACAAATCCAGTTGAAAGTAAGGTGAGCAATAAAAATAATAGAAACAACTATGTCACAACTACCGATAAATGCATGTGCTAATGTCAGTCATTCCAAAAGAGGCAGGTTTGAAGGAAAGAAACCTCTTTTGCATTAAGAATTAATATGCATTCCAGTTAAATTAGCTCTATTGCATAATATTTAACCCATATAGTTATAAAAACATAAATTTAAAAATTCTGTTAAGATACATCATGTTAAATAACAAATTCATTTTTACAGTACAACAGTCTATACCACAACAGCAGCCAATGAGAGGTGATTAGGTCATGTGAGCATTAAGAGATACAGGGCAAATTTATTTGAAACAAGGTTTATACTTGTGTATCTACACCTTTTTCTATGCATTTATTTTCTGTAATTTCCTTACTGCCTCCTTGTAAAGAACAGTTCCTAAGCAAAGCAATGTGTTAATATGTTAATTGGGAACAAAAAAGTGTTTGCTTTTAGGTAAATAAAGTAAAACTCTTGAGCATTTGAGGCTTAACAGGCATTAGACTACATAGAAAGTTTAATTTATATAGGAGCACCTTGCCATAGTAACTAAAGTGGTAATTGCATTGGCACAAAAATCCTTGGTTTGAGTCCTTGGCATTGTTTGATTTCCCAAGTCTGATTCAGCTTTCCACCAAATAGAAATGGCCTACAGATAATTTGACAATTCCTCTTATCTTTTTTAAAATGTAAATTCAGCAGTACATTTTTGTAATTGCTTGATTACATGACTCAGCCTGTTTTTTTTTGCAAATGCATTTGGGTAATAAGAACACAGCTATCAGATGTCAATAAGAGAAACTTCTAGGTAGCATAAAGAAATTTGCATGCTGCATATTATTTGATGTATTTAACTCACCTGCGTCTTCCGCATGATCAGACAGATTCTCTTGCCAGGAATATGCTGTGTTTCCATTGTCTGTCACTGTTACTTCAAATGTGTAGATGCCCAAACCATGGCGGCCTATGTTGAAGTATCGTGCATATACTCCATCTCCCTTTGTCAGATCAGGATCTGTAAAAACATTTACAAAAATTATTTTATTGTGACAGTACAATATTTCAAAATTTAAGAAAAACTGACTTAGTAAAAAACACTAGAAAAAAATTCTAATGCTTTCTCATGTGACTATTTGCTCTCTCATAAAACACTCTTACAAATACTTATTCATATATCCATTTGATGTCATTGGAGATTCATATCTATAGAGTACGATGGGAATATAGCAGTACAATAGACTTAAGTGATAGACATATGGTTTAAGAGCTGATATTCTTTCTGGTGGCACAATTAAGGCAAAGAACACCACTTCCTAGGCTATACACAGAGTTTTACTGAGTTCTTTAACATTGCCTATAAACAAAACCCGTCACAAAACTGGAAAACCCTTCCTACAGCCAAATCAAACAATTTACTTAAGGGAGTTGACATAGTTTACACCATCCTAGAGATCAACAGTGTGCAAGCAAATTTTAAATTTGCTACATTTTGTTGTAGCCCAGTGAAGTGATGCCTTGATCTTGATACACAGATAAACTCTAGCCCATCATTCCACTTATGCTACTCAGTCTGTAATTTTAAGTTACAATATAATGTAACAATTTAATGCTTTGTCATATTCATGGTGAAAATTCACAAAGTCGTCCTTTGATGTAGTCAGGAGAAGACCTCCATATCCATATATTTGACAGGAAATTCATAAAAGGTGGCAGGTATGAAAATGGAGTATGTAAATACTACTACAAGAAGTACAGGAATTTGAGCCCTAAGAATAGCTTTTTTATATGTTTCTGTTTCCAATCATAGATCTGTAAGTTTCATACCTCCTCCTCCATTGTCAAAGAGCTCAAACTTCTCCTTGATGGTACTTGTGCCATTATTTGCTGGGCTAATTGCAGTCACTTCAACTTTAGCTGCAAGCACAGGATAACTGCCTCGCTTCACCTGTAACATGAATATTTTGTTTCATATATCTCCAGCAAGGTATTTATGCTGCCATATTTAATCACTGTCCCTCCCTGTTTCAGATGCTATTACAGTATACACAGTAATTTAAGATCTACTACATTCATGCACACCATGGCAGAAGTACCATGCAATGTGAAGTGCAAAAACGTCCCTCCTGTTTCCCCCATAATCATCTTTCATCAAATGAGGTATCCTCATCAGTCAAAGTATAAACTTGAAAGAAGCATAGGGACAGTGAAGCACAAATTAGCACAAAAGTGAATCAAGAAGATATTGACACATTGCTTCATTCACACTGTTTATTCACATGTCCTGTGAATAAACAGTGTGAGTGAAGCAATGTGTCAATATCTTCTCGATTCACTTTTATCCTCATCAGTATTTGCATTTGTAATGATTTGTTCACAATGACAACTATTATACAAGAGATGCTATTTGACATGTTCAGAGCAAACATTTAGTGAACACCCAAATTGTACACTCACAAGCCCCTAATGACTAGGAGTATAAAATGTCAGTTCTTATTGTTTAACTCACCTCTGTATAAACTATTAAAGGAACACTCCAATGACTGACCCAGGCTCGAGCATGTACTAAAGGCACCGTTGTAGATCTTGGTGTGGCCATTACTTGAACAAAATGGGGTTGAGGATTCCCAGAGAATCTCTCAAACGTGTATGTCCATGTTCCAGTCTACACAAAACAAAGAGTGAAATAATAAGCTGCAAGTTTCTATCAACACACTTTCGTTCTATTTTACAATAGCTATTAACTTGATGCTTTGCTACAATTGCAGTTTGTAACAAAGGCATAACTGTATCTTTCACAGTTCCTTACAAAACAGAAAAAAACTGAAATAAACTGTTATTACACACACATTTGTTTAAGTACAAATAAAATAGAGTAGCTCGCCTTGGTAACGTGGTGGTAACGTGTCTGCCTCACGTTCAAGAGGTCCCAAGTTCGAATCTCGGTCAGGTTGAGTTACCTGGATAAGGTTTTTCCCAGGGTTTTCCCTTATCTTGAAAGACGGATGTCAGGTAACTCTAAGTTCCATGGACCCTGGGCTCATTTGAGCATATCATTTCATCCAATTCATTCATTGTCCGATATGACTTAATGTTGGAGGACGTAAATTACAAAAAAAGAGTAAAGTGATAATTTTTATAGAGAGGTAGCTATGTGACGGCTTTGGAATTATTTATCTTTGCATAACCATGAGAAAAAATAACAGTGATTTACCATTTGAAAATGTTATCTGAGAATTGGTTGTTGAATTATACTGTTTGAAGACATACTTGCATTTTTTTGGATTCAACCAGCTTGCTTCTGGTGAACTGAATTTTTGACAATATAATACTTCCTACAGATAAGCTGTATGCAGAAAGTAAAAGCTATGTAAGATTTCAGGAATTTAGTAGCAGTGACGTCAAAATTAATTGAAAAAACTATTTGTAGTTGGTTTTTTGACACTTCGTCACTTACATTTTTATATTATTGAGAGACTAATTTCGGAAGCCGTCGCTTCCATTTTCAGCCTCTATCCAACTTTGTTGTCGTCTGCTCTATTTTCTCTGGAAGAAACTAGTCTCTTTATAAATAAATTTTTTCAAGTGAAAGTTACTTAATATTTCACTCATGTAACATGTAGCTAAAGATATCCCCATCCCTTGCACTACAGCAATGCTAAAAATGCCTATTTCTTGGGACTGTCCATTCATTGTGTTTTTGAAAGCAGGTGGCACAGCTACCTCAATTTTTATTTCTGACACCTCTTCATCTTTCTTTGTAACTTCAAATGCAAATCCACACAATATTGTTTTCAAAGAGTTAAAATGGGTTCATGTTCTGACATAATACAGTTTTGAAGCACCAATCAAAGATTATATGTCCAGTATATTATGAACATGTATGTCTTATTTAAACAAGCACGAGGACTATTTTGTGACCCTTTCTTCTATATATTATATCATGATTATGTGATTTATGTAAGTTTCCAACGGAGTGGCTAGAGAATAGACA
Organism: Mantis religiosa; assembly: GCA_030765055.1. NCBI lineage: Eukaryota > Metazoa > Arthropoda > Insecta > Mantodea > Mantidae > Mantis > Mantis religiosa. Next base: position 108,785,195 of record CM060956.1, on the reverse strand, counting down.
AAGTGTTTACTCGTACCTCGTTGATGTTGGCACTAATGGTGATCAGTCTCACTGCCACCAGAGAATCTGTTAGCGCCGTGTAAACAACCTGGGATGGACTGACAAGTGTAATGCCCTTGATGAGTGGATTTTCAATGTTGTGAGTGAAAACTGTGAATCTTGCTGGCTCTCCTAGTGACTCATCTAGCACAAAGCTCCCTCTGACATTGTTTCTCAAGTCATCTGAAACTTCTCGCTGATGAATCTGAAATATAAGGAAACATAATTATTTAGAAATTTTGCATTAATTAACAGCTTAGATGGAATGTTATCTGTTTCACCAATTAACCACAGTCATTCTTACTTCATAATAATACATGAGGTAAAATTACATTTAGCAATGGAATAATGTTCTAGGCCTAGTTTAGAGTACCTCGTAAAGTTTTCCATTTATCAGGATTAGGAAAGAAACTTAAGTCAAGGAGGATGGCCCTGGGAGATCTGAAGCACAGACCTCACATTGACAAATTCAAACCAAAAATATTTCAGAACTTGCTAAGTGCAAACAAATGAATGGGGAAAAAAAGTTATTTCTAATAGATTGTTTTTAAAGAACTAACATTTCTTGAGTGGTAAGCATTTATCTCTTATGGATTACCAGTTATATAAAATTAAGAACAAAGCCTATTTACAGAAAATTCAGTATATACATTTTATGTGTTATTGGAAGAATTTAGCAACAGTGAGGCCAAAATTAATTAAATGAATTATTTTTAGTCAGTTTTAGCACTTCGTCATTCACATTTTGATTTTATTGATGGATTAGTTTCGGAAGCCGTTTCTTCTGTTTTCAACCTTGAAGGTCCCACTGTCGTCTATTGTTGTCATCTGCTCTTCTCTCTGGTGGTAGAACCATGAACTTCATCAAACTATCCACCGGTGAGAGTTCAAAGGTCATTGCTTGGTCCTCATTTTTCCATGTTAAGATGTTCTTGCACATTGTCAGTTTGTTATGGTTTATCACACCTTTAGGTAATTTTAGATTTGAGTCAAGGTTATGGTTTTCATTTCAAAAATGAAATGCTACTGCTGACTTGTCTTCCTATTTCAATTTGATGTCTCTAAAATGTTCATTGACTCCGGGTTTTAGATTTATTTTAGGTTGACCTATGTAGAATTTTTCACAATCCTTACAATTTATTTTAGTATATTCCAGATCTATTGATTGGTGGGATTTCATCTTTGTTTTTGAATTTAAGAATTTTAATAGATCAATTTAATTGATCCGGAATATACCACATAAGTTGTAAGGATTGTGAAAATCATACATTGGTCATACTAAAAGAAACCTAAAAACCATGCTCAAAGAGGATTTTAGACACATCAAATTGAAACAGAAAGTAACATTTCACTTTTGGAACAAAAACCATTATCTTGATTCAAACCATAAAAACCTGACAACTTGGGAGAACATTTTAATACGGAAAAATAAGAACTGAGTAATGACCTTTAAAATCCCACTGATAGATAATTTGATAAAAAAGTTCATAGTTCCACTGCCAGAGAAAAGAGAGCAGACGATGACAAGAACAAACAATAGTTAGACCTTTGGGGTTGAAAATGGATGCAATGGCTTCCAAAACTAGTCCCTCAATAATATAAAAATGTAAGTTACGGTGTTCAAAATCAACTACAAATAGTTTTTCCAATATACATTTATGTAAATATCTTCAATATATGAAGTCACTAATAAAATGATTTCAAAGCCTTTTTGAAAAAATAATAACGAAAAGCTTTCAATGTACAGTGTAGTTTGGAGTGGGAGGATAGCACTAAAAAATCCTCTATATAAGGTACTCATTAAAAGATGCTGAATACCAAATATCTTTACTGACTCAATTATATTTAAAATAAATATAGAGTTTGGTATTAATTTGGCAACCTCAAAATCATTTCTAGTGAGATTTCTGCATTTAATTTTTAAATAGGATAAAATAGTTATTCTATCTGCTAGGTAAGCAGTGAGAAAATAAATTCAACACTTCAATTTTTAAAGAATAATTTATGAAGTTATCAATATTTTATACTTTTTCTTCGCAGAGTTTTTATAAACTTTGGGGTAATTCAGCTATTGCACTGGATACTCACCTCGACCAGCATTTTGTTTTGGCTGCCCTGGTAGAAATGTGAACCAATGCTGAAGAGGACATTGGAAAGCCTGAAGTAGGTTGAGATGTACGATTCAGCCATGTTGTACCTCTGTTCCTGCACAGTGTAGGCCAGACCATCAGTAGCATAAGCTATTTGGTCAAGTGGAAAATGTCTCACAACTCCAGGATAGTTGATGGTACATATGCGAACCCCTTGTTTTATCGCATTATCGACTAAGCTATCTGTCTCCAACGAACGATCCATGCCAGGGGCAATCACAATGATAATAGAGCTTGCAGGACCTTTCAGATGAAACCTTTCATACAGCATCTGCAAATGTTTTAAATTCTTTTATCACAAAGAAAATTCAATTTTTCATTTAAGAACCTTTTCCTTTCTAAATTAAAATCACATCTAAAATAAAGATCAATCTTTGTCCAAATACTTTAAGGGAAGCAAAAGTTATATTTGAGTATAAAACTATAACCTCTGTCACTTCAAAAATAAATTATTTAAATACCTAATGAACAGACATAGCAACCGAAACTAAATACTAGCATTATAATTACTCAATTGTGAAATTGTAAACTTGCAATAAGCTCTAAACATGTAAGTATGTATATGATGGTGGTCTGAAAAAGTTTCCAACCTTGTCCGATGTCCGGCTGAAGATAGAGGGAAGGCCTCTGAAACTAGTTCCGGGAAAATTTAAAAGTAAGTGTTGTTTAGTGTCATTAATCGACTCCCAATAAATTTAATTTATACAACAACACTGTTTTCAACACTTCCATGAAAGAATTTGCAGTTTTAAGTTTAAAGCACCTTCCCAGCATTAAAATGTAGGAGTTAAAATCAGAACCAGTCAAGGAAGTGAATACTTACATCCAGAGCCTCTCGGACGCCACAGTGCAGGCAAGCTGCTGCGTGTGAATCTCCTGGAGTGTATGGTATTGTAGCAGACACAAGGTTACGCACATTTGGAGAGCTGAGTGGTGTAAGAGGATGGAGACGATATGCAGCTGTATCATTTGTCAGCACAACACCAACTTCTGTCCCTGCTAGCAGATCATGACCAGCCCACTTACGTACTGCCAACCTGAGGAAACTCCAGGACTCTCGCACCAGCATATCCCTGGTATCCTCTATCACAAGGACATAACGTGTCAACATCCAACGTTTGTAATGGAACATCGGAGTGGTGTTCATCACAGAGTCTTCAATGCTGAAATAAAATCTTCTTTTAATACACTATCCTTTGGAAAATGTGTGGCTGAAACTCTTATTTAATTAGCATGTAAAAATGTTTAAACTTTTAAGAATGTAAGGGAGATTAAAAACCCTATCCCAGCAATGTTACATATCTGCTAAACTTCATAGGTAATTATCTCAGAAACTATATAAAATAGTTTAAGGGTTGCAAGGCATAGTGAAGCAAAACATGCAACCTCTCCTACCCAATTTCCATCCTCTCACCTGCTTTTACAAAAAAGCCTCCGAGGACTGAACTACAGCAATGTAACTACTATATTATATTAAAGCAAATGTCAATTCATATGCTGTGTTGTCATGGTGTTACCACCAGTTTCAGTTCCATGTGCTAGCTTTATTGTTGCAAATCAGCACAAATTTCAACAGCAAAATTGTATAAAATGTCTAAATCATTGATAGAAACGATAACCCAACATTTTGCTGCTGGAATTTGGATCAAAAGTGTGGCTTATTTTCTGGCTAATATGGTATATTATAAAAGACTGAATTGAAATTCAAGGCATTGTCTTTTCAGATTAGCCAACAATGAAATTTAAAGATTATGCAGTTATGTTCCACATATAACAAATTAACCATTATGATTTAGGTTTATTTTACTAAAAATTAATTACACCATACTTCTAAGCGCCTTCTTTGCCATAAAGTCATAAAAAGGCCTCCACTACCACATATTTTATGGGCAAATTATTAAAGTAGCCTTGTAAGCATATATGAGAAAAAAAGTTCTAAAAAGATCAGGGACCTGAAAGTATGCTTATTTTCTCTCTCTGAAACCTTAATTTGTTACTCTACCTTCTACAAGAAAGTGTAGACAGTGAAAGTGGCTAGAAGTAGAAATGGCTAGAAGTGAAGTAGAAAGTGGCTTACTTGTTGACGAAGTCAGGATGCTGTAGAATGACTTCCATGGTGCTTCTTCGATCACATACAAGATTATGTTTGTTGGGAGCGTATCTGTTGTGGGTGCCAGAATCACAGAATCTGCTTACATGTGGCGCCTCGGGTGCGAACATGATGGACGAGGTAGCATCTGGATGTACCAAGCCGCTGACATTATACACGGAGTGAGGGTTATCACATGCTCTGTAAACATAACATGCTTAATGAATATTAATACATTTAGAAAAAGATGACTAAAATAACATTAACAATTTAATAGCACTTACCCCATATCCTGGATAGGTAAATCAGAGCATCCTGTAACATGGACTTCTTCATTGTCACCTTGATAGCAGGTTGGGTACACATTGTCTGAATTGTACCCAAACTCATCAAATACTCCATAACGATACTTGGCCCACTGCTGTACAAGAAGGCGACCTGAAAAACAAATGATCATATTGTGACTTCGTGGGTTCATAGAATCAAAAGTCTTGTTTGCAAAAATTTAAAACAATCTTTATTGCAGTAAACAGAAGCTTTGTACAACCCTTGCAGCAGCAAAATGACGTGACATTAACAAACAGCAGTCTTCGAGGTCGTCTCATTTGCCCACCACACGTAAACAAACAAAAGATTCCACTGTGGTACATCACACAACTCAACTCCACTGCAACTCACTCCTCACACTCTGCTGTTATTTATACCTCCCAGTCATTGTTCTAGAATGCAGTAGACCATTTGATAATTGCAATGGCAGCAGAAATTTACGGACTTCTCTCTCTCTGCAAGTGTCCAGCACTGCATGCCACTAAATGTCTCTTTCCTGCCCACGTGCATAGCTCTGGCTTTGCAGCAGCTCCAACACAACAATGTGATCGGTGACAATATTGATCAGTTTCCCCATCAGCCAATATAAATTTAAATCCTAACTGGCAAATTAACTCTGCATCAGTTCGACAAAGTGTAAATTATTCTGCTATTTTTAAAGATATTTGTGGGGAAAAAAATTAGTAGAGAAGGTAAAACTCACTGTATTTAATATTGATAAAATATTACGTTTTTTTTTTTTAAATTATTTTTATTCCCTAAAAAAATTAGGTTTCCTGGACTTTATCTTCCCCAAGCTAGCTCAAGAAACAAACAACTGCTGAAATGTACAACAAAAACTGAGAACCAATAATATCCTGATGTAGCAGCATTTGTCTTCCCCCCCCCCCCCTGACGAAGATGTACCTTCTTGTATTAACTTCCATGAATCTTAAAGAATTCCTTACTACACACAAACGTAAGTAGAGACATGATGAATTATCTTTGTAATCTTAACACTCAATAAATTCCCATTAGGGGTAAAAACAGAAAGGTTTCAAGTCATACGAAATTCACAAGGTAAAGAAATTCACATGCATACTTCATTTACTTCCAGTAATTTGTTCTTGTTATGATATGCTTCAAAACAAGAATCTAAACACAACTGACATCACAGGAGACATACAATATTATTTCAATTATCTCCTTAAGAGCTATAATTAATCTTTCATATATTTCACAAACCTTTAATTCCATAAATAATAAAAACTTCACACTTCTTTTTTAATGGATTTTGGCTTGCAGTGTATTACATAAGTCCTATTATCAGCAGGATTAAAAATGTTGGGGTTTTAAGAAAACTCTGGTTTTATTATATATTGCCATCAAAAAATAGTACACATTTTACTGCTATACTCGTAGAAAAACTATGGTCTTGAAGAACATTGGTTTTTATAAATTGCAGTCCAAAGAATTAATCAAGTTAAGAGGCAAGGCTAAGTTACACAAAGTGAGGCTCTAAGCAACAGATTTGTATATTGTAATCCAGTAAGAGTGGAGTAACGTGAGCAAGTTGCTAATAGGCATCTTAATAAAACAGTCTTTAAGACAAGTGAACCACAATTAATTCTTGTATTAACTGGGATGAGAACAGCAACATTACATATGTATTTTACTATGAAAATACTAGTAATACACAACCATGTAACATAAGGCCTGCTTCTGTAGCATAGGTGGTAGCGTGTCTGCCTCACATTCAAGAGATCCCAGGTTCAAATCTCGCTCAAAGTGAATTATCTGGATAAGGTATTTTCCAGGTTTTCCCTTATCATGAAAGATGAATGTCAGGTAACTCAAAGCTCCATGGATCCTGGACTTATGAGTAGTATTTCATCCATTTCATTCATCGTCTAATATGACCTAACATTGGAAAACATTAAAAAAAAGTATATTGTATAATGTAGGTATATATTAATTGTATATTATATATTATTTGAACCGGAACCTTTTGAATGTGAAGCAGACATGCTGCAACCACGCCACAGAGGCTGACTTTATATTTTACGCTTCATAATATCAAACGAACTAAAATTGTCACAAAGTACCAAATATATTCCTAACATAAGATTGGTTTCACATTTCACAGTGTCCATTACTGAATGTTTAGATTTCTTTACTGATTGTTACTGTATGTCATCACAGTACAATGGTTGCAGTAATCTGGCTATCTTAGCACTCTATACCACCTAGTCAGTAATCCTAGTGATGTCTATTATGCAAATCTTTATCTCGTCCAGAAAGTTATCAAAATGCCTTTGACATAAAGTCTTTATTACCGTGTATTTTACATGCAAACTGTGAAAGTTTGCGAGTATAAATGTTAATACAAATTACAATGGAAGTATTTTTTAGTTGCAACTCTTATTAGGCGGGGGGCGGGGGGGCGGACAAGTGGGGCTTCATCAAATTAAACCTACATGTACATACCTAAATTGTTCAGCCGCCGATAACTCAAGTAGATACCATCTCCTGGCTGTCCACAGCCCATAGACTGCTGTGTCCAGGGAGCATTGCCAAACACGGGGTGTGTCCCCCCGATGTTAATATCTGCGGTCTCCCCATTTGAACTCATTACGGTTTGCTGCAAACAGTTGTCCGGCCACGAGTCAGGTAGCAGCACTGTCAACGATCTCCAGAACGCTCTGCCATCTAGCGCCTCGTACAGGAACTGCGACGCCTCAGTCAGTGATACCTGTAAACAAAACAATTCTCTTGATACCATTCCCAACATCATATATCATTTTGACATCGCAACATGATGAATTTCTGTTTTACAGTAACAAAATGGGCTTGGAGCCGCAAGCCAGTTTGCCTCTTCCCAAACTCCCCAGCGGGTTGAAGCTTAAATGTAACTTTTTTGAATTCAAATCAATTTAGTACTGTCAGGCGTACGCCAGGGGCATTTATCTGTTAATGCATGTGTAAACCACAACAAATGATAGACAGCCATTGATGTCCCGCACAAATTATCTGTTGCTACAAAATATCAATCTGTGACATTTCCGCTACGTTATCTCTAAATAAGTTTTAAAGCCCAAAACAGGTAAAGTGTAACACGATAATGTTTGGCGATCTATTTTCGAACTGAATGACTATACAACCTAGAATTATAATTAGGAATGGATCCTTGATACTTGCATAGTATCGACATCGAACGATACTTCAGAAAATTCGCTTGGTACTTTTTCGATACTTCGGTGTTGATTCTTCAATTTTTATTTTATTTTAAAATCAGAATATTACTGTCGCAAGTAGAACATTACAAAGCCCAGAAATTACTAGGGATGTAGTACCTATACAGTAACATTATACAAGAAAATAATCGTGTGTCAACTGTCAGTTAACAGTTCCCAAGAAGAAATCACTACGTATCCCAACGATGATTTGTCACCTAGTGTACTGGATTACTAGAAAATAAATTCAAAACTTAAAAAAAAAAAAAAAAAAAAAAATAGTCGCTAAATATTTGTGCATTGCAACTGCAACAGTTTTTTCTGAAAGAATATTTAGCACAGCAGGACTCCTATGTGAGAAAGTAGACTTGACCCCGAAAGAGTGAAAATACTAATATTTTTTTAAACAGAAATTTATAAAAGTGGACTATTTTGATTTTAAATGTCTAATATCAATGGCCATGACATTGAATTTTTCATGTTGACTCTATCTATCCAAAACCTTAGCCTATATACGGCTAGTGTGAAGAAATTATTAATTTCCATCAATTAACTTAATATTAAGAGCTAAATGATCAAGCCTGAGACTTAAGTACTTACAATAGTAAGTCGCCACAAACGGTGTATCTCGAATACGAGAGCTCCTAGTGGTTTACCGGGAAAATATGAGTCAATTGAAGAATTTAATGTCATGACGGCACTTTGGACATGATAGCTCAATGGGTAAGAGCGACTCGACGGAAACCAGGAGATCCGTGGTTCAAATCCCGGCCATGGCATTGAGTTTTTAAAGTTTCTCTAATGTTGAGTTTAAAAATAAGAACGGTGTTTTAAGTTTTGTCTCATTAAATATGTTCAGATAATTATATATATATATATATATATATATATATATATATATATATATATATATATATATATATATATATAAGCTCGAGGGTATCTACCAGGGCAATCCACACAAAGTGAAGACTGACCCCCCCCCTCTAACGACCAGGGAGTTATCGAGCTCTCCCAAAAGGGCGCCCGGCGCCTCCGTGGGGCTTTCCATAGGGCAAGACCTAGAGACTAACAAGGCCCCTCATCTGGTCCTGTGGACTCAAGACGGGATGGAAGTGGATACGCCATTTACGCGTACCAACTCCAAATTGGAAAGGCTACCGATTAACCTAGGTAGGGCCGGCCGCCTGGTGATCTAGCACACCTTCTAATAGCTATGCTGGCTAGTACGTGGGAATATATGACTTCCCTCAACCCCGTCCGGAGACGTACCCGATCTCCCACGGGTATCGGGAACGGGAACCACTGCCCCCTCGAGTACAACCCAATCCGAACAACTCCCAATCAGGGAGGGGCTCGAATGTTCGGCCCGAGGTTTCTATAGTAACGTCAGAGGTACCACGAGTGCTAGGGGTCCGCAGCACTCGCACCACAGCAGCTGAAGGGTACGTATCCCCTTCCCTACGTGGATGTGCACTTAATTTTATTGGCCTCCCGACATTCTATTTCGTATTGACACTAGAAGTAGACATGGTGGTACGAGTATCGGGTATCGCGGAAAATATCGTGTATCGGTATCGAGTATCGAGAAAAATTGCTATCGACCCAACAGGTGGAATCTTAAAACAAGCCTGCAAAATTTTTTGACTTTTTGTTAAAAATGCTAGGAAGTATAAAACAGTTATTACTGCACAGAATACTAATCTACAAAAATGACAAAAACTCGGAAGTTTCATTCCATGCAATATTATAGATGGCCGTAACAAAACAAGACAGCAACACAAAACAAATTGTGATTTGTTTATTCGGTACGATACTTATTGCAACACTCATTCAAACTTTTTAATAATATTTATATAAAAAGGTTTTGCTGTATAATTCCTCTGTATGTTGTAATCGAGATTATCAGCGTATGGGAAATTAAAGTATAAAAGAGAAAATTGAAAATGTACTTATGTGGAAACTGTGTAACCGTTAGTTTATTAATTGTGATCCCAGAGAAGGTACACAAGTTAAAATCGTAATATGATTATATAATCATTTACAGAATCGGGGGTGGCGGTAGAGAAAATTCATTTTAAAAAATCCGTCTGTACAACGTCGGGTAAGTCCACTGCGGGTTACAAAATCCTATAACAAAAGACGGGAAAATCTATATTGATATTTCATCGAGAGACGTGTCGGCTTTAAATCAGAAAATACTCCAGTTCCCTTTAGTTTCCAGAGGCATATTAAATTGCTCCTGGAGTCCTCATTTCCTTTTCTTCCCTGCCGGATGCCACTGGTCTTTGAGGCCATTAATCATATCGGTTACTGGCGATCCGAACGACCAGGGGTCTTTAGCACACCTCATCTATTTCAATTTAACATTGGACAGGTAAATTACCTAGAAGTTGGGAGCAAAAGTACCCTGTGTAAATTCACATTAACTTTTCTCTTCGCTATAGTTTCTCTATGTAAACTATTCTTAGGAGAATGCTATTACTTTTTCGCCCGCGTACATAGTAGGAAGATAAAATCACACACACATGTGAGTGCAGACATCCAATGCTTTTTCTATCACATGCTAATCTAGGAAAATATTTGGAACTGTTTCATTACATTTCGTTGTAAGTACAAGATATGCACGGGCTGGCCCCGTAACTCAGTCGGTAGAGCACCTGCCTATCGCGCTAAGGATCCCGGGTTCGATTCCCGGCGGTGGGGATGGGGACTTTTCTCCGACCAAGATAATTCCCCATCTTCCTCAGAGTCTGGAAGTATGAATGAGAGTGTGAATGTGTGTGATGTAATGATTAAAACCTAACGAATACGAGTTAACAGCTTCGATATGTTCCAAAGGAGAACGGCCGCCGATATGACCATTGTAGTTAAAGGCGGGGTATAAATGGAACAACTTAAACAAAAAAAAAAAAAAAAAAAAAAAAAAAAATGCACGAAGCTGTCGCGATAGGCAAATAGCAGGTAATTTGGCAATAGTCAAACCAACAACACAGAATGTCCCAAAAATGGCATGTCACCGAGTTTGACATCAATTTGCTTTTTGTTTGACACCAAGTTTGTCTCTATCTCGTGGTTTTTCAGTTAGACAGTTATACAAAATTAAACCCGATTGCAGAAAATTTCACATACATATTTTATTTATAAAGAACATCTTAAAAGCCTTCGGTGTTTTAATTTAAATTGTTTCAACCATCTGTGAGAATAAAAACTAGTGGAACCGCGTGAAAGTTAGCTTAGGGTGGAGTTTCTCTTTCCCCCACGCACGAATACCTTTTTCTGAAAACAGTTTTGGGGGCATTTAGAAGCCTGGACTGGACTACGTTATGGGGGGGATTCGGCATGAAGGTCCAAACTTGGAGGTTCTGTTGTACCTATCCCTTCCTCAAGTGGGGCACCTCCGGGAAGACGATCGCCTGCGGTGCCGTATGTAGTAAAAGCGGGCGTTAAACACTACACATTTCATTTCCGGGAAGACGAATGAGGTGAGAGGAATCAGAGGAGCCACGAGAGTGCAGTTCATACATTTTACCAGCTGCAAACTCCCCGGCTGCCCACCTCGGTAGCGTGGTGGTAGAGTGTCTGCCTCACGTTCAAGAGGTCCCGAGTTTGAATCTCGGTCAGGGTGAGTTACCTGGATAAGGCTTTTCCGGGGTTTTCCCTTATCCTGGAAGACGAATGTCGGGTAACTCTAAGCTCTATGGACCCTGGGCTTATTTGAGCATCATTTCACCCATTCCATTCATCGTCCGATATGACTTAACGTTGGAGGACGTAAATTACAACAAAAAAACTCCCCGGCTGACCAGAACGGGCTAACCCTACAGCCCTAACAGACCGGGTTGGAGAACAGAACCGTCCTACCGGAAGAGGAAGTGTTTACCAGGAGAATAGCATCCTGCCATGCAGCGCCGATACTCCCGCCGACACTTCTATCCTGAAAGAGACCCCCAGATGAGAAATGATGTGAAATGATAATGGAGATAAAATGGAGGGGCAGGAAATTCGGGGGTGTAATTAACCTAACCAGCATTCACCTGGCCACCCTGGAAAAGCCCTGAAAAAACCCATGGATCAGGCAGGTTAGCCACGGGAATCGAACCCGGACCTCCCGAATGTGGGCCACAGACGAAACCACCTGAGCCGTCCCGCTCGGATTATACCAAATACAATACTTATCATAAGGTAGTGAAACTGAACTTCTACTCAGGTCCATAGTCTGAACGCAAGTGATACAGTAAAGTTGAGCTATTGTCACGCTAAAATTCCGCCATGTAACTGCAACATTGTCCTTCAAATATATGAACTCACGTTTTCTCTCTGCTCAGAACTCCTATATTCCCTTTTTATATAAATGTATATGTTGGTATAAAACATTAAAGCTAACAACTGCATCACGAGAGAGGAATATGTCCATCGATATAATTACAATAGATTTATTATTATTCAATTTATTTGATTTGTTTACTGTTTCGACGTTATGATTTAGTTGAACATATTTGCTTATTGCTTCGTGTTCATTAATATTAATTCAATTGCATTTCCTTACTATTATATCTATTAGGTATTAACACTGGTTTACAGCTACCGGGTTATTATTTAGTTGTATTAGATATTTACTGTTTAGCGCTCGCCGGTACACCATTTCGCAATTCTACCAACTGTTTTGAGGGTTTTCTTCAGCTCTACCCTTTTACTTCTGTATTACACTATAACTCAGTGATCTAGGAATAACATACTAGCTTCTGGTTCCCCAGGTCGCGGGGTAAAAACCCGGCGGAGGGCGATGGAAGGGAAATAAAGCCTGTGGTCCTGTGTCGTAGATTAATAGTCACGTGAAAGAATATGTATAATAAATAGGTCACTCAGCGGTTTTTCACGTTCAATATAGAATAGGATGCTGTAAACCTCAGCAATCAAAGAACGTCCATGACAAATAGGTACATTTCTCTCTCCAGATCATTAGGGTTAATATACACGACTGATGCCACGTCGAGACACTTCAATGGTATTTTAAAACTGTAATTAAATTAGTTGTGGCAGTTAACCATAGGAACTACACTACTCTTTGTAAATTTCGAATGTTATTTCTTTTAACTATTGATTTAATCCTGATAGCGATTACATAGTAACAGAATTTTACTTTTTTTTAGCATTAAATAGTGATGTTTTTCTTCTTCTTCTTTTTTTTTTTTTGTAATTTTACGTCCTGCAACGTTGTCATATCGGACGATGAATGCAATTGGTGAAATGATGCTCAAATGAGCCCAGGGTTCATAGAGCTTAGAGTTACCCGACATTCGTCTTTCAGGATAAGGGAAAACCCCGGAAAAACCTTATCTAGGTAACTCACCCTGACCGAGATTCGAACTCGGGACCTCTTGAACGTGAGGCAGACATGCTACCACGACGCTACCGAGGCGGGCAAAATAGTGATGTAACTATATTCTTTCCAGTATAATTACCATACACCACAACTACAATACGACACTGTAAACAAAATATAGACAGCGAAAGAAGAGCGCCGCAAGGAATCATGGGATATTCATGGAGTAATAAATTTACATGCTTTTGTCTCGGCCTCCGAGACAACTTGCCTTGCGATTTATTAATCTTAGTTAATGATTGCCGTAAGTATACAAACAGAAGCTAACTTTCAGTTATTACACTAGGGTAGCTCCCGCATCGCCGAAACTTGTATCAAAGTTGAATCGAGAAAGTTAAGCGAAGAAGTTGTAATCCTCAAAGCTGTTTGTTACGACACCCACATTGATATAATGGCAAAAGAAGGATCGAAGCCATAAAGTTCATCGGTCGGTGGACACGTGAGGTACAAGGGTGCCCTAGGATCATTATCTGATGAAGTGCATACAAACCGCAAGACTTGGTTCACTGTGGTTGGTTCCTCATGCCACTTCAAGCGTGAAGATCTATGGTCGGCTACCTTCATTTCTTGCAGAGAAAGCGGCGAGGTTTCTAGCATCATTTCTAAATAATGGAATGGTTACTGATCCGGGCTTTAGATCACCTCGTGCGCAAAACCAGAAGAAGGTTTCTATGATACTCTTAGCAATTACACTTGAGTGGCTTCACCTTTCAGATTGCAGTACCCATATGCTAGGGTTTCCTTTTCAAACTTTCTTAAGGATATGTAGGACGGAAATTTTGAAATTGTAAACTAATAACGCTAGCTTTTAAACATATATACCATATATGTAACACAGTGCAAATATGGTGTAGCCCAAATTTTATCAATATTTCACTTTGCTAGTTTGGAAATCATAGTCAGATTTATTTTTGTTACGTCACAAAAGAAGTCCCTTGCGACAAAATAACAAATTTTGGTCTAATATTTTAACAGCAGGTTCCAAATATATCAAAGTTTTCAAATTTCCCTAGATTTTTCGTTTCTCAGTAACTTTAGGCTCCAGAAATTTTTAAAGCTATGAATATGGCTTATTTGCCCCAAAGTTAAAATTTTCGTATTTTGAAGTAAAGAAAATGTGCTTAGATAATCTCATAAAACCCAGGGGCTCTGCCACTATCAAGCTACGTGCTGTAAAGGAACCAAAGTTAAGGAGTTTTACGTCCAGCGCCCTCCACTGGGTTTGAACCCACAACCTCCAGAGAACCAGAGACCAACACGTTAAGCAGGACGAGCGTCTCCTGTACCCCTGTAGTAATCACAACGGAATGTGCACAGTGAAATCACTTCTGCAAACTTTTATCTGTTAACATGAAGTTAGAATTATAAAAAAGTTTGTGGAGAAATTCATTTAAATAAAGAGATGAGATCAAAGCTCTTATAACTTATCTGTTGAACATTCCAAACTATTGCGAACATTCTATCGATTCGGATTAATTATTGACTGCCGCACGACTCGTCAATACGTGCTTAGAACTTCCGTGTATGAATCCCCCCACTCAAAACAAACTTCCCTCAATAACAATAAACCATTTCCTGCGTTTAGAAATTTCAACCCAAGAACGGGGGGCCTGGAAGCCTCTTCATCACGCCGTTCTGCTTTAAGTTTGTAGACTTATTCAGTCTATGATAAGGAGCTGAGACCAGTAAAAATGTCCAATTGCTAACTTATTACGAAATTTCTTAAACAAAATTATAAAAACGTACTGTGTCCATAGAATGTGGCTATAAAGAACTAATTTATAAGAATAGACCGTGGTGTTAGTCTTTTCTGAAATTTTAACACAAGCTAAAAGGTCTAGTAGATTTACGGCGAAATATTTCCAATTCACTTAGCATTGCCAAGCAAGAAAAACTACACACAGATAGTTTATAAAATAAGTATAAAATTAACAATGTTTACATTACATGCAAATGAGGACGTACGTAGGCGCAGTGATGTATGATACAATCAGTGGCGAGCGGTGATTTTCACAGTGAGGGAAGCTCCAAGTAATGATTTTCATTAAAATAAGAGGGAATAATGACTCAAAGAACTAAGGATACTCTTTCTATTGTACAGTCACACGTAGGTCCAGGAGCGAGACGTGACTTTCAAACTGAGGAAAGCTCCAAATAATAATTTTCATTAAAGTAAGAGAGAATAATGACTCAAGGAACTAAGGCTACTCTTTAGTACTCTTTCTATTGTACAGTCACACGTAGGTCCAGGAGCGAGACGTGACTTTCAAAGCAAGGGAAGCTCCAAATAATAATTTTTATTAACATAAGAGAGAATAATGATTCAAGGAACTAAGGCTACTCTTTAGTAATCTTTCTATTGTACAGTCACACGTAGATCTTGTAGCGAGGCGTGACTTTCAAAATGAGGGAAGCTCCAAATAATTTTCATTAAAATAAGAGAGAATAATGACTCAAAGAACTAAGGTTACCCTTTAGTGTTCTTTCTATTGTACAGTCACACGTAGGTCCAGTAGCGAGGCGGGATTTTCAAAGTGAGGGAAGCTCCAAATAATAATTTTTATTAAAATAAGAGAGAATAATGACTCAAAGAACTAAGGTTACTCTTTAGTGTTCTTTCTATTGTACAGTCACGCGTAGGTCCAGTAGCGAGGCGTAACTCTCAAAGTGAGGGAAGCTCCAAATAATAATTTTCATTAAAATAAGAGAGAATAATGACTCAAAGAACTAAGGCTACTCTTTAGTACTCTTTCTATTGTGCAGACACTCGTAGGTCCTTCTTACATTGCAAGACTGCTCACACTACAAACTTCCCCTCTCCATTCAGACGTTCCCTTGTCCACACCGCGTGAACTGTTAGCCTAACATGGAGAACGTATGCAATTCACACACGTGTACTGATTAACTTAAAAAAACTTTATCAAAATTTCCTATTTGTCATCACTAAATAGCAATTGCTAATGCAATTGAAATATACTTACAGTGGTATTTAAAAGCGCAAAAGAAAAATAATAATAAAAATAAAATAAAAATAAAAAAAGTAAAATTTTCTTCACACGCCACAGAGACTTCACGTGACAAAATTTGGCAGTGCTTCCTATCTGTCGCAGAGTGGCGATTGCTTTCGGAAACCTAGGAAACACTGTATTCAAGGTTACGAATGCGTAAATACAGTATCGAATGAGCTTAGGGAACTGGTCACTCGAATTTAAGCAGCTGTCTTGTCCCCAGCAACGCGGATGTTCGGAAATAAATTTTGAAAATGCATCCAGAGCAAATAAAATATTGTATGGCATGAATGTTCTTGTTTTTCTTCTATTTCCCCTGAAATTCTTGAGGAAGTGACGTTTACAGCGCTTCACTGCACGCTTCGCAGCTGGATACAGGCCTCATAAGTCGAATGATGTGTTTGTGCTGTTATTCTAACCTATATATTAACTTGATAACTTATAAACATACATATACAGGTGCCACTTTGACAAGCAATACGTTCAGTGGCTTTACTGGTCAAAGAGTATCTTCTAAACTAATATAATCCTTGCAATCTTTAATGGATATATTTTACTGAATGAAAAATTGGATATCAAAGTTTAAGTAAACGATCTCCCCTTTCCTCAAATTACTGAGTGACTTAAAATGACTGTTGGCAGCAATGACAGAAAAACAAATGTTCTCAGAGATAAAATATCTAATAAAACTAGGAATACACATGTGGTTGGTGCAAATTCAAGATATTTCTGCTCGATGATAGAAGCTATCACTGAATCGTGTGTTATCACTGAATTGTGTGTTATCACATATGGCTATAAATGATTTTTGTTTCCGCTGCTGCTGGAATTACAAAACAAATTAAACAAAACAAATTTACAACTGTGTGAGGGTTTTCGATTTTTATAACCTGGTGAAATAGCTGTATTGCCCCCCAGGGTACACGCACTGCAGGTTGAATACATCACCGTGTTATGGAATATGACCTTTTCCTGCCTCTATGTGTATGTATGCAAATAGTGGAAGGTTTAAATGCAGCAGCAATTTGCATGTTTCTGCTCCAACATTAGCAGCTAGGGGTGGCCAACAATACAGAACTAAGGTCACACACAGCTTCCCACGCAGTCCAAGAGGTGGGGGCAGGGATGATCCCTAGGGACTCTACCCTGGGAAACGTCCAGGGCTGCATGGGAGCCAAGAGAATTATTATTTAGGTACCTTCCTACATCCTCGGCTGCTCCGTATGTCTCCAAGAATAACTGAACGATTCCTTTAACATTAGGGCAAGAGAAAAATTGGAGGAAACAACCGCAACGTCCTCTTTAAATAAAATGGAACAGTAGTGGCATCTATCCCCCAAGCGCGAAACCCCGTGTCTAATCATGTGTGGTTCATTAGTACCGCTCTAACTCACACGCAGCGCTGAGCACATGTGGAAAAAGAATTACGTGTTGTGCACATTGCTATGTTATAAAGAAAGCATGACGTTTTTAACATGTAAATACTACAATTATATGTAAAATGTATTTAGAAATAAAAAACGAAGTTGTAATTATTTATGATGCGGTATAGAACAAGAACGTGTTGCATGCTACACTTTCTGTTTATGATCGATATCTCGCAGTGACGAATGGGCTGTATTGTTTCGTGTGCAAGTGTATTACACGCAATTCCACAAGGAGAACACTACTAGACGTGAAACAATGTTACTTTTATATAGTACCTACTTCGAAAATCATTGTACGTCTTGTATGTTCTGAGAATGCCATATTTCATAATGATAAATGGGACGCATAAGTAGATCCAGAATTCCTTTAGGGAAGGACTAACATATCTGGAAACAAAACAATAACAGAGCATTTCACCCTTCTAGATTTTCGAACATCCACGGTATATGTACAATGGATATGAAGATTAGGCAGTGGCCTACTGACACCAAGGTCTCCATACTTCAAAAGTAAAAAGTAAACCCATGGAATAACAGCCCAAAGCAGTCCAGCGCCTACCAACCCGACTGCCGGCGTCACGCCCACAAACGCAAGACAAAGATGAGCTATCAACCAACCGATGTGAATTGCCCGCCTCAGAAGCGTGGTGGTAGCATGTCTGCCTCACGTTCAAGAGGTCCCTAGTTCGAATCGCGGTCAGGGTGAGTTACCTGGATAAGGTTCTCCCCGGGGTTTTTCCTTGACCTGGAAGACGAATGTCGGGTAACTCTAAGCTCCATGGACCCCGGACTAATTTGAGCATCATTTCATCAATTTCATTCATTGTCCGATATGACAACGTTGGAGAGGACATAATCTACAAAAAAAAAAAAAAAAAAAAAAAAAAAAAAAAAAAAAAAACGATGTGAACAGCATCTCTGCACCCCATTCGTAAAGTTTGCTTTCTAGATCAGATTTCGCTACCTGGCGTAGCTCCTTAATTTCTTCAAGATGGTGAGTCGGCACCGGTCCTATACATGAGAATGAAACTGCGCATCCCCCAGGTGTGGGATTGGATCCCAGGCGCATTCCGTGGAAGGGAACCAAAGCACAATACTCTAGCGCACTATGCCACTTGCAGGACAGCAGTATATTTACTGGCATGTAAAAGAACCCCTCCAGGACAAAATTCCAGTACATCAGCTGCACTGATATGATCCTGGCAATTGACAGCGTGTTAACAAAACAATGAAAATTCCTTCTATGTTCTGCTAAGGATATCAAATGTATTGGCTATTGTGTGTTCAGAAATGTATGTACTCACGAGTAACAGATTTAACATCGTGCCAGAGAGGAATGAAAATCGGAAGCAATAGCGGTCGTGGGAAACAAAGAGTAAATGAATGATATAAAGGAAATCTTGAGATAGTTTATTACAGTTGCTGCGGCTTACCTAAGAAGAGGAACTGAAGATTTAGGAGTGTTATGAAGTTAACACAGAAACTCTATTTTGGGGCAAATAAATTCATATGAGGAAGGTCCCCAGATCCCCATAATGTGCCCTTGTTCGTGTACCGAGCTTAATCTCAGCAGTCGTTAGCTGTGGAATGAGTTCGGGGTCTCAGAGCAGGGCTTTACGAATTCACGAGAACGGCTGTGTACACACCGCGCATTAAACGTTTTTAATTATCCTCATTGAAAAGAAACACGGACCTCAACAACGCCAAGAAACGCGCGGAAATTAAATGTTTATCAACTGCTAGCAGAGCCTGGGATTAAAAGACGCTGCTACTGCTACTACTTCGTTAAAAATGCGCTTTTATCTCCGTTGTTGCATATAAATTATTGCCAGATGCGCTCCTGTTTCAAAGAGAATAGAAATGTAGATATTTCATATTACCAACATTAAAGTGATCATCTAATTAAAATCAGTAATTTATAAGCAGTATTTTACTCAAGTCTGAGGGTGTACAAAGTTACATGGCAACTATGCAAAACAAAAAACGCTAAACTTCTTTAGAACTGCCTTTTATCTTCGTTGTTTGTATTAATACTGCGATGTGCTGCTGTTTTGCTTCAAACAGAATAGAAATACGAATATTTCGTAGAACGAGCTCTTCCAGCAATAATCTAGTTCAAAATCAATACTTACAAGCCACTCTTGGGTTTAGTTGTGCGACATTATCGGAAGGCAACAGAACAACCACTTAGTATAATTCAATAAAGAACAAATATTTCATAAACCATAAGCACAAATGACTCCATAATATAGATTTCATATTGCACTAAAAACATCGTTTACCACAGGTTTGTACGCTCCTCTGCAGCGTAGGTAGTAGCGCGTCTACCTCACGTTCAAGAGAAACAGGGTTCGAATCTTGGTGAAGCTATCTAGATAAGATTTTTTGCCAGTGTTTTCCCTTAACCTGAAAGATGAATGTCGGGTAACTTAAGCTCTATGGACCATATCATTTCATTCTTCGTCCGTTATGACTTAGCGTTGGAGGATGTTGATTAAAAAAATTGTGCAAGCAATATGGGCGCCTGCACATAATCCAATTAAGAGGCAATCGTCTAAAGAATTACAATGTATTACCAATAAAGCAGTTTCTAAGTATTATTATTATTGAAGAATTTTGTTTTGTTTTTCCTAATTACGTTTTAACTTTCGCCATATTTAAATATCCTCATTGTCTTAAACGAGTGCATTTTCTTAATGCGTAAATATAGCGCGATCCATATAAACCTGAACTATTTCAATAGGCCGAGAAAGTGTTGGAAGTGTCCTCCCCCAGGATCTATGGATCGTTGGTCCCATTTTCTTTGATACGACTGTACACACTGAAGTTTATATGGGTATCTTCAAGACATTTGTGGAGCAGCTGGATGATATCAAATTGAGAGAAGGCTATTTCTAGCAAGATGCAGCAACGTTCCATACATCTAATGACACCATGGAACTTGTAACCAGTTTCTTTGATAATCGAATAATTTCTAAAGGTCTGGGGCCCCCCAAATCTCCTGACCTAGGATTGTTTCTTGTGGGGGTATCTAAAAAATAGTGTACAAGAACAGGCCACGGACAATTGAGGTTCTCAAGGAATCCATTCGAACCGAAATAAGTAACATTGGCGAGGACTCTCCGTAAAACTTCAGAGAATATGGTGAGACGAGTGCAAACATGTATAGATGCTGGTGGAGGACACTTCCAACATTTTCTCTGAGATGTAAATAGTGTGATGTAATCTCCCAATTGTGTATTATATTCTTCCAAAGTTGCACGTGTGTCCTATTATTGGTCCAAAAGTTATGGCATATTGAAATGTTTCAGATTTATATGGGTCGCACTATAAAACCACTGCCTTCTGTATATATTCATTGCTAGGGCCTTCGGAATTATTTCATCGCTTGAAGACATCAAGGACCATGTACCATGCCAATGGTTTTGAAGACTCATTTTAACATAGTGAAGGCTGCAGATTTCCTGATTAGAGTCTTCCGCACACTTGAATACCAGTTGTACAACTGCAAATACCCCGTGATGTACCTATAGGTGAGTCCGTGAAACACGGATTGCAAATAATTTTTCTAAATAAAAAGAGGCTGAGAGGAAAACACCCTTGGCTTTGGAGCACTGTACCTACATGTTCTGCATAGAAACAGATGTTGGCAGGATCATCTGCTCACCTGTCCAACAAGGATACATTCCTCTGCGGACGCTGGACTCATTGAGCATCATTACACCTATTTCGTCCTGCGATATGTCAACGTTAGACGATGTTATTAAAAATAAAAGCGTTATTTATCACTCAACTGTCCCAATTTGGAATAATCTGGTACCTACAGACATTTTGAATTTCCAATATATTATCTTACAAAAAAGGGCACAATATTCTTTTGTAAAGATAGTGCTTGATGGTATATCGGAAATAAAGGTTATGCGCCATAATTCTGACTGATTTACAAAAAAGTTGCACGTCTTTAAGCCATAACATTTTTGTTTTTGAAGAAGTAAGGACTTTTCAGTTAAAACTAAATCTAGACCATGATTCTAAGTTGTACACGCAAGTGGACAAGATCGCTGTTATATAATATTCATGTAAAACAATATCAAACGGAAACTACCAAAAAGAGCTTGTACAGCGAAGTACAACACCCTTCAGGAGGAAGGGATGAAGTCAAACCACAAGCTATAACAACAATAATCAATAACAATAAATATGTGAGTGAGTAATGGCGCGGCGCGAACCATCTGTCAGCGTGTTCACGCTTCACAAGGCGAGGAGACTGGTGTCTGTGTGTGTGAACAAAGCAAGCGTTATGTGGTTGAAAAGTGAGAGAGGGGGAGCACACTTCCGCACATTTCTCAGGCTTCTTCTTCTTCTTCCTATCCACTTCCATATGCGATAGACGCCAGATCACAGCAATTCAAATATGTCTACAGAGTGCTATTTTCCAGACCTCTCGTTATTGGCTGTGAATCATATTAACCACCTGTTAAAACAGATCATTTAGTTGTAGAATTTTTAAAAGCTTTTCGTGGTTAAATATCTATTACATTCCCATCACTTCGCCTGTTACACATTTCGTGGATAGAGAACACTGTAGTCAGGTGTTATTCCTTATTCTTTCGATAACCACCAAGCAAATGAAAACAGTATAAAGTATTTGACATTCAAACGAATATTTCCAACAGAGACAAACTGTGCTTTAACACAACTATATTTTACATATTTAATAATTTTATTCATATCGTATGCCCCACAAGTTATACAATAGTACAAAACCTCCTCGTGGGAAGAGGCCTTCAAGTTATTCGCAGAACATTTAAGATACAGATTTTATTAGCAATGCCAGTATCTGAAAGCCTTTTAAAAAAATCAACAAAGAAAAAATGTTTTCCACGTGTCACACATTGCCACTTAAATGCCGACTTTGATAGTTATGCAACAATGTGTTATATTTTTTTTTTAAATAAAGGACGATGAATGAAATGTGTGAAATGGTTTTCAAATGAGCCCACGGCCTATAGAGCTCAGATATACACAACATACATCGTTCAGGTTAAGAAAAAATGTCCACAAAAGCTTCCCAGAAAACTTACCCTGGCCGAGATTCCAACTCGGAACTTCTAGGACGTGAGGTGACACGCTACAAAGACGCGCTATTTGTGCTAGTGTTCACAAAACAAACCTTTTTCTAAAATAACCTTTTTATTCATGGATCCCAAAACAGCATTTCTAAGGAAATCTTGTGTGGAATGCAACACATCGCCTGGTGTATGAAATTCAAAATGAAATGCCATGCAGATAGTGGATTCCAAGAAACATTATGGAAATGCTATGTTGTCGCTTGTCTTTTGTTCTCAATATTCAGTCTACTGCTATAAACAGCTGAACCGGAACCAACCATTTTGTAATATTAGCTCACGGCAGTTTCTCTAATTATTATCGATTGGGAGATGTTTTCACATTACCGTATGTCAATGAACTTCCTTGTGCCTTTAATGACATTGCTGATTATATATTTTTTTAACGATTCGTTATATTTTTCCACCTCACAAATCTCGAGTTATATCAGTAACTTCTCATTAGCTTAATGAAACAATGCCGTAAGCAGCTGATTAATCATAATACAAAATGGCGTTACATTTCAAGCGGTTTTCATCAGATCTAGAAATGATCGATAACGAAACATTCGCAACAGTATTGCTGGCTCTCAAAATGCAAGGATAAAAACGGTCAAAAAGTGAATATTCTGTTAATAGGGATACATTATGTCTTCGCATTAATAGCTACTCACTCTCTGCCAAATATCTGAAAGCCCTTTTTCTACTTTTTCATATTTGTAGTTACTCTTTCATAGTTAACTTGCTAATGTGATATGTTTTAATAAAATTACTATAAGAAATTCTTACATCTTAACCTTGTAAAAGAAATTTGTTAAATAGCCAAAACTGTCAACATAGAGTACACGAATACAAAACTACGTATGTTATAATCATCGCACTAATGGGGTAAACATTTTATAGCACTCAATTGCGACCAACTTTAAGTCCAGTTGTGTTTAATGGCTCCACTTTGTTTTATTAAGATTTTATTTCTCATTACATCTTTTAACATGATTAATTTATCGTGGCACTTGTAATATCTGTTCACAATACGAATCGTCTTACTTCAAATTCTCCCAACCCACTGTAAAGTTAACTTATAGGTTATATAGCCAGCCTTCTGCTTTCTTTGATCTAAAACGTTATTCTTTTATCTAGTCGAGCCTACATAAAAATTAAATGGTGGAAATATTAATTTAGAAGGAAACGAAATGGAAGAAACAAGTAAAATTATATAAGTTGAAGGAATAATATCACAAGAATTGACATCCAACAAATCTAGAAGTCAATATGAATTAACATTCCATCACTTCATTGGCAAAACACGTTCGTGGTGACTCTTTGAAAGTAAGCAAAAGAAATCATCATAGTTGACCAACTATGCAACGGTTAAACTTCGCTTTAATGTCAACAACAACCAACAGAAGTTGGTAACAATCTTAAAGCGAACGTAACCAAAGGCCTAAAAATGGAAATTCTAATTCTAATCGCAATATAAGTGGTTTACACGGGCTGAATTTCTAAACCTAGCTCTATTGTTGACGTTGGCATTCAACGTCCCCTTTCCATTCGATTGATGCGTTAGTTTGGGTATGATAGCAGTTGGCAACCCTGGGCAATGATATGTGCAGTGAATATCAACACCAGTATGTATGCACTTCCGGTCAATTCAACATGGCGTGTGTTGCGAACTACCACCGTGAAGGTTAGTTAACACGCCTTTCCGTTTTATAGCCTGGAGAGCAGCACAAGCTGCAAAATAATTCAATTGTCTGCGGCTTATTTCACAACTAACAGGTTCCAAGTTTATATATACAAAATTTTTGGTTATTACATGACTGAACTTACTCTATTAAAGGCCATATTTATTTCAGATTACACATTTCGCTGTAGGTATAACAACGTGGGTGGAATTGTTGGTCGCTTTGAAATAACACTCTTTCCTTCAATAATTACAGAGCTTTCAAACTAATAGCAACGAATAATTAAGAAAGGCTAACGCCACAAAATATTTAGTAAATGCATGTAATGAGATGTCCATATTTTGTTGATATATTGTGGTATACCATCTACCCATTTACAATTTTATCACATTTAATTAAAACGAAGAGGACCTAGTCCCACAGTGGAACATACTGTGTAATAAAACCATTACAGTATGCAGAGAGAAAGTTGTGAGATTCTTCAACCGCATATTTTAACAGCGACCAAAACAGGACCACTGGTTTTACTTCCCTTCCCAAGAAAGCCATGCCAAATTTGAACTGCCAACTTGGGAAACCAGAGGTTAGCATGTTACCCATAGAGTACCCCTTCCACTTTTATTTCGTTTTAATGGACATTCTCTAATATATCATATCGGACGATGAATGAAATGGTGTTCAAATGAGTCCAGGGTACATAGAGCTTAGAGTTACCAGACATTCATCTTTCAGGATAAGGGAAAACCTCCAACGTTGTCACATCGGACGATGAATGAAATGATGTTCAAATGAGTACAGGGTACACAGAGCTTAGAGTTACCAGACATTCACCTTTCAAGATAAGGGAAAACCTCCAATGTTAAGTCATATCGGACGATGAATGAAATGATGTTCAAATGAGTCCAGAGCTTAGAGTTACCAGACATTCATCTTTCAGGATAAGGGAAAACCTCCAACGTTAAGTCATATTGGACGATGAATGAAATGATGTTCAAATAAGTCCACAGCTTAGAGTTACCAGACATTCATCTTTCAGGATAAGGGAAAACCTCCAACGTTAAGTCATATCGGACGATGAATGAAATGATGTTCAAATGAGTCCAGAGCTTAGAGTTACCAGACATTCATCTTTCAAGATAAGGGAAAATCTCCAACGTTAAGTCATATCGGACGATGAATGAAATGATGTTCAAATGAGTACAGGGTACACAGAGCTTAGAGTTACCAGACATTCACCTTTCAAGATAAGGGAAAACCTCCAACGTTAAGTCATATCGGACGATGAATGAAATGATGTTCAAATGAGTACAGGGTACATAGAGCTTAGAGTTATCAGACATTCACCTTTCAAGATAAAGGAAACTCTCGGAAGAAACCTTATCCAGATAATTCATCCTGACCGAGATTCGAACTCGAGATTCCTTGAACACGCGGCATGCTTCTACTTCGCTGTGATAATGCTGGATAATGATTGATAAAATTCAAGTTGTTACTAGTAATTTATGGAACAAGTGGATCATCTGATGATAAGGTATGCGTAAATGTACTCATTGTCGTGTATGTGGCAATTTTATATGATCTTAGAATTATAAACTATAGTAAATCAAATAATTCGACTCATTGCTCACAAAGTGAGAGCATATTTCAACATGTTTGTTTCTTTCACATTTATTGAAATGATAAACAAGACATTCTCTTCCTGAGAGAAGTAAGGTAAATAATTATGAACTCAAAGTTAAATTGTTCTGTTTAATCGTTATCTCAGCCAATTGGAATAGGGTATTATGTCATTATATCCTAACAGCGAACATAACCTCTGTTTCTTCCTGTTTACTTTGATGTGCCGACATAATTTGCCATTAAAAAGGTGTGTGTTTACTTTGCACATATCCGTCTTAATCTGCAGCATCGCGGCCTCGTTCTTATCTCTCGGTAACTTGAGATATTTTTAGATTCCAAAGTTGCCATGCCTGGAATGACGGACTGCAAGTAAACACGAAAGCAAAAGAAAACAAGAAAGTGTATGCTGCATAGTGAAGAGTAAACGAAACTGTGTAAACAGAAGAGGTGTGCGAAACGAAGCGAAATAAGGGTCTATGCAGGCGTTTCTCAATCTATGGCAGGTGAACCCCGCAGGGGGCGAACAAACACAAACCTTACGTAGCATCTACATCTCTTCTAGAACTTCCTACAAGAACTTATTCTTTTATCTGCCTTTAATTAATCGAGAGAAATAGAGTAATAATGTTTACAGAAAAGACGACTGAATAACAAATTTAGTTTTCCATCTTCCAAGAATGTAATACTAAGATTTTAAAACTACCCTTTACATGGAATCCTTACTGAAAAATTTGGTTTGCGCAACAATGTTTCTAACGATTTTAATTAAAATGCCAGCTATTAAGACATTTTTATGACAAATGAAACGTATATCTTATATTATCTGGGATTAGCTTCTGAAGTACTTTTCGTTTTGAACAACTTTTTTTATAACTGGTAAATCGTAAGAGACATTAATTCTCAAAAATTTTGGATCTTCTTAAAGCACACAATTTATGCACTTTTTTTTAGTTAAGCATTTCCGATATATTCCTTTTGGTTGGTTTGAATTATTCAATACTTAAACGTTTTTAAAATCGTTAATACATTTTCTAGTCTTAGCCATGTAAAAAGAATGGAATTTCAAATCCGTCACATAACAACCAGCTCTTAAATTATTTGAGCTCACTTAATCCTACCCTATTACCATATTCTATTGTACCTAAAAGGAAATAGGCAAGAAAATCATTAAATACCGTATTTTTAGCTTAAAATATACAATTCAGAAGGTGATTAATAAATATGCAGTAAATTTTGCAACAAAAAATCAACTTTCTGGGAACAATGAGACATCAGAAAAGTCTAAAGTGTGCACGTACGGTTTCTGCTCAGGGTATTTAAATGGTAACATTTTTACTCCCATTACAAAGTTGTATACCCAAAAAGTTTCCAGACAATTACACTAATAAAAAGTTATAAAAGTCTACACTGTTGATGTTTAAAATAATCTTCACGGATCGGTCCTCAACGAAATAGATATTCTCTTCTACTGCGGACATAGTAGTGCACAACAGGAAGAAGAAAAGTGGGGTCCCTCAAGAATCGGAAGGTTTTAGGGGCTTCCTCACTTCCTCCCCCTAGTAAGGCGTTATGATATGTTTACTGTTGGGCGTAGTCACCAGGACTCGATCCCAGTCCAGATTCCTGTTCCGCACCGTAGTGTAGTGCAACCAGAGCGTGGTGTATTGCGGTCAGACCGCTTAGCGGGTCCACGAGGTGTCGACTTACCAGGAAACTGTATCCTTCCTCCATTCTGACGTACTACAACAGCCTATTCCTGGGAACATTTAGTCTCGTTTGAAATTCGCGCTTCTGTGCACCACTATTTTACTTGTACCGCGACTTGTAACTAAACAAATGAATTTCGTAATTTTCCCTTATTTTAAATCACAACAGAAATAAAGAAAATTGGCAAGAAAGACTTATAGTATCAACTTTTTCGCATGACTTCCTAATAAACTGCAAGATTTTTGCAGCTATTCTCTTGATCCCTTATTTGGGAATTCTTCGGCGGAAGAACAATCTTTATACTAAGATTATTTTAATTTATAGTAGCGAGTTGGACGGTAATTTTTAAAAAATATTTACACAAATCTTAGTAGATAGTTAAAAGAACATATTGGATACTTAATACTCGTTGCATATAAACCATCATTGGCTACTTTTAACAACTTTGAGTTAACTCTATTGTTAAGTAGGTACTTTAAATGAACAACTACACACATGAATACTAGATAAAGATTTTTTGTTTGTTTATAATTTTACGTCCTCCAACGTTAAGTCATATCGGACGGTGAATGACATGGGTGAAATGATGCTCAAATGGGTCCAGGGTACATGGAGCTTAGAGCTACCCGACATTCGTCTTTAAGGGCAATGGAAAACCCCGGTAAAACCTTATCTAGGTAACTCACCCTGACCGAGATTCGAACTCGGGACCTCTTGAACGTGAGGCAGACACTCTACTATCTACGCTACCGAGGCGGGCAGATAAAGATTGTGAAAATATATTTTCTGCTGCTTTTAGTTTTCCAATATTAATGGTTTGTAAAATCAAATCTGTTTTAGTATTAGAACTTTAAATGGGCACATTAATTCATACACTATACCGGATAACATATTTAGACACCACAGAACATTGATTTCCAGTACATTCTGGCATGTTTTACAGAATATTTTAATTTTTTTAAGAACACCTGAAAAAAACATATAGAGTTTATTGAACTAGAAATTCATATCAATCTGTTTTAAGGAATTAGTTCGATTTCCATCATACATAACCTCAATTTTAAAACAAGGTGGTTTCTTCATAACCCTAAAAGACTTAACAGAGGGAAGAAGGTACATGGATCATATTCCAGTCAGTGGAAAAAATAGTTAACTGACTAAAACATCAGATTTACCATTTTAAGAACTTACTCTTAAGTGTTACCTGCTATAATTGCTTCGACGAGGCCAACAATGTATGCTCACGCTTTACATTATTAATAGTTTAGCAGAAGCGCAATGTTACCAACTTACGTAACAAAGTTTGAAACTAATTAATGCCGCACGGCAAGTTTGACAACCTGTGGTTTACTCCTCGTGTCGCGTAATAAATGTGTGCTGTAAACAACTCTGGCTTATTGATTTACTTGGATGCGCCAAATATTCTGTAATCCAGAAATTAACCGCAGGAGGGAACTTCAAAATCGCCAGTCACTGTGTTTCCAAATCAATTTAAATACATTAGGCAAATCTCTGTAAAAGTCAAATCGATGTGTATATTAAAACTGCTGCCCAAAAATTTCGATTTGCGATCGAATTTATATTCTAGATATCTAACGGTCTAATTTGAATTAAACAAAGAAAAGAATATACAGGAAAAATGTCTTTCTAAACCAAATGTACACCTTAAATTGTTTATCAATATCCTGCAAGGTTCCTCTATATTCCGAATGGAAGCTTTATATTTTTGTATAACCAGCAAACCATAAAAACTTTCAGAAATATACTAAAAAGAAACATCTCATTAATATGCAAATTCGTCTTACGTTTTTGTGGTACTAACCATTTCCGACATATTGCAGTATTTTACTTGTCCCAAATCTATATCCCTTCGTTTTTGTGGCGCCATGCACAGAGTAGGAAATTTTTAAGGTCATTAGTAGCGACCAGCTTTTTAGATAATCCTATCACTTCAGTCTCTTAAACTGTATCTACTCTTTGTTAAACGAAATACATTCATTCGGTATAACATTTCTTGTAAATATAATATAGTATGTCAAACAATAAACGGATCATTTTCTGATGGCTTTGAAATACCTGTTTCTGCATGTCCACGGAAAACCAATAGCGATTTGCCATTTCAAGAAAGTATAATACTTAAACATTTAAACCGACAGCAAAGAATATCTCGGAAACTATCAACGCTACGAACATTTATTAGATAATTTTACCATACTTTAATGAAATCTGCATTTGTAATATAATTTTCTATTTTATTTTGCTTTATTTTACGTTGGGGTGCCACTTGGATTAACAGTTTTTAAGTTGCATGTTGAAGTTTATGCGTTGAAAATATGCATTGAATTTTGTAACTATAATTTGTTCTATTAATTTTGTTTTTGTTTGTATATAACGATGATTAGTATTCAAAGTTCTGTAGATGTAAGTGATTTGTAGCCATTCGAATTGTCGGTCCTAGTTTAGCTCCAGTCGGTGCGTGAAATTCTGATTTCCAAATTGTAGTCTCGGATTGTTATGTTTGTAGCAGTATCAAGTAGGCATTGAAAAATAAAAGAGAGACGATATAAAATGGAGGACAAGAACTGATACATCGAGTTTTTGTTACTTGTAAAAGTTATTCTTATATGCGTACTGCAGTGTAAATAAATAATTTAAATGTTGATTAATTATATGAAATGTTGATTAACGTCAAGAAGTTCAAACGGTAATACTGAAATCTATGTATCAGTTCTTGTCCTCC
Organism: Mantis religiosa; assembly: GCA_030765055.1. NCBI lineage: Eukaryota > Metazoa > Arthropoda > Insecta > Mantodea > Mantidae > Mantis > Mantis religiosa. Next base: position 108,754,697 of record CM060956.1, on the reverse strand, counting down.
ATTTTATATCGTTTCTCTTTTATTTGTCAATGCCTACTTGATACTGCTACATGTTCTTTAAGTAACAATTTGGTAAAAAGATGACGCAAATTCTTCTCCGTAGATAATAATTTACTTTAACACTTATTAAACACTATTACATACAAAATCTTTTTAAACAACTCTCCCACACTATACTATTGTAGCTATCAAGCTTCTTCCTCCATAAGCGTCTTTCTGAGGAGTATTGATTTTTCGTTTCCTTTAGAAACCGTTCATTTCCACAGTTAAAGCATCCATAGCCTACTATGCATTTTATCTTTCCTCGTTGATTATGCATTAACACTTTTTAAAATTTCAAATATTTAAGAACACCATCAAATAATATAAACAATATCACAAAATCCACAAACAATAATTATGTTCGGGGCCAAACAAGAATAACTGTTTTTGACATTGGTTGTGTGGTAAGGTTTATCGCCATTTATGCAAAAGTCATTCATAATGAAGAGGCCTTGAGAGGTTGTTTCCAGAAAATTCAAGATAATTCTCTTTATTTCTACGTAAATATTTAAAACATATCGTAGTTGAATTAGCATTGTTAAAGCCATTTTTGAGAAAGTAAAACGAAAGGTTTCCATGCAAGGGTAGTTCTGGATGAACACTCAAACATACTGCTCGCTCTCACTCGATTCTTCTTAAATAAAAGTTCCTATTATCCAACGGGAATCGAACCAGATACCTCTGGCTATAACCACTAAAACGATAACAGTTTCTACAAAGTGATGCTTCAGTTCCATAGCTACCTTTATGTTACATGCTTTGACCTGAGAAATAACTCGTAACCAATGAATTGCTGAAAGAAGCCAAGAAGCGCACTTTCCGTTAATGATTATAAGCGCGTGAAGCTAGATGCGGGTGATAAAAATCACAATTTGCTATGCCATTGTTAACGAGCTCTAGAAAGCAACGAAGATGCCCGTTTATTCTCTCCATTCCATTTTATGAAGCACTTCTCTTCTTCTGTCCTCATTATATTCATCCTCATGCTTAAAAACATGACGTGATACTTTATCACAAGTGATTCTCAACTTACACTAGCTGCATATACTTTTAAAGAGAGAATCCGATGTGTAATTCTTACATGCCGTCATTCCTCTGAGAGAATTTTGGTTACACATTTTTTTTCTAAGCATAAAAAGAATAGGTACGTTGAAACAAAATTCAATTTTTTAAAAAGCGTGATGGCTTTGAAATTCCATATGAAGGCATGACCACGAGAAAAGACCAATAGCGACTTACAGATTTACATGTTTTTAAACATTTAAATTATTAACAAACAGTATCTTGGAAATGTTTTAATAGTACAACATATTTTAACTGATATTAACTAGTTTCACAGTTTCTTTATGAAGTAATATTTTGACCCTCTCTTACAGTTTACCAGTTATACAAAAGTCATCCAGAATAAAGAGAACTTGAATTTTCTGTGAATGTTCTCAAGATACACATTTCATATACATGTTTGCATTCGTCTCACCATATTCTCTGAAGTTTCACTGAGAGTTCTCGCCAATTTCGGTTCGAATGGATTCCTTGAACATCAATTGTTCGTGGCCTATTCTTGTACACTATTTTTAGATAGCTCCACAAGAAAAATTCCGGCAAGGTTAGGTCAGGGGATCTGGGGGGGGGGGAGCCAGACCTTGTGAGATTATTCGATTATCAAAGAAACTGGTTACACGTTCCATGGTGTTATTAGATGTATGGCACGTTGCTACACCTTGCTGGAAATATCCTTTTCTCAATTTGATATCATCCAGCTGCTCCACAAATGTCTTGAAGATACCCATATAAACTCCAGTGTCTACAGTCGTATCAAAGAAAATGGGATCAACTATCCGTAGTGCTGGTGTAGGACAATTCCAACATTTTCTCTGAGATGTAAATAGTGTTATGTAATCTCCCAATTGTGTATTATATTCTCCCAAAGTTGCACCTGTGTCCTATTATTGGTCCAAAGGTTATGATCTGTTGAAATTGTTCCGATTTATATGGATCGTACTATAGATTCCGGCGTTTCATTTTTCACTTCTGTTTTCAGATACACTAACGTCTATACAGTTTTATTTAAAATGATTTTGGGGAAGTTCAGAGACGCTCAAGACCTGAATTTCTGGTAACATTTTGCTATCGAATTTTTGGATGAAATACAAAAGCTTCTCTAGTTATTGGAACTAGGCAAGTAGCACAGAAAATAAAAGAAAATAAAAAATCATAGCAGTTTCTCTACCCAAATTCGTCATTTAATGACATGGTACGAAGACATTGTGAACAAGTTTCTTTTTAATTAGCTCCTTTAATTATATTGACCCCAAGGTCCTAATCTGAAAATGCTGATTTTGGCACTACCTTTCTATTTTAAAACTGTCTACATCCTGTGTATAATAGTACTCATGGAATTTTATTTTTCTATTCTCATTACCATAGTCGGATATACTTTTACCTATACTTTTACCAAAATATGTTCAGTTATGTCTTAACGTTAGGAAAAAGCTGTTTGGTCCTTGTAATAAGCTTTTATATGAAAGAGCAGAATTACAAACTTTGTTACATTTGGAAAATTGTTAACATGTAACATTGAATATTTCGTATCTTGTTCAAGATACAAAAAGTGTTTTAATTTACTTTTTGTATAGCAAGTTTTTGATTTATGACTTCCCAGATAAGTAAAATTACAGCAAAATGAAAGGGACTTCACAGGCTGTTCAACACAAAACTAACTAAAATGCTTAGAAACTTAGCCAAACATTGTTCCATGTAATGGGTAGCTTGTTGTGGGTAAATTTTCTTGAAAGATGCTTGGCATTTACTCAAACTTCTTGCTTTGAGTTAAGTGATTACAGACAGACGCTCGTGCAAGGGCGTCTTTCTAATTTTCGGACCGCAGATCGTCTATCTCGGGATTATTAAGGAAACCAACAGCTCCTCTGCCTACTATTGGTAAACAATGAAGAAATTAAAAATGGCGTCAGAAAAGAACCTAGAAAGGTTTACTTTGAGGTTAGGTTCGTCAGATTCTGTGATTAATGGTTAAGTTTATGAACGAGTGTGATTTAAACTGTTTCCTTTATGACGCCATATGCGACAGATGCCGGTAAAGTGCACTTCCTGCAGAACGTAACCTTAGAAACCAGTTCCGTCCCACGTGACACAGCCTTCTGCTTTTAATTAACAGATGACGTACGGCTAGGTAAGAGGGAGGAGGGGATATCGCGTGGCACGACGGCACCTTCTTGTTAGGTATATACCGCAAATCCATCACCTCCAAAACCGTTGTAGAATTCTCCTCCTAGCTTACGACAAAGTGGGTCATGCTTCCAATACTGAATATTAAATCGCAAGTTGCTATGACAACCACTGATAAATACTCAACTCGTTACGTCGTCTCACTTTCTTGCTACGTGAGCAATATTGAACTTATTCCCAATTTGACTGACACATGTCGAGTCAATTAACAGAAGATGCCCGCCTTTCCAATCCCTAGCACAAGAATTTCCAATTAAATTTCTTTAATTATTCTCTAGCCGTCTTCGTTATAAGCTCTCTTCTTCATGCCCCACCCCTCGATATAAATTTGTCGACTTTTTTATACGCTCAGAATACGTAATAAACACAGCAGCTCTTGTCCTTACGAAGGCAGTTTTGTGATCCCGCATTCCCAGAAACTACCTGGGAACCACCACTGCATTACTATGTTTATTTTCATTGGCACAAGTCTCGACTTGGAAGGTTTGTGTGCACATTACACAATTTTTACACGCCAAAGAAAGTATAATTGAAATAACATCCCGGTTTAATAATGTGCCGAACTGCCCAAATATAGATTGTAAAAATTATTTTTCAGTAATATTTTCAACCATTCCAGATAAAAAAAAAATAGCAGGTTCCAAATAAGTGCTCCAAAATAACTACGTAAAAGCAAATAAAAGAAATTAGAAGCACCAGCATCATGTATCTACCCACTATACTAAGTCTGCCTCACCTCCCCAGAATCCTCATAATGTTGACCATAGCTAGACGAACAATAGGTGTAGACAAATCCGCCCTTCCCTCTTTCGTATAAGGTTGGGCATCAGGCCTTAGAATGTACACATTTTAAACTTAGAAACTAACCCATAAGAACAAACGGCCTAACCATTAAAGACACCTTGCAACTTTTAATGGCCGTTGCAAAAGTTCAATACATGTTACGTCATTAAAAAGTGGCCGCCACCGAGAGAGTAAACATCTGACGGTCGCAACATGTACATGGACGCCAAAAGAAACACTACCCCCATCAAAAAGTAGTTTGTGAGTGGCGTTATCTTCTCCCTGGAAGATGGAAAGTAAACATTCTTGAGAAAAATCAAAACGTGACGTTAGGGGTTGGACGCCGCGGGGGAAGGGGCCTCTCCCTTTCAGCTCCCCTGGGGGCATCATTCTGTATGTATTGTCGATCTTGGTGTAGAAAAAATACACTAGCAAGTGCATCGCGACGCTGCGGGTGCAACAAGCGTGTAAGTCCACAGATGTTGGCTTAAAGGCGAACAGACAACCGACTTCAAACTGTATGGCTGTCTACATTTATAGCGCCCACCACAAATAACTCTATAAAACCTAAAAATTACTTACGTTCTGAATAAAACTAATACACCCATTTTAGGCAAATATAAATTGTGCCAGGTATTACCTACTTTTTTCTATACTATGTAAAGTATTGCATTCCACGTGTGTGTGTGTGTGTGTGTGTGTGTGTGTGTGTGTGTGTGTGTGTGTGTGTGTGTGTCTGTGTGTGTGTATGTATGTATGTATGTGTGACCAACACGAAAGGCGGGTTAGTTACTAAACTTAGTATATCTGTACAACTCTTCTAAGAATGTGATACCAACTTTCAGGAACCTTTCCCTCATCTCAAAGTACCTTTACGTGAATTTTTCTGTCGTATTTTGTGGTGCTCTAGAGGGTAGGTTCCAAAGGTCAGCCATAGATTTTATTCGGGCGTAAATATCCTAAGCATGGCTTCCTTTGGAAGCTAAGTAAAGCCGGTGGTCCCACGCCGTTGATTTACTGCACATAAAATAGCCTCAAGTCTGATAAAACAGGTCTTTGAGCAAAATTAGTTTCTTTCATGCCAACATAGAATGAGACACTGAGAAACAGCCCAACAAAAGAGCGTCAATAAATAAAAAATTAAAAAGTGGAAAACAATTTATTTTACTAAGACTGGTTCTAACAATTTTATTGTGTTTAAGATATATGCACGGTAAATAAAACGTATGCCTTGAATCTTATGTGAATAACTTGAAGCGTCTTCACTCTAAGGACTCTTGTGTAATTGGTAGACCGGAAACGATAACTGATTACTGCTTTGTAAATTATCAATTAAGCGATAACTGCTATTCTTTTTTATTTTTCTCCCTAATCATACAAACTGCATCAGTTTCAAAGCTATGACACCGCGACATGGTTTTTCAAACGTTTGACTACCATTTTTTAGCCTTCTGTATGCTACACCGACAGTAGAATGATCATTAATAAAAAGTAAACAGTCACAAGTCATAGTAGCTTGAACCCCTCTAGCACTGAGGAGGGAGGTACAGCCACCAGGGACAACAGATGGGCTAGGGAGGGTGGCAGGTTGCTGATACTCCACTGGGGGGGTGCAGGTTCATCATCCCTTGCAAAAGGAAATTATACGTGGGTATTAGTTTCTTTTGATACTTGCATCCCTCCCTCTGTGACTTGTAATAGCCTCGATATAAACAAGACCCACTGACTGATTTTCGGTCCTGGGAAATATACAGCGCTCGTTACCAAATTAACAACTACAAAGAGAAAAACTTTGTATCTCAACGCTTTTTAAATTCATTCCATAGAAGATTAAAAAGAATATAAAAAGCCCTTGTAGTATACTTGCAGAGGAGGCCTTGCGTTTCAGTTGAGAATGCCATGGAGTAGAAAGAATTGTTTCTCCACAGAACATTAATATCCTCTTCCGAGTATGCCACGCTTTCCACAGTCTCCAGCACCTTTAGACGGATCTGCGCTCAGACGCTACAGTGATAAACTATAAGATTTGTGTGGGTGGATTGATGATCAGTTAAATTAGCTGAGTAATTCCATAGAGACTTAATAAATGGGTTCTTTGAAGCGAGGTGCAAACTGTTTCTAAATCTTAGCACTAGAAACTAATTATCCGCTAACTTCGTAACAACTTTAATGACGATGAAAAGCTATGCATGTGTCTAACGCTCATGTGAAGTATCTCCAAAAACCAACATGGTGCAGAGTCCACGGTAAAAGTTGTAGGCCCTCTCGATGATGATGTGTATATAAGGGCGCTCATCTATGAGGTTATTAGCACCCTTTAAAAAACTAAATCATAGCAAACGGGCAGAAGGTCCTCTCGTTCACCACTATTTACCATTATCAACTAGTTAGAGTTGGTAATAATGGTTTTCACCGAACTTTTCAACAAAACGACTTAACAATTTTGTTTAAAATACTATATATTTATGGCGCTTACATGAGAAATGAACTATCTATTTTGAATTTTGTGGAAATATTCTCAAAAGTTCTCTTCATTCTGAATGACTTCTATAACTGCTAAACCATAAGAGATGGACATCTTACTGCACAAAAATGTAGGTTACGTTAAAAAAATTATTTTTGTGGAGGATCTCCATTTGAGATATTTGTCTGAATTCTCAAATAGTTATAATTTTCTCAAAAGGAAAGCCGTTATTGGTTTGTTTGTCTCTTGACAATATAAAGAGCCTGGAATGTCAAAGCCATCAATATCGACCAGCTGTTTAAAAAAACTGACTATCAAATTTACTAGAGCGGTTCACTAAGTACTCTTGTTTCAAAATCTATGTTGTTGCTAAGGGAAGTTTGTGTTATGTACTGTCATTTGTTACACGTTGGTGCTGATTCATAGATTAGTTTGGATTTTACAGACATTGCAATAAGTTGTTCAACGTGTTTTTGCTAAAATAGAAAACGTGCAGCATCGTTCAGTGATTCGCTTTTCTACTTTTAGATGGCAAAACTTGAAAGGAGAAAAACGAAATTGGATGTTGTTTATGGAGACATTTCGCCTTCTATGATCACAGATATTGGCATAACGAATTTAAACGAGGTCAAGGAGCGCCCAGGACGTCTTACAGATGGTGTTACCGAGGAAGTCACTGAAAAAGTTCACGATATGATTCTCGCTGACGGTCGAACGAGAGGCCATAGATGTATCGACGGGAATGACAATTCATATTTTACACGATAAGTTGGAAAAAGCTGTTGGCCCGATAGGTGCTGCATTTGCTCACAGTGAACAAGCGGGTGTGACTTTCAACTTCAAAGCTGTTTAAGGAAATCCGAAGGACTTTTTGCGCCGAGTTGTCACTGTCGATGAGATCTGGATTCATCATTATATTCCGGAAACCTAGCAACCAAAACAATGGTTCGCTTCCGGAGAATCTGCTGCAAGATATGAAGCATATTACAGTGAGTTATTGGCCAAATTTGACAAGAAGTTGAAGGCGACACGGTCCCATATGGGGAAGAAGAAAGTTCTGTTTCACCATGATAATGCTGCAGCAGATTCATCCGGAGTTGCCGCTGCCAAACTGCATGAATTGCGTTACGAATGTCCCCCCCCCCCCCACATTCTCCTGTTACCAAACATGAAGAAATGTCTTGCAGAAACAAAATTTAGATAAAATGAGATAAGAGGCGTATTTTGCAGAGCTTGACAATTCTTCTTTTCTGGAGAGGTTAAAAATGGCAGGGGCATTAAGAAGGGGACTACGTTGATAAATTTGTGTTCTAAAACACTGACGTTTTCATTCTTAACACGGTACTTATTCAACCACCCTCGTAATCCCGTTTACTTACAAGAAAATTAACAGTAAGATAACGTTTATCTTGATTAAGATGAAGTAGAGCAATAAGTGTTTATAAGAATAGTTTGTGAGTAGAAAAAGTACTGTGAGTGCAAACATTGTTATCGGTTGTAATGCATTTTTCCTTGACTAAATTACTCTCGAGAAGCTTGCTGTAAGTAACACCGAGTGGGTCATGCTGTATGCTTTTTTTTTATTTCCCACCACCGCTAATCCTCGTATAGCTGAATCGCAACAGTTGCGCTAATCCTGCGCGGGTTTTATTTCCGACCGACTGGCCGGCCATTCCATTAGTTGGAGCAATCTGCAAGGCGTTAGAGTTTTTACGACCTGTGGCCCCATTAAAACGGCCAATGTTTATTGATTGGTTTGGTACCTACTTCATTTCCTGCACCACATTCCCTTTTGGGCTTTTCAAATCTATCTTAACACTTCGCTAATTACATCCATCCATTATTATCCACAGACTTGCCATTTCCTTATTCGCGGTGTTCTCTTTAGATTTCTGTGACTTATGGGAAAACTCATTAGCTCTGAAAATTCTTTAACTAAGGAACAAGAATTGCAATCGACTTGTACACAGAAAAATAGGGAAGGTCATGTTGACAAAGTTGAACCGTCAATATTGAATTTTCGACAAAAGTCGGATAGTGATTTCGCATGACCTCAGGTCATTAACGTCCATGTTTACTTCTGTAACAGTTTACGTAGTGCATAAGTACGAAACGCACCCATCCAAAAATCTATTACCAAGATTTTCTCTAGAAAAACTTGAAACTTCATGAATAAAAACATTTTTAGGAGATGATTGTGTGTGTGTATGTGTGTGTCTCTGTGTGTGTGTGTGTGTGTGTGTGTGTGTGTGTGTGTGTGTGTGTGTGTGTGTGTGTGTGTGTTTGTTTGTTTGTTTGCGGGCGTGCTTATGTCTCAAAAGTGAAAAAGTAATTTAAGTACCAAACTTGCATTAAGTCCTACGTCTCCAAGACCCGGCGCATTTTCAAAATTCTCCCCCCGAAAGCTACTTTGAACATGGACACTTTTTATTTTGGTATTTTATGTTGGTATTTAACTGGCATTTGTTAATTATACTTTTCACAGAAACAAACACACAACGTAAAGTTATTTGTACGAAAACATTCCTAAGGAATCACAATTTAATAACTTAAAAAGACCTAAATTCGAATTTTTGACCAATTTTCAGCGATCGGGGCTCTGTTATATATGATTTCTCTTATTTTCTAACAGTTTCCAAGTCAAAACGAGAAAATAACAAACGTAAATGATTTACATGAATGCTATCATTTCGTGAGAGTAAATTCAAGGTAACACAAACATCAGCTGTACACAGCATTTTTTGGACATTGAATTTTATTTGCGCCAGTGGCACGAGTTGTTCTACGAAAACTGAGAAAGTTGCATATGTAACAGGAAACAAAAGAAAGACAAATATGCTTCTCTCCGTTTATTATTTACATTTCTAGTATTTCAGTTATGCAGATTTTGCCGTGGAAGTGGCGCTCGGCGGATGGTATTTTTATCCCTATTGTTCTTATGGCATTGTTATTGTAGAGGTTTGTTATTTCAAGACAAAGGTGGAATATTGCGTCCCAAATGCTCGTCTCTTGAGGTGAGTATATTTCGCACGATAACGCTCTGATTTAACTGCATGCGTCACAACCCTCAGGGGTAAAAAGTTGGGCTGCGTGGGAAACTGATGGAAATGTCTGATCCACCGAGGGGGTGGGCGGGTGGGTCGCCCTTAAATCTGCTACCCTCGCTTAAATCCTGGGATTTGGTGTTCCCTGACATACGGTTTGAGATCAGTGAGGACGCTGGTGGGCGGTTCGGCCTTAGATACCTGACGACATCAACATTCGTCTCTACATTTAACATCAAACTTTATATTAAAGTTCAGCATCGAAAATTTTCAGAGAAATCCGTTCCGGCATTTAGTTTCGTTTACACAGGTTTCCGTCTTACAGAGGGTTGTGTTAGAATACAAGGAAATTAAGGAAGCTATATTCATACAGGTTTAGTGAAGAAATAATATAAAATAAAGTGTAAATAATAATAATAATAATAATAATAATAATAATAATAATAATAATAATAATAATAATAATAATAATAATAATAATAATAATAATAATAATAATAATAATAATAATAATAATAATAATAATAATAATAATAATAATAATAATAATAATAATAATAATAATAATAATAATAATAATAATAATAATAATAATAATAATAATAATAATAATAATAATAATAATAATAATAATAATAATAATAATAATAATAATAATAATAATAATAATAATAATAATAATAATAATAATAATAATAATAATAATAATAATAATAATAATAATAATAATAATAGACTGATATGTGTTATGTACTATATTTTCAACTGATGTACAATAATTGTAGTTTATCGCCTAGTTTCTCTGTTTGTTTTCAATTTTCCCTTTCCAATCTGCAACTGCCTGCATATCAACATCATTTGTTTCAGCACGCGCAACATTCAAAACAATGTTATGACGATGTTTGGAACTCTCCGGACATCCATTGGAAGCTCTGAAATTGTCTTTGTCTAATTTTCTTGTTGTCTCTAAAGCTTGAGTCTGAAGTAATGATCCAGAAATGGGAATTCCTTTAGTGCGCGCACTAACCACTCAAACACAGCACGATTTAGTTCGTCATACTCTATAGATTTTGTGATGCGTTTCATATGCCCTGCTGTTCCCTTTAACCACTCGTCTTTAATTTTTATTTTTTCAGGATGTCATAAATCTGCGTTTTCTCCACTTTAAACGACACAGTTAATTCTTTAGTTGGATATTCTTTTCGTGTTCTTCAATAACCTTAATTTTTTTTCCCCAAGTGATAATGTCTTATGTTTAGAATTCATTTTACAAAATTAGTGTACATACAAACTGTTTTTAAAAAGCACCAAAGTTCAGTTTTCTTCCACTCGTACTTTATCACTTGTGACAAGAAGCTGGGAATGAACACATACTACAAAACAGTTGTACCCTTACCATATGTTGGAAGAGTATTGAGAGCTAATGTTTTGTTTTCCCTTTTTCTCCAAGGTTTACAGTTTGACTATGGTTTATGGAACTTCGCTGCAAGTACAGTCGCCCTCAAATTTATTCCAGTTTTTTAACGTACGTAGATTGTAACCCATTACAGATAAAGTAATCCGTTTTAATCAGGTTATTCATGGAAACGGTTCCCGAAAAATATTTCTGTTTCCGCGTTAGGCAGTTTTCTTGGCTTAGAGTATAGTTTTACATGGGAAATAGCTCCGTTTCGAAATTTATTTTCCCTTTTTCCAGGTTTCCAGTATATAAGGGGCCTCCTTTAAGCACATTTTACTGTATTTAAACTATTTTCATATTAAATTCAATGCATATCATGAGTTTTCTGGTAACAGCCCTCTTTATTTTGGATGTGTGTGTGTGTGTGTGTGTGTGTGTGTGTGTGTGTGTGTGTGTGTGTGTGTGTGTGTGTGTGTGTGTGTGTGTAGTGTTTAACGCCCGCCTTTACTACATACGGCACCGCAGGCGGTGACACTGATGATACATGAGATGAAGATGGAGCACCTGTGGAATGAGATGGCGGGGGAAACCGGAGGTCCCGGAGAAAACCCGCCCCAGCGCCGTGTTGTCCATCACAAATCTCACCTTGCGGTCGCCTGGGATCGAACTAGGGCCGCCTTGGTGAGAGCCAAGCGGTCTAACCACCGAGCCACGGCGCGGCCGTCTTCATATATAAAGAAAAAGTATCTCTTGAAGTGCACGATTTTTGTCAAATAGATTTTTTCTCCAGTTAACCATTTCCGCGATATTCCTTATTTTTGTTTAAATTTGCCATTATGTGTGCCTTTCTAAAATGAGAAATCTTTACTCTTTTTTCCTCTGTTCATGCAAGATCATATACTTTCAAAATCATCACATGGGGACCAGGTTTTAAAAGATTTGCTTAAAGTCTACTAGTATTTTTTTTTTTTCAAATTTATTTGTGTAATACTACAAAATTCAGCCATAAAGTAAACAGGACTTTAACTCCCTCCACCCAATATTACAGTGAAAGAACACCCAGCATAACGTTTCCATAAAAATTTTCCGGATGTGCATTGCTTATCTTGCTCCGTTTTTTCTCTGCCCTTCATATCTCTCTGCTTAATTAGTTGTCTATATAACTATAAACAAATAAAACATGTTGGCCTTATTAACTAACAACAAGCATTACATCCCGGCTTATTAGTACTTGTCATACGACGTTCCTTAATTAACGGAGACTTATAAAAAAATCTTAGGTTAATTAGTGCGTACATATTCTTATACTCGATACTAATTTATACGAGAAAATTTGTTTGTGTATATCTGTAGAGTAATGTAGCAAAATATTCAACCAAATCGTTTTAACAGGCCTATTAGAGAGAACAAATAATTCCATAAATTTCAACAAATATTAAAGAGGATTTACGTACTTGAATAGGAATACATTTAAGTTATAAAACATGTGAAGAACGCATCGACAAAAAATGATCCATAGAGTAGAAAAAATTCTTACTCTATAGAACATAAATAATGCTGCAAGAATTCCTTGTACTAAAATGTATCATAAGTCGATTCACTTACAAAGAATAAGTACCTATACATAGATGGCCAAGCATGTGGGAGTCAGGAATGCTATTTCGTGAAGGTTTCTACATTATATGTGAGTTATATAGCTTTTATGGTATTAGTTAACTCTAAGACAAATGTTAATCTAGTACAGTGCATTGTAATATAGGTAAACGTGAAAACTAGTTTACAAAGAATCGAGACATTTGAAATATGCGACACGAAGTATTCTTCATTCACAATACTTGAAGTTTGTGATTTGCTTTTCACTGCAAGAGATTGTTGGGTTCCAATGAGAAAACGTTTTGGTTTGGAGATGACCAGGGTCTCAGACCACCTTAGCTCGCGCCCACCGCACACAAAAAAGCCCAAGTATGTGCACGAACTCGGACGTGCTTGTCCCGTTTGAAAAGTGAATTGTATAGAGGCAAGAAATCCAGGAAATATCAAACTAAAAGAGTTTCACGCATCACCGAGTTCGAGGTTTTGTCTCTTCACGCCAACTGACTTCCTTTAGGAGTAGTGCTTCTGTATTCCCTTTTGGCCAATTTCTGTATGTGAAGTCTCATCTCAATCGATTTTCCTAGTTTTTTTTTTTTCCACCACTAAAAATACTCTTCTCTCAGACGGTCAAGAGCTAAGCTGTCTCTAAAAAATTTTAAACTGAAACTGCTTATCTATATTACTATTATAATGATAATATGAATGTATATGTAGTGCATTGGCAAATACCACAATTACTTCACCATAAAGAGTTGCTTCACTATAAAAGACAATTTAATTCTTAAATTACTAAAACGTATTACAACATGTTAACACATATTTACAAATCTCTTGCTTTTAATAATGTAGAAAGTAGATCGACATTTGCAACCGCAACCCTTACAAAGTTATGCTGTTGGATAAATTTGTGCACACAAAACCTTAAATCAAAATAAATGCAACAAAAGCTATCTCTGCTCATATTTTCGAACACCTCTGTACATTGGTCGTGATATTTGAGCAATCACTGGAGTGAAAACTGCAGCCAACTCCAACTTTGCTGAAGCCCAAGTAATGTTGGCAACACAGGTAGCTGCCATCTCATTTCCAGTTAATATCCGCGTTAGTTCCGGACCTGCCACGTTACGCCATTTAGAACATAATGGTGAGGTGTTGAAACCTTTTGCTTTCCGCCGGATCGCGGCAATAAAACACACGAGTTTCTGTAGCTAGACAAGCTTCTCTAACATTGCTACCGTTGTCATGGCAACGCCCACGTGTGCAACAACTCCTTCAATATCTAATAAATCGATAACAGGCCAATGCAATAATGCACCGTGTAGCGGCCGTTATGCGCAATAATTATTGGCTTCTCACGTGAAACAACCGAAATGTTAAACAGCTGATCTAAATTACAAGCATTCATATCGTTCGTTCATTGTTCAAGTAATTGCCAATATAACCCAGGTAAATTTTCATTATGCCTTCTCTACTCATTGTCGTTTACTTTTACAGTAGACCTTAGAGTCACGTAAAAGGGTCCATGGGAATGATGCAGTTTAGAATCATTTTAAGGCACGTGAGAAAGGCAAATGTGTGGGAAGATGATTGCTCCGGTTGTAGACTGCGTGATGTGGCATCCTCCCTCCTATCTCACAACTTATTATACCGCAGCCACGACTTGGTGCTCTTCTTCTTTTTGCCCAGCGTCACGTTTTGGGTAGAAACGAAGTCATCACGAGGTAGGGCTGCAACCATTGCCCAAGGTGCAAGCCGACGTACTGACACTCTGGAAAACATCGGGAAAGGGACGCTACCACACAAAGTAATACACACCATCTTTTTCCTCCAGTTTGTACCTGTGAAAATGAGCTACAAGTATTGCATTTCATTCAAAATCCAATGCCGAGATTTTGCTAGAACACACGCTTTGGGGCCCTTGAATAATTATAACATATTCCTAGTTAGTACTTTTAACTCTTCCAGCTTTATTCTTTCAATTGCTAAATCACTGTTTTTTTTTGTAATTTTTTTTTAACTTATGTCATGGCAAGAGTTATATAATTTCAAATTCACCACACAGCAATCCACATTTTCAAGCTCTGGCCATCACTTCAGCCCTTCATATGTACTATCAAATATAAGATTTTGAGACTATATTCTTCTTCGCTTTTAAATCACAATATTTGAAGCAGAGTTTTCTGATCACACCTGTTGTTCTGGTAAAACATAATTTCTGAGAAAACAAGGATATGTCTGTTCCGGTCGAGAAACTCTTGTAGCAGCTCTTTAATGAGCAAGATTTGCCTCCGGTGAAGGTCTTGCCCACAACAAAGCATCGCTAGATGTCACTGCGGTCGGCATTAGGTACCCATTGTTTTGCCTTCACCTGGATTAATGAAATCTTAACGAGCCTCATTCATTTTGCGCGAGGCGTGTAGGCGATATTTCGTCATCGCCGCAGTGATTGTCTTTTGTAAGATTGGTTCAATCCCTTGTACTGCAGCAACTCCATCAAGATAACCAACTTAACAGCCATTAGTGTTTCTCTATCACTTACTTGTAAGAAGTAAGGGACCGAAAGTTTTCGTTTCAAGATTGTACTGGAGATTGTTTCGAAGTCCATTGAATCCAAAAATTGCCTAAAATGATCTGAGCATTACGTTCAAAGAGCTTTAGAAAACTCGACTGAAAAAAATTACTAATTCACCAAAATAAACAATTTTTTAAAACTTTAATATCCCATATGAAAGGAATGTCAAAGTGTAGTACGTCTATCTACAAGTCACAAGAGAAAGCTCGGAGTGATGGAGCAAAACATGTTCCTGTAAGTTGTAGTATAGAAAGTTCCAGTAACAAAAAGCTACAAATTGTACATATAAACAAAAATTTGGCAAGTTCAATATCGTTCAAGAATGCTACACAAAGAATTTCAAGAAAATCTCCTGCCAAATCAAACTACTATTACAACATTTTGACTTTCCCCAAAAGGGCTCGAAGAGTTTTGTTAAAATATCTACCATATGCTAAATACATATTTACGATAAACTAAATGTATATATTGAATTTCCTGTAAATAGAATTTGTAGTCCTCTTCATTCTGAACGACTAGTGAATTGTAAGAGAAGACAAAATTTACTGCGCAAATAAATTCAAATCTCGTTAAAACATACAATTTATATCTGAAGTTCTGCTTAGTTAACCATTTCAGAGTTATTCTTTGTTACTGGTTTGAATTTCGAATGGGAATTTTCTTTTTCTTTGGTCATGTAAAGAGAATTAAATGTTAAAGATGTCACATAACCACCAGGTATCAAAAGCCCCCCTCTGCAGCGTGGTCGTAGCGTGTCTACCTCAGGTTCAAGAGGTCCCACGTTTGACTCTCGGTCAGGGTAGTTATCAGGATAAAGTTTTTACGGGGTTGAAAAATTGATGACTGATAACTCTAAGCTCTACGTACTCTGTATTCATTTTAACACCATTTCATTCATCCTCAGATATGACTTAACGTTGGAGGACGTAAATTAAAGAAAAAATCTCAAACACACAGAAGAATAAGCTTTCATAAAACTGCCTTATTTGAAGAAATTTCATATTTGAATTACAAATACATAATACTGAACTGAATCAGACTTGAAACTGGGAAGCATGTAATGCAATCAATGGATTACATCAAATCGGCGAATCTCTGCGTTATTTTGACTTTATGTCTAGTGTTTATACTTACAGGTAATATTATATGTTGTGGAAAGGACCTACCTTCTTAATTTACACCAAGCAAAGCATTTTAATTGTAAGCGGTTTCACAAATTAATTATGAATGCTTTCCTTGAGGTTCTCCATTTCAAAGTTCTAATCATTCAATTACATTTTTACTTAATCAATGTGTCTTACTTTGATACAGGAATATAAACGTTTTCAACGAATAAATATTTATTAGGGCATTAAGTTTCTAGCGTCTCGTCCTTGACGAGGTGACACTAAAAGCGAGAGTGGGAAAACAAAAGCGTTGCTACACCCGCAAGTTACTCGCCTCATCTGGCATTGAAATCTCCTCCAGAGACATTGTCTCGATCGCCCATTGTTGTGGCGAGATTCCATCAGCTGGGTGGGGACCTGTATTCTAGGGTGAAATATGTTCCTTGTAACGTAGCACGCCCACCAAGCTCATCCAGGTGTCGCCACGTCCCTGGGCGTATTGACATCAAGATGGATAGCCACCTAATGTCGATTCTTTAAACCATCACTGACGACCCAATCATGTCACATCACCCTCTCTCCTCAGTCTTCTACAGGACTCTTCATAGATATCACTTTTGTCTCGACTAACCTCCGACTAATTTGGTCTGCACCATAGGCAATCTAACTTTTCGACTATCATAGACAATAAAACGCCTCGGACCAGTAATAAACTTATGTTACACGATGAAAAAGGGTTCTACGCATGCGCGGGTTCCATAGAGTGGTAAAGAAATGACGGTTACCTACAAGTTTATAATTCCCTATGGCAGTTTCACAACTGTTTAATCATTTTGATAGTTGCTGCTTAATGTACAAGACCATAAGTTTGGTGTTCTGTGAATATAGATTTAATGAAGAAGCGTGCAATCAATTGTTCTGAGAAAGAGAAAAAGTTGTTTCGTTTAGTTCAGAAAATGATGGACATTAAAGAAAATAAGACAGTCTGAGAGTTCATTTTTGGAGGAAAACAATGAAGTATTCTCCGTTTAAAGGAGAAATGGTAGAGACAGAAGGCACGTGTGAACACGAAAGCTCACGAAGTGCAGTATTTACTGTCTTAACTTGCACTTCTGATACTTTATATTAGTTTAGGTTAATATGGAATTTCATTTTAACTATAAAAAGTAATTAATTTACGCCACTGTTTAACGCGTGAACGTGCGCTACGGTCATCCAATAGTTATTGAACTATTCAAAGAGCATCAATAGATAAACCTAATGCATTAACCGAGAGATGAATGGAATGGATGAAATGATGCTCAAATGTGTCCGGAGTCCTTAGAACTTAGAGTTGCTTGACATTCGTCTTACAGGATAAGGGAAAAACCCCGGAAAAACCTTATCCAGGTAACACACCCTGACCAAGATTCGAACTCGGGACCTCTTGAGCGTTAGGCAGACATGCTACCAACACGCTACCAAGGCGGGCAATATCCTAGAGCAGATATAATACCTGCTAAGTGAATTTCAATAGTCATATTGATATCAATTCCATCATGCATGTTTCGTTTTTAATTTAGAGCGTTACTAAACCTCTATCTATTTCTGAAGCTTAGGACATCATACTTTCTAATAATTTCCAATTTTGGTAGATAAGTTTCCCTCCGTCGTCTTATTTCACGAATTTTACACACCGCAGCCATATTCCTCAGATGTTGATAAAATCTGAAATTTTCAGAAACATTTTAAGTAAAGGGAAGTTTGGTGACGGAATTTTCTTGAAAATCTTTATGCCCCACCTTTGAGAAGACCGTCTTTAATTCTTTTTTATTTAGTATTAATTCACGTATTTCTGGCGAAATTCCTGACGGAAAGCAATGCATTACAGAAACTAAAAATGACATTTTACTGCGTGGCTGGTAGAATTCGCCTCTAGCGAATTGTTACAAGCCGTGACCAAGTTCCACATTATAAAGAAACATATTTTTAACAGTTTGTGCAAGCTCAAAACAAAAATGTAGCGATATTCCTGTGACCTCCGCTTCGTCGTCGTCAGCTGTCTCGATACGACTGACTGCAGCTCGAGAATCCAGTCCTGCTTGTTTCACCCAGAAAATGTTGTACCGGCTTCACATTCCAAATTGTGGACTGCTCTCTACAACTCGGGAAAACACTGAAAACTCCTCTGGGAAAATAGCAACCTTCAAACAAAACAAGGACGCCACAACAACCGTTAAATGTACGCAGCTGGGACAAGCGGAGCTATGTCATCAAAGCCACCTAGACCAGTACTAGCAAAACACTTGACGTGCTGCAATCGCATAATTTCTCTACTCGTGTGCGAACTATCCTTACAAATGTCTATTCATCCCCATCAAGATAAACGCTCGTCTCTGTAGAGTGCTGGTCCGAGAGTTCCCGAGCTCAAATCTGGGACACGTGGATAAGGCTTTTCCCGTGGTTTTCCCTTATCGTAAAGATGAGTGTCGAGTAAATCAAAACTCTGGAGCCAGGATACTCATCTTTTTTTATTTTTTATTTTACGTCCTCCAACGTTAAGTCATATCGGACGGTAAATGGAATGGGCGAAATGATGCTGAAATGAGCCCAGGGCCCATAGAGCTTAGAGTTACCCGACATTCGTCTTTCAGGATAAGGGAAAACCCCGGAAAAAACTTATCCAGGTAACACCCTGACCGAGATTTGAACTCGGGACCTCTCACTCTACCAACACGCTACCGAGGCGGGCAGGATACTCATCTGAATGAATAAAATGATGTTCAGATGAGTACAGGATACATAGAGCTTAGAGTTACCACACATTTATCTTTCAGAATAAGAGAAATCCGAGAAAAAACCTAATCCAGGATTAGGATTATTACAGAGAGGATTCGGCACCGAAAACTGTGGTTTACTGTAGCAAAGCTCCAAATGGGATATTCCGGGAAGAAGGATTAGACGAGAGGAGACAGGGTGGCTGATCCAAGGAGTCACGATAGTGCCGAGTGCAGTGTCCCTAATATTTACCACTTGGAAACTCCCCTGCGGACCAGTACAACCGACATCCCATTCGTCGTGGTCCTGATACAGCCCACTAGGTCGGCCCGTAGACCCTCCTACCGGAGGAGAAAGTGTTTATCAGAAGCATATCATCCTGTCATGCAGCACCGAGGCTCCCGCCGACACTTTTACCCTTAAAGGAACCACCAGATGAGATGTGAAAAGATAATGGAGATGAAATGGACGGGTACGTAATTAACCTACCAGAATACAACCTGGCGAGCCTGGAAACCCCCTGAAAAAATCCAAGGGTCAGGTAGGTCGGCCACGGGAATAGAACCCGGAACTCTCGAATACGGCCCATAGAGGAAACCATTGAGCTATCTCGCTCGGTAACCTTATCCAGATAATTCAACCTAGATTCGAAATCGAGACCTTTTGAACCTGAGGCACACTACAACCTAGCCTACAGAAGTGAGCAGTAGATTTGTTTACAACACACATTTGATTTTAAATATACTTTTAAGGACATCAATCACTTCCGGGATAGTCTTTGTTATAAATTTTAATTTTTGAAGTACAAGGGAAAGTAATGTCAGGTGTAACGTATCAGAACTTCTAATACTCTACAATAATACTCGTGACATCTATGTTTTAGATTTCTGGCTGCATAAAATCCAAGTAGAAAGAGAATTGTGAATTTTCAATGAGTCTTAATAGGAAATTTTCCACATCAAATGAACACTACCCCTACCTGAGTGATGGATAAGAATGCTGCCAAGTTGAGGTGAAGCTAATCTCTGGCGGGGCACGTATCTAAGAACAGAATCTGCCATTGTGTCTGATAACGGCGGAACAGAAAAAATGCAATAATGCCTCGAGAATCGATTGGTGAAATAACGGCTCCCGCAGTCTTTTGTTCTTCTGATTGCCTCACATGCTTGTGGTTGGTTCACTTCTTTTATTTCTCACGTCTACCACACGTGAGCCTTAACCCCGAGCAGGAAGCCAAAACTCGGATTTAATAATCGAAGTAACAAGTCATACTGCCATTCCATGAGCAACGTGCACGGCCCCGGTTCGATGCCCAAGTGATCGTGCAGTTTATGAAGTTTTCGGACTGCTCACCCATCCCTCACTGAGCAGGACTTCCCTTCAAAGAACTGAAGTGGACTACGCTACTAAGGGATTAGGCACGGAGGTCCAAACTTGGTCTACTGTACCTATGCCCCTAAGTGGGGCACCCCTGGGAGGAAGAATGAGACGAGAGGAGACAGGACGGCCGTCCCAAGCAGCCACGACAGTACAGAGGGTAGTGTTCATACACTTTACCAGTTGAAACACTTACTCACCTTATTGTGGTCCGGAAACGGCCCCCCCCCCCCCCGACCAGGTTCGGAGACCGCACATCGTCCTCCAGGAGGAAGCTTTACCTAGAACATATCATCCTGCTCACCATATTCACCGCCGAGACTCCCAACGACACTTCTACCCTAAAAGAGACCACCAGATGAGAGATGAGGTGAAATTATAATGGAGATGAAATTCGGAGAACAGGAAATTCGGGGAATCTAATTAGCCTACCCAGCATTCGCTAGCGACCCGGGAAACCCCTGAAAAATCCATGGGTCAGAAAGGTGGGCCACGGAAATCGAATCCGGACCTGCCGAATGTGGGCTACAGGTTAAACTGCCTGACCCATGGATTTTTTTCGGGGAGGTAGGTTAATTTATCCCCTGAATTTCCTGTCGCTCCATTTCATCTCTATTATAATTTCACGTCATCTCTCACCTGGTAGTCTCTTTCAAGGTAGAAATGTCTGCGGGAGTTTCGGCGCTGCATGACAGGATGATATACTCCTGGTAAACCCTCCGGTAGTATGGTCTCCGAGTCGGCCTGATGGGCTGTTGCAGGACCACGGTGGCTAGGTAACAGCAGCACTGGCCTGCCGAAGAGTTTCCAACAAGTCAATTGTATGGACCCTGCCCTCTGCACTCGTGATTCTTAACCTACATGTCTGCATATATCTTACAACAGTTATTCAATGTTTCACTTTCAAATTATTTAAACCACAAACAATACTTTTTAATTGTAACTTTGGAGTTTGGACGAAATAATAAATCACAATGAGAAAAAAAAACCTGCTTCATCCTAAAGAAACCTCCCAAAAGCAGGTTTAATGCGTAACGTTCACATGTATCTCACTACTCCCTCTTCATAATTCTTTTATCTGCTTTTAATTAAGACAGATAATACAGTCTCAAATTTACACTTACACATTTGGTTGGAGGATGCAAAAGGTAGGATTTTTAAAGAATGTGTCGCAATATGATGGCTCTGAAATTTCTGACCTTGTAAAAAGTAAGAGCATAAGCATTTGGAAAGTGTGTGTGTGTGTGTGTGTGTGTGTGTGTGTGTGTGTGTGTGTGTGTGTGTGTGTGTGTGTGTGTAAAGAGAGAACATCACCTATTTCGTAAAGTTTATCTGGAAGTCGACAACGGGCAATCGCAATAGTAAAAAGATAATCAGCTCTCTTGCCCAGTGCAAGCACCGCAAGAGCAATCGCCAGGTAACCGGAATCTTTTGTAAGCTTCCAAAATCTCGAACGTTTTGGAATTTAACGGACATGTCCTATGCTATATAAGAGAGCGTTCTCGCGAGTGAATAAGCTAGGAAGCTCGTTCTCCGATAGAGTTTGTGACGACTGCAGCAGTTCTTTACCGCAAGAAATAAGAGACGTCCTATGTTCGACTCCCCAGCAAGTGAACCATCTGGAAAAGGGGGGCTACATTGTACTGCATATTTCTTGTATAAGTGAAATAATAATGAAATGCTTCACGGTAGTGAAGTGACAGTGTGAGCTAAGTGAAAGAGAACCAACAGTTAAAAATTGCACGAAGTCATGGGACATATTGTGTGGTTTAACGAGATTTACATATTTTGCACAGTGAGACTGTCTCTTAAGGTTTACGAATTATGCAAAATTCATTTATAATGAAGAGAATTTTACAGATTATTCTCAGAAAAATTCAAGATGTATATTTTATTTATCATGTAAGTATCGTTATCTAACACTTAATTGTAAAGTTGTACTTGAATAATAGAAAGTAATCTTCTAAAGTAACATTTTAATATTAAGGATGGATAAAATTTCAGTGTCACCACTGTATAAATAAAATAGAATTACTAACAACTGTCTGGTAATTTTTTTTTTTTCGTAATTTACGTCCTCCAACTTTAAGTCATATCGGACGATGAATGGAAAGGGTGAAATGATGCTCAAATGAGCCCAGGGTCCACAGAGCCTAGTTACCCGAGATTCGTCTTTCAGGATAAGGGAACACCCCGGAAAAACCTTATCCAGGTAACTCACCCTGACCGAGAGTCGAACTCGGGACGCTTGAACGTGAGGCAGGCACGCTACCACCACGCTATCGAGGCGGGCACTGTCTGGTATGGATACGTCCTCAATAAAGTTCAATTAAACAGTTCTTGATAAAAGTAGCCGTAAATTTTTTATTCAAACTATTCCAACAATTAAAACAAACGACTATCAAACTTCAATTCTCTCTTATTAGGTATTAGCCAACGATGTTTGTGACAAATATCCAGCCGACCTTGCTCTAAATAGTCCTATATTTTAGAAAAATTAACAAATAATTTTCTTGCTTTATTATAGTT
This sequence comes from Mantis religiosa, assembly GCA_030765055.1. Lineage (NCBI taxonomy): Eukaryota > Metazoa > Arthropoda > Insecta > Mantodea > Mantidae > Mantis > Mantis religiosa. Next base: position 108,731,785 of record CM060956.1, on the reverse strand, counting down.
TAATTGAAATAGTAAGCTTTTTTAATATTTAGGATAAGTGTTCAATAAAATATTGTGTGGTACAATACTTATTTATACACTCGCGGAAATTAAATTTTCCACTGGTGGATAAACACGTTGTGATACACTATTAATGAGTAATTAAATTAACTAAGTTGTTCAACTGATAACCATTAATGCGCGGTTTTTAATCAACATTATTACAGCGATTTTATGAAAGAGTTGGTTTGGGATGAGAAATTTTCCTGAAAATTCTCGAGTCAAATTTTTGCAGGATGCTGCAGTGTTTATGGGACATTTTGTTGCAATATGGTACTTATATATAGGCAGGTGACAGAGGAAGCAATAAGCTTTTTCAAACGTTCTTTTGAAATGAAAGGAATCTCATTTTACTTCCTCGAAATACGGACCGGATATTTAAATAACTTACCGTTTTTTAAGTTATTCAGAGACCTCGCAGCTCTTGCGAAACAGGGATATCGAATTTTTGGGAGCTTGCTCCATCGTAAGTGAAGGAAGAAGGAAGTAAAGAACAAAGGAGCATAGTAAAAACACCATAATCTTATTCCTTTTTAAAAGCCAGTGTGTCTAATTTTGTTACTTGACGCTGCACAGTCGATGGTGTTAAGAAAGTTGCAGTGAAATAATAATGGGGTTTATAAAATGTCAGAGCGCATCGTCAAGTAAACGAACCAGTCCGCGCAGCTACTAACATAGCCGCTTTAAAAATTTATTGCACTTATTTTCTCTTTTTAACGTCGAGTAGCAGAAATAACAGTCCCCGTACAGCCCAAGTTATGTGAGTACTCCACCCCTCTGTCAGAATATTGTGGTTCTCAGGGCTGTACAAGTCTCCAGCCACTATAACATTTTACAACGCCACCTTCCTAGAAGTAAATGGAATTTGTTTTTTACGGCTGTCAGATGTTTTGCGAGTTTCTCTATCGTGGTTCAAAGACTGTGTTAACCTAATAAAATGAATTTGACTGGATAAACAATTACGAGATATTATTTTCTTACGATTTTAGACTGCCATTAACCCCTAAACAATATAAAGTTCGGCATATAAATGCATTTAGCGAAAAAGAAGCTCAAGAAACAATTTATAATTAGCACAGTGAATTCAAAAGACACTAGCGCTTTCTTAGTGATGAAAGAGTTTATAGCTGCAGTTACTTATGCAAATATTGGGCACTTGCACGAGTCAAAACACACGGCTATCCACCCCGTCGGAGTAGAAACGGACCAAGGAAGCAAAGAAGGTTACAGAAAGTTACTTTCATTTAATGTTAAGTCATATCGGACGATGAATGAAAGTATGTTCAAATGAGTACAGGATACATGGAGCTTAGAGTTACAAGACATTCATATTTCAGGATAAGAGAAAACCTCCAACGTTAAGTCATATCAGACGATGAATGAAATGATGTTCAAATGAGTACAGGGTACATAGAGCTTAGAGTTACCAGACATTCATCTTTCAGGATAAGAGAAATCCTCCAACGTTAAGTCATATCGGACGATGAATGAAAGTATGTTCAAATGAGTACAGGATACATGGAGCTTAGAGTTACCAGGCATTCATATTTCAGGATAAGAGAAAACCTCCAACGTTAAGTCATATCAGACGATGAATGAAATGATGTTCAAATGAGTACAGGGTACATAGAGCTTAGAGTTACCAGACATTCATCTTTCAGGATAAGAGAAAACCTCCAACGTTAAGTCATATCACACGATGAATGAAATGATGTTCAAATGAGTACAGGGTTACATAGAGCTTAGAGTTACCAGACATTCATCTTTCAGGATAAGAGAAAACCTCCAACGTTAAGTCATATCGGACGATGAATGAAATTATGTTCAAATGAGTACAGGGTACATAGAGCTTAGAGTTACCAGACATTCATCTTTCAGGATAAGAGAAAACCTCCAAAGTTAAGTCATATCGGACGATGAATCAAATGATGTTCAAATGAGTATAGGGTACATAGAACTTAGAGTTACCAGACATTCATCTTTCAGGATAAGAGAAAACCTCCAAAGTTGAGTCATATCGGACGATGAATGAAATTATGTTCAAATAAGTACAGGGTACATAGAGCTTCAAGTTACCAGACATTCATATTTCAGGATAAGAGAAAACCTCCAACGTTAAGTCATATCGGACGATGAATGAAAGTATGTTCAAATGAGTACAGGGTCCATAGAGCTTAGAGTTACCAGACATTCATATTTCAGGATAAGAGAAAACCTCCAACGTTAAGTCATATCGGACAGTGAATGAAATGATGTTCAAATGAGTATAGGGTTCATAGAGGTTAGAGCTACTAGACATTCATCTTTGAGGATAACGGAAAACCCTGAAAAAATCTTATCCAGATAACTCACTCCGACCGAGATTCGAACTCTGGACTTCTTGAACGGGAGGAAGACACGCTAACACCTAACTACAGAGGCGGGCATTAATTTTCGCTATAGGTATAACACAATTTTGTGCTATATTGCGATCTACATTGTTTCTTCAGTAAGAGTTTGTGTATCTCTTACTGCTTATCACTTATGTAAAAGCAGTATGAAGAATTCCAAGGACATTTCAGGAAATTTTACGACATACTTACCTAAATTTCATTTGTCATGAACATATCTTGAACATATGGTATTGTTATGAAAACACACAAACACGATGTACTTGTTCCTCTACAGCAAGTACTGATTTACCTAACTGGAGCTGTCATCGTTCCAATTAGTTGGCCACCGCTTTCTTTATAACAGCAATACCTTCAATTAGAAATCGCGCTGTTAAATCAACTTCGTGCTGTACATAATTCGAGAAACGACACTGATAATTTCCTAAGTTCCAAGACCATCCTTTGTTTTAAACAATGAAGCAGGTGAGTGTTCTTGAACTTTGCTTTATCTACTAAACTGGTTTAAGAACTGTAACTCAAGGGGAAAATGTTCAGCAGAAGCAAATTTATTAACTCCGCTTGGCTAAAATCAGTTCCACAGACATTATACCCGAAATTCATATATAAACACTACCAACCTTGTCTATAGGTTATAAGCGCTTCATGGAAAGTGCAACACGAAAAAATTGCTCCCATTTCACGAGCCTTTTTTTTTAAACTAATAAATCCGCGTGGGCAAAGAATAGTATAATATGCATTATAGATGTAATAGCAGTGCAACCCACAAGGGATATTCACGTAAAATACAAGATACACGTTTATCTTGAGGAAATAAAAAATAATGGAGTATTTGCCATGTAAAGTGGAGTCTGGAATGAGGAATTATCTTGTAAATTTTCGCCTGGCATATTGAAACAACGTGAAGTATGGTTTTGTCTTTACTTGCTCTTTACACACGCGTGCGCACTTTTGTGGTTGTCGGCGGAGTCAGAAAACGCATTTCCCATGGCACTTGAACACTGCATTTTACAATATTTTTGTAGGAGCTCCTGGAAGCGGTAGAGAAAATACAAGACAAGGACACAAAGAAACGAAGAAATGGACAAAAGTGGAGATAAGCACCAGAGGAAAGCAACTATCACGTGAAAAGTAATGAGATAAAAAGGGATGGGCGAGTGTGAACGAAAAGAAGGGAAAGAGACGCTTGGAAAGAAAAGGAGCAGAATAAACGAAACAAAGAAGGATTAGAGAAGACAAAGAATGATATAGGAAAGCATAAAATACTCACAATATGAACGAAAACATTAAAAAATATATATTCACAGAAAGCATGATGAATTTTAAGAAAAAAGGACATTACGTACGGTCACTGATGAAAATGAGACAAAAATAAATGCGACAAAAGACGAGATGCAAAAGCATAAACATGAAAAGAAAAGAAAGAAAAAGTAATGAAAAAAGTCAAGAAAGTTGGGAGCAGAACCTAGTCAGGTACAAAGGAAAAGAAAAGAGACGATTTAAACTGCATAAGAGAAGAAAAAGCTTTAAGACCCGAAAGAAGTGTTAGAAAAGGGAAGCGGGACAGACAAATGATAAGACAACCATACTATAAGGGAAGCATAAAACATACGAGGCAAGAGAAGAAAAGGTTTACAATTTAAAATGCAAGAGAATAAGGACGTGAATGAAAGTAAAGAAACGCGTAATTATAGAAGAGAAAGAGAGGAAGAAAAGAGGGATGGGAAGGACAGAGAAGATGAAAGAGGAAAAGAATAGACATAAATAAGAAAAGAGAACAGGAAACGGCGAGAGGAGATGACGTGAGAAAAGAAGGCACGGGAGAGAAAAGAGAAGCAAAGGCAGAGGGGAAAAGAAGAAAGGAAAATAGAAGAGAGGAGGGTATAAGAAAAATGCAAGAAAGAGAACGTGACCGATGTTTTCCAGACGGCTGTAGAAGCTGGTCACGCTTGATGGCCTCACGAACACGAGCCAACGAACTTTTTCTGACGCGGTTCTGAACAAAAATGTCGAGCACCAACTACCTTGGCTCGCTGTCACTGCAGCATCATAAAAACTGTTACCAAAAGTTTGCTTTCAATTAGCATGTGTCTGGTTTCCATTCAATTAGACGTTCACAAACTTTCCCTTTCTCTAGAGACCGCATCATTGTAACCATCCTACTCGACTGATAACTTTACATACACTCACTTCGTACACAAAAGCCAGCCCTTCGACTTCAGTACAAACACATTACAAAGAAGGCTTTGACTTTTTGTTGAAAATGTCATGGAAATAAAATAGTTGTTTACTCCACAGAATATAAACAGTTGCCGATTCCGCAGGGTATAAAACAAAGGTTGGTTACATTTTATTGTGCACATACATTGATGGCCATGTTTAAGTCTCTTCAATCAACAAGAGACAATCGATTTTCTTTGTCATTTAACAAATAGTGCAGATGTATAAACATCAATCTTCTAATAAGCTTCATGATGTGTTTTGATCGTTACAGGAATTAATTTTATAAAAGGAACAATTGCTGGCAATATTTTTCACATTCGCAAATTGTATGAGGTGATCTTTGTAGCTTGGGAGTAGTACATAAAGTTTAACCTAGTACAATTATGTAAAAATCAATTAACTTCCTCGATTTTTGACTTCAAATTTATTTTAGGTTAAGTTTATACCATTCGCCGCTGAGGTCAGGTATTGCAGAGAAAAGGTTAATATTACATTCCTCTGCAAACTAACCCTATAAAAGGGTATTAATGTGTTTGCTTAGAGTTACACGGGATAAATTCTTTTTATTGCACTATTCGTTTCAGTCACAGAAAGATGAAGCATAGGTATCCGAAAAATGGGTTGTTATATGCTGCCTTTGAAATTCCATACTCTTAGCATGGTATCACGAGAAAGAAAAGAATGGTGACTCATGCTTCAAAGAACGTATGATAAAGCTTTATATAGTAAATAAAACAGCAGCAATGAGGAATGCCAACAAAAAGTAATGAATTGTGTTTTAAAAATATTATTTGGTATACTTTTATGATGCATTATGGATCTGAATCTTTTGATAAGAAGTTGAAGATATCCATTTTATAGATCAAATATCTGAAAAACATGGAGTTTAAAACGGTTACAGCCACTTTTCAGAAAATAACTAATAATTTGTTCTTTCACTTTTTGAAAACTAACAAAATTCACGCGAAAAGAATTTGAATTGGGGCAGTTTTCTTGAAAATTGTGTCGCACTTTTGGAAGATATATGAAACTCAGAATTGATTCTACTTTTTTAATCCCTCTCTCTGTTTCCCCACACACGGGCGTATATTTGAGTTCAGGGAACCCTTTGAATAAAATCTGGATAGTAGGGAACATTTGGGTTAAATACGTCACTTCCTCTAGATAAGTAGTAAAGAAAGTAATAGACAATAGGTTCCAGTAGGTCTCGTTAAGATTTCTGAAGCATTAACTACATCTGAGGTTGAGCTGAGCAAAATTTGAACAGCGGATCTCTCGTTCACAATTTTAACCTAGCTGTCCCCCCACCCCCATTTTTAGAGGAAAAACTGCATCCACGGAAATGTCGATAGTATCGAACATTTCGGTGGAATTCCTATACCCTAACTGATAACAGGAAAAACCCTAGATTTCGTTAGAATATAAGCACAGTTTGTAAAGTAACTCAGTACTGTTAACCATATCGGAAATTTAATTTTGCATTTTTTTGGTAGTGTCTAACACCCTTTCTTACTACATATGCACCACATAGTACATTATAATTTGGGGTGCCTCCCCCCTAGAAATTTGCCAGTTGTGACGATGTAAACTTGGAGGACCGATTTTGAACCCCCAATATTCAGTTTACATGTGGAGCTGGCCCCATTTAAAATCGGCATACCTTTCATTAGCAGCGGGTCGGCTGGAAATTGCCCGGCAATACATTACAGGGTTATTCTGGATGGCATGCCAGCGCCGATATTTCCGAAATAATATTTTATTTATGTGTGACACGGGGCAGAGCCGGTCGCGTGACTGTTTAAAAATTTGCGCCGAACAGAGTGCACGTAGCCACGCGAGGAGTTCGTAACGTCATCGATTGTGGGCCCCGTTCTATTTCTGTTGGGTTAGCAGCCGCCATCGATCTCTGGCCACAAACGAATAAAATCTTACCAACAGCAAAAATGAATACCTGCATTCCACACTACTTCCACAACTTCAGCACAATTCTGTGGTTTATTATTTTGAACAAATTATTAATTAAAAACAACTTTTATTTAATGTTTCCATCCTCAAATCCTACTTCAGAAAACAACGTTGCCAGTAGAACAAGTATAACTAATGCATGGCTTAGTAAGATCGATACCTGTACTTTAGGAGGCCTTTGGTCAATTATTTAATGTTGACACAGTAGTTCAAAACGGATTGTTCGAAGCTAATATTCGATTAGAAAGTGCTATGAAATATAATTTTATTTCAATGACATTCGGTATTATAAGTAAAACTGTAAATTATGCCTTCGTACAGAGTGTTAGTATATCCTTTGCAATTATGTTGGCAGAAATAGGTTTCCTTGGAAACAAATTCTTGTTGGATTTCTAAACGTACCTCGGCGCAAACAAAAATAAATGTGTAAAATGTATAAAATATTACAAGAAACTTATATTAGGTAGCGAGATATAATCAAATCTTAAAGCTACACTGTTAACTTCGAATCTCCGGCAATTGTAAACAAATGACAGGACATATACACTGCATACAATGTTTTGGATATCGAAAAATACAATTGTTATCCTGTAATCAAGCCACAATTTGTTGATAGCCAAGCGTTCTTCATTAATTACCGACTTCTACTTAAGCCAGATGACAAAAACTACAAAATAATTACACATTCCCCTCATTAAAACAGAGTTAAGTTTTGCTTGAAGTTTCTGATTCTGTATTTTGTTGTTGCTACGCATACGTAAATGAAAATGGCTGAGGAAGATTATTTAGGCATGAAACATTAATATAAAGATCTTGTTTTCAGATTAAGAAATTTATAGCTATACGAGCAGATTTCTTAGAGTTTCCTGGCCTTAATTACATCTAAAACAAAGATTATGGCTAAGTTTCATTATAAGGGTTGTTCCTATCTCAGAAGCTATTTTATCTCGGGTATTGCTTAGCACTCCTTTTTAGGACTATCGCCTGAAATGATGCAAACACAGGGGAAATGTCCTATTTACAACGTTATGAAAACCAGCCATACTCCAAAGAATCGGTACAGAATTTAGATATATCAAATTTGATTGAAAGGAGAGAAAAAGGATATTTTATATGGAAACCTCACAAAAATTGTTGCAATTTTACCAACCTGACAAAAAAACGTACACACACATGTCTGGTACCTATTGTATGCAGAGGAAGTATTGTATTTTATTTAAAAATTTGATATAGAAATTTCACCGAACATATTACATCCCCTGAGTTACCCTGCATCCCCAAAAATTAGATTTAGAAATTTATTTAGAACGAAGTGACCGAGGATTTGAACCGAAGAACCTCTCATTCACGAGTCCGTGCCTTAAGGACCTCGGCCGTGGCGGCAGGTGTAAAGATACATGCTGCATGAACTGTAGTTTTGTAGAACTAGTTTACCAGTAAAAGACAACGTACTACCGAAATATGTAGATCTCTTTAAAACGAAATTTTTGTGAATTAATCAGGTGCAACATACATACGGCTATTACTTTCAAATATCTTATCATTTTTGAACTCCTAAGTCACTATTCCTTTCTTTCTTCTGATGCTATGGAATGAGTGTGGAATTAGCATACAATTATTCTCTTTTCAAATATTTGCTTGTCACTTCATTCTCAGGTTTCTCTTTTGTATTTACAACTAAATGTATGATCAAATTACATCTACAAAATCTTATAAATATGAGACTTCAGACGTTTTGTTAGTAAATTTAACTTTCACATATTTATAAATTATCTTTTAAAGATAACATTCAACAATGGGGTTGAAAGACAAGCTAACGTAATTGCCAACAATACAAAGGTAATTTAAACGCGCGAATTGCCTTTTTAATGTATGGCGTCATATTTTTTCGCCTGTAGGTGCCAGCTTTGCCCAACATGAACGTAATAACTTGTACATTTTTAAACGTTACAAGCAATATAAATGTTTTTTTGGAGTTGAGCAGCTCATATCTTGGTGTTAGAGAACTGCACTTTTATAAACTCCGACGCAAGGGTAGCTTCATTTCCGTTACAATCCCCACGTTTTCACAATTACTGCCATTTTTCATATCGCATAGCTGCCGACATAGTGGCACAATAATATTGCCAGCAGGGGATTATCCCCACAATGACTGTATGTATGCAGAAGGGTGCTTTTATCCGATACATACCCACCAGCATAACGAGGGTAATGCGTATCGGGTCTTTACCCCAAGAAAATATTCACAAAGGCTGCAGAATTCTTTGAGCCTTCTTTAATTAAATAAAGTAGGGATTTCTATGCCAACTGCTCCATTCAATTTCTATATATGTGGAAACATTTCAGTTTTGCTCGCGCTAATGTGCCAAGCTCGTAGACGGCGTCCTGGGTTCAATTCCGCCGACCCCCGCTCTGAATAACTTCACTTTGTGAGTCAAGTGTTTAAGGAATACGATCCACGAAATTCCGTGTTTGTCAAGAAAGTAACACCAATATTGTAATGTTTCTCCCGTCCCCTTTTTTGCTTTGTAACCAGAGAACATTAAAGGGGTTGAATCTAGAGCTTGGTACCTGGAGACATAAGTAAATAGTGAAATAAATTTTTAAAAAATTAACTTTACTGTAAAAACTTATTGGATGATCTTTAAATGGAAGTATTACTGTAAAACAAGATGTCATTTATACTTTGTGTTAAGAACTAGCAAAATTTACATTTATTTTAAATTCACGCCACAAATAGCACTTTGACATGTATTGGAAAAACATTAGAAGCTGGAAATATAAAACACGATACATGTTAAAAGTTGTACTTCATTACAGCGACTCCATTATTACCAAATTTACTTTCAAATCCAATTAAATAACATTTCCTTTTTTTTTCTCTCTTGTTCCTTTAACTACTATGGTCATATCGGCGGCCGTTCTCCTTTGGAACATACAGAAGGTGTTAACTCGTTATCTTTGGTTTTTAATCATTAGATCACGCACACATTCACACTCTCATTCATACTTCCAGACTCTGGGGAAGATGGGGAATTATCTTGGTCATAGAAAAATCCCCAACCCCACCGCCGGGAATCGAACCCGGGACCCCTAGCACGGCAGGGAGGTGCTCTACGGGGCCAGCCCAACATTTCCTTTGCATGTTCACAGATTTCAGTTTTATCATCAGTTCACAATTCAATTTGCCATTTATCACAATGTTAAGGTGCTTCATGTGTTGGCGGCCTTGCAGTTTCTTTAATCTGAATTGTTATTCTTTTGTCTACGACCTCAATAATCAAGACAGGAACGAATATGGATGAAACTATATTATAAGGACCAGTGGGACAAAAGGGTAACAGCAGTAGGGTAATTAATTGGTGTAAGGTAAATATATTATTTTACACATTTTAGAATGTCAAAAAATAAAGTGTTAAACATGACTAAAGTTATGTAAAGTCATGTATGCGTAAGCTTACTACAAAGCTAAAAACATTTTCAAAATAAAATCCTACTTTAAGCACTCGTTTTACAAATAACAGGTGTTTAAACTGCAATTAGCTGAAAATAACCGGCGCAGAAGTTCTAAAATCCATACTTTCAACAAAGTTTTTACATGTTGGATTCCTGTAAGTTAGCAATCCGTTCCAGTAATAATAGTAACAACTGAAAGCACACTGGTGGAATCTGCAACAGACCAAGAAAGCGACATTAGCGCTGCCTGTGGAGCACACAGTTAATCAGCAAAGTTTAATTGACCTACAACGATTTTCATCAACGTTTCCTTCGACTTGGCGTGCTTCCGAAATTAAATTATCTTCCCTCACAAAGTTATTTCTTTTTCTTTTGTTTAATATGTCCGCGACAGACTTGAACGATCTCAAGAAAATCTTTTCTCCCCAACCTATCATCCGCAACCCTCAGGCATTCAATTATTAATACGCTGTGAAATGGGATTCAGGGTGGAAATTCGCGATTAAGGATCTTTCACCCCATAGTGGAGGGGTTGTGGGTATCAATGCAGTTTAAATAACTTCCCATTCGCTTTACTGACGGTTCATTGCTCCTAAACATGTTGTGGGAGGCGATCTTTCTGATGGCGCTGACTCATACAGCGGCTGCAGGCAATTGTCATTTGAAGGGATAGATACAGGAGCAAAGGATTAAAAGCTCACTTCAGTTTAACTGTTGACAAAACATGGATTTACTGAGAGGTCTCCGCGTGACTACCTACTCTGACCTTGATTTTAAGCACCTTTCCCTGATCGGCAGGCGAGTGCTGAGTTGGTTTCTCATTTATCATGATATCCTATTCGTAATTTTCCGTTCATTCCATCTTATGTTTCAGGTCAACTTCTAGGTTCCGTGGCGTATGCCATGTGCTTGCCGTATGTCGAGGGATCACTCATCATCCTCTCTGCACAGCTGTGTAAGTGGAACCGATTCTTGAGCCTGTAAGTCCCAGGGACTAGAGCGCATGCTTCAAGTGGCGAAGCGTGCAATGAAGCGCTGAAAGCGACGCTTCCCCATGAATTTCAGGAGAAAAAGAAAAACAGGAAAATTCATGCCAAACAATATTTTATTTGCTCTGGATACATTTTAAAATGTTATTCCCGAACATTCCAGTGCTGCGACAATTTGACAGCTGCTTAGATTCAGGTGACCAGTTCCGCGAGCTCATTCAACATTGAATACTTTCTGTATTTACGCATTCGTAACCTTTAATACCATGCTTCGCAGATTTCCGGAAGCAATCGCGACTTTTCAATAGTTTGGAAGTACTGACAGACTTTGTCACGTGAAGTCTCTGTTGTGTGTGAAGAATTTTTTTTTCTTTTATGTGACATTTTAAATACAACTAAGTATATTTCAATAGCACTATTAATAGTATTTTACGGAAATTGGTATTTAGTGGTGACAAATAGGAAATTTTTGTAAAGTTTTAAGTTATCAGCAAAAGTGTGAATTTATACGTTCTCCATGTTTAAGATCAACAATTCACGCGGTATGGGCAAGCTCTTGGAAAAATTGGAACGTCTGAGTGGAGAGGGGAAGCTTGTAGTGTGAGCAGTCTTGAAATGCAAGAAGGGCCTACGTGGGCCTGTACAATAGAAAGAGTACTGAAGAGTAGCCTTAGTTCTTTGAGTCATTATTCTCTCTTATTTTAATGAAAGTTATTACTTGGAGCTTCCCTCACTTGAAAGTCACGCCTCGCTACTGAACCTACAGGTGACTGTACAATAGAAAGAGTACTAAAGAGTAGCGTTAGTTCTTTGAGTCATTATTCTCTCTTATTTTAACGAAAATTATTTGTAGCTTCCCTCGCTTCGAAAATCACGCCTCGCTACTGGACCTACGTGTGACTGTACAATAGAAACAGTACTAAAGCATAGCCTCAATTCTTTGAGCCATTATTCTCTCTTATTTTAATGAAAATTATTATTTGGAGCTTCCCTTGCTTTGAAAGTCACGCCTGGCTACTGGACCTACGTGTGACTGTACAATAGAAACAGTACTAAAGCATAGCCTCAATTCTTTGAGTCATTATTCTCTCTTATTTTAATGAAAATTATTATTTGGAGCTTCCCTTGCTTTGAAAGTCACGCCTGGCTACTGGACCTACGTGTGACAGTACAATAGAAAGAGTACTAAAGCGTAGCCTCAATTCTTTGAGTCATTATTCTCTCTTATTTTAATGAATATTACTTGGAGCTTCCCTCGCTTTGAAAGTCACGCCTCGTCACTGGACCTACGTGTGACTGTACAATAGAAAGAGTACTAAAGCGTAGCCTCAATTCTTTGAGTCATTATTCTCTCTTATTTTAATGAAAATTACTACTTGGAGCTTCCCTCGCTTTGAAAGTCATACCTCGCCACTGTGAGGTTTCTTCACTTACACAAAATACTCGTATAACAGAAATACTTTTACGAACTTCGGGTACGGGTTCCTTACTCCACAAGAAGAATAGTTCACATGAATAGGAGCTGTTCAGCACATTGATACAACCATAAGACACAAAACTCATAATAAATGTTTAAGACAAGACGACAAACGTAAACAAGTCTCCATGGCAAGCGTTGCCATCTACATTATGTAATAAAATGGGTCAAAGCTTCTATGAGCGCATAGAGAAATGAAGTGAGGTTGGATCCCGAAGGCCGTTGAACGTATCCTTTCATTAAGACATGAAAAAGAAAACAAAGGACTATGGGACGTATACCCAAAATTTGTTAAAGTATTTCTGATACATCCTGTATCTGTGCCAGATACCCCCTCTTGTATAACCCTAAACCTAAATTTCGTGCTTCATTTTAATTTCTCTACATTTTATCTATACTTACCAACCTCCTGAAATTGAAACCCGTAAAACTTTCCCTAGTCCAGCAAAAAATTTTGTTATGATACAATGTATAAAATGTTCAGTGCAGTAAATGTACAAAACTTCCGTGTAAAATAAATGGGAATTCCATTTATAAAAATTCTTGAGCAATTGGTAGTACTTACTGTTTGTGAACTGTATCATACATGCTGAAATTCTACAATAAATAGACATTAAGGCACAACAATCACTTAAGAGCCTATAAAACAGATTTGTAGTCCATATTTTATGGTTCATAACATCAAGTATAAACAAAACTGTAATAGAAAACGGGAAGCTTACTCCAGCAACTATACAAACATGAATAAGAATCAACTGATATAACGGAGTCGCCATTCACATCCATGACTGAATGTTTGCACTCATTACGTTACTAATGGTGTAAATATATGCACTATGTGACCTATCATAGCACTGTATACCATTTAATTTGTAATCTTAAGTTACAATACAGGGCAAACGAATTACGTCGAGTCCGGTAAGACATTGAACCTGCCCGCAAAAAGTCCTTGCAAAAATGCCTTCATTCTCGTACATTTCACGAGCAAATCGTAAAATTGGTAAGACTGGCTTGCCTATAACAGAAGGCTAGTATTAAACTCGGAAATTAAATGCCAAACCTTATAGCCCAAAATAGCACTGTAAAATGTTTCGTTATGTATTATTACGTATTATGCCGTGACGATTTTGTAACCTAATGTCCAATATATTTACAACATTAAATAGACAGACAAATAGCTCAATTCAGGATTGTAAAATATGTAATTAGCATCAAATCTTTCTCTGTTGACAGCTTAGTATCCTCCAACATTAACTCATATCGGACGATGAATGAAATGATGCTCATATGAGCCCACGGTCCACATAGCTTAGAGCTACCAGACATTGGTCTTTCAGGATAAGGGAAGAAACCTGATCATCCTGACCGAGTTTCGAACTCGGGATCCCTTGAACGTGAAGCATACATGCTACAGAGGCGGGTTTGGCAGCTTTGGCACTTTGGGAACTTTCCAGTATTTCAAGCCCCGCACATCTGAAATTTTGTACTGTTTTGTTTCCCATTAAGAAATCAATATGCCTTTCTCGGGAAGGGGAAATGGAAAAGTTAAAACATTAGCAAGTCTTCCGTTACGCTAAAATACAGGTCGCCATTGTGAACCAGAAGGAACAGTTGAAGCCGGTTGTTTAGAGCGTGTTGGCTTCCCAGAACAGACGTACCGGGATCGATTCTGGTCAAGGCTTTTTATTTTGTACCCCGCAGAGAACAACCGCAGGATATCATTAGTTGTACCTCAAATGAAAGCCTGCTTATATGAATGGGCTACGCACGTTTGCCCTTTTATTGCAAACCTCCTTTCTGCTGACAACACAACAATTTACTAATATAAACATATTTTTAAAAATAAGTCGAAATGCATTTCGTTATAGATACAAGGTAAAAGTGATTGTCAAATGTTTAATAACTGAACGTTATATATTGAACTCACCCTCACATGCAACCGAGAAACTGAATAACGGCAGGAGTTGAAAAGAACGGCAAAGTATTGAAAATTCGAACCATTAATAACGAATATCTCGGAAATGGCTTATGCACCGCAAAACTTTAGTTTGACAAATATATAAGTTTACACTGAAGTCCTTCCGAACGAAGAGCATTTTACAAGAGTGAAGGACCGCTTAGCTATTCTGTTTACTCGCATATACACGGAACTTTATTAAGACAGTCTCAAAACGTGCATTTTCGGTGAAATGTTTGGGTGGAATGCAGCACCTATCTACTATGTACGTGGTCTGTTGGGCTTGTACTATATAGGCATATGGACAACTTATTTCCGTTGTTTACACTGTTCCACAACATTTGAACGTAGACTACGCCCAGTTTTGGAGGAAACAAGAGAACGACGAGGTTTGCTACATTGCATTTCCTGTTTGTTTATTCAACTGTACACACAAGCAAAGTCCAAGTGATGTGTTTTCTTCATTGTACGTTTTTAACGTGTCAAGGTCTTCGAAACATCCATACATTGTTTTTACGGTTGACTATGCACCTAACATCCGACGGACTGTTACGTTCCGAAATAGTTCAGTGTGTCAGTTGTTTTGCGAGTTATTGTACTTGCTCTAATACTTCGTTAATTAGATACTTGAAGATTTTGTGTTCATCCAAAAGGAACTTGCGAAGGAATTTCCGGACTATATTTTTAAATATTAAACCGTTAGTTACACCTAAGCAGTGTAAAACTCGGTTTAGAAATGCATTTGGCTTAAGAAGTCCCACCTAGGACAACGATTTACAACTGGTACAGCGAATTCTGCTTTTCTTTCCCCCTTGGTGATGCATTTTTGAAGGAAGCCCATGACTACTGTTACTGATGAAAATATTGCCGTTGTTCCAGTCACCTCGTGGACAATTAGCCTTCCAGATTCATCTCTGTACCACATCCTGCTTCATTACGTGCACACAGAGACTTCAGTATTAGGTGATACCTCGTGGCTCAGTGTTAGTGAACTTTTTTGCTTTAAATTTATGTCCTGAAACGTTAAGACATATCGGACGATGAATGAAATTGGTGAAATGGTGCTCAAATAAGCTCAGGGTTCATAAAGCTTAGATTTACTAGACATTCATCTTTCAGGATAAGGGAAAGCCCCGGAAAAACCGTATCCAGATAACCCACCCTGACCGAGATTCGAACTCGAGGCCTCTTAAACGCGAGGCAGACACGCTGCCACCACGCTACAGAGGCGGGGATGTGTGTCGTGGACAGTAAGTCTTAATGTTAGACAACTAAGTCTTACTTCTATATGCGAGGGACAGATGACAGAAATAATTGTTCATAAAGACCTTATGCTAGGCAACTGTGCATCTATTTGGATTACCTGTCTGACGAATGAGTGCAGTTATTGGAGGTCACTCGTTTAGAGACGTCGGAGAAGGCGGGAATATAGTCTATCAAAACATCAGCACAGCGTACATAACACGATGCCTACTTTTTTATTGCGAAATCAATATCCCATTCCTTTAAGAATTTTACAGAATGTATCCTTCTACCTCCAAAAGGGATATTTTCTTTAACAGCATTCACGAGCTTACGTACTGGAAGAATTTCTGCGTACATCTTTCAAACTCGTCGAGTTCGAGCCTTTTTGTATGTGGTCGATATTTACCAGGCGTTGAAAGTTTTTTCTCTCGTATACTTTGAATTTTGAGCCTCTTTCACTATATTATGTACAGTTCTTTCACTGTCGTTGCTGTAGCATTATTTAACGTAATAGTTAGACCTTTACATTTCTCTTCATTACAAAACTGTAACACGTTGACTGTTAATTTTCTACTTTGTGAACGGCGGTGTTTGTATTTTAACTTGATTCGAACCGTCCACTGTAGGAGACAACTGCTGTATTGCCGAACGGTACAGGGAATTGTGACGTAATACCGCTGTTTCTACACAAACGTCCATTGTCAACCGTTGGCATTTATTCTTCAGACAGCTTGTATACGTGACGAGCACTGCCAAGTGCCGACAGAGGCCTTAGGGCTGGGAAACTGTAATTTTAGTTCTTTACGTCCCGGGTAGATAGCAGTGTGGCAGAGAATTGCTATTACCAACTATGTTCATTGGTTTGGGTAGCGTTGTTGGCTACTGAAGGAAAGCACCAAAAGGGACCTCGGTAGCTGAGAGAATTCTGAACAAAGCTTTAATCTGTTTCCCTCGGCAAGTTGGGTTACGCGAGGCAGTACTAATGGTGCTGAGAACGAAGGTAATTTACTTTATACTGCACAAGACGACGGTGAAGATGTAATTATTGCAAGGCGTCAACTTTACAAGAAAAAGACGACGGTGGGCCTAATCGATAAAACAGGTAGTAGCAAGCTAATGGATTTCACACGTCCTACAGAGATGGACGAAGAGGAAATTAATTTTGGCAATTCATACATCCTAATGTTGAGGCGATTTCTAAGTACTGAAAGTATGGCGTCGTTAAGTTAACTGCGTGTATGTTATGGAACATGAGAAAGGTTCGACTGCACCTGGAAGACAAGCCAAGCGCATCAACTGGGCCAGGCACCAAATGACGCTGCTATTAGGGTGCTCCAGATGTCCGTCCACAAGCATAGCCATGTCTTCGTCTATTGACGAAAACAAGTACATAACTATCTTGAAAACTAGTCTATCCATTTTGTCTTTGTACTCTCTCGTTGATTCGCAGATCAGAATCGAACTTAATCCATACTTTTAACACATGGTGATGGAAAACGAGTTTGCCTCCGCACTCACTTAAATAGTATGTTAAGAACATAATACATTTGTTTTAAAGAATCGCTACCAAACTTCATTGGAAATACACGAACAAAACCTACTAACAAAATAAAATTCTTTTAATCCCTGGATAATACATTAATTTTTAGAAATTCCTGAATATTTATAGACATATAAAAATATGGTACTGCTTTACCTTTCTCATGGCCATAATATTCATTGGATTGCAATGTTCATTTGTCTTGCGCAGCATCAGTGTTGACAACATGACTTTTAGGAACCCACAGCTTTCTGCATAAGGAAAGCAGTGGAAATAATAAAACGACGAAAATAACGAAACAAAAATATAATTAATAGTTTACAACTTTTTCCAAAATGACTCATATTTTGAGAAAACTGAAATGTTGCCGCCATTTTATGCAAGTATTATTTAATTCAGATCCACGGCGTTCTTGAATAAGGGATTGTGACATTCCGCAAGAAACCAAAGTTGGTGCGACCGGCGTGTTAAAAGATTTTGAGAATTGAGCGAAAAGAATTTTCAACTTTTAACACAGTCTAAAAAATATCTTTTAATTAATGTTTTTGTTAGGATTTGTTTTGAATTTGTGAGAAGATAACGGAAGTAACTGATAATATTGGTTCAAAAAACATTTATAATTTTTTTTTTCCAAAAATAACTAACGATTTTGATTAAAGTACCATACCTTTTAAGATGTTTTTATGCCCGCCTCGGTAGCGTGGTGGTAGCGAGTCTGCCTCGCGTTCAAGAGGTCCCGAGTTTGAATCTCGGTTAGGTTGAGTTACCTGTATAAGGTTTTTCCGGGGTTTTCCCTTATCCTGAAAGACGAATGTCGGGTAACTCTGAGCTGTATAGACCCTGGGCTCATTTGAGCATCATTTCACACATTCCATTCATCGTCCGATATGACAACGTTGGAGGACGTAAAATTGAAGAAGAAAAAAAAAGATGTATTTATAGATAATGAAATGTATACCTTAAAATTTTCTAGGAATAAACTTCAAATTTTCATTCTGCGTAATATTTGCATTACTGATAAACCGTGCGAGATGTTGATCTCGTTAATGTACACAATGTGTCAATTTTTTGCAGCGAACCATTTCCTCGTTATTTGTTTGAATTTTCCATAATTTGATTTTCTCCAATGAGAAGCCATTATGTTTGTTTTTTATCTCTTGGCCGTGCAGGGGATTGGAATTTCAAAGCTATCACATAGCGATCAGTGTTAAAAATTTAAACAAGTGAAACGAATAACAAGGAATATCTCGGATATCGTTAATTACACACAAACATCGTATTTGACATACATTTTAAGTTTTAACTAGAATTAAATTTTCTTTCAAGACTTCTGGGAACTAATTCAAGGTATATATTTTTTTTCTGCCATTAAAATATCTCAAATATATGGTGCTTTAATCAAAATCGTCAAGTATTTTTTGAAAAACTAATATTTTCTATCTAGACGATAGCTTGGGGTGTGGAATTTTCTTGAAAACCTGTCGTATCCTTGGTCTTAGACCTCTATTTTTACAGACATACACAAACGTACGCCCGCCTCGGTAGCGTAGATGGTAGCATGTCTGCCTCACGTTCAAGAGGTCCCGAGTTCGAATCTCGGCCAGGGTGAGTTACCTAGATACGGGGTTTTCCGGGGTATTCCCTTATCCTTCAAGACGATTGTCGGGTAACTAAGCTCCATGGAGCCTGGACTCATTTGACCATTATTTCACCCAATTCATTCACCGTCCTATATAATTTAACGTTGGGGCAGACGTAAATCAAGGAAAAAAAAAAAAAAATACACAAACGTACACTGAAGTTTTTGTAAAAGTGGTAATTTGGGGGGGGGGGGATTCAAGGAAACTCAACCTACATTTCCAGAAATCTCGATATCAAATCGGATGCAATGCAACACCTCTAAGTGAAGGTAAAAATGTTAACCATGCGTGTAGCAGTTTGTTGGATTCTTTCATACGCACACAAAGACAAAAGAGTAACGCAACCAAGAGCCTCATGCCGAGGGAGACGGATTAGTTAACCGCACGACGCTCAAATTACGAAATTTCATTTATATTCTTAATTTCACTAACGCACGCTGTAGCAAATAGTTGATTATGATGATTTTCATTACTAAGATGAGAGAAAAAACAAACAGAATTTTCCTGGTAGCGTCCGTTCCTTAAGACTGAAAATGTATTTTCAATTTAAATAAGTGTTCACAAACAAAGGTTTCAAGCTTATTTCTGTGCCCATTTCATGAAACTGAGAAAATTGTGAAATAAATATAGATTTAGCCACGCCTGTGATATACTGGTTTCGAATTGCAATTGAGTAAAGATATAAGACTATTTTATACTTGAAGAGCTTGAGCTTTCGGCCCGACGCGTCTATTGGCCCATTCACTTCATGTTTTCCTTCATCGCCAGATATGACCTTCCTGGTTTAAAGGCATGGCAGCTGTCAAATGTTTCCATAATCAAATGTTTCCATAACTACTTCATCAGTCTCTGCTATAACGTTCCTTTCATAATATATCTTGCACGTAAACATAAAAAAAATAATAATGATAATGATGATAATAATAATAATAATAATAATAATAATAATAATAATAATAATAATAATAATAATAATAATAATAATAATAATAATAATAATAATAATAATAATAATAATAATAATAATAATAATAATAATAATAATAATAATAATAATAATAATAATAATAATAATAATAATAATAATAATAATAATATTAATAATAATAATAATAATAATAATAATAATAATAATAATAATAATAATAATAATAATAATAATAATAATAATAATAATAATAATAATAATAATAATAATAATAATAATAATAATAATAATAATAATAATAATAATAATAATAATAATAATAATAATAATAATAATAATAATAATAATAATAATAATAATAATAATAATAATAATAATAATAATAATAATAATAATAATAATAATAATAATAATAATAATAATAATAATAATAATAATAATAATAATAATAATAATAATAATAATAATAATAATAATAATAATAATAATAATAATAATAATAATAATAATAATAATAATAATAATAATAATAATAATAATAATAATAATAATAATAATAATAATAATAATAATAAATCATCGTAGCCCCGCCTCGGTAGCGTAGATGGTAGCGTGTCTGCCTCACGTTCAAGAGGTCACTCGGTCAGGGTGAGTTACCTGGATACGTTTTTTTCCGGGGTTTTCCCTTATGCTGTAAGACGAATGTCGGGTAACTCTAAGCTCCATGGACCCCGGACTTATTTGAGCATCATTTCACCCAATTCATGCACCGTCCGATATGACCTAACGTTGGAGGACGGAGATTGCAAAAAAAGCATAATAAATTTATGAATCTTTCAAAGCTATAACAGTAGTAAGGAGAGGAGATGGTCTTTCTCCACTACCCTTTGACTATGTTCTTGAAAAAGTAATACAAGAATAGCGTGAACAGTACATTTTCAAAATTAATCAACCAATCATATTTAGAGAGGAAAATTGAATACAGATTGCCTAGCTTATGCAGATGATCTAACAATCTTAACCCATGACACCACGGGCGCCAAATGACCTTGTTGTCGACGGGCCCTAAAACATCACACACTCACTCATTCCCCATGACACCATAAGAGCTCAAAAACAGATTGAATTATTAAAAGAAACTGCACAGAAAGTTGGTCTTCCGGTATCTCTCGAAAAACCTGAATATATTTCGTGCAATAAACAAGCACCAAAATACATGGAAACCAAATATTGAAAAATTAAACGAGTTTAACAATTTAAATATCTTGGGGAAATAATTCAGGAAAATGGAATCGAAATTAAAGCAGATGCCAAAAAATGGAAACAGCATATAGGCTTACTCAAAACGTTTAATAAAAAATACATGTCTAAATATACAAAACTCAAACGTTATAACACTAATTAAACCAGAGTGCTTCTATGGAGCAGAAACATTAATGTTGAACAAAAAAGCAGATATGAAAAAATAGAAAAACAGCAAAGTAAAACTATTAGAAAAATTTTAAAACCAAAAGTCTTAGGTTAAGAATACAGACTTAATTTTAAAAAGGAAATAAAAATATATATATACAGACATCCATAGAGATATTAGGAAACGATGGTTAAAATGTTATAGATATATTAAACGATTAACTTCAAATAGACGCACAAAACACATTATGGAATATTATGCACATTATAAAATATTTAAAATTGGCAGAAATCACTGAAGATGATATCCTAGACAGGGACATCTTTGGAGTGAAGGTGCATAAGTGACAAGTTGACCAAGAGGCCTGGAACAACGTGGACAGACGAGAGAAAGAAAGTCTACAGCCAACAAATGAAAGAACTTTGGATTTTTAGAAGAGCTGAGAGACGTCTGTCTCTAAGTACGTAGTCCTACATGGGCTCATTCGCAAACAACAATAATAACAATGACACCGTCATTCTTTTACATAACATTTTCTAACAATGAAAATGAACATCAGCACAAAAAATATATGCCATTCCATCTCATAGTACATTTTAACCAGAATATTCATTTGTCTTTTTACGAGAGGGAAATATTTGAATAATTGATTACTTTCTGCTCAGTGGTTCATTTCATACACTTTCTTCAAATTGTTGGTAAAAAAAATTTGTTTCGTACTTCTTGTGAATTATGATGCACGTTTTCTGCTACACATTTTTTGTAGCTCAATACATGCTAATTATTACAGACAAATGCTTACAAAGAAGCGCTTGGTGTTTTTTCTATGCAGAAGTTGATATTTTAAATACGGTTTGATGCCGTCATGAAAACAAAAGAACAAGCATGGCACTTCAAAAGACGCACTGCTTGAAATACTGTCAAATTGTAACTAACGAACTGTTTTTCCGAAATGAATGTTTCCTTCTAAAAGGATTTTAAACTTGCTGGATTTAAATACAAAGTTAAAAGCATCTATCTAAACCATTACGTAATAACTTGTTGATCCAGAGATATCAATATCGGGTGAAATTCCTTTAAGCCAAAACCGTCAAAGTTGGAACACTATCTTTTAGGTAATTAGGGAAGGGAAAGAAAAGGTTTTGTTTTATTTTCCTTTAGCCCATTCACGTTTTTAAACGACATATTTTCTTTTTTCATTTTAGGAATTTCAAATGTTCAAAAAAAAAAAAAAAAAAAAAAAAAAAAAAAAAAAAACTATAATGATTTTAATTAAAATATAGCGCGTTTCATTTTTGTGGTATTTTACGTTCTACAACGTTAAATCATATCGGACGATGAATGTGTGTGTGTGTGTGTGTGTGTGTGTGTGTGTGTGTGTGTGTGTGTGTGTGTGTGTGTGTGTGTGTGTGTGTGTGTGTGTGTGTAGTGTTTAATGCCCGTTTTTACTACATACGGCACCGAAGGCGGTGACACTGGTGATACATCAGATGAAGATGGAGCACCGGTGGAATGAGATGGCGGGAGAAACCGGAGCTCCCTGAGAAAACCCGCCCCAGCGCCGTGTTGTCCACCACAAATCTCACTTTGCGGTCGCCTGGGATCGAACCCAGGTCGCCTTGGTGAGAGCAAAGCGCTCTAACCACTGAGCCACGGCGCGGCCTTAGGACGATGAATGAAATGATGTTCAAATGAGTACAGAGTACATAGAGCTCAGCAGACATTCATCTTCCAGGATAAGGGAAAACCTCCAACGTTAAGTCATATCGGACGATGAATGATATGATGTTCTAATGAGTACAGGGTACATAGAACTTAGAGTTACTAGACATTCATATTTCAGGATAAGAGAAAACCTCCAACGTTAAGTAATATCGGACGATGAATGAAATGATGTTGAAATGAGTACAGGGTACATAGAGCTTAGAGTTACTAGACATTCATATTTCAGGATAAGAGAAAACCTCCAACGTTAAGTAATATCGGACGATGAATGATATGATGTTGAAATGAGTACAGGGTACATAGAGCTTAGAGTTACTAGACATTCATATTTCAGGATAAGAGAAAACCTCCAACGTTAAGTAATATCGGACGATGAATGAAATGACGTTGAAATGAGTACAGGGTACATAGAGCTTAGAGTTACTAGACATTCATCTTCCAGGATAAGAGAAAACCTCCAACGTTAAGTCATATCAGACGATGAATGAAATAATGTTGAAATGAGTACAGGGTACATAGAGCTTAGAGTTACTAGACATTCATATTTCAGGATAAGAGAAAACCTCCAACGTTAAGTAATATCGGACGATGAATGATATGATGTTGAAATGAGTACAGGGTACATAGAGCTTAGAGTTACTAGACATTCATATTTCAGGATAAGAGAAAGCCTCCAACGTTAAGTAATATCGGACGATGAATGATATGATGTTGAAATGAGTACAAGGTACATAGAGCTTAGAGTTACTAGACATTCATATTTCAGGATAAGAGAAAACCTCCAACGTTAAGTAATATCGGACGATGAATGAAATGACGTTGAAATGAGTACAGGGTACATAGAGCTTAGAGTTACTAGACATTCATCTTCCAGGATAAGGGAAAACCTCCAACGTTAAGTCATATCGGACGATGAAAGAAATGATGTTCTAATGAGTACTGGGTACATAGAACTTAGAGTTACTAGACATTCGTATTTCAGGATAAGAGAAAACCTCCAACGTTAAGTAATATCGGACGATGAATGAAATGATGTTGAAATGAGTACAGGGTACATAGAGCTTAGAGTTACTAGACATTCATATTTCAGGATAAGAGAAAACCTCCAACGTTAAGTAATATCGGACGATGAATGAAATGACGTTGAAATGAGTACAGGGTACATAGAGCTTAGAGTTACCAGACATTCATCTTCCAGGATAAGAGAAAACCTCCAACTTTAACTCATATCGGACGATGAATGATGTGATGTTCAAATGAGTACAGGGTATATAGAGCTTAGAGCTACCAGACATTCATCTTCCAGGATAAGAGAAAACCTCCAACGTTAACTCATATCGGACGATGAATGAAGTAATGTTCAAATGAGTACAGGTTACATAGAGCATAGTTACCAGACATTCATCTTTCAGGATAAGAGAATACCTCGGATAAATGAAATGATGTTCAAATGAGTACAGGTTACATAGAACATAGAGTTACCAGAAATTCATCTTCCAGGATAAGAGAAAACCTCGGATGAATGAAATGATGTTCAAATAAGAACGGGGTACATAGAGCTTAGAGTTACTAGACATTCTTGTTCCAGGATAAGAGAAAACCTCGAATGAAGTAATGTTCAAATAAGTTTAGGTTACATAGAGCATAGAGTTACCAGACAGGCATCTTCCAGGATAAGAGAAAACCTCGGATGAATGAAGTAATGTTCAAATGAGTACAGGTTACATAGAGCTTAGAGTTACTAGAAATTCATCTTCCAGGATAAGAGAAAACCTCGGATGAATGTAATGATGTTCAAATGAGTACATGGTACATAGAGCTTAGAGTTACCAGACATTCATCTTTCAGGAGAAGAGAGGACCCCGAAGAAAACTCATCTATATAACTCACCCTGACCGAGATTCGAACTCGGAACCTCTGGAACCTAAAGCTGGTAAGCTACGCTTTAAAGGTGGGCGCAATGCATTTATGATATGACAAATAAAATATATCTGGAATTTTCTGGGAATAACACGTGGGGTTTGCATACAGAAGCAATTTTCCACAATTTTATACAACCAGTATATCATAATAGAGAAAAACATTATGCATAAAAAGTGAGATCTCTTTACAACATTTAACCTATTTGAGGCAGTTCGTCGGAGATAAACGTTATGGTTTTCAGTTTTCAATGATATATTATTCAAATGCTGCCGCTATTCAGTTATTTACGGCGAAATTATGGAGAGAGTAAGTGGAATTTCAAAACTAAGATATCGACTAAATATCAAATGTCGGTTTCCAGTATCATTGTTGTACCAACAATAAAATGTAATGAAACTATATCTACAAAGGTATCCAAGTTGTAGCGCATAGAAAAATAAACTTTCGTAAGAACAGTTTGTGTAAACTGTACAGAAATAAACGAGATTAGGCAGAAGTACGTGAATGTATCACTTTTTTATTTCAGTAGAGAGCAAATGTCCGCAGAGAATTAATTATTATGCACGCACGATGTTCATTCCAGAAAATGCCCTGATGTTACATACAAAACCGGTACCAGCGCTGGCGGTGTTCAACAGACAACAATGTAACAGTTGGCAGGCTGAAACAATGAGGATGCTACGCGTGGAATCACATTGTCTTGTGGAAACGGATAGTTTTGATTGCCAATACAAAACCTATTGTTTAGTTACATCCTGGGATTTGGGAGTCAGGCATGTTACCTATCATGCAGCAAAACCTACATAATTACAAACAATGAAAACTTTCAACCCTTCACCAATTTTTGGCTTAATTATCCCTGGTTATATTATCTAGCTACAAAGTTGATTTTATTAAGCAGTTCGATAACTTCACTTACATGTCGATTGCCGTTTACCTTTGAACAATTATTGCTCAACAACAATGAGTTCACTTACAGTACTCTTAATATTTGAGTTTATATTTTAACCATATATATAAAAAACACTTATACAAAATAACAGTAAGATTTTTTTAATGTAAATAGTAATTTGGCATATGAAACTTCCCTCCCTTCTCAACGTGGTATTTTTTGAAAAAAAAAGTTGATAAAATTGTCGAACACAGTGCACTATTTTCTCTACTTTATGAAAGAGGACAGGCTTACCTCGAGGTTCTCCAGGATGGTCCGGCAGTCGTGAGCCGGGACGTCATTGCCGATAGACACCACGATGCCGTCGTAGCCGCCGTTGTTGAACGTTATGGGTCCAGCGTTGACGAAGGACAGTACGAGCAAGAGGAAAAACACCGACACTGCCATGCTTATTCACTATGACGGTAGAGATCACCAAAAGATTGTCATCTTCCTTCACTAAGAAGCATGCAAGTCAAGTCTGACGGAGCGTGACACACAGAAACACAAGAGCGATCAGCACGTCCTCACAACTCGGTGGTTGGGCGAACACTGAACTGCCTGGCCTGCCACCTCCACACTAGCGAGCGCTACGCTACGTCCGCACAGCAGTCATCGGCGGTACAGTTCAGGGCTGTCCAGCGCTAGCTCTGAAGTGTCATAACATCGCCGGTACAGTTCAGGGCTGTCCAGAACTGGTTATGGAGTGTCATAATGTCGCCGGTATAGTTCAGGGCTGTCCAGCACTGGTTCTGGAGTGCCATAACATCGCCGGTAAAGTTCAGGGTTGTCCAGCGCTAGTTCTGAAGCTGGTTCTGGAGTATTATAACATTTGCGATACAGTTCAGGGTTGCCCAGCACTGTCTGGAGTGCCATAACATTGCCGGTACAGTTCAGGGCTGTCCAGATATGGCTCTCGAGTGTCATAACATCGCCGGTATAGTTCAGGGCTGTCCAGAATTGATTCTGAGTGTCATTACATAGGACGTACACACAGTTGAGGGCTGTCCAACACTGGTTCTCCAGTGACAGAACAACGCTGGTACAGTTCAGGGCTGTCCAGCAATGGTTCTCGAGCGCCATAATATCACCGATACAGTCAGGGTTGTCCAGCATTGGTTTTGGAGTGTTCATTAAATAGGCGGTTAAGTCCAGGGCTGCCCCCTATATCATATCAGAGACATAGTGCAGGGATGTCCAGTATAGGCTCTAAAATGTCATTTCTTCTGCGATACAGTTTGGGGCTTTCCATTACTAGTTCTAAAATGTCATTAGATTGGTGTTAACATTATAAGAGCTGCCCAGTACAGGCTCTGGAGTAATTAGATCGACGCAGCCCAGGGCTGTCCAAGCTGACTTAACTATTATATCGGCAGTATAACTCATCTCTAGAGCGATGTTACAGCGATCATCTGCGACTCTTACTATGGGTTCGTTGCGTCGCTTAAGTAACTGTAGTTCAGAAAGTGGCGTCAGTTAGGTTGTCACCTTTCTGTAACATGTATTTTTATTTCTTTTATTCAGTAGATGATGAAATTCCGAGTTATGTTATTGATTATCCGACTTCGTATTTACTCCATGAACTATGGCAAGCTAGCGAAAAGAATAAGAGTACTGTCATTCTGGACGGTACACAGGATTTCAACCCTAGAATTCCCCAATGCCAGGCGCACGCGGTCACGATTGTTTTACAGTACTTAAACATAGCTATTTATTTTGAACTGCAAAGGCAGAAGCTTTGTTAATTCCTCATGCTATCATACAAAGAGTACGGAATATCAAAGCGACCCTTTTTATTTGACTATCACTATACGCTCTTGTAACTGTAATGAAATTGTTTCTGTAAAGTTTACACAAAGTAGATTGAAAAATAAGCTTTTAAAAGAGTTGTTTGCACAACTAAACCATAGAGAGTACAGAAACGTATGTGATGGCAACAGATCACATTGTTTTAGTAATGCTTTTAGAATAAAGACGTAACAATTATTGTTCCTGCTTCATATTTGTCAGAAACAAAGTTGTGGGTTATGGGAATTACGACTCAGGTTGAAATAAAGGTATCAGTGCAGTAGCATTTGCATGTGGCTTATACTAAATCTATAGTGCGATCAATATAAACCTGAACCCTTTCAATAGGCCATAACGTTTGAACCAATAACAGACACACGTGCAACTTTGTAATACACAACTGGGAGATTGCATTACACTATTTACATCTCAGAGAGAATGTTGAAAGGACCTCCACCAGCATCTATACATGTTTGCACTCGTCTCACCATATTCTCTCAAGTTTTACTCGCCAATGTTACTTATTTCTGTTCGAATTGATTCCTTGAGAACATCAATTGTCCGTGGCCTATTCCTGTAAAGTCTGTCTAGTGAACGCGAGTGCAGTTTGCCCCTCAAAGGGAACCCACTCTCCCACCCACTAATGACCGTCATAAATCTATCTCCACACTTCAGAAATGGAACACTGTCGTTGAGGACCAATAGCAACCCTGATTTTCTCGAAGTGACAGTCACATGTCTACTCCACGTGGAGTCTCAGTTGCCAAAGTTCCAACTTCCAGTTGATCTGTTTCATTACGTGCAGAAACTCGTTGTATGTTACGATGTGGAGACCGTGGGAGGAAAATGCAGTGGTAAATGCAAATCAGGTAGTAGATTACTTTCAGTCAAATGAACATAATCAAAGTGATGACAATATTGTGAATAACTGGGCCGAGTTATGTTACTGGAAAAGCCTCAAAAACAAAGTTATAACGGGAACTGTTTCTAAGCAAATTCAAGCGCTTGTTTTGACAAATAATCTTTGGTGAGAGGTCGTGCAATGAACCTGATGATAAATTTTGGGTATTCACAGAAATGCAATAAGAAATATTGTGACGAAAGGAATACCAAAGACGCCGATCAAGTGTGAAAACAAAAGGAAACGTTTCTCTAAAGTAGATAATTTCACATGCGTTTTAATTCGTCGAGAAATGTATAGATTGTTTGCAAAAGGGGGAGCGCCCACCTTAGGCGAATTGGTTGTACATTTGCAAGAAATTTGTGATTTTCCTTATGGGCACTGCACTTTGCGCGGACTCCTAAAGGAGCTGGGTTTCAAATACTGCACATTGAATAAGATAAGAGTTATTATGGAATACAATAGAATTGATATATATATATATATATATATATATATATATATATATATATACAATGGACAGTAATGGACATAAGATAATTTATTTAGACGAAACCTCGTACGATACCCATGACGTATCGAGAAAGGTGGAAACCTTGCAGAAAGATCTGGGAGAAGGAGAGTCTGTGTTGTAAAACGATTATAAGGGTTCGTCAAAGGCAGCGGTCGACATGCACACGAGTTAACTAAACAGACTCTACACTCTATTTTTAGATACCCCTTCGCAAGAAAAAATCCGGCGGGGTTAGGTCAGGGGATCTGGGGGGCCACAGACCGTTTGAGATTATTCGATTATCAAAGAAACAAGTTACAAGTTCCATGGTGTCAGATGTATAGCACGTTGCTGCATCTTGCTAGAAATAGCCTTCTATCAATTCGATATCTCCAGCTGCTCCACAAATGTCTTGAAGATACCCATATAAACTTCGGTGTCTACAGTCGTATCAAAGAAAATGGGACCAACGATGCATAGATGCTGATGTAGGACACTTCCAACATTTTTAATGAGGTTTAAATAGTGTAATGTAATCTCTCAATTGTGTATTATATTCTCCCAAAGTTACACGTGTGTCCTATTATTGGTCCAAAGGTTATGACCTATTGAAATGGTTCAAGTTTATATGGATCACACTATATATTATTAAAACAGAATTTGTTTAAGTGTGTAGGATAATCAGAAAACCCTGATCATCAACTAAGTTACACCATTGGAAAGCTCAGTTCGTTTTGACAGACATCAGTTTCATTTCATAAATTACTAAAATAATTATTTAGAAAGCCCTTGTTCTTGAATATGAACACATTGGAGCAGCGGCCTGACCGTGATGCATAAGTGTTTCTGGTTGCTTCAGACTTAATCTGGGGAGTGGCATTTGTTATTTCGGAGTTCTCCAGGTTAATATTATGTTCAAACAAATGCTTGGACAAACTAAGAGCTGTGTGTTCTTACTAACGTCACAAAAACACTACAAACCTTACTTCAAACCGTCCCTCTGGTTTTGATATATCAGTGGTTTTTTCTAAGATCATTGATATAAAACATGACTCACTCACTTCATTCTTCACTCCATTAATCAAAACATAAGAAATCCACTCAACAATGGCATTCTTAATGTCATTTGACGTTCGTGAGAACACAGTCGCAGACCGAAGATGTTCATCTGTTTGAGCAATTGGGTGTAAGAGCTCTACGTAGTTACCCCTGAGTGGGAGTTCCTGCTAAGCTAAATAGCAAACAACATTTATCAATCGCCTCGTTACCTATTTCCTTTCACATAACGCTTTTCAACTGAATTCTTAAACGCATCACTCAAAGAACTGGCAATTCTTGTTTTTCCAAACTTAACTAACATTATAGTGGAAGCAATATGAGTTTTTGAATTTTCATGACGAACCCTCAAGATGCGAAAACTATCCATGTTACTATGTCATTCGTCGTCTACTCAGTCTTTTTATTAGAAAAAAGCAGACATAGCCAACAAAATAGTTTCAATAATTTGTCACAACATCACACAACCAAGGAAACTCGTTATACCAAGGGATACTTAAATGCATGTGAAAACGCCCGCGTGGTTTAGTTTTTAATGGTTTGTTGGCCTTCCTGTTGAAATTATGTGACATTTTCACTAAAAAAGCGTGAGCTCAAGAACGCATTTAAAAGGTTTTCAATCAGTCACTTTTACCCACAAATTGTTATGCCATTCTTATTGTAAATCAGTCACCATATTACTGTTACACGTAAAGAATTAACACTAAAACTCAAGGTTTGCCGTTTCACTTCACTGGCAACAATCGTGCTATAAACAAATAACTGAAGCCTCACAAGATCATTGACATCCCACACGAATCTGTAAGCTCCGAGTTTGCGGTGAGCGTCACTAGCAACATAACGAGCTATTTCGAACTGGAGGATGATAGATAACCGTCTCTGGTGATCTATTACCGAACAATCCCTGTGGATCAGTCATAAATTAATGCAATTGGAATCTGAAAGTGAAATCACTTTGGCTTTCCATTATTCTTTGAACAGAAGTTAAGGTACAATTTGGATACAATTTATTAGGTGTTGGCGGCATCAGAGGCAATATTAACACCACACCGCGCTATAAAGAGAACATACTGTGGCTTTTGGGTTCGTAGAATTAAAAGTCCAATTTGCCGAACTTCTAAATGTTCTTTATTTCCGTTAAATACACGTTCAATTCTCAAGTAACAACATTACATCACATACACAACACAATCTTGCAAGGTGGACGACAACACAGTGTTTTGATTACACTTGTTTACATCAGCTCTCGTTACAAAACTTCACAGCTGTTTACTACTACAACACGCTCTTGGCGAGTCGTCGCCTCCTTAAATACCTCACTGATAATTTTTAGACTATTCTAAAATACACCAGAAACCGAATAGTTTCTGATCAGTCAAGAAGTCACCAGAAATTTCCATTTATCTCAGTTTGTTTGTTTCGGCAGACCTTTATCTGCGTGCTATCTTTATCTGCCGGCTCTTTGTTTCCACACTGCCCGCCTATCAGTTCATTTGTGTAAACAAGCCGCACGATCGTAGATAACGGGTTCGCGACAGTACAAAGAAAGCCTTGTCTTCTATGTTGAGGATAGGGGATAAGAAAGTGTTACATGAGCGTAAGTCCGGAAACTGTTTATTTCCATGTTAGAGCTCCTTTTCTACAGTTCTACTTACACAGTGAGATGCATAGGTAATAGCTGTCCTGTGGCAATAACCCTACAGCAGAACAGTGGTTTAATTGCACAGTAGTAAACATTCGCTTCAACCGCTGGTTAAATTGGCTGGAGGTGATACATTTCACTGTTGCCATTGAGCTACAGTACAGTACGTAGTCCACTTGTTAGGTAGTGGTACTCAGTTCATGCACGATGGAGTTCCTCCTCATTTCAAGCTTTCTGAATAGCAGGCTTCCTGCTAGATGGATAAGAAGAGATGGATCAATTCTTAGGCCTCCATGCTCGCCATCACATGTGCTGTGTTTTCCTGTTTTCTTACCGCTCTGTTATTGACTGTTGTATGGGGTTCCGCTGTAGAAAAAGTGTTCTAAAAAGGAAATAATTTCTGGACCTATGTTCTTATGACTTCATATTTGCAAGAAATATTTTCTCAAATTTTTGACATATATTTTTATTACATCCTGTATAAGTAGTTGGTATAAAAACAAAATCCAGTTATACTTTCAGTTGGCTGCAGTAGGTAGTTTAAAAAGTGACAATCGATTGTGTGTTGTGTTTGTCATTCAACACATACCAGATACTGCGGATGTTTAAGTAACAAAAATACAAGAATCTCTCAGTAACCTTTATTTTAATTATATAGTGAGCGTGCTGAAGTTTGATGTCATAGCCCTTATGCAAGAAAGTTTTACGTTCTTTGTATTTATATTCTAATTAATTTCGTTATCATGACATGCTAAATTTGTTTCAGGAGAGAAAACTAACACGAGAAACCAGTGAATCAATATTTTATATTATGATTATTTTTCTCGATAGTCGCAGATCGATTAATTTGTTGACCTAGCATTACGGAACCTGAATTCGTTGCAGTGTTTCTGCACTATATGAGAAGGATGTACTTTTATGTTAAGTAAATGTTGGACCAATAAGAAGGCACAAACATTTAAGCTACTTTAATTATTAAAAAGGTACTCGAGCGTACTGAGCATATATACTAACTCCGCTGAAGGATAACAAACGAGCGGGGTAGCTCAAGCGGTTTCGTCTCTCGCGCGCATTCGGGAGGTATGAGTTTGATTCCCATGACCGACCTACCTGACCCATGGGACTTTTCGGTGTGTTTCCGGGTCTCTGGGTGAATGCTAGGTAGGTTAATTACTTTCCCAGAATTTCCTGTCCCTCCATTTCATCTCCATTATCATTTCACATCATCTCTTTGGTGGTCTCTTTCAGAAGTCTCGGCGCTGCATGGCAGGATGATATCCACTTCCTCCTCCGGTAGGACGGTCTTCGGGTCAGCTTGGTGGGGCCGTTTCAGGACCACGGTGGATGGGATGCCGGTATTAATGGCTTGTCAGGGAGTTTGCAACTGGTCAGTAGTAGGGGCCTTCCCCTCTGCAATTTCGTGACTCGTTCGATCTACCTCCTGTCTCCTCTCACCTCATCCTTCTTCCCAGGGATACCCCACTTGGAGGATAGGTACAATAGATCAAGACTAGTCAACTACCAAGGTTTGATCCCAGGCTATCGCTAAGTGACACTTGTGGTGGACAACGCGGCACTGGGGTGTTTTTTTTTCGATACTCCGATTTCTCCCCGGCATCTCATTCCACCGGTGCTCATCTCATGCATCATCAGTGTCACCGCCTGCGGTGCCGCATGTAGTAAAAGCGGGTGTTAAACACTACACATTTCATTGAAAATCTACCGTGTTTACGGTAATGTCTACGGCATTTCTCATCGGTTATTTGGAGTACTCCATGCAATTATAAGTGTTAACAATTCTTTAGATGACTGCACGACAATTTCATTAAGGAGGAGATGGTAAATGGTGTTCAACGTACAACATCGGACATTCGACATCTTCACTTCAGAGATTAGGCATTGATGCCTGTCTCTCTTCGCATTCTATCATCTATTCCCATATTTTTCTAGGGCGTCCTACATCTCTTCTTCAAGGATTAAGTCTTGCACACTGTCCTACCTCTACAATATTATTACTCTATAATTATTTTGTATCCGTTCTCCCAGATCTGCAAAGCATGTATTATTGTTGACCGATCTAATAAATATATAAATAAAGAAAATAAAAGAGGACTATATCTTCTTATTAAAACCAGTACTTTTTCTTCATCCATTCCATTCATATGTTATTTCCAGTTCTGTATATTTTCTTCTATTTTGTCCTGTAATTTATATATGCCTAGTTCCTCTCCAACAGTTTCATGTCTTATTAAATCTCGTCTAGTACATACGAGTCAATTGGGGAATTTAATGTCATATCGGCAGATTGGCCATAATAGCTCAGTGGTAGAGCGGCTGGACGGAAACCAGAAGATCCGTGGTTCAAATCCCGGCTATGGCATTGAATTTTTCATTCTGACTCTACGTTTCCACAATTTAGCCTACACACGGCCAGTGTGAAACAACAATTAATTTCCATTAATTGACCTAATAGTGGTCCGAACTATAAAGCCCGGACCTTAAAGTACTTACAACATAGTAAGTCGCCATTAAGGTAGTTGTCTTGTGTGTTTATGAGAACTCCTAGTGGTTTACCGGGAAAAATATGAGTCATTTGGAGAATTTAATGTCATATCGGCACGTTGGCCATAGTAGCTCAATGGTTTAGAGCGGCTGGATGGAGACCAGAAGTTCCGTGGTTCAAATCCCGGCTATGTCATTGAATTTTTCATTCTGACTCTACGTTTCCACAACCTCATTTCTGCTATCTGTATCTTACTTTTATCTTTTTCTTTTAATATCCAGGACTCACTTCAATACATGAGCACTGGAACTGCCATCTTTTTATTTTAACTTTGTTTCTTACCTTGCTTTGTTTTTCAATGTTCTTGCCATAGTTCCACATATCAGCTGAAATTTGTTTATTTTGTTTTCTACGTTTTTGTCTAAGTCAAAGCTTACATCACCGCCCAAATAGCTGTTCCAGGCATTTATTTAATGATGCTCAAATGTGCCCAGGGTCCATGGAGCTTAGAGCTACTCGACATTCGTCCGTAAGGATAAGGGAAAACCCCGGAAAAAACTTATTCAGGTAACTCACCCTGACCGACATTCGAACTCGGGACCTCTTGAACGGGAGGCAGATATGTTACCATCTACGCTACCGAGGCAGGCTTATTTTTGATCTTACAGGATATTTTCCTCTATGTGCCATTATCTTCGTTTTCTTTGTGGATATATTTAGATTGTATTCTTTTCCCAGTAAATACATTTTATACATTAAACGTTCGACTACTCTAATTGAAATTCCGATAATATTGTTAAGGACATCTGTCTGGCTGAACTGTCGTGGCACGTGTCTCTTGTTAGCATTACTGTAACCAAACGTAACAACGATATAAACAGAGACGGTCTTGCTTTATAACAACTCGCCCCAGGAGAACAAACGTTTTAAATGGTAATATACCACTTTTGTATTTCTTTTTCTGAAAGGTACATTTGGTTGCTATGAGAACAATTTAATTCCTGGCTTGTTAGCAGTGTTCTCCACAGTTGAAACAAATGAAATTTAATTATTTAGTAAACTGTTTCCTGTGTCAGTGAAAAAAGCATGAATTCTGTTGAGCATTTTCAATCAGTGCTGGTGGTATATCTCTCTCTGATCCTCAGGCGCCGTAACAAAGAACAAATATCCCTACAAAAAGTAATCAAACGTAGAGAGATGTGTTTTCATAGCAACTAAACCTTTTGTAACAGTACATCGAGCTAAATAAAGGAAAAATTCTGATTTTATATTCAGAAAACTACCAATTCTTCAAGAAGCTACTCGTAAATACGTGTGCTTTCCTATGCTCTTACTATAAGCGACACTTAAATCTTTCAAGATCTGGTTGCTACGTGTTGCCTTTGAAATTTCGCTCTATTTGATTTGCAGAAATAAATACAACTTCCCATTTCAATAAAGTATAAGCATTGAAAAATTCTAATGAATAACAAGTTATGTATAAGAAGTGACTAACACAAAAAGGGTAAAAAAATTGGCAAAATTGTGTTTTAACTATAATCTATTTGCTATTAAAGTCAACTATTGCTCCACACTCCGCACAGAGCTCCGCCTTTATCTAGTAGGCCACTGCCTGTGTGCACGTAAACAATGCCGTCACCTGAGTTTAACTGCTCTCTTTGTTGTTACATCAACAATTGTTGAGCATCTGAGAGCCATTGTTTCACGTGTATCACATTTCAAGAAAAAATACTCACTACTTCTATAAAGTTTGCAGGAGGCCATGGTTAACATGACGCTAGTTTTCATAAGTGCTCCGCAGAATTAAGTGATTTAGCGGTTAATATATTAATATATAACTTCACATTACTGCTACTTGTGCGCGTTTATACATACGTATGAGATTGAGGATATTCCTACTGCATTGAATAGGATACGTCTTTCTATGTTGCTTGCTGCTTTTGCTTCGCGCTATGATCTGCACCCACCGTCATTTCAAAACAACACTTTATACCTCTGAGCTATTGATTTTTTTAATTGATGAAAGTTACGAAAAACATAAAACCTTACAACAGTAATGTGCACAAGGTAACAAAACAGAGCTATTTACAGATATTATATTACTATATTGCATATCCAGAATGAAAAGTTCTTCAGTGGACATGAAGATATAGAGGGCGAGTCAGCTGCCCCTTATTCTCGAGTTTTATGCAATCCGCATTTCATACTTCAACGTGAAACCATCTCCCGTAGGGGAGGGAATCCATACCCTTCAGCTGCTGTGGTGCGAGCGCTGCGGACCCTTAGCACTCGTGGTGCAGATGTATTTTTATATCTTGTCAGATGGAGAGCGATGCGCAGTGGTATCTGGACAACTCCACTTCAGATCGATTGCAACTGGAGGGGAGTGCAGCTCAGTTACGTATCAGTTGCGAGCAAGGAAACAAGTGCAGAGCTACTCGGTAATACTACAGCTTGTTTCAAAATGTGCATGTCTCCTGGTTCCAAGCGAGCATTTAGAAATGACGCCTCCTAGCAGCACATTAGGAAATAAAGTGCTATATTTAAAAACACGAGAAGCAGTAACCAATCTATAAATTTATAAAAAAGGAACAATGGTCTGGGTCTGCTATAAAAGTTTGGGAAAAAGCATCTGAGGTAACAGTTGTGTCTGAAAGCAGTTTAGGTGAGTTATTAAGGAAAGAAAAGTCATTGGGGCTAGTGCAACAACGTGCTTCTCTATGCCCAGAAAACAAAGATTAAGAACGCGCACAAAATCCAATTTGTATGTTTCAGTTCAGAAGTAGTTAGGCGATCTATGAATAATTTTTAAAGCACAGAAAAACAAAGACCAACTCTGAAGAAAGTGCTTATGAAGCTTCAAAATTCTATTGACTTCCAAGGCAGTGTCTGAACATTAAGAACAGTTCTTTTGAAGCTAGGATTTATATGGGGGAAGAAAAACTAAGCCTGACAGACAAATTTTAATTGAACATCGTACCATACGCGCAAATAGGCTTAAGTATTTAAGAAATATTCAGAGATATCGCAGTGAAGTTTATATAGTTCATATGGATGAAACTTATATCAATGCAGCACATACTAGACCATATGCCTGGAGTGAAATTCGTTTACAGGAACTGCAGCGATGTTCAAAGGCCGACAGTTGGTTATCATGCCTGCTGGAGGAGAACAGGGTTTTGTTATAAAACGGCTATGTACTATTTAAGATCCAACAAAAGCGTGGAGATTACTACCATAGTAAGAATTATAACTTAGTTTATAAGAGCTGCAATACTGGCTTCAAGAGTGAGATTTGTTTTTAGACCTTATCCCCCGCACTCCCCCCTCGTAATCTTACGCTTGTGACGCATTGTGGCGATAGGTGCACTACCCCCACCACAGTTCTACTCATCTCTACCGCGTAGGATATCTGTCAAGATAAAATAATACATCTGTACCTCTGACGTTGCTAGAGGAACCTCGGGCCTAACTCGAGCCTCTCTCGAAAGGGAGTTGTTCGGATTGGGTTGGACTTGAGGGGGCAGTGTGTTCTCGACACCCACGGGGAATTGGGTACCTCCGGCCAGGCTACGGCCGCCCGGAGGGGTTAGAGGGTTGCCTAATAAGCCCCGGGTACTAGCCTTCAGAGCTAGTAGAAGGTGTGCTAGATCACCAGGCGGGCCCACCAAGGTTTTTCGGCAGTGTTCCCTGCGGGGTTGACGCGCGTAAGTGTCGTATCCACTTCCATCCCGTCTTGACGTTGTCAACGGGGGATGGGGGGGGGGGCTTTTTAAGAAATCAGGTATTGCCCTATGGAGCTATCCATTGCTCCCGGGTTAAAGGAGACCAGGATCCTAGGACCTAAGGGTCTTGGACTAATGGGAGTAGAACCTCTGCACTTAACTAACATGAAAACATCGATTCCATTACTAGGTTCTACCCGCTATTTAACATGGATATTAAACACTTGATGAAATTAGTACTTATATAGATGTTATCGCATCGCCTGTAGTATATCCGTAATTAGACAACTGACGTTTGCACGTCTGCAAACGTTCACTGAAACCAGCGAATGCTATATGTTAGACGGAATGTTTATGTGACACGTTACTAGGTAGTTCACTTAGAACAAGCGCGAAACCGCGATGTCATCTGTCTGCTGTAAAAGTGGTTCGAATCAGATGTATAGGCATACTAATCTTTTTACCACGTAATACACAAAATTTACAATTATTATTCTGAAAATTATTATTTTAATTTTTATTTATGTTTTATGGTATTCTTTGATGTTTCTTTATTGGTGAACTACAAGTATACAGTTGTTTAAACACACCTATAGGTAGGCGCAATTGAAATAAGATTCATTTATTCACATTTGAACACAGGAAACATGGAAATTATAGTATCAGAGTTTAACGTGAAATTAAACACAGTTTTGCAGACATAGAATTATTGTACTATTAAAAATTTCGTTTCTAATTGTTACGTTTTGTGGCGCTGGAATGACCCTTTTTCTGTTCCTGGAACACTATTCTTCTAACGAAGCAAGTGCTCGAACTGATGACATTCTTGGAAAATGCACGCCCTCAGGGATTTGATAATTAAATTATTGTGAATTCGGTTTCCAAGTTTTGTTGAACATAAAAAAAAAAAAAAAAATTACAATGCTGAGACTCGAACCAGTATCATTGGGGATTAGGGTATAGGAGAGGTCATAATCCTATTCAGCTATTTCAGGCCCCGCCGTGGTTCAGTGGTTAGACCGCTTGGCTCTCACCAAGGCGGCCCGGGTTCGATCCCAGGCGACCGCAAACTGAACAACACGGCGCTGGGGTGGGTTTTCTCCGGGATCTCCGGTTTCCCCCGCCATCTCATTCCCCCGCTGCTCCATCTTCATCTCATGTATCATCAGTGTCATCGCCTGCGGTGCCGTATGTAGTAAAAGCGGGCGTTAAACACTACACACATATTCAACTATTTCGGGACTTGACTGAAAGCACCTTCTGCGTTCAATAGTACGACTTGTATGCCTGGCGCTCTGACATTGCCACCTCGCGAGTTCTTGTGCTTGATTTAGCCTTTTAAGACACTTGTAATCATCTGCTGGGCGTTTTAATATAATTACTTAGAAGGCAAAAACCTCTTATGTATGTTAGTTTAGATGCACGAGATGAAGTTTACCCAAAAATGTAAATAAACTGTTGTTGGACTACGGATGAGGCGTGTCTGTAATTTTTTTTTCCTAATTTTTGGCAGCCAATCCCTGCTCCAAGTACAAGAATCGGCCATTTTCTTTTTAGCTGACGTTGTTAAGGTACTCATATAGGTCCATTTTTTCCGAGGCGTTTACTGAATTACTTTGTCATGTATACTCTAATAATAAGTTTGAAATATCGGCTGGAAACCGGAATTCGTTCTGAGTAAAGGAGTTTTAGGTTTTTGAAGTGTACTTTAGTGAGGAGTACGTTCTGTCCCTCTGAATTTTGGGAATTCTTTCCAAGAACGCCAAGAATTACTGTTTAGTAAGCGCAAAACTGGATTAAGGCTCACATGCCGTTTGGTGGGTGGCCTACTTTGTAAACGAATAAGGCGTGGCTGACTCGCCTGATATAAGGTAAGAGTTTATACGCGCGGAGTTTATGTAGGAGCAAAGCCGGCTATGGCACACCCAATCGCGTACAGGCGAAATGCCGTGCGCTCGTTAGGTTTTAAATGAAGAACCTTTTCCCTCATAAAAGTACATTAATGTGGTATTTTAATTAAAATTTTACGGTAATTTTTGATAAAATCATTTTTGAAGATTTTCTGTCTAAAGTTTAGTTTGGGTTGAGGAATTGTCGCATATTTGTGTCGCATTCTGATTGATAGTAACCGACTTTCCGTATATTTAGTAATGCTGTTTCCACAAACACACTTAGATATTTGTTTACCGACAAACTCTCGTTTGTTAATTTGCCTTATTTGTTGTTAGTTGAATGTAGAGCTAGCGAGCTAACAAGCGCTATGTACGCCTGTAGCAACAACACGCTCGACATCCTCCTGGGGATTCCTGTTTACAGGCACACCAACATAACACTCGGCTCACGTCCAAATCATCTTCCTCCAACTTTTTAATATCTGCTGACACATCTCAAAGACCCCTTTGAGGCAATGAATACCAACTTCCTCTTCTCCTAATTCTGCCTTCTTCCATGCAAATTACAATTTCTTCAAGACGGGATATATATACAACTCCCCACTCAAGCGCACAAGTATTGGTATTGCAATAAGCAGAGAAAGTACAGTATGACCTACCCAAAAGTTCGACAGTGAGTTTTCATTGGAAATGCCTGATAACATTTTTAAAATTTTTCTTAGTCTGCAGGCAAGTCTTTCTTTTCTTTTCTTTTTTTTTATTTTTTCAAATTTATGTGCTCCAACGTTAAGTCATATCGGACGATGAATAAAATGATGTTCAAATGAGTACAGGGTACATAGAGCTTAGAGTTACCAGACAATTATCTTTCAGGATAAGGGAAAACCTTCAATGTTAAGTCATATCGGACGATGAATGACAATGCTCAAATGAGTACAGGGTACATAGAGCTTAGAGTTACCAGACATTCATCTTTCAGGATAAGGGAAAACCTTCAACGTTAAGTCATATCGGACGATGAATGAAATTATGTTCAAATGAGTACAGGGTACATAGAGCTTAGAGTTACTAGATATTCATCTTTCAGGATAAGGGAAAACCTCCAACGTTAAGTCATATCGGACGATGAATGAAATGATGTTGAAATGAGTACAGGGTACATAGAGCTTAGAGTTACCAGACATTCATCTTTCAGGATAAGGGAAGACCTCCTACGTTAAGTCATATCGGACGATGAATGAAATGATGTTCAAATGAGTACAGGGTACATAGAGCTTAGAGTTACCAGACATTCATCTTTCAGGATAAGGGAAAACCTCCAACGTTAAGTCATATCGGACGTTGAATGAAATGATGTTGAAATGAGTACAGGCTACATAGAGCTTAGAGTTACCAGATATTCATCTTTCAGGATAAGGGAAAACCTCCTACGTTAAGTCATATCGGACGATGAATGAAATGATGTTCAAATGAGTACAGGGTACATAGAACTTAGAGTTACCAGATATTCATCTTTCAGGATAAGGGAAAACCTTCAACGTTAAGTCATATTGGACGATGAAGGAAATGATGTTCAAATGAGTACAGGGTACATAGAGCTTAGAGTTACCAGACATTCATCTTTCAGGATAAGGGAAAACCTTCAACGTTAAGTCATATTGGACGATGAAGGAAATGATGTTCAAATGAGTACAGGGTACATAGAGCTTAGAGTTACCAGATATTCATCTTTCAGGATAAGGGAAAACCTTCAACGTTAAGTCATATTGGACGATGAAGGAAATGATGTTCAAATGAGTACAGGGTACATCGAGCTTAGAATTACCAGACACTCATCTTTCAGGATAAGGGAAAACCCCCAACAATGTCACATCGGACGATGAATGGAATGATGTTCAAACGAGTACAGGGTACATAGAGCTTAGAGTTACCAGACATTCATCTTTCAGGACAAGGGAAAACAATGGAAAGGAACTTAGTCCAAATAACTGAACCTGAACGAGATTCGAACTCAGTACCTCTTGAACGTCAGAATGTGTGTGTATGTGTGTGTATGTGTGTATGTGTGTGTGTGTGTGTGTGTGTGTGTGTGTGTGTGTGTGTGTGTGTGTGTTTTGGTTAAAATTCCTTTAAGATATTTACATATCAAATTAAATGTAAGAATATCGCAGATTTTCTTAGCCTTAACACGATTCGGTAATGTACTCCTATGCAGATATTTCTCAAATTAATAACCACAGAAGCGAGGACGTCAGATTTGCGTGAATAACCTTTGACAATACATTTCGGGTTATTTCTGAAGCTATATTCCGTAGTTAGCAATTTATTTGTGTTAATCATTAAATCACGACAGAAGAGATTCAATTCGTGCAGATTTTAAGATAAAAGTTAAATGTATTCAAATAGGCATTTTGCCAAACTCGGCAGCCGCTCATTAGAGTTTTGCCTCGACCTGAACGTTGCAATCGATATCTGAAGAACCTGCAGCGAACACAAGAGGCTGATTTCCACTGCTACCTTCCGTATATCTCTTATATGATGTGAAAACACTCATACAAATTCATATAGTAACATTATCAACAGAGAAAATGTAGGGTATTGTCAACCGATTATGATAATTCGTTCAGCATAGAAATGCTCTAATGTTGCACAAGTTCAAAGGCTATACATGACTAACATTTTAAAACTAATGCCCCATTCAGACAGAAAATTATCGCAAATGCAACGCGAAAATTAAAGCTTGTTGTCAGGTTAGTAAATAAGGGCATTCACAATAATTTTCCGTTAACATCAACATTATCGCCAGACGCTGACGCCAAACCTTGTAAATTCCAAGCTTTCATAAAAAAAGAAAGACCTGAAGCTTTCCTGGCGACGAATACTTTCGAGATCTCGGGAAACAAGCCAGGTTAAAAGACGATTAGAAATCGACATTTTGGGAGCGTACATCTCTCGCATCATCAGATATTTTAATAAATGTTATAACCACAAATGGATATAACATAAATATCATTAGGACAAAACACTATCAAGCTTTCATGTTCGCATTTGGCAATCAAACAAAAGATAAAGAAAAAACACTATCGCACTCCACAGGAATAGAAAAGAAGTATGGAGTCTTAACGACAAATTGATTTTATTTCAAAATCATCGTTGTCTTTATGACAAAAAGCATAAATCGTACAAAGATAATTTAATGAAGGAAAATATTTGGAAGCAAATTGCGAATGAACGCAAATGTGAAGGAGCCATTAGTTGTTTATATCATTTACTTTGATATCTGTCGACTTTGTGAGAAACTTTAGGTTAGGTAGGCTATTATTATTTCCATCAATTGTCATTGTAATTGGGAAAATACTGTTCCATATTAATATTTTTAAGCGCTAAATTATTCTTAAGTTTTCGAAAAAGAGTAGTTTAGTGAAATGTTGATAATGTAGATCAAATGTAATTCAAAAATACCCTACTACTAGTATTTTATAAGACTCATAATTTTGTTATTTTATTCTGATGTCGTGGTTATTTCATTGTGAATGACAAAGCGAATTTCATGTTTATGTCATACGTTCATGGCTTCGTGTTAATATCGCTATGTGAATGGGGCTTAAAGAGTTACCTATCACTTCCGTTTTGTTGAATATGTTATTCTTCGTTTCTATTGCAAATTTGGCGGATTTTGAGGACTTTAAGAGTTGTTTCAGAAAGGATTGTCAAATATTTATTGCTAACAAGAGCGCAATTTTTCTCTCAGACTGTTTCTTAATCAAACAGAAGGCCTGAGAGTGTTGAATCGCCATATTCAACAGCTCCACTTTTATTATGATGCCGTTATTATGTTGCGGTTACGCATAACGGCTATGTAGGCCAGTGTCGGGCAGTTCGACTGTAAACAGATAAGCCGCGCGTTCACCTAAAGTAATCATTATCGCCAGACAAGCTTCTGGATGTTTCTCTATCTCAAACGTTCTGGAGTTATAAGGAACTTGCAACGGTAATATAAGCGACTGCTCTTTTTAAGGCAGGCGATTGTATTTATCTCCATCTTCTACTGCACTAATTCCACATTTTTAATACCCTCCTTTTCATTCCTGCACCATGAGTGTTTTTCTTTCTTCCATTCCACGCGTTGCCGAAGCCGTTTAACAACTTTTCT
The DNA here is from genome assembly GCA_030765055.1 of Mantis religiosa. Lineage (NCBI taxonomy): Eukaryota > Metazoa > Arthropoda > Insecta > Mantodea > Mantidae > Mantis > Mantis religiosa. The sequence goes on along the minus strand of CM060956.1, from coordinate 108,687,793 downwards.
TCTTCTACTTCATGTTCACTATTTTGTCTTTCACGGTTATTCTGATTGACTTCTCCAGTGTACTCAGCATATTTTTTATTTAAAGTTTGTAGAAAGCTATGCTCTGTGGTATGATATTAAAGATCTTCCTTTATAACGTACCTTCAATTATTTATCTATTTCATGATAGTGAATTTAGCATAATCAAGAGATAATCAAAATCCTACACTAAATAGAACTTTCAGTTGTCTTTTCAGCATTATACATTTCCGAGATATTCCTTGTTATTGCTTTGCATTTATAAATAATACCTATATTTTTGAAGTGGTGAGTCGTTATTAGGTTTCTCTTTTATTTTTATTTTCTCGTGGTCATGCAAAGATCACGATGTTTCAAAGCCATCCCCTTGCGGACTTGCTTTTTAAGTGCCCAACTATCACTTTAGTTAGGAAAACTAATGTAAACAAAAGCAGGTGCGCATTGGCCGCGGATTACAAAATGCGTAGTTTATGTCGGGCTACAGAAATTAAGTATTAATAATACAATTTATTTTGCATTATTTGAGACATTATTTTGTTAAAAATCATTATTAGAACGTTACAGTTTAGTTCACACTGCATTTAAAAACATTTATGTAATTAATAAAAACGTAAGAAATGTAGATATACGTATATACATTTTCTAACACTGAAATACAGTTGGCCAGTGATGTTGCATTTAGCGGCGTTCGCTAGTTTTTAAATTATTTATTATAGTTTAATTACAGTTAATAATTATGGATAATCGGAATGTATGTGTATAACATAAAGAAAAAATTTTGAAAGGAGGTAGAAATATTTATGGTAGTAATGAATCAATATGTATTTTATCCAGGAGTGGAAGGTTTGTTCACTTCTACGAGTGTATAGGTAAGTCTTGTTTCACTAGTACCATACAATGTTTTATCCAACACTTATCCTAACCATTAAAAAGGCTTACAACTTTTTAATTAAACTATAATAAAATAAGAAAATTATTTGTAATTTTATATTCTGGAATATAGGGCTATTTAGAGCAAAGTCGGCTGGATGTGTGTCACAAACACCCTTGGCTAATACCTAATATGAGAGAATCCATGTTGGCTAGTTGTTTGTTTTTATTGTTGGTATATTCGAATGACAACTTACGGCAATTGATTCATACTAATTAAGAAAAATAATATTCAATAGATTTTTACCAAAGTTGAATAATCTTTACTGAGGAGGCATCTATACCAAGAAAGTTTTGCAGCAAGTCAAGACGTTTTATCAGGTTTGAACCAAGAAAATCTAAATCTATTTACGAAATCTAGTTATTGTATATTATTCATTATTCATTCAGTGTTAAAGTGAAATGTTGTGCATTCTTAATATTAAAGTGCTACTTAAGTAGGAACAGTTTTACAAGTGTTGGATAATAGTAATGTATTATACAAGTGGATAAACAGAGAGTTTGTCCATGAATATAACAATTTAAAACGAGACTCGAAGGAGAACGATAGACACGATAAATATGACAAATATTCAGTTAATGATTTTACAACAGAGAGTAATAAATTAAGTAAGGAATATGAATGTGGAAATGAGTGTTCCCATTTGCAATTGTACAAATACTAGTAATGTTACTGCTTGGAGGTAGATATTAACTTCTGTGGTGATGTACAACAAATTCACTTTCATATAGTTAAAGATATTGCTGTTAAAATATTATAGAAAATTTGTAGTTATGAACCATTTATTTATTTACTTTATACCATCCGGAGGTTGAGAGTTAACGAAAAGAAAACGAAGATCATGGTTTTTAAGAAAGGTTATAGATTGCGTAAAGATGAGAAATGGGAGATACATGGAAGTGAAATAGAGGTCGTAAAGAGATATGATTATTTGGGGATAAGATTGAGCTGTGATGGTAAATGGACTGAACAGAAAAAATTGGCTCTAGCAAAAGGTAAAATGACCATGAGTATTGTAAGAGCATGTTTAAGGAAATTACCTGACATTAATGTCAAATGGCGGGAAAGGATCTATACTGCCATAGTAGAAAATAAAATGTTGCATGGGGCAGAGATATGGGGAGTGGATGAAGCATGGGAAGAGGTGGACGTTATTAACAGATCTTTCTGTAAATATATTTTGGGTTTAGCGGTAGCTTCACCCAATGGGGCAGCACAATTAGAGTTGGGAAGACATTCAACAAGGGTTAAAATTGTCTTAAGGGTATTGAAATATCTATACAGAGTTGCCAATTTGGAGGAAAGAAATATTATCAAGGAATTTTTTCTTTTGCAGATGAGAAGCAAATGTGCAGTCTTGGGCGCAAAAAGTAAGGGAACTGTTGGAACAGATAGGTATGGGACATATTTGGAGAAACGAGGAGTATTATTATAGGGGCTTTTGGAAAGAGGTAGAATTAAGGCTGGAAGATTTAGATAGCCAAGTTATATTTACCAGTGTAAGGGAGAAAGGATCATTGAGGACATATAGGGAAATAAAGACAGTGTGGGGGAGGGAGAAGTACACAGATGTGTGTAATAAGTCAGGGCGAGAAGGATTTGCCTGGATGCAAATTTTAAATTAGAAATTTGAAAGGTATTAGATATGAAAATGATACAGAGAAATGCCCAATGTGTGGAGAAGAGGATACAAATTGGCATAGTATACTTTATTGCAAACAAACAAAGATATGGAGAGAACAAATTTGGCAACAAAAGTGGAACAGTTTTAGGGATGGGGGGGAGGTATAAATAATAAAGAAAATGTTATTGGTAAAAGGAGAAAAGAATGTAAGAAATATAGGTGAATATCTGGGGAAATGGTTAAGATTGAAGAAGAATAACTAACAATTAAGGTTTTTTTGTGTGTGTGTGTAATTTACGTCCGCCCCAACGTTAAGTTATATTGGATGGTGAATGAATTGCTTGAAATGATGCTCAAATGAGTCCAGGGTCCATGGAGCTTAGAGTTACCCACATTCGTCTTGAAGGATAAGGGAAAACCCCGGAAAAACCCTTATCTAGGTAACTCACCCTGACCGAGATTCGAACTCGGGACTTCTTGAACGTGAGGCAGACATGCTACCATCTGCGCTGCCGAGGCGGGCTGGAAAACTACCGGAGCAACGAGTCAATTTTGTTTACTTTACCCACTCGTTGCTATAATAACTATCACTTTGAATTAAAGTCAAAATTTTCTTATGTGGTTTCTCCAAAGCAACGGTGTTTATTACAAGTATCTGTAGAATAAACTCTTAATGACCATTTGCAAGTATTTGCAAGAAGATAACGGCAGTATCCGATAAGTTTTACCTGTTTTCTTTGATAAGGAAACATACGCTTTGTCAGTAAAATGGTTTCAGGAATTGTTTCAAAGCGTGTTAGTGAAAACACGCTAACGAGATATTTAAAACTATACACAGCTAATAGTGTATTCAGATAGTGCTTATGCTTACACCAGAATTTCGCGTTTTTTAAAGCATTAGGTTCCCTTCCAAGACCAGCAGGATTGCGTATACATCGTAAAACGAAATGTGTAATGGAAGAAATATATAAAAATTTTGTAAAAATCGTTTGTAGAAGAGTAGAGAGAGTGACGCATTAGCATTACGTTTAGATAGGATGTTTTTGAATAATTTGAAACAACGCATTTCCAGCAAGATGCAATCCATTTAGAGCTATGAATTATTAGGGACAATGTTAAATTCTAGATTGAATTATTAATAAGGCAAATATGCATGTATATGACTTGCACAGGAACAGATGCTCATTTGTTCTGTCGTCATAGCAACTGGAAGTTTCCCCTCATCATAAATTTCAAGTATATGAGCTTCAAAGTTTGGTGTTAACTTAAACTTTAATAAGATTACTTGTGAATAATGTTATATTTTGTGAAATCACACAGCAGAAAATTAAAACAACGTGCTGCCAACTGGCAAAGTTTTCTTGAGACTGACACAATACAGTGCAGTAGGTCGCTTCATATTTTATCTCCTGTGAAAGTAGCGTACTGTTATCACGTCACAAACTATTCTTAAAACAACTTTTTTTTGTCTTTCTCTTCAGCAAGTAAAGAAAATATTGTGTTCTACCCTAAAATTCAATACCGAGATTTTATTGGAAATATCGACTTAACTGTAAAAACGGAAAGTGAGTTAAATAAGCAAGCTTGGTTATTTAACTCACAATTTCCCAAGGATGCAACACAGATTTTCCAGAAAATCCCCATCATAATGGGCAAAGTTTCGAAAACTGTTGCTTTTATCAAAAATTGCTAAAGATTTGGGTTAAAATACCACATGATTAAGATATTTTCGTGAAAAATGAAACGTATATGTTGAATTTTCACAGAATAACCTCAGAAGGTCCTGCGCCGTGGCGTAGCGGGCTAAGGCAGCATGGGTTCGATCCCATCCATGGGGTGTGGATTTTAAGTCCCGGGAATAGGACCGATGTCCACTCAGCTTTGTGAGGAAAGTGAGTAGCTTACGCTAGGTAAGCAGTCCTGGTCACGAAAACCAACGTTCCGGTCGGGGGATGCCCAGATGCTGACCACATCTCCTCCCCGTATCGGTTGGATGATCGCCCATCTCTGCCGTGCCTAAGTGGGCGTGAGGCCGGCAGTCGGGTTGGTAGGCCTTGGCCGTCTTAGAGCTGTTATGTCGGGGATTTATTTTTATATTTTTAACCTCAGTAGACCTCGCCATTTTGAATGGCATTTATATAACTATTAAACAGTAATGGCTCATTCGCAAAGAGAAGTTACCTCAAAGCAACACTAACACTAAAGCTTTTTGCCAGATTAATAAATAAGGTCATTCACTATGACTTTCGTTAACATGAACATTTTCGCCAGACACTAATGACAAACCTTACAAACACCAAGCTTTCTTGTTCGCGTTTGGCGATTAAACAAGAGGGCTGCCCCCGTAGCTCAATCAGTAGAGCACCTGCCTGCCGTGCTAGGGGTCCCGGGTTCGATTCCTGGCGGTAGGGGTGGGAATTCCTCATCTTCCCCAGAGTCTGGAAGTATGAATGAGAATGTGAATGTGTGCGTCATCTAATTAAAAAACCCAACGAATACGAGTTAACACCTTCGATATGTTCCAAAGGAGAACGGCCGCCGATATCAACACTGCAGTTAAAGGCGAGGTATAAATGAAACATATAAGAGAGACAGAGTGAGAGAAACACTATCGCACTACCCAGGAACAGAAAAGAAGAGATATGAAGTCTTGACGAGAAATTATTTTATTTAAAAATCGTCGTTGTCTTTGACAAAAGCATAAACCCTACAAAGATAATTTACTAAGGGAAAATCTTTAGGAAAAAATTGTGAATGAACTGAAATGTGAAGGTAGACATGAGTTGCTTATATTATTTACTATGGTATCTGTCGACTTTGTGGGAAACTTCAGATTAGGTGCACTACAAAATATTTTGCTTTCTTTATATATGGAAAAACATCAATTATTATTAAATATTGTTACCATTTGCGTCAACTGTCATTGTAGTTGGGAAAGTGCTGTTCTATATTAATATTTTAAGTGCTTAATTAATCTGAATGTTTCGAAAAAGAGTAGCTTCGTGAAAGGTTAGTATTGCAGTACAAATTTAATTCAAAAACATCCCGCTACTAATATTTTAAAAATGTTTAATAAGATTGATAAGATGGTTATTTTATTTTGATGCTAACATGGCGCGACAGCCCTTAGAGAACCAAGGCCTACCAACCCGACTGCCGGCCTCACGCCCACTTACGCACGGCAGAGGTGGGCGATCATCCAACCGATACGGGGAGCAGATGTGGTCAGCATCTCGGCATCCCCCAGCCGGAATGTTGGTTTCCGTGACCAGGGCCGCTTACCTAGCGTAAGCTCCTCACTTTCCTCACGATGCTGAGTGGGCACTGGTCCTATATTCGGGACCTAAACTCCCCACCACATGGGTAGGATCGAACCCGGGCCGCATTCCGTGGCCAGGGACCAAGGCATGCTGCCTTAGCCCGCTACGCCACGGCGCAGGACTGATGCTAACATTATGTTATTTATAATGGTAAAGGAAATTTCATTATCATGTCATTCATTCAAGTCCTTGAGTTAATGTTAATGTTTTTAATATAAATTTATATTGAGGAATTAATCCTTAAAGAATTAATCCTTTTAAATGCATTACTTCGGTATATGGGCGATTTTTAATTAATTAGAGCCAACTGAAAATCCCTGGTATTTAAGAACTTACAATAGTAAGTCGCCACAAATGTTTATCTCGAATATGAGAACTCTAAGTGGTCTACCGGGAAAATATAATGAGTCAATTGGAGAATTTAGTGTCAGGACGTTACGTTGGCCATGGTACCTCAAGGGGTTAGAGCGACTGGACGGAAACCAGGAGAGCCGTGGTTCAAATCCCGGCTGTGGCATTGAATTTTTCGGTTGGCTCTAATTAATTAATGTTAATGTTTCTATGTGGATACATAAAATTTCACTGCACAAAAATATCGTTAAAACACACAATTTATGTTAACTAAATCTTTTGGAGTTCGCCATTACCGAAATATTCGTGTTTATTGGTTTGATTTCCCAATTTTCTTGCTTTTCTCAAACTAGAAGTTATTGCTCCTCTTCCAGCCCCCTTCGTACTCATATAATGAGAATGGAATTCTAAAGTCATTACCTAGCAACTGGCTCTTAAGAGATCTGAGCATCACTTAAACTTAGTCCCACCTATTGCATCTACGTATATGCAATAAAATAATTTCATGGACCTAGGACCAGTCTGCTATTTTGTTTTAGCCCAGGCGATGACAATTTTGATGAAATGTTCTGCCAGCTGCTGCAGTTACGATCTATGGGATTTTGTTAGGGTGAAAAAACGAAGTGAGTTGTAGACTATTTCTGAATCTCAGCACGAGATACAATCATTAAAGTATTAGATTAGGAAACTGGCCCACGTTTATTGTAACACCAGGTACAGTACGTGTGTCTGGACTGGCTGTTCAGGATAATGATATAAAATAGCTAGCTTGAACCAAATAACACAAATACTGCTCGACTCAGTGTTTGCCCGCCTTGGTAGCGTGGTGGTAGAATGTCTGCCTCACGTTCAAGAGGTCCCGAGTTCGAATCTCGGTCAGGGTGAGTTACCTGGATAAGGTTTTTCCGGGGGTTTCCCTTATCCTGTAAGACGAATGTCGGGTAACTCTAAGCTCTATGGACCCCGGACTCATTTGAGCATCATTTCATCCATTCCATTCATCGTCCGTTATGACAACGTTGGAGGACGTAAATTACAAAAAAAGACTCGGTGGTACGCTTTAGGTAGTAGGGGGCATCACCCCTAATTGTGATCTTACTTCCCTGCACCTGATGCACTATGTATATTAAGAGAATAAAATTTGAATTTAAAAAATATTCAAATTAATATCACTACACCTCTTTGTAACAATTAAGATACCTTACGTACCTTCTTGCAGTATCTGTATTCTGGCCTGACATAGTTTTCGAAGCACTTCCCAGCATTGCTTTGTACATAAAAGTTCACATATCGGCCGGCACACAGTGATACAGTGTTTCCTGTTGCTATGGCTATAGCTAAGCCCCACTGACAGAAAACCACGAGAACCCGGAAGTACTGTGGCCTCCAATGACCACCACGTTAGCTATACAGTAGTTAGGTAAACGTTCGAAGCAAACGCCGACACTGGGCCCATTCGACTGCTACAAACTACATCACATCGTAATGCCTTTGGACGTAAAGAAATGTTTTTTTTTTCACTCTGATAAAAAAGTTTAGTGATGCTTATAGAGGTTCAAGACCAACATAACGACTGCCATAACACTGACGACGACTTTACTACCCCGAAGCTGGCTCGCAACTCTTTCAAATGTTTCTGTCCACCGTGTCCGAGACAATTGCCGATCGCCACTTCAGTACCAACTTGACGATGCATACAATTTGCCCCCATCATTGCCCCAGAAAGCGTTGCTGGACGGAAATGTTCATTCCACCTTGAATTTTCGATACAATATACATACATCCTCGGATGAGATAAAAGGACTGCAGGAACGGATAAGGTAAAACGTGCAGAGTTTAACACCTACTTGCTTGACTACTTGACCGGGTGGGAAGTGCTCAAATTGCCATTAGTCAGTAACAAAACAGTTGTTTAAGACGAAACAAAAACCACAATTTTTTAAAAATATGCACTGTTTTATCAACATAAGAACGCCTACTTATTCAGTTACTATCTATGTGTCACAAAATCTTAATTTATTATTACCTTCTCAAACACAATTTTTACTCGATGCTTGTCTAATTCTAAGAACCGCTTTCCGCTTCTAATTTTCAGAACTCTGTGTTCCATGTGTGAGGTAGCGGAACGTCTAATTGCCTCAGCAACTAACTGCTTATCCTGAACACAAAACTTCCCTTATCTAATGACTCACTCCCTAGCAGAAATGAAACTTGTTTTTTCCCTTTAAATATCATTTATTTTAACATATTGTAGTTTAGTTCAGTTTTGAAATGTTACTTCACGAATTTTATTGTTACTTAATAACTACTTCACTTTATGCTAAGCTCATACTGTCACTTCACTAATATAAACTGGCTCCACTTTTCCTGTCACTTCACTTTCTTCCGCGACGTATCGGGGTAACTAGACACGCCCGACGCAGCCTCCTCTGCCGGACGGCTCTCCTACTAGGGAGTCAAAATCAAGACGTCTCTAATCACTTGCAGTAATAACACTCAACGCACGTCACCACAACTCATTGGGAAAGCAGCGCTTTTTGTCGTACCATAACCGTACTCGTATTATGAGATTATCTAATTGTACTCTCAGGCTCACACAATTTGCTCTCGCTTATAGATATAGCGGTAGGAAGTTTCCACATATTTGAAGAACGTCATAGACGGCGAAATAGCTTCAAGTTCTAGATCTCCGCCATAGTGCTTATTGTGTTTGCGCTGTACGAGAGCGCGGCTTATCTTGTTTATCGTTCCGACTACCCGGTGCCGAACTCCAGTTAAACTTTGGCCATAGCCATGCGTCACAATATGAATATTACATTTATTGAATTTTTAAAATTTTAACTAAATTTCACCTGGGAGGTCATATCGAATGATAAATGAAATGGGTAAAATGAAGGTCAAATGAGCTCGGGTTTCATAGAGATTAGAAATACCTTTCATTTGTCTTCTCAGGATGTGGAGACTCTTGCGAAAACCTCATCTAGATAAGTAGCCCTAACCAGATTCGAACTCAGGACTTTTTAAATATGAGGCAAACAGACACGTAACCTCGGAACCACAGAGCTGGGCTTTTTTGCAATTATTTCCTATTTGTCATTTATTTAGTAGTTAATGATTCCGGTGCCACCTGGACATATGTCCCCAGGTGACCGCAAAGTGAGCTTTGTGGTGGACAACACAGCGCTGGGGCGGGTTTTCTCCGGGACCTCCGGTTTCCCCCGCCATCTCATTCCACCGGTGCTCCATCTTCATCTCATGTACCATCAGTGTCACCGCCTGCGGTGCCGTATGTGGTAAAAGCGGGCGTTAAACACTACACATTTTTTTCATTTGGACATAAGTAAATAAGGCTGATTCTCTTCCTTTTGTGCAGGAGAGGTTTGCCAACGTTTTGCCAGTAGGTGTTCTGATTCCAACAGGTTCAGTCAATAATCGTACTCTACGTTCGCATAGCTTCTTTAGGAAGGGCGAACATACAATTCGTGCTGACTTTTGATTTTCCAGAGCCTCTCTCTGGTTATCTGTCCTTTGTATCTACGCTCTGCCGGATGTGTGTTGCATATTTGATGCCTCGGCGAAGAAAGGCTTTCTCGTCACTTCTAGTACCGCAAACTTTGCCATTATTCTTTTTCTTTACAGTTCAAGAGTGTGTCACCTCAATTAAACATTTAAATTCTGTTTCTACAGGTTGTAACTAAGCACCATTGAAATGCTGAGGTTGTATTTAAAAGAAAATGTGTCAAACGTTTGGTGGGAATACCTGGTGAAGGGTAACTGAAATAAAGAGATGTGAAACGAGGTTGCAGCTGACGTTTCCCAACAGAGGCTTAAGTCTTTGAAACTTTTCTACAAACTGAAACACTGCAATCAGATACATAAAATACCCCGGCGAGAGGAAATAAATGGGCTTTTCAGTACACGTCAACATAACACTTGCTTGTTGGACTGTTAACACATCGAAAAATTATACTTCAGCAGAGTAATAAAAAAACTCCAGATAGCAGTGTCCAACTTTAATACAGTAGTAGTACAATAGAGCTTAAAGTTACCCCACATTCATCTTTCAGGATAAGGGAAGCCCCCGGAAAAATCCTTGTCACCGAGACGGAGATTCGAACCCGGAACAGATGCGGACCTATCTATTTCTTGTAAATATACTGACGTCACTGCATCTCTTTGGTTCCAGCTTCCTTCCTGACTGACTACTCCACTTAATTGTTTGTCTACCATCTTTATATTTATTCCTTGTGGATTCCATTCATACACAGATCTAACAATAGCGTTGTTTCCTCCTCAGGATATGCTTCCAGTTCCATTTTCGATCCTTAATTTCTCCCTGATTTCTTTCAAGTTATTATTCTGAATTTCCAGATTTGGCATATGATTATTGTTTCGCATCCATAGAACAAAATAGAACCCGCCTCTGTAGCATGGTGATTAATAATCACTTTTGCTGTCCGTATGTTATTTATGCTGCCTTCCAGATAAGATAAGAATGCTAGATTCATGTAAAATACATAGTGTTGTTATATTACTCACCCATACATAATACCTGTCACTTCAGTTACTGAAACGAGCAATAGATCTGGCAACATGAGGGACATATGTACTCTCGTTTTTCGCGGTAAACATATCCACTACCAGAGCAGATAAACAATTCAGACCCCTCTCCCTCTTCATGCCCCGCTTGCCTTCTTGTGGTGGGTAGACAGTACATAATACCTATCACTGCAGTTTCTAAAACGAGCATTAGATCTGACAGCATGGCTGGGTGGGTACACAGTACATAATACATATCACTGCAGTTTCTAAAACAAGCATTAGATCTGGCAGCATCGCTGGGTGGGTAGACAGTACATAATACCTATCATTGCAGTTTCTAAAACGAGCATTAGATCTGACAGCATGGCTGGGTGGGTACACAGTACATAATACATATCACTGCAGATTCTAAAACAAGCATTAGATCTGGCAGCATCGCTGGGTGGGTAGACAGTACATAATACCTATCATTGCAGTTTCTAAAACGAGCATTAGATCTGACAGCATCGCTGGGTGGGTAGACAGTACATAATACCTATCATTGCAGTTTCTAAAACGAGCATTAGATCTGACAGCATGGCTGGGTGGGTACACAGTACATAATACATATCACTGCAGTTTCTAAAACAAGCATTAGATCTGGCAGCATCGCTGGGTGGGTAGACAGTACATAATACCTATCATTGCAGTTTCTAAAACGAGCATTAGATCTGACAGCATCGCTGGGTGGGTAGACAGTACATAATACCTATCATTGCAGTTTCTAAAACGAGCATTAGATCTGACAGCATGGCTGGGTGGGTACACAGTACATAATACATATCACTGCAGTTTCTAAATCAAGCATTAGATCTGGCAGCATCGCTGGGTGGGTAGACAGTACATAATACCTATCACTGCAGTTTCTAAAACAAGCATTAGATCTGGCAGCATCGCTGGGTGGGTAGACAGTACATAATACCTTCCACTGCAGTTACTGAAACGAGCATTAGATCTGGCAGCATGGCTGGGTGGGTAGACAGTACATAATAACTATCACTGCAGTTACTAAAACGTGCATTAGATCTGACAGCATGGGTGACTCATACGTGCTCTCATACTCTCATTTCGTAGTAAACAGATCCATTATCAGAGCAGATAAACAGTTCAAGCTTCTCTCCCTCTACATGTCCCGCTTGTCTTCTTGTAGTGGGTAGACAGTACATAATACCTATCACTGCAGTTACTGAAACGAGCACTAGATCTGGCAGCATGAGTGACTTATATGTACTCTCATACACTCATTTCGTAGTAAACAGATACACTAATAGAACAGATAAACAGTTCAAGCCACTCTCCCTCCTCATGCCCCGCTTACCTTCTTGTAGTGGGTAGACAATACATAATACCTATCACTGCAGTTACTGAAACGAGCATTAGAACTGACAGCATTGGTGACTCATATGTACTCTCATATACTCATTTCGTAGTAAATAGATACACTAACAGACCAGATAAACAGTTCACGCTTCTCTCCCTCTGCATGCCCCGCTTACCTTCTTGAGGTGGGTAGACAGTACATAATACATACCACTGCAGTTACTAAAACGAGCATTAGATCTGGCAGCATGAGTTACTCATGTGTACTCTCATACACTCATTTCGTAGTAAACAACAAATCCATTATCAGAACAGATAAACAGTTCAAGCTTCTCTCCCTCTACCAGGCCCGCTTACCTTCTTGGGGTGGGTAGACAGTACATAATACCTATCACTGCAGTTACTAAAACGAGCATTAGATCTGACAGCATGGGTGACTCATACGTGCTCTCATACACTCATTTCGTAGTTAACAGATACACTAACAGACCAGATAAACAGTTCACGCTTCTCTCCCTCTGCATGCCCCGCTTACCTTCTTGTGGTGGGTAGACAGTACATCATACCTACCACTGCAGTTACTGAAACGAGCATCTGGCAGCATGAGTTACTCATGTGTACTCTCATATACTCATTTCGTAGTAAACAGATCCATTATCAGAGCAGATAAACATTTCAAGCTTCTCTCCCTCTACCTGTCCCGCTTGTCTTCTTGTAGTGGGTAGACCTATGACTGCAGTTACTGAAACGAACATTAGATCTGACAGCATGTTTTTTTTTTTTTTTTTTTTTTTTTAAATTTACGTCCTCCACCGTTAAGTCATATCGGACGATGAATGAAATGGGTGAAATAATGCTCAAATGAGCCCAGGGTCCATAGAGCTTAGAGTTACCCGACATTCGTCTTTCAGGATAAGGGAAAACCCCGGAAAAACCTTATCCAGGTAACTCGCCCTGCCCGAGATTCGAACTCGGGACCTCTTGAACGTGAGGCAGACATGCTACCACCACGATACCGAGGCTGTCAGCATGGGTGACTCATGCGTACTCTCATACACTCATTTCATAGTAAACAGATTCACTACCTCTTCCGGCCCTGCTTGCCTTCTTGTGGTCGGTAGACAGTAAGTAGTTTGTCATTCAAGCTCTCATTTTCCCTACTGTACACACACGCACGCACGCACGCACGCACACACACACACACACGCACACACGTAAATGCCTGTTCTAGTTTATAATGTAACGAACAGTGGGAGGGTTGGTCTCGGGAGGTTTAGAGAAGGAAACAATCCTTCACATAGTTTATAGAAGAATGGATTTAACATGAATGTAACACATGGTTCTGTTACCATCAGAACCGTAATGAAATCTACAGCAGCGGTCGAATCTTTTAATGTGTTTATTGTTGCAGAGTGATGTAATGTTCTGTGGTCACGCGTATCAATTACACATTGATTATTAAAATGTCCGTGTAGCTTATTAAGCTTTAAATGAGTTAAACCTATTTTTAATTATCTCCCACTACATTGGAATGAAGGTCACAATTATGGTTTTTATTTCCCATTTACTGCCATGAATAGAAACTTTTTCAAACGCCACGCACAAGAAAAAGAAGAATTTTTTATTTACGTCCTTCAACGCTAAGTCCTATTGGACGATGAATGAAATGATGTCCAAATGAGTACAGGGTACATTGAGCTTAGAGTTACCAGACATTCATCTTTCAGGATAAAAGAAAACCTCCAACGTTAAGTCATATCGGACGATGAATGATGTGATGTTCAAATGAGTACAGGGCACATAGAGCTTAGGTTTACCAGACATTAGTCTTTCAGGATAAAAGAAAACCTCCAACGTTAAGTCATATCGGACGATGAATGAAATGATGTTCAAATGAGTAGAGGGTACATAGAGCTTAGAGTTACCAGACATTAGTCTTTCAGGATAAAAGAAAACCTCCAAAGTTAAGTCATATCGGACGATGAATGAAATGATGTTCAAATGAGTACAGGGCACATAGAGCTTAGGTTTACCAGACATTAGTCTTTCAGGATAAAAGAAAACCTCCAACGTTAAGTCATATCGGACGATGAATGAAATGATGTTCAAATGAGTACAGGGCACATAGAGCTTAGAGTTACCAGACATTCATCTTTCAGGATAAGGGAAAACCTCCAACGTTAAGTCATATCGGACGATGAATGAAATGACGTTCAAATGAATTCATCTTTCAGGATAAGGAGAAACCTCCAACGTTAAGTCATATCGGATGATGAATGAAATGACGTGCAAATGAGTACAGGTTACATAGAGCTTAGAGTTACCAGACATTCATCTTTCAGGATAAGGGAAAACCTCCAACGTTAAGTCATATCGGACGATGAATGAAATGACGTTCAAATGAGTACAGGTTACATTCATCTTTCAGGATAAGGAAAAACCTCCACCGTTAAGTCATATCGGATGATGAATGAAATGACGTTCAAATGAGTACAGGTTACATAGAGCTTAGAGTTACCAGACATTCATCTTTCAGGATAAGAGAAAACCTCCAACGTTAAGTCATATCGGACGATGAATGAAATGATGTTCAAAAGAGTACAGGGTACATAGAGCTTAGAGTTACCAGACATTCATCTTTCAGGATAAGAGAAAACCTCAACTGTTAAGTCCAGTTGGACGATGAATGAAATGATGTTCAAATGAGTACAGGATACATACCGCTTAGAGTTACCAGACATTCATCTTTCAAGATAAGGGAAAAGCTCATGTTTACCATGGTTTTGTCTTATCCAGAGAAGATAAACGTCAGGTAAGCTCTACGCACTCCAAACTCATCTATTATTTCACTCATTTCGTCTCCGGTATTACCTAGTAGGTTAAGAGACGTTAAACGAAAACTAAGAAAGTATCAGAGACTCTTCGCTAAAAATAAATTTTTATTCAGGAAACTGGGTGCGATGTCTCCGTGGTATTGTGTGAGGCTCGTAGTTCGAAGCTTCTTGGTTCGTTTCCCGGCGACCGTTCATGATGTTTTACGAATTCTGGAGTGTATCCTTTTCTGCCTCGAATTTAAATGAATGAACGAATTAATTAATAAGCCCGAGGTGTCTCACTAAGGGCAAGGGCATCCTACTAGATGAGAGTTCTTTAAGTGTTCTATGTAGCGTTGAGTTTTATTTGCCGTGTTAGTGTAACATGTCTAGAATTTTGAACCTGTGAATCATTCGACTATTGTACACATTCACTGCACTTGAGCTGTTCCTGCTTTGGTTCCTTGGTTTCGCCATGTACTCCTGGTTTTGGCAGTGATGGACCACTGGCTGTCTTCTATCGCTTTGAAGAAGTCGGCTCATTGCGCCTTGGTCTGCCACGAATTTACTATCCACCAATTCCTGTATCAATCACTTCCCCAGCCCGCCTTGGTAGCGCAGATGGTAGCGTGTCTGCCTCACGTTCAAGAGGTCCCGAATTCGAATCTTGGTCAGGGTGAGTTACCTGGAGTTTTCCGGGGTTTCCCTTATCCTGGAAGACGAATGTCGGGTAGCTCTAAGCTCCATGGACTCCGGAGGCATTGAGCATCATTTCACCCATTTCATTAATCGTCAGATGTGACTAAATGTTGGTAGACGTAAATTATCTCCCCCCCCCCCCAAAAAAAAAACCTTCCTTCGATCACTTGCATCATTCGTTTCAGGGTTGCAGGACCAGGTGATGGTCATTGCGGCTGGCTGGTTGAATTATGCTTCCTGAAGGTCTCAACCTGGAGTAGGTCGGACTCCTCACAAAACCGCCTCACCCAGGCTCTTCTTGTGGACTATGGATCCGTTCTGTCTGACAACGTTACGGACCCCTCTACGCTTGCACATCTCTGTCATATTCAAAGTACAAAAGACTACACGACCTGCGCGTTGTGCCATGCCAGAGTTTTAGAGTTCCCTCCGTGATAACTTTATTAGTAGATACATTTTTACTGAAATATCAATACCAAACATTTTCAAAGAATACAGCACTTTCTCTACTTATTGTTTGTGCTCGAGAAAGTAAAAATATTAGGATGCAACCTAAAATAAAAACAAGAGAAAAGAGCGTATGGCTTTAATTTTCACCAGCAATAGGTGAAACAGCTCTTTATAATTATATAGTGTATTTTTTCTTTAGTAAGAGAGAAGCTAGAGACAACAGAAGCTATTGTGCTGTTGTTTCACGTTTAAGCTGGTAAGACAATACAACGCAAGGGCAACTCTCCGTGTTAAATACCTCGTTAGGAAATGAAGGCAATTAGTGAGAGTGCTGGGTGTCACCGAGAGAGAGCAGCACTTTCGTGTTCATATGCTTACAGCCTTCACTTGGGCTTTAACCGCAAGATTGTATCTCATAATTACATACCTCAAACTGTTACACTTGTTTAATATTCGTATTAATGCAAACACTATGACCAATTCAATTACTAACCTAACTGAAACACAACTTTAGTTAAAATAAAACAAAATACAACGCTGTTCCTTAATAAACAACAAATGCCACATTTAACGAAAATGTCGCTAAGCGCCACCTATGTTAATTTATTTATGTTTACCAAATTATTTCCGGAAGAGCTTACTATTCTAACTACCTTAATATGATGACCGAGGCAAGCTTTCAACATTTATTTCGTTGTAGTTATAAGAGTGATTTAGGGTACCGAATTGACAATAAAATGCTTTAAAAGCAAGTCTCTTTAAAATTGAAAGTATGTATTAACGAAGTCGTCTCAAAAATGGTTATTACAAATTGCTCCAACTTCACAAGCTCTATCTACAACACTAAGAAGTTCACTCTCACCTTCTAAGTACATCGTCAGGTTCTGTTCAGTGATAATGTCTATTCGGACTGTATAGTTTCATTATCAAATGCTGGACACCCCTAAAAACTTGGCTTTGTTTGTATAATCCCATCACCAAAGCTGTATACCCCTAGGAAATCACCAAAGCTGGACACCTCTGAGAAGTCGGTTTGTCCTGTAAAGACCATCAGTTTTGAACAACCCTAAAGAGTTGGTTAGGCCTGTATAATCTCATTAAAATATATTAAGACACCTCTAATAAATGGCCCAGCCTGTATAATCTCATCAACAGATCTTGGACGCCCCTAAGAAGTTGCCTCGGCCTGTATAACTCTATCAACAGATACTGGACAACCCTAAGAAGTATGCTCCACTTATATAATGAGATCATTATATTTTGTACACCCCTAAGAAATCGGCTTGTCCTTATAATACCGTCAAAAGATGGTGCACACACCTAAGGATTCGGTTGTGCCTGTATTCAATTACCAGATGTTGTGCACCCCTAAGAACTCAACTCGGTCTGTATAATCCCTTCGCCAGATGTTAGACATCCCTAAGAAATCAGTGTGTCCTGTATACTTACATCAACACATGCTGGATACACCTAGGAAGTTGACTCGGCCTGTATAATCCCTTCGCTAAATGTTAGACACCTTCAACAAATCGGCTTGTCTTGTATAATCGAGTTAACATATGCTGGACACCCCTAAGTAGTCGATTAGGCCTGTATAATCCCGTCGCCAGATGTTAGACACCCCTAAGAAATAGACTTTTCCTTATAATCCCATCAACAGATGTTGGACATCCCTAGGAAGTTGACTCGGTCTGTATAATCCCATCGCCAGATGTTGTACGCCCCTAAGAAATCGGCTTGGTCAGTATAATCCCATCAACAGATGCTGGACACACCTAAGGAGTCGACTAGGCCTGTATAATCCCTTCGCCAGATGTTAGACCTTCCTAAAAATCGCCTGGGTCTGTATAATTGCCTCAACAGATGTTGGACATCCCTAACAAGTTGACTCGATCTGTATAATCCCATCGCCAGATGTTGTACGCCCCTAAGAAATCGGCTTGGTCAGTATAACCCCATCAACAGATGCTGAGCACACCTAAGGAGTCGACTAGGTCTGTATAATCCCTTCGCCAGATGTTAGACTCTCCTAAGAAATCGCCTAAGCCTGTATAATTGCCTCAACAGATGTTGGACATCCCTAAGAAGTTGACTCCGTCTGTATAATCCCATCACCAGATGTTGTACGCCCCTAAGAAATCGACTTGGTCAGTATAATCACGTCAACAGATGCTGTACACCCCTAAGAAGTTGACTAGGCCTGCATAATCCTTTCGCCAGATGTTAGACACTCCTAAGAAATCGCCTGGACCTGTATAATTGCCTCAACAGATGTTGGACATCCCTAAGAAGTTGACTCCGTCTGTATAATCCCATCACCAGATGTTGTACACGCCTAAGAAATCGGCTTGGTCAGTATAATCCCATCAACAGATGCTGTACACCCCTAAGAAGTCGACTAGGCCTGTATAATACCTTCGCCAGATGTTAGATCCTCTTAAGAAATCGCCTGGACCTGTATAATTGCCTCAACAGATGTTGGACACCCCTAAGAAATCGGCTTGGTCAGTATAATCCCATCAAAAGATGCTGTACACCCCTAAGTAGTCGACTAGGCCTGTATAATTCCTTCGCCAGATGTTAGACCCTCTTAAGAAATCGCCTGGACCTGTATAATTGCCTCAACAGATGTTGGACGCCCCTAAGAAATCGGCTTGATCAGTATAATCCCATCAAAAGATGCTGTACACACCTAAGAAGTCGACTAGGCCTGTATAATCCCTTCGCCAGATGTTAGACCCTTCTAAGAAATCGCCTGGGCCTATATAATTGCCTCTACAGATGTTGGGCATCCCTAGAAAGTTGACTCGGTCTGTATAATCCCATAGCCAGATGTTGTACGCCCCTAAGAAATCGGCTTGGTGTGTTTAATCCCATCAACAGATGCTGGACACCCCTAAGAAGTCGACTAGGCCTGTATAATCCCATCACCAGATGCACCAGATGTTGTACGCCCCTAAGAAATCGGCTTGGTCTGTTTAATCCCATCAACAGATGCTGGACACCCCTAAGAAGTCGACTAGGCCTGTATAATCCCATCTTCTCCCGTGCACGCCAGACCGTAACGAAACTTCTTACTCACTGAGGCATGGCCCGCCACAGAATACTTAAGCCTCTTACAGATAGACCTGCATTACTTACAGCACTTTTGCTGCAGGTGTCTTTGGACCAAGCTCTCTATAACACGCCGTAAAAATTACGTTTATAATACGCACAAATTGCTATTCACGCCGTGAAGTTCAGAACAGTAACCGTGAAACAGAACTCCAGATTGGGTCGTGTACCTACTCATTACGACTACACAACAAACACGCCGTGAAATAAGTTTCTTTGATTTTCTTAACTCTTTCAACTACTCGTGTTCATTTACTGAGGATAAAAACTTGTGGATGCACGGGATGTATGTAGATAGCGGTCTTTTATTTCGATGAAATTAATTAAATTTAACGATTGTATACGAGTCCATGTTTGATACATACATATTCCCTGCTGCATGGTTTAATTTCTAATTTTATCTCACGCAACTAAAGGTATAAGCCCATTTTTTGAGCTAAATGTAAGACCTGTTTACTTTCCCTTATACTGAAAACTCACGTTATTTGAACTAAATAGTTGAACTTGATATTTCCAATTCCAAGCATGTGCCAGGAATATTCACAAGAACACCATCCCAAATTACACTCTATACAACAAAAATTTTGAAAAATTTTGATTTTCTGAAAAATAATTAAATTTTTTAATCAAAATACCACAGGTTTAATATATTTTCATGGCAAATGAAATGCGCACTTTGGATTTTCTGGGAATAGTTTCTGAAGTTCTTTTCATACTGTTAAAAGATAAAGAAGATAAACGACCCGCTTTGGTAATGTAGATGGTAGCTTGTCTGCCTCACGTTCAAGAGGTCCCGAGTTCGAATCTCGGTCAGGGTGAGTTACCTGGGTAAGGTTTCTCCGGGGTTTTCCTTTATCGTGAAAGATGAATGTCGGGTAGCTCTAAGCTTCATGGACCCTTGGCCCATTTGAGCATCATTTCACCCATTCCATTCATCGTCCGATATGACGTAAAAAGTTAAGGAAAAAAAAAGATAAACAACATTTTAAGCATAAAAAAAGCAAACCTTGGTACAGCTTATAATTTTCTCAAATGTTTTTACAACTATTTTCAAGGTATTATTAATGGTTTTCATTATAGTTTTCTCAATTACAAAGTCATTCGTTTGTTATATCTTGGCTACGCCAGGAATTCAAAGCTCTCACGGGTACCAGCTTTGATTATCCCACTGTACGTATAAGTAACCATTTTTACGGATGTTTATCTTCATTAATATGAAGTAGATAGAGGAATGTGCGTTTTTAACAGCACTATGCAAGAGTGAATGTTCACATAAGATTTTCTTCTAGTTGCCAAATATCATTTTTCCATTCTCCCTTTTTCTGCCCAATAGACATTATTATTCGAGGTTATCTTTTGTTGACTGATATAGAGTTTTAGTAAATATTTATATTATCTTTCTTCTGCATTTCGCGATTCTTTCTATAATTATTCGTCTCCACACTGCTCTGTCTAATTCTACTTTGCTTGGTGTTTAATTCTTAATGGGATACGTGGGTCAAAATGCACAGGAATAGTTAACTAGCCACAGATTTTACAGAATATGGATATAGAGGCTTCTGGAAAGAAGTTAAGCTAAGATTAGAAGATATTGACAGACAAGACATTTTCGCCAATACAAGTGACAAAAGCTCACTGAGATTATATAGAGAAATAAAAACAACCTGGGGGAGGGAAGGATATATAGATATATGTGGTAAGTTAGGGCGAGAAGGTTTTGCTTGGGCGAGAACAGGAGTGAGAAACTTGAAAGGTATGGGTCAAGATAGGGAGCTAGATAAATGTCCATTATGTGGAGAAGTGAATGCAGACTTCCATTGTATATTATATTGTAGTTAAACAAAGATATGGAGCAGGCTTGGCTACGTAAATGGGACAATTTGGGACAATTAGAAAAATTTTGTCAGTAAAAGGGGAAAAGAACAGGGCAAATTATTTAGGGAAAGTTAAAGAGAGATGGCTAAAGACAGTTAAGAGAAAAAATGTGGAGTATAATAGGTGAAATGGCAAAATGTGTAAAAGTGAGTAGAGGGCCTCCAATACACGAAAACCTAGGGTTAGGTGTATGGGGACCGAATTATTATTCAATGGCAAGCAATATGGTTGGATTTTCAGGATTTAGGAATATATGGTATTTTCCAGTATGGATTTTATAATTGTATTCTTGATTTTGTATTTCCATTTGATGATGTAAAAGAAAAGTTGAGAAATTACCACAGCCACAGATTTTAAACTATTGTAGTCATTGACTTGAAACCTGGCAGAGTTATTAAGCACTGTGGGTTGTAATAACCATGCTTTTTGAAATCTTTTAAATAATGAACCAACATAAGCTAACCTGACAGTTCACAACATACGGAAAATTTTCTCAACGAGTAATTAAGATATGGATTTTAATCTTTGTGCATAGTTTCTTTAGATCATATCTAATAAATCCCTGCAGACAAATTTTGCTGCATTACACAATTAGCTATTTTTTAAATATAAATTTTAGGGTGCTCATAAAAGTGAAATGAATCCTTTGTATATTCAAGCCAAAATCCTTAAATGAGCAGTTAGGGGGAAACCTCTACAGAAAGTTGCTCATTAATTATTGGGAAAGAAGTACACCAAGTTCCACTTAGTTATCTCGAGTTCTTTTCACGAAAATGTTCCTTATATACAGACAATTGTAAACTTATAAAAACAAACTTTAAAGTTTGTGAAGCATGCCCACACCTATTTTGTACAAAAGCACAATAACTAACATTTATTGCACAGTAGAGAATGGATATATCACTTAATCTAAATCCTGTATAATGTTCCTCGCACTAAGATTCTGCCACACCAAATCCTTTCCCAATTTTTCTTTTATAACTGTTCATGTGTTCTTCTGTAGTAGAAGTAGCAAGTTCTCTACACCCACATATTCCCGTTTAGTGTTTAAAATGTCTTTCTTCAACTTTTTGAACGCTTGCCGCTAAAAAAATGTATATTGAGGAACTTAGCAATGTATAAAATAGTAATATTCTTTCACACATAAGAAACCTAATTTTAATTAACAGCACGTTTTGCCACTTATTGGTAAACAAAACAAACAACTGTAATTTTGCTGCGAATTGCAGTGTTGCCACACCTGCGCACAACCTACTGTACAAACAATGGCAGTTCCGAGCCTTTGCAAGTCAAAATAGGCAGAAAGCAGCCAGCACACACCATTTTGTAAAAGGGGGCGTGGCACATGTTGGCAACCTTAGGTTTCGTAAACTGTAAAACCTACTTAGAGTGAAAATTGGACTTTGAAATTTGATGGGGAGATTCTGAAAGCTATATACATTATTATAGACTCATTTTTGAAAAAAAATTGGGCGTTTTGACCCACCTGTCCCCTTAATTTAATGTTTCTACTATTTTACCTAATTCTGAAGCACACAGCATGTTTTATTCTGGCACATTTTCGTATATTCTTTCCAATCTTTGACAGACATTTCCAATTTGTACTTAACTATTAAGGTTGATTCCAACCTCGGTTCTCATTGTCGCAGCTGTAGAGTCATATTTTCAAAATTCGGCTGGCGGCAAGCTTGCAGTCGTTGATGACATGCACTGTTTAGTCACAATTCCCCCAGTTTATTTCTGTTGTTAGGGTCAATTGTTCTAACACTGTTGAATGAAGTAAGTGAAAAACTAATCTCCTTTCAAGATAGCAACTGGAAATTTTGTATAAATTAGATATTTTATTGACATTGCTTCCATTATTATTTCCTTTATTATTGTTGCATATGGCCATGGAGATGTTTTCTGACAAGAGTAGGCCAACTTTGCCACTGTATTTTGTATTTTTAAAGACATTATATTTTTTTTTCATTGTGAACACCACTTTGTCATTATTAATAATTAATATGGTTTATAACTGGAATAATCAGCCACACCTGAACATGCCACATTTAAAGCTACTGGCATATACTTTGATGCAATTCACAGAGATACAATTTTCGGGTAAGGCTTCAGAAAGAATGTGGAGAAATGGTTTGAAGTGTACGTGGGCCAGAAAACCTTGAATCACGTCTAAACACATTACAGAGCATACTTCCACAAAAATTTTGAATGCATTCTCACTAATCCCATCCGAGGAAATAAAGAAGAGATAAACTTAACGTCTGTTGTATAAACTGATAAGGTCAGCAGGAAGCAAAAATTCAATAATTCATAAGTATTGATGATTATAAAACCAGGTCTGAGAGAGAATTAGCTAACTAATGTGTTAGGTTATGGCGAAGAGTACGAAAAGACAAAACAAAAATTTGATTGGATCCAACGTGTTTATTGTCAACATAAAACATGCATTTTGTTCGTTGACGTTTGTTTGCTCTGTGGAAAAGCAATAACAAAGAGCAGTTCAAGTTATAAGTACTTATTTCACAGTTTCTGCAGGGACCATCGCTTACAAGGGCTTAACTATTAAAAGAATTTCATGATTATTATTGCTTTAATAAACCACTACAACTGTATGGCCATCCCCCAAACTCTTACATAGGGCTTTGAAGCTCAAAATGTATTCTCCAGAAGAAACTTTTGGGACCATGTTACATTAATCCTCAAAGAATCAACTTAGCTACTAAATTTTTCATATAATACATATTTTTAAAAGTTATGACCACTGCTTCCAGACCTAACCTGTTCTTGATCCTGTCATATAAGCTCTGACTTTTACTGTCAACTATCACGACAGTATTACATATAATCAGTTACTTTACTTTATGTAAATTCAAAATCTATTGTTCATATTTTCTTACCTTATTTCATTTTTGAAGACCATAACTTCTGACTTGTTTACTTTACGCAATGGCCCATTGTATACAGAAACTGTGTACTTCATTAATTGCTCTTTGCAGGCTTATTACAGTTATACTTAGGTCATTTACATACAGTGATTCCGATATCCTTTTGTTCATTAATATAGACCAGTGCTCGATGGGACTCAAATTCCATTTTGATGATTCTATATCTTATATAAAATGTTATATCCTCATGTTATTTCTTATACTTCAATCGAACTTCGCAATTTTCACTTCTCCGGATAGGAAATAAATAACAAACCTAGTTCTATCAACAACTGTCTAAATCGATGAAGTAGATAGAATAAGAGACTGTCAAGTTGGTAATGCAGTAAAACCTCCCTAAATAGACTCCTTATTTGCCGGTAACCTGGAAAAACGTAAAATAATTTTCGAAACTGAGCTATTTCCCATGAAAAACTGCCGAAAACAGAACCAGAAATATTTTTCGGGAACCGTTTGCGTGAATAACCTTATTAAAACGGATTACTTTATGTGTAATGCGTTACAACGTACGTTTAAAAAAACAACAATTTTGAGGGCACACTGCTTGCATCAAAGTTCCATAAACCATAGTCATGATCTGTAATCCTTGGAGAAAAAGGAAAAACAAAACATAACCTCTCTCAACTCTTTTCCAATACACATTATAAGGGTACAACTGTTTTGTACTGTGTTACTAGTGATCAAGTAGAAGAAAACTGAGAACATATTCTTTGGTGATTTTTAAAAACATATAGGTAGTTTGTGTGTACACAAACTCTGTAAAATGAGTTCTAAACATAACACTTTATCACTGGAGGAAAAAATTAAGGACATTGAAGAACACCAAAGGAACAAACGTCCAGTTAAAGAATTAATTGTGCTGTTTAGAGTGGGGAAAACTCAGATTTATGAGATTTTGGAGAAAAAAATTAAATCTGAGTGGTTAAATAAAACAGCAGGGCATGTAAGACGCATTACAAAATCTACAGATTATGACGAGGTAAGTCGTGCTATGTTCAAGTGGTTTGTTAGTGCGCGCAGTAAAGGAAGCCCCATTTCTGGATCATTGCTTCAGACTTAAGCTTTAGAAACAGCAAGAAAATTAGACAAAGACAATTTCAGAGCTTCCAATGGATGCCCGGAGAGTTTCAAACATCGTCATGACATTGTTTCGAATGTTGCGTGTGCTGAAGCAGATGATGTTGATATGCAGACAGTTGCAGATTGGAAAGGGAAAATTGAAAACAGAGAAACTAGGCGATAAACTAGATGTAATAAATATTACATACACATAATAAATAAGCCTATTATTTATTTCAGAATCAGAATTAATCATAATTAATTAATAATCGAGAATCAGCAGAATTCTCGCCAAATACAACATCAGGACCATCCACAAGCCACCTCCGAAGATTAAACTGTTGAGACCAGTGAAAGACAAACTAGACTTCCAAGTTCCGGGAGTGTACCGCATTCCCTGTGAATGTGGAGCACCGTATATAGGACAAACCGGAAGGACCATCGCTACTAGAATAATCGATCATGAACAGAGCATTCGTTTAATGCAACCTGAGAAGTCTGGGCTGGCACAGCATTGTTTTGATAACGACCATAGAGCCAACTTTCGGGAGACGACCATCTTGGCAAACTGTAACAGTTACTGGGAGCGGAGAATTAAAGAGGCTTTGGTGATTTCCTCTGAAAGGAGCACGCTTAATCGTGATGCTGGATTTCAGTTCAGCTCCTCTTGGAAACCGGCCATAAAAATGGAAATCCATCGAATTGAGAAGCAAAGATCAATACATCTTGATAATCAAGTTAAGTAGTTATGTTTCTTTGACACAAGTTTCTATACTCATGCCATCTCCTGAGCTGGCATTTAATTTACTGAAAACAGTCTTTTGTTCAGTAATGCGAATTTTGATAGTGTTTTGTCTTTGTTTATAGTTGTGTTATATCCAGTGTTTAATCTGTGGTTATAACATTTTATAAATATCCTGATGATGGGAGAGATGCACCCTCCCGAAACGTTGATATCTAATTATCTTTTCACCTGGATGGATGCCCGAGAAGAAAGTGAGCGTATTCTTCGCCAGCAAAAGCTTCAGGTCTTATTTTAAGCCTATTATTATTTACACTTCATTCTACATTATTCTTTACTGTAAACCTGTGCGACTATTTCGTAATTTCTTTCTATTTGAACACAACCCTCTATAAGACGGAAACCTGTGTAAACGGAAAATAAATGTTGGAACGATCGCGTTCCGTTTTAGAGAGGTTTTACTGTAGTAAGAAAAATGAACAGAGAAATTTGGTGACCGCAACACAGATTTTGAAAGCGGTGTTGCTGTTCATTTGTTTCTCCATAGCTAACAGAATTTCAAACAAATGTTTATCTCGATTGTATGAGGTAGGTAGAAGAGCAGCATTTTGGCTGCCATGGGAATAATTTAAATCCTATCGTGTATCAAAGTTTGTTTAAAGAATTCTGCACATTATATATATATATATATATATATATATATATATATATATATATATTTCAGTTTAAAGTAAAAAAAAAAAAAAAAAGAAAATGTTAACAGATTATTAAGGGTTATGGAACAACTCCAAGAGTAGAGTTGAGTAGAAACAAAATTCAAGGAAGAAGGATATTACCCAAGTGCCCTCAGGTTGGTGCTCATTACGACGACGTCGACAGGAACGGATGTGATAAGTTCCAATAATTTGGTGCAAGTTTGCGGTTAGCCCGTGCTCTATGCTCTGCGGTGTGGGAATCCAACAACCGGCCTCGGGCGGTGCACGAAAACTCTTACTCCCACAAAATTACTTAATGTCTTTCCTACATTTAAACCCGCACAACTACACGAACAACAAAGTCCTTCTACGAAACCCTACTAGCGCTAACTCAACTCTTACACTAGCTGAGGTATCATTTCACACTGTAAGCCACATTTTCGATTTCCTATAAATAAATAATAGTACTAGTCCTCAAGAAGCACTCATATGACCCTCCTTAATTATTGCTGTACATAATTATTCTTCTATCAACGTCATGGTATTTGATATATATATATAATCAGAATCGATAGAGCTTAGAGTTGCCGAAAATTAATCCTTCAAGATAAGGCAAAATCCTGATAACGAGATTTGAACCAGGGACCTCTACACGCTACCGCTTATGGAAATATTTTTTCTTTATACGAGGTACGTCCAGAAAGTAAATTCCGTTTGGTAATAAAATTAAATTGTGTACAGATACAGAAAAATTATTTATTGCACAAAATTCTACAATTCTTAAACTAATTTTCCACATCACTGCCGAAATTTTGCAGGCATTTGTCATAGCGAGGCACAAGTTTTTGAATACCTTCTTCATAGAAGTTTGCCGTCTGTGTCTTCAACCAGTTGGAAACATTTTCTTTCAGCTCTTCGTCATTGTTGAAGTGTTGACCGCCACGGAAAGATTTAAGATGCAAAAACAGATGAAAGTCGCTAGGAGTGAGGTCAGGGCTGTACGGGGGGTGGTCAAACACGTCCCAGCCAAATCCCCGTAAGATGTTTTTTCGTCGCATTTCATCATAACGGGTCAAAAACTGAAGTGCACTGCCCATCCGTTTTGTTTTGAGTTGCTCAGTAAGAATCTTTGGCACCCAACGTGAACAAAGTTTACGACATTTCAGTTTTTCGGTAACAATTTCATGAACTAGTGATCGTGAGATTTGGGGAAATCCCATAGCGAGAGCACTAATTGTAAACTTGCTGTTTTCCTGGATCTTGTCATCAATTTCATGAACCAGTTCTTCTGTAACCAAAGATGGACGCCCACTTCGTTCTTCATCGTGCACTTCACTGCATCCTACATTGAACTGTCGGACCCATCTTCTCACCATTGTATCACTCATCGCATTTTGTCCGTAAACATCGCAAATTTGCCGATAAATTGCAATTGGTTTCACTTTCCTAGCATTCAGAAAACGAATCACAGATTTGATTCCACAAGCGGCGGGATTTTCAACTAACACCGACATTGTAAACAAGTACGACAAAGCGTATGTGGCTGACAGCGATCTCACAATGGCGCGCGTTGCTTCTCCTTGATACAGAGTGTCTACCGCGCATGTGCGAAACTGCGATCGCAGCGCTGCAGCGGAGATGAATTGAAACCGAACTTATTTTCTGGACGCCCCTTTTATTCACTTATAGGTACAATGGGAGTAGCAGAATATGTACAAGTGGATTTAAGCGATAGTCAACTTTTTAAAGAGCTGTCGCTATGTGACGGCTAGAAATCCTGTCTCTTTGTAAGATGAAGATGTAAATGAATAACGACTTTGTATTTCAGAGAACATAAGTACTTGAAAATTCAAGCAAATGACAAATAATATATCGTAAACGATTATCTCTCAAGAATATTATTTGGTACGAGTTGTAGGTAAATTTTAATAAGAGCTACATTTTTTGGTAGTCATATTTTTTCTGTCTCTTACAATTTATCATTTATACAAAAGCAATTCAGAATGAATAGTACTTCTGAGGATATTCCCAGAAAATTAAAGTCATAAATTTCATTTGTCATGAAAACATTTGGAATATACAGTGATTAAACAAAATAGTTACCAAGGGTCTTTTGTCCGTCTTTGGAAGGTCCAGGTTCGATTCCCATGACCAAACTACCTGACACATGTTTTTTTTCGGGGTTTTCCCCAGGTTTCCAGGTAGGTTAATTACATATGCATTAAAATTTCACAATAACTCTGATCTGGTGGTCTCTTTCAGGGTAGAAGTGTCAGCAGGAGTCTCGGCGCTGCATGGCAGGATGATATACTCTTGTTAAATACTTCGTCCTCCGTTAGGACGGTCTCCGGGCCGACCTAATGGGTCGTTTTAGGACCACGCTGGGTACTCGCCTGCTGGAGGAGTTTTCAACTGGTAAATAGTGTGGATCCTGCTCTCTGCACTGTCGTGACTCCTTGAGTTGGCCTCCCTGTCTTCTCTCCCCTCATACTACCTCCCGAGGATGCTCCACTTGGGGTCTAGGTATAGGGCTCTTCAATAAGAGTGTTTTATCTTTAATATGTGATAGCTGCCGTTTTTATTGAGTTACAGCTGTCATTTTTTTCATGTGGTTACAGTTGTTATTGATAAATAGCCATAAAATGTTACAGCATTCAGCAACACGTACAAATTATGAAAATTTATTATCAAAATGGATCACATGTTCACCAAACCTTACAAGCATTACAAGATACCGGGCTCTTATAAGGGAATATTTTGGCTTCAGTTGGATGGTATGGATCTCAGAAACATCTGGTTCCAGCAAGATGGTGCCACATGTCATACTGCTCTCGAAACAATCGATCTTTTGAAGGAGAGGTTCATAGGTTTCATGATTTCCCATAGTGGTGATGTTAACTGGCCCCCTACTTCTTGTAGGGTTATGTTAAGTTTCGAGTTTTTGCCAACAAGCCAGAAACAGTCAATAATCTTATGAATAACATCACGCATGTTATTCCTGAAGTTGGATCTAATTTACGTTTTTCTGTCATTGAAAATTGGGTCAATCGTTTACACGCAACCCAACGAAGTCGCAGCGGTCACTTAACTGATGTTCTCTTACACACGTAATGACATTAATTATGTTACAAAATAAAAATTAATAAACGTCTATCATTTATACAACGTGTTTTATTTATGTTCAAAGATAGGACACTTGTTAAAAGACCCTATATAATAGATTAAGATTGTTCGCAGTACCGAATTCCCTCCTTACCGTAGTCAATCCAAATTAGAAGTCATAATTTTTTCCTTGCCGGCATATAGACAAGAGTTACTGAAACATTTGAATATCGGTTAAGTTTACTGTATTCTATTGCAGCTGTATATATAGGCAGTAAGGCAATGTGTGTACATTAATATGCCGTGTTGTTAAAGAAAGCACACAGGAGCTCATGATTTCAGCACATCAGACGTATATATATTTTTTTTCGTCCCCTCCCACCAAGTCGTTCTCTGTCACACAGCAGTACTCTGTGGCAGGAATTACGGAGCTGTTATCTGTTTTAAACTTTAGACATATAACCGAGCTGGCAAGTTGATGACAATTCTGTATATTATTTTTTTCCTGCTCAAAAGTTTTTGATAATAATAATTGTTTTTTGCGCAGGTGCAGGTTTGTGAAATACGACCTCATTTTGCAGTAAGATATCTGCTCGGTTGGTACACAAGCTCTGTGGCTTGGCGGGAAGATGTACACCCAGGGGTGTCCATGACATTTCTACTCAACAACATTTGTGCATTCACTACTCACAGAAACTATTACTATAAAAGCTTTTCTGTCCCCACTACGTACTTACAGTAACTGTAGGAGGTATAAAAAGTTCGTTAACGAGTTATCACCGGAAGTACATGAATAAATAATGATTAAAAAAAGCCTTTTTAGAAAAGTTCCACACTGTGTCTTTATGTACATCAGATTGCAGACAACATGAATGAAACAGAAATGGTCTGTTAACAACCAAAGTTGATAATTAAATTCAGTTCCTTTCAGAGATGCCACACGAACACTCCCCTTTCCAAAAAAGAAAAAGAAAAAAGAGAAAAAAAGAAAAAGAAAAAAAGAAAGGAAAAGAAAAATCATTTCATCCTAAACTACCTTTTAGCATAAACTTTTTTTATGTTTTTTCAAAAATGCCTTAGGATTTTGAATAAAATACATACTTTACTACATTTTTATGACAAAGGGAATGTATATCTTGATGTTTGTTCGTACTGAAATCTTAAGGCTTCTTTAACCTGAATAAGCTGTGCATACGTGGGAAACGTAAACGTTATTACACAAAAACTGTAGATCTGTTTAAAGTAATGTATATAAAATACATTTTTATGTGTGGAATTAACCATTTATGAGATATTTCTTGTAATTGGTTTGAATATTTGTGCTTTTCTCAAATATGAGGTTACAATTCTTTTTTTTAAAATTCCTGATCATACATAGAGAATAAAATGACAAAGCTATCACAAGGCGACCACCTCTTAAAATATTTTACTTCCTTTAACCTTACTATATTGGAGAAGTTGCCGACTGCTATATGAATGTCCGGTGTTAAAATAGTTGTTTCCTCTTCCAGGCTGTTCTGCCACTGAGGCAAGAATGACACCTAATCCTTCTTCCAGTGATCAGACCAGAAGTGTCTTTGATTATGTCCAAGATGCGCTATTAAACTTCAAATTTTGCTAATAACCTCCCCTTTGGCAATGACTTCTAGCGTCTAATCCCATGTTGCCATCTTATTTCTACGTTTCTGATATTTGCTGCTTTACAACTCAGGTTCGTCTATAAATTTCTAAGAAATCCTATCCCACGTACCAATAATCCTATATTGACCTGCTATACCTAATCTGACAACCTTGCATAGCAACCGTTCTGCGAATTTACCTGAAAACCCAACCTTCGTACTTAATGTCATATTACCCCGAGACATTCTACTATCAAATCTGCAACCCCTTAACATTTAACACAACTTCACAAAATATTCATATTTAATTTTATTATAGGTTATAATTTATTTAACCAACCCATAATTTCTGCATCAGCTGTTTACACAAAGGCTGCCGTGAAACCAAAGTTGGTAACAATGTACAACCGGGTGTCTTGTGTTAAAGATTTAAGTTGTAGCTATGCTCCCACAAATTGAAAGAAGAGGTGTTACATTTTGAGGTGCAGTAATAATGAAAACAAGACCCAGCCAGCGCGGTGTAAACATGGAGAGGCAAGTATAATGAAACATAACCATAAAAAGCAAGGACTGTACATCAGTGAAAGTGGAACATCTTCTATGGCCTCGAGCTCGCCATATCCACACTGACGCTTCTAAAATATCCAATCACTCAGTACTTGGACATAGCTACGATATTTCATTCGAAATACAACACTCTCCGAAATCAAAAACAGCATTTTCAGAAAAAGGTCTTGGCGTATTCCTTCTGCATTCCCATAAGACCTTGCACCTACAATGTAATAAAACTGTTTTTACATTTTTTTAAACAAATGACCCCGGCCTTTTTATAAGGCTTAACGTCCTTTAACCGGTTGAGCCCAGGGTACATAGAGCTTAGAGTTACCATACGTTTATCTTTCAGGATAAGGAAAAACCTAAAGAAAAGTACTATCACCTTGACTGAGATTAGAACTCGGGGTACCTCTTGAACGTGAGACACATCCGCTACCACCGCGATACTGAGGCCGGGATTGTCTTTTGTTTCAGCCTCCTACATCTTCTATGTACCCACTAAAAAGATACAAAAGGTATGCCGTAAGGGTTTAATGTAAGAATTAAACAATTGTTTTATAAAAATTGTGTGTTTTAACAGGATCTATATTTTTTGTATTACTGTTTACCACTCAGACAGAATTTATTCGAAGTGAAGAGAAATTCACGGACTATTTAAAAAAAATCGAGATACATATTTAATTATTAGGTAGTATTACAGGATGATATTGCTATTGTATTGCTATTTACAGGATGCCATGGCTAGTGTTGCGTACACTGTAAGCATGTATCAGTTTTCAGTTGTTAATAAACAATCACAAAATGGAGATAAAGTTTGAACTTAGAGTACTTCTAAAACATTACTGGAAACAAGATTATAAAGCCGCTGCCGCAGCTCCAGCAATATGTGAAGTGGAAGGAGAAGGTGTCGTCAGTAAGCATGTGGCATAACGATGGTTCCAACGTTTCAACAATAGAGACGAAAACACTAAAGATTTACCAGCTCTGGAAGACCTAAGTATTGTGACTTTGTGGGTTCGTGAAATTAAAAGTCCAATTCCACAAACTCAAAATGTTCTTTATTTCCACCGAATTACAGTTGGAACACTTGCCGATTACATCTAATTACGTAGCGCACACAATTACAATCCGCCAGTTCGTCTGTCACTGGTCCACTTCACACTCACAATTACGTACAACTCCTCTGATACACGTACACAGTCTTCCAGTCCGTTCGCTAGCACTGCGCTCTTTACGGCTGCTCGCCAAGAACTTAACTGACTTGTCCACTGCATCCCTTATATACGCAGATCGCTGTGTCTGGAAGTTTCGCGGCTCAGTAAACCATCCCGAAGATTCCAGACGTCAGGGGGAGGGGAAAGATATGGTAAAATGCCTCGTGACACTTCCCTAACCAACCTTTCAGTGAACGCCACAAGATAAATGGGTAGGCGTGGGCTAAATGCCTCCTGTCGCCCACCCAGCTGCTAGCTGGTCGTGCCTTCCGATAATTAAGTGACAGTATGGAATATTTAGGATACACGTCAAGTTTTGCGAGGGAATCCCAAAAAAGTACCCATAGACTTTCAGAAGAACTTCGCGCATCAAAAGATACCATACGTCGCCACATTTAGACACCTTGAAAATAATACAGAAGCTGTAGATCTGTACCTCATGAACTGACACCTCAACAGGCTGAACGTAGAATAGATATCTGTCGTCAGCTGATCCGTAATCCTATGGATGATAGATTTGTCAGGAGAATAGTCACTTGTGATTAAAATGGTTATATTACCGAAACCCTGATGCCTTGAAACAATAAGTTGATCCCCACGAACCTGCCAAAGTCATCGTTAAACAGAAATTAGTTTGGTTCCAATGTAATGTTGTATGTCTGGTAGAATTTTGAAGGTGTGTTCCACTGGAAGTTTGTTCCAAACGGGCGGGCGATTGATACGGATCTTTATTCTTAACAGCTGGAAGGAGTTCATGAAATTCTGAGATAGAGCTAACCAGCATTAGTTAAACAAATAGTTCTATTGCAACAGGACAATGTCATACTAGACGAACAACCATGAAAAAATTCAGGAATTGGGAGAAATCAAACTGCTACCACACCCAGCATACAGCCCTGATCTCGCACCATCAGATTATCATCTTTCCTATCCATGGCCCTTTTCCTACGTGGAAGAAATTTTGAAAACATTGAAGCAATGCAAGTGAATGTCACCGAATTCTTCGCATTAAAAACCAGATCTGGCACCATCGTGGGATAATAAACCTCTCTGAACAATGGCTCAAGACTATAGAATTTAATGGTCTATACATTGACAGTTAGCTAATTGCTTGCCAGAACACATTTCAAATAATTGTTTTTGTTAAAAAAAACTACATTACTTATGAGACAGTATCTATATTTACGCAAGTATTCCAATATATTGTCGCGAACCCGTATCTACGATCGCGCGGCTTGTTTGCACAAAAGGAACTGATAGGCGGGCAGTGTGAAAACCAAGAGCCGGTAGACAAAGATAACATGCAGATGAAGGTCTGCCAAAACAAACAAACTGAGATAAATGGAAATTTCTAGTTACTTCTGGACTGATAGAGATTGTTCGGGTTCTGGTTTATTTTCGAATAATCTAGAAATTATCAGTGATGTATTTAAAGAGTCGACGACTGGCCAAGAGGCGAGTTGCAAGTTGTGAAACAAGAGTTGCTGTAAGACATGTAACAAGAGTGAGTGAGTCGCGAGAGGTGAGCAAAGAACAGCTGAGAGTGTTGTAAACTGAACGCTGTTATTGTCCTCGACCTTGGAAGATTGTGTTATGATATGTGATGTAATTTTGCTGCTACGGGGTGTATTTCTACGCCTATAAAGAACATTTAGAATTTCGGCAAATTGGAATTTTAATTCTACGAACCCACAAAGTCACAATATTATTTTAATTATAATAATTACAGTTATTTTAGCGAAGAACATATTAATTCACATGACATCTCTACCACAGGTATTTTTGACGTAACGGCTATAGCACACAAAGTTATCGGGAGGTTGGCGACGATCATCATGTTTATGTTCTCGTCCAGTCTCAACACCAGAAGTGCTATGGAATCTTTTGAAAGTTCCCCTTCTCCCAGACTCTCGAACATTCTAGAACTCTCTGAAAAATCCCATTGGCCTATACCAGTGGGTTAGTTAGTGTATTTCTAGAGCAATAAAAAAAATGTTGGCAGGTTCAGCAGACTTCAGAATTTGTACTAAAGGTAAAAACAAATAAATAGACCAAATAATGACACTTTTTTTTCCGTTCTAGACGTTCTCGGGCTTCGAGCCAGGTATAGTGATGTAGAGCCATCGACGTTTCGGGAATGTGCATCGCTCCCATCATCACTATACCTGGCTCGAAGCCCGAGAGCGTCTAGAACATATACGTCGCCAGGAAAGCTTCAGATCATATTTCAATTGCCCATTTTTTTAGGTAAAACAAAAATTGCATGTTTACGGTTTCTATGGCAAGTCTAAGTACTTAAAATCCCTGAGGGTTTACACTACTTTGGGCCAGTGAAAGGATGAACAGACAATTTTGGAAACAGTGGTATAAAAGGAAATGAAATGGCAGTAACAGCAGAATACGGGAAATAAGTAATTGAAGCTAGCAACCGAGGAAACCGCGTAAATAGCTGTGGTCAGAATGGGAGATTTGAACTGGAGACCACCTGAAAACGCCAATTCGCTCGGTCTGCCTCGAATTTTATTTAAAATCAATCCCATTACTATTTATGTTACAATGAACGTGGGTGCGCCTCGTCGGAAAACAACCGAACTACTTTCATACTTGTTTCACTTGTTGAAATGCACTGTTCTTACAGACTAACATAGTTTAGGTACATTATCAAAAGTTTAAACAAATTACGGTATTGCGTTCCTATGACTTTCTCTACCCGTTCTTCAATAAACAATTGCTACAAAACTTTATAGTAATTGTTTTATTAATAATACCTAGTAGGTATAATGGGAGTAGTGAAATACAGTAGAGTTAACTAATGGCCAACTCTTTTAAGACCCGGTTGCTATATCATGACTTCACATTTCGTTCTCTTCGCATGTCCAACAGATAAGAAAATAGAGATGACCTATTTATGAAAAGTAAGACATTGGAAAAATCTAAGTTCGAAAATTTATTTGACATAAACTTTGTACTTCAAGAATACTTGCATGTCGGCTGAGTGGTTGGACTACTTGTCTCTCATTATGGCTGCCGGGTTCGATCCCAGGCGCCTGCAAGTGAGATTTGTGGTGGACAACACTGCGCAGGGGCAGGTTTTCTCCTAGATCCATGGTTTCCTCCACCATCATTCCGCCAACTGCTCATATTTCCTTTCATTCATTTCGCCCTCATTCTGTCATCTACTTTTCTCACTCTCATACCAGTTATCGGACTGATCACCCGTCCTGGGTTCTCTATCTGACCCAGAGTTTCTGTTCCTCAGCCCAACGCCTAAGGACATAAGGAATAGAGGAACAAGAATCCTCTAACATCACGATAACTGGTAAAACTTGGGAAGATAAGGAAGAACAACAACAATACCTACATTTTTCTACCTCTTACGATTCATTCAAAATGTGGACTTCAGAGGCTTTTCAGAGACAATACAAAATTTGAAAAATTGTCTATGTAAGGGATATCCTTGAAAATATTTTTATCACATCCATGCATGATACGAACTACCAAATTTGGTGTTTATTTATTTTTTTTTTTTAAGTTAGGCTGTTCGTAAATACACACAGAAACCTTTTACTAAAATTTGTTGGAGGTTCTGATTCAGGAGACTTATAAACTTATTTAATTGTCATCACTACACCAATTGTTTAATTCACTTACTGTATGTAACAGAGGGAGCTCACGATGGCCCGGGTTACAGCGCTTCTATCTCGTCCATTCCTCCCAGGAGTTTCGTTCTGTAAGTTTAACCTGGAATCCCCTCTTCTTCCAGTCCAAGCAAATCCAACATGTAACAGAGAAAATAAGAATTGAGTCATTAATGCATAAATCACTTTCATAATTTGTTGTTAAACATGCAATGCGATTAGCTCATGATGCAGTAGTTAATAGACAAACTGATCTATCCGGAAATACATGATGTATACGACTTATGTGATGTCACGAAGTAAGCTTTTGTTTCTAAAACTTCGGTTAAAGTCTGTCTAGTCTATGCGAGTGCAGTTGCCTCACAAAGCAAACTCACCCTCCCGCCCACTAATGACCGTCATAAATATATCTCCACACTTCAGAAAGGGAACACTGCCGTTGAGGACCAATAGCAACCCTGATTTTCTCGAAGTGACAGGCGCATGTCTACTCCACATGGAGTCTCAGTTGCCAAAGTTCCAACTTCCAGTTGATCTGTTTCATTATGTGCAGAAATTCGTTGTGTGTCACAATGTGGAGACCGTGGGAGGGAAACGCAGTGGTAAATGCAAATGAAGTAGTAGATAACTTTCAGTCACCTGAAAATAATCAAAGTGGGGACAATAGTGTGAATGAATTGGAAAGTGTTGCTGGGCCGAGCTATGTTACTGGAGAAGCCTCAAAAAATAAAGTTGTAACAGGAACTGTTTCTAAGCAAATTCGAGCGCTTGTTTTGAACGCATATGTGCTGAAAAATAATCTTGATAAGGGGTCGTGCAATGAACCTGATAAATTCTGGGTATTCACAGAAATACAGTAAGAAATATTGTGACGAAAGGAATACCAAAGACGCCAATCAAGTGTGAAAACAAAAGGTAACGTTTCTCTAACGTTCTCTAACATGCGATTTAATTTGCCGAGAAATTTATAGATTCTATGCAAAAGGGAGAGCGCCCACCTTAGACGAATTGGTTGCACATTTGCAAGAAGTTTATGATTTTCCTTATGGGCACTGCACTTTGCGCGGCCTGCTAAAGGAGATGGGTTTCAAATACCGCACTTTGAATAAGAGAAGGGTTATTATGGAATCCAGTAGAATTGTAGCTTGGTGATATATATACTTGTCAAAACTAAGGAAGTTTTGCAGTAATGGACATAAGATAATTTATTTAGACGAAACCTCGTACGATACCCATGACGTATCGAGAAAGGTAGCAACCAAGCAGAAAGGTCTGGGAGAAGGAGGGTCAGTGTTGTAAAATGAGTATAAGGGTTCGTCAAAGGAGGCGACCGAACTGCACACGCGTTAACTAAAGAGCCTTTATATGCTTTAAAAGAAGAACAATAAAACCTCTGTTGTAATGAGTACTGCAAGATTCTTTTCCTTGTTATGATTAGTGATTTTTTATGTATATACCGTTTAATATTGGGAGTACTAACTGTTACGAAAATTCATCTAACCCATTTTAACTAAAATAAACATTTCATATTTCGATATAGATACAAAGGGAAAAGCGATGGTCAAATGTTTATCAACCGAACGCTGTACGTTGGTCTTAAAATTACGTACTCTTTGCATGTTAATATGATTAACAACTGAATATCGAAAGAGAATTTAGAAGAATGACAAATATTGAACAATTCGAATCATTGATAAGATATATATTTTTAAATGACTTATAGCACAACAAATCTATCAGAAATAAATCTTATGTTTTAATGAATCTATATTTTTGCACAGCGCGTTTTCGCTTGTTTAATTTATATCAGTTTTATAAGACTGTACAAAATTGCTTTCAATCAAGAGGAACACACAGGACATTATCAAAAAATTATGGTATTAAATGTTTTTATTTAAACTTTCTAAACATGGCATCTTAATAATCATCGAGCCATTTTTGAGAAAACTAACAATAGGGAAAGTTTTTGCACGTATTGGATAGTTTGGGAAGGGAAGATTTACTTGAACATCTTTCTGTTGTATGCTTAGAATGTGCACAACTTAATTATGTAGGAACCAAGTATTTAACAAACTTCGTTTTTGAGTTATACCTTTCAAAAACATACACAAACATGCGCGCATGCTAAGTATTTCAAAAGATAACGTATTTTCGATTAAACATTGGATGTTATGTGTAGTATTTAACGCCCGCTTTTACTACATACGGCACCGCAGGCGATGACACTGATGATACATGAGATGAAGATGGAGCACCGGTGGAATGAGATAGCGGGGGAAACCGGAGATCCCGGAGAAAACCCGCCCCAGCGCCGTGTTGTCCACCACAAATCTCACTTTGCGGTCGCCTGGGATCGAACCCGGGCCGCCTTGGTGAGAGGCAAGTGGTCTAACCACTGAGCCACGGCGCGGCCGATGAAACATTGGTATGGGATAGAACGCAATACTTGCTCCAATACGGGGTAGAGCAAGTGTAAAGTGGAAATTGGGGGGAGAGGTCAGGCAATTTCAATATCATTCGTTCCATATAAACATCAAACGATATTTGTTAACACTAAATTGCATATATGGGAGTTTTTTTAGTGACTTCAAGCCCAAATGAATAAATAATGAAGCTTAAAAAAATGTTTAGAATTGAGTAATTGCGTGGGGAAGGGAGCTCTATATCAGCGAATTTTCCTCTGATTTCCTGAACTTTATTACCAAGCAATATTTTTAAATGTTTAGAAAACAAATTGGTAAGTATATTTGGAATTAAATGGCTCTAATGATTTTGAGTTATGTTGTCCACAGACAGGCAGACTGAAAAACTCACTTTTGTACAATACTTTCAAGTGAATGATAGTTATTTATAATACAAGAATTAAAATAAACATTTTATTTTGTGAGTAAATGTGATTCCGGAATGAGGCCACAGGCCGAGCTGCCGTATGAACAAAATAAAATTCTTTTAACCCGTACATCATATACTATTTTTATACAGTCCTGAATATTTATAGATATATTATAGATTATGTACAAATATATGGTATTGTTTTACCTTTCTCATGATAATGATATTTATCGGGTAGCGATGTTCATTTGCTCTACGTAGCGTCAGTGTTGACAACATGACCTCTGGGAAACCACAACCTTTTACACAAGGGAGGCAGTGGAAATAATAAAACGATGAAACGTCTCGTGCTGTATTCATGAAGATATCAATTCTTTATCTGTTCTTTGTTTAGATTTTTTTTATTGCTGCTAGTCTTCAGACACAAGTTTCAAAAATGCTATAAGTTTGTAGTATTTACTGTTATCGTTGTTCTTGTTTATATTAAGAGACAGTAGTAGTTTTTTGAAGATGTCCGTATTTTTGCTCTTTCTTCAAAGAAAGCTTACAACACATTTTCAGTATAATTATTTTGTACGTTCTTTATCTTGTTGTATGCAATGTTGTATTGGTTTCTTAATTTTTTTGAGTAACAATTCTAATTTCACTCTTTCTGCTGCTTGCAAACTTTCAATAGGTTCAGTACAGTCCATGTTCAAATGACCCGCCATTTTATACAAGTATTGTTTAACTTAGATCCATGGCTTTGATGAATGAGACAATTGTCACATTCCTCAATTTGGTATTACTGGTATGTTAAAAGCTTTTCAGCACTGAGCGAAACAATTTTCTGCATTTAACATGGTCGTGAACTATTAAAAAGTCATCTTTTACTTTCAGCTAACTAAAAAATATCTTACAAATATATTATTTAAATAAAAATCGTTATGTCCTCACGCCGGTCAATTGCTCTTCAAATTTTTCGGCGAGGGCCTCGTTCGCAGCCTTCATTTCCGTGGTCAGTTCGGCCGTCTTCGCGGTCAGATTGTGATTTGTCGTCTCCAACTTTGCGGCCAGGTCGCTATTTACCGCGGCCGTCTTCGTTGTTAATTCGGTCATCGTCGCGGCCATGTTGTTATTTTCCGCTTCTGTTTTCACAGCGAAGTTGTCATTCGCTGTTCTCATTTCTTTCAGCTCTTCGAGAATTTTTGCCAATGTAGCGTCCATCTTCGTATGTCGCCCTCCTGAAACCAATTGTGACTTTGTGGGTTCGTAGAATCAAAAGTCCGAGTTGCAGAAATTCAAAACGTTCTTTGTTTGCGTAGAAATACACTTTGTCCATCAGCAGAATTACGTAACACACAAATACAGTCTTCCAAGGTCGTTGACCACAACAAAGAGTTCACTTCCAAAACACCAGTTTCAATTACTACTCTCGTCACTACTCTGTTTACCACTGTCTTTACCACTCTACGCTGGCGTGTCGCCTCTTATATATACCACTACTCATATCACTAAACATTTCTGGAACATCCTCTAACAAACAAGAAATCGACTGCTCTCTATCAAGATGTTACTAGAATGTTCCATTTACCTCACTTTATCTGTTTTGGCATGCCCTCTATCTCCGCGCTATGTTTATCTCCTTAGGCAAGCTCTTTATCTCCACCCGACACTATCTATCCCTTATCGCTCCGCGCCGCGCTATCGTAAATAATCTGTTCGCGACAATGTCATGTTTTATCTAACACTTACCTTAATCATGAAAATGGCTTACTACTTTTTTAATAGCACTACAATAGTATAGGACAATTATTTTCAATTTTATTTTCTGGAATATAAGGTTATTTAGACCAAAACCAAGACCAAGCTGGAGGTGTCACAAACCTCTTTGGCTAATTCCTAATATGAGAGAATCGATGTTGGTTAGTCGTTTTTAGAGAATTATTGAATTTCATTTTAGAGATATACGCTTAAATAAGTACCAGTGTTTTTAATGAATATGCCAAGTTTTTCAAACAAAAATTAGTTATTACTTAACATAGTCTCCTTTTAAGGATATACATTTCTCCCAACGCTCCTGCTATTTTTAAACCCTACAAAAAAAAAAGTCAAACTCTGCAAAATGCGCCTCTGTCTCCACGATGACCTCATTTGATCGACATTCTGTTCCTGCGAGCCGTTTCTATACGTTTGGGAACAGGAGAATATGGAGAAGGGGTGTGTTAGCAATTCATGCAGTTTGGCGGCGGCAACTCTGGATGAATGTGCTGGGGCATTATCGTGGTGAAACAGAACTTTCTTCTTCGCCATATGGGGCCGTCTCTCCAACTTCTTGTCGAATTGGGCCAATAACTCACTGTAGTATACTCCAATAATTGATTTTCCTTTTTCTAAGAAGTCAATGAGTGTGACACCCTTCGCACCCCAAAAAATCGTCATCACCTTTCCGGCCAATGGGAACGTCCTTGTCTTCTTTGGAGCAGATTCTCCACAGTATAATTTCTCCGGTTTCCGGAGTATAATGATGAATACAGGTCTCATCGACAGTGACAACTTGACGCAAAATGTCCTTCGGATTTCGCTTAAACAGCTTCAAAGTTGAAAGCCGCACCCGTTTTTGGTTCATTGTAAGCAAACGTGGTACACATCTGACTGACAGCATTCTCATTTCCAGCTTTTCGTGCAAAATATGAATTACTGTTTCCGTCCATACACCTGTGGCTTCTGCCACTTGGCGAACTTTCGTTCGACGGTCAACCAGAATCATATCGTGGACTTTTTCAATGATTTCCTCGGTAACCACAACTGCAGGGCGTCCTGGGCGCTCCTTGACCACATTTAAATTCCTTACACCAATATCTATTGTCATAGAAGGCGAAACGTCTCCATAAACAACATCCAATTCATTTTTATCTCCTCGCAAGTTTTCTCATCCAAAAGTATAAAGCGAATCACTGAACTATACTGCACTTTTTCCATTTTAGAAAAAACACGTTGAACAACTTATTGAAATGTATGTAAAGTCCATACTAATCTACGAAACAGCACCAAATTTGTTTTGACATCATGTAACAAATGACAGTACATGATGCTAACAGAAACTTCCCTTTGCAGCAACATACGAGGTACATCCAGAAAGTAAGTTCTGTTTGGTAATAAAATTAAATTGTGTACGGATACAGAAAAATTATTTATTGCACAAAATTCTACAACTCTTAAACCTTTTCCACATAAATGCCGAAATTTTGCAGGCATTTGTCATAGCGGGGCACAAGTTTTTGTATACCTTCTTCATAGAAGTTTGCCGCCTGTGTCTTCAACCAGTTGGAAACATTTTATTTCAGCTCTTCGTCATTGTTGAAGTGCTGACCGCCAAGGAAAGATTTGAGCTGCAAAAACAGATGAAAGTCGCTAGGAGCGAGGTCAGGG
Organism: Mantis religiosa; assembly: GCA_030765055.1. Lineage (NCBI taxonomy): Eukaryota > Metazoa > Arthropoda > Insecta > Mantodea > Mantidae > Mantis > Mantis religiosa. The sequence continues at coordinate 108,644,882 of CM060956.1, read as the reverse complement.
CTGTACGGGGGATGGTCAAACACGTCCCAGTCAAATCCTGTAGGATGTTTTTCGTTGCATTTGCAGTGTGTGGTCGTGCGTTGTGAAGAAACGCAACACCCTTTGACAGCATTCCTCGGCGCTTATTCTGTATTGCGCGGCGCAATTTCCTAAGTGTCTCGCAATAAACATCTGCTTTCATTGTTTGACCATGCGGTAAGAAATCAATGAGTAAAATGCCTTTCCTGTCCCAGAACACTTCCCGTAGGGGAGGGGATCCGTCCCCTTCAGCTGCCAAAGTGCGGGCGCTGCCAACCCTTAGCACTCGTGGTACCTCTGACGTTACTAGAGGAACCTCGGACCGAACATGCCGAGCCCCTCCCGTAGGGGAGTTGTTCGGATTGGGTTGGACTCGAGGGGGCAGTGAGTTCCCGAAACCCGTGGGAATCGGGTACGTCTGCGGACGGGGTTGCGGGAAGCCATTAAGTGTCCCGGGTACTAGCCTGCAAAGCTAGTAGAAGGTGTGCTAGATCACCAGGCGGCCCCACCGAGGTTTTTCGGTAGTTTGCACATTGAGTGTAGACGCGCGTAAGTGGCGTATCCACTTCCATCCCGTCTTGACGTTGTGTTCAGGCGGGGGGGCTTTTTAGACTCCAGATATTGCCCTATGGAAAGAGCCCCGGAGTATCCATCGCTCCCGGGTAGAAGGAGGCCCGGGTCTTGTTCCTACGGGTTCAAGGCTAATGGGAGTAGAACCTCTGGACTTAACTGTCCCAGAACACTGTGCATATCATTTTTCGAGGTGTCAAGGTTTGTTTCGGCTTAACCTTTGCTGGGGATGAGGTGTGCCTCCATTCCATCGATTGACGCTTACTTTCAAGGGTGTCATAACAAACCCAAGTTTCATCTCCGGTGACTATCTGTGTCAGAAATTCTTCGCCGTCTTCATCATAACGGATCAAAAACTGAAATACACTATCCATCCGTTTTGTTTTGAGTTGCTCAGTAAGAATCTTTGGCACCCAACGTGAGCAAAGTTTACGAAATTTCAGTTTTTCGGTAACAATTTCATGAACTAGTGATCGTGAGATTTGGGGAAATTCCATAGCGAGAGCACTAATTATAAACTTGCTGTTTTCCTGGATCTTGACATCAATCGCGTGAACCAGTTCTTCTGTAACCAACGATGGACGCCCACTTCGTTCTTCATCGTGCACTTTCACTACGTCCTTCATTGAACTGTCGGACCCATCTTCTCACCATTGTATCACTCATCGCATTTTTCCCGTAAACATCGCAAATTTGCCGATAAACTTCAATTGATTTCATTTTCCTAGCATTCAGAAAACAAATCACAGATCTGATTTTACAAGCGGCGGGATTTTCAATCAACAGCGGCATTGTAAACAAGCACAACAAAGCGTACGTGGCTGAGAGCGATCTCACAATGGCGTACGTTTTTTCTCCTTGATACAGAGCGTCTACCGCGCATGTGTGGAATTGCGATCGCAGCGCTGTAGCGGAAGTAAATCGAAATAGAACTTAGTTTCTGGACGCCCCTTGTATATTTGGAACACGGGTACTTATTGAACCGCCCTTGTACACTGACGAACGTATTCCCAGCAGAACGTGAACATATAGGAAAATATGTATTAATTACTGAATGAAGTTGTAGCTGTGGTCACAGATTTACATTTCATTACTGAATGTTAAAAGTACAATAAATAATATGCCTGTTAATTGTATTCTATTCATATAGCGGTATAAATGAAATATTAATCATCTTAATATTAAAGTGTTATTTTAGTAGGTTAATTGCTACTTTTAATAATACAACTTTACACGTAAGTGTTGGATAAAATATCAAATTATAGTAATTTTTTAAGTCTTATGTAGATGTAGTCATTTCTATCTGTTAGAACGATCACATTCGTCATATTTACAGTTTTTTCAAGATGTAAAGGACTCTTCTCACACAATCCTTTCTCCTGTGTTCATTTGAGTTGTCAGCTGCGGAAGAAAGACGTTTATCGAAGTAAAAGACTTTGTTGCGTCACAGTAAAAACATCCTTTTGTTTAAACATTGCACGAGGTATTCATTGTTATTTCAAGTCAAAGCTGAAGTACGAGTAGAAAGAAGCAGGCATTAACGATGTTCTGATATTAAATACCGTAGTTTAGCTTGCTTCTCTGAGAGTCTCGTTCTTACATAGCCCACCATATTTTTAGTTTTCCATTTCTTAAGACAGTGATAGAACTGGTATAACGCTAGATTCATTAGAACGTCATGGCAACGTTTCTTTTCTTCTTTCTCTTGGTGACAGTTATTGGAACTGAAACATTAATTTCACATTTTTGTTACACTCTGCTTCGTTGTTAAGTGAAACGCTTTGTCAGCAACGGAAATTCCGTTATTAACGCACCACAGAACTTGTGTTTTAGAGCTTTCGTTTGTTTTAAAAACTTGTGGGGGGGGGAAACATTTCCCTCTAAGTGATTCCTAAGTTTATTAACGACTAGATATTTGTAGTCTAATTTAATTTAGCGGACCCTTCTTCCATGAAACAAAGACATTGCTGGTGAAAGTGGACAAAAAAAGTGAGTTTTACTTTGCTTTACACTTGCACAAACAACAAAGCGTCAATATAATAGGCACACAATGGATCTAATAGAATGTGTGCGGATTAACATAAACACAAAGGCTCGTATCGTTGTATTTAAATTTGCCTTTAGCACGGCACTGGGATACTGGACAATTACAAAATTACGAAAGTTTTTGTTGGGAATAGGAGAATAGTGATAGGACTTAAGTGTTAGTTAACTGTTTTAAAAGCTGCTCATTATATGATGGCTTTTGAAATTAGTTCTCATTGGACGAGCAAGTCATAAAAGTATTTTGATATTTTGATATCTATTTATTTGAACAGTATCCATTACAAATTCAGTACAATAAAATTTAACATAGAACATGTATTATACCTCCTGTACAAATACATGAAATTGCTGACCTAAGATTTACTTCTGACTCATGTGTAGTGTTTAACGCCCGCTTTTACTACATACGGCACCGCAGGCGTGATACTGATGATACATGAGATGAAGATGGAGCACCGGTGGAATGAGATGGCGGGGGAAACCGGAGATCCCGGAGAAAACCCGCCCCAGCACCGTGTTGTCCACCACAAATCTCACTTTGCGGTCACCTGGGATCGAACCCGGGCCGCCTTGGTGAGAGCCAAGCGGTCTAACCAATGAGCCACGGCGCGGCCTACTTCTGACTCAGGTCTCCTGGCAATATGCCTTTGGTTTTCCTGATTAGCTTGGTGTCATTTCTTCTTGACCTTTTCTTCTTTTATTCTAATCTACTTTTCTCTTAACCTATATAAGAAATCTCCTATACATCTACTTTTCTTTTCTCCAATCCCCGTTAGCATGCGTAACACCAATATCTCTTTACTTACACTTCCCATATTTTTCTCCTGTAATTTTTTAGCTCCTTATATTCTATTAGGTAATGAACAGTGCTTTCTTCATCTCCACAAAATTCACATATCCCTACCTCATTACTTCTCAACCATTTTAAGTATAATTTTCCTACTCTCATCCATGCTATGCTGGAGAAAGTTAAGTCCATGTTGTTAAAAATGTATGAGCTGCAGAAGCCAATGCCACTACCTTATCCTATATAAGAAATCTTCTATACATCTATTTTTCTTTTCTCCCATCCCCGTTAATATGCGTACCGCCAATATCTCTTTACTTACACTGTCCCATTTCTTATCCCATATTTTTCTCCTGTAATTTGTTAGCTCCTTACATTCTATCAGGTAATGAACAGTGCTTTCTTCATCTCCACAAAATTCACATATTCCTATCTCATTACTTCTCAAACCTTTTAAGTATAATATTCCTACCCTCATCCAAGCTATGCCTTCTCTTCCAGTTTTGCCACATTGATCTATATATTTTCCCCTACCCCATTCTGTCTTTAATTGCTTGTACAATTTCAAAGTTTTCTTTTCTTCTATACTTTCCCATATCTCTTGCCTACCTATGTCTTGTAGTCTAGTTCTCACTTCCTTCCCAAACCACTATAATTTGTCTCCTCTCCTCTCCATAGATCTCCCTTGCCTATCTTTAATATCATTCTTTCCAATTCCGACCACCAACTATTTGTATTTTTGATGTTTTTCTGTTGCTTCATGCACAGATTCAATAATTCCCCTTTCTGCCCTTTAATACACTTGTACAAGAATTTCAATATTCTCTCTATTATTATTCCCCTCATTTTTGTATTATCTAACTCTAGTAACGCCACCTCTCTTGGTGCCGATTTTGGCAGCCCTAGTAGTTCTTTGCAAAATAATCCATACATCTGGTCTAATTTTGTTCCTATATCTGATGTACCCCATGCCTCCACTGCATATATTGTTCTGGCTTCGACGACCGCTTCATGCATTCTTTCTAACCATCTAACTGACATCTCCAGGTTATGTTTACATATTCTTACTCCTGACATTGCGCCGCCCTGCCATTAGCTATCACTTTTCTGGCTTGGACAACCCATCCTCCACTGCTAAACATCCTTACACCTAAATAAGTCGGGCTGCGCCGTGGCTCAGTGGTTAGACCGCTTGGCTCTCACCAAGGCGGTCCGGGTTCGATCCCACGCGACCGCAAAGTGAGATTTGTGGTGGACAACTCGGCGCTGGGGCGGGTTTTCTCCGGGACCTCCGGTTTCCGCTGCCATCTCATTCCACCGGTGCTCCATCTTCATCTCATGTATCATCAGTGTCACCGCCTGCGGTGCCGTATGTAGTAAAAGCGGGCATTAAACACTACACATTTCATTTTCACTAAATAAGTCATACTCGTTTACCACTTCTACATTTTGTTCTCCTATGAACCATTCCTCTCCTTTCCTAAGTATCGATCCTCTTTTAAATACCATTATGTTTTATTTTTTGCTGTTTATTCTTATTTCCCAGTCAGCGCAAAACCTATGGATTACCTCAAATGATTTTTGTAGACCTATTACGGAAATTGCTCCTGCTGTTAAATCATCCGCAAACAGTAAACCAGGGATCTCTTCATACAAGTAACAATTACGACTTCCTATTTAAGGAAAGTATAAATATTCCGAAATTAAAAATAGAAACAATGAATGTGTCGAAAATGGTTATATGCAGAAAAATAATGTAATTGTTCGAGACCTTCTCGGGAAACAAGCAAGGTGAAAGACGATTAGAAATCGACGTTTCGGGAGCATACAGCTCTCCCATTATCAGGATATTTAATAAGTGTTATAACCACAAATATATCACTGTATATAACACAAAAAGCCTGGCCTGATTTGGAACATATTCGTCGCCAGAAAAGTTTCACGTCTTATTTTATAAGTTACGTGTTTCAGCGGGTCTCCTCTCTTGTATAGTAATGCTTCTTCTGTTACAGTTGAAGGAAAATTAATTTGTATTTTAATGTGATCCACGTTGGAATTTAGCTGCGATGAAGATTTGCGATGGCTAATTTTGGTAAATTGTTGATTTGGTCCACTAATTGTGATTGGATATATAAAGCGATGATTAGAGTTTAAACTGTTGTAGATGTAATTTATTTATAACAAGTTTGATTTTCTTTGATCCAGCTTAGATCTAGTCAGTTCGTGAAAATTTTTATCTCAGGATCGTGATTCGTCCTCTTCAGCTGCCGTGGTGCGGGCGCTGCGGACCCCTAGCACTCGTGGTACCTCTGACGTTACTAGAGGAACCTCGGGCCGAACATTCGAGCCCCTCCCTAATAGGGAGTTGTTCGGATTGGGTTGGACTCGAGGAGGCAGTGTGCTCCCCGTGGGAGATCGGGTACGTCTCCGGACGGGGTTGAGGGAAGCCATATATTCCCGCGTACTAGCCAGCATAGCTAGTAGAAGGTGTGCTAGATCACCAGGCGACCGTACTGAGGTTGTTCGGTAGCCTCCCCCTTTGGGATTGGAGCGCGTAAATGGCGTATCCACTTCCATCCCGTCTTGAGTCCATAGGACCAGATGGGGGGGGGGGGCTTATTAGTCTCTAGGTCTTGTCCTATGGAAAGCCCCACGGAGGACAGCTCAGTAACTCCCTGGTCATCAGAGGAAAAGATTGTGGTTTCAGATTGATGAGTTCTATTTGATAAAAATAATGACGCAAATGCTTTTCTGTATATAATAAATTACTTTAAGAACACTTACTATACACTGTAACCAACATCTTGTATAAACGCATCCACTCTTGTGATTATTAAAGGGAGATGCACCCGAATGGGCATACGTTCACAATGTTTCATTTGTTGTTTTTGCTATACTTAAGAGATAGACTGTTCTCTGCCGCCACATTTCTGTTGACTCTCGTGCCTACAAAACTTCTTCCACTAAGCGTTTCTCGGAGTTTATTGATTTTCCTTCTCGTTATCGAGCGGGATGGCTCAGGCGGTTTCGTCTGTGGCCCGCATTTGGGAGATCCGGGTTTGATTCTCGTAGCTGACCTACCTGAACCATGGGTTTTTTCAGGTGTTTTCCCAGATCACCAGGCGAATACCAGTTAGATAAATTACATCCCCGAATTCCCTGTCCTTCCATTTCACCATTCATTGTCACCATCTCCATGGTGGTTTCTTTCAGGGTAGAAGTGTCTGCGGGAGTCTTGGCGGTGCATAGCGAGATGATACTATGCTTTGAGTGAACACTTTCTCCTCCTCTAGGACGATGCCCTGTCTCCGAACACGGTCTGATGGGCCGATTCAGGAACGCGGCTGACGGGATACCGACTGTACCAGCGTTTCTGGAGGCTTCCTTACTCGGGGGCGGGGTGGCCTTTAGTCTCCGAACCAGCTTCGTAACTGTTTCGTGGCCGCGGTAGGTTGATGACGATTGTCCTGGACTGCCGAAGAGTTTCTATCTGATAAAGTGTAGGGACCGTGCCCTCTGTACTGTACTGACACCTTGAGATCGGCCACCCTCCGTCTCCTCTCACCGCATCCGCCCTCCCGGGAGTGCCCCACTTGGGGCATAGCTACAAAACACCACTTAGGTCGAGGTACCGAATCACATCTGAACAATCCAATCCGTCTCCTTAGTGACCTCACGTTTCTACAAACATTCAGCATTCAGAGCCTACGTCTAGTTTGTTTACCTTTCACTGGACCGGCAAACAGGCAGGCAGGCGGATGGGTGGGTATTTAGGTAATCTTTACTGCCGTTAACTTTACAGTATAGCTACGCCATACATTAAAATTTATCAAGCCATATTATAAAACTAATTATACACTTTCACACATAATACAAACATTTTAACACTTTTTAACATTTTAAATCTTTAACGACACAATATATATCTCGTCCAATATATAAATAAATACAAATAAAAATAATGAGGCTCCATTAGCATGTAATGTTCGTAAAGTCAACCATATGACTTTATGACTTCATATAAAGTAATATAAACAATATCACAAAGTCTACAAATAATTATGTTCGGGGCCAGACAAAAATAACTGTTTCACAGTTCTACAAAAGTGGACAGTTCCAGAAAATTCTAGATATACATATCATGTGCCATAAAAATATCTTAAGTATAACGTATTTTAATTAAAATTTCAAAGTTATCACATATGGGCAGGGTATTAAAATCTATTGTATTCTATATATTTCCGTTGCACTTGAAGAAAATAAACGATGGGGTAAGCTCTGCAAATGTTTCTTTGGATTAATACGAGGTAGACAGAGAAATTAGCGTCTGTAAGAATACTTTGAATAAGAGTGGAGAAAGTATAAGAGAGTAAAGCATCAGCTATTTGTTACTGGTTTGGGAAGGATTTCCCAGAAATGCTTGACACCAACATAATCTGTGGACATAGAAGAACAACTTTCGTATGTTTTAGTGCCAAACCCTTGATGAGATGATGTTTCATAAACTTCTTTGCGCCACGTTAGTTCGTCAATTTCATGTCAACATTCATTTAAACTTTGTCCCTCCGATTTGATAACCAAGTTCCTTACTTCGTGTTAGGAAGCCAATTTTGTGTACAGCTACTGTATTTTATGGCTTTTTATTTCCCTTTCCTCGGCCTAACTGTAATTGGTGAGCATTGACGATTAGCGGTCTGAGATAATTATTTATTACCTTTGTGAAATAACACTTCATCTATTATTAAAGATTGCACGTTATTTTAAAAATAGCTTAAATTTGTTGAAGATACAATAACGTTTCTTCTCTCTCGTTATGGAGTTTTTTTTTTATCATCATAGTTACGTAATTTTACACAATCACCTACCATAATATTTGTATGATCTATTCCATTTCCTTCACCACGCGTCTCTTTTGTTTTATCACTTATCACATTAATATTTCTTTAAATAACCATTCTATTGTTGCTCATATTTAACTAGCATTTTAAATCGATAAAAAAAAATTTATATGGGCTGTATTTAAATAAATGTTCACACTGTATCTTTTACAGTTTGTGAACAACACCGCAATTATAGAAATAAACATCGCATACGTATGTTGACCAGAGTCGATTGTTTTTTGTTTTCCTGGTGTTTCTTTTATGCATTTGTTGCTTCGTTTGCATAAATACTTTAACTTGTATGGTCATATAATGACTTTGACTGCTGGCTTTTAGCTTTTCATTTAATTTCATTGGAAGCAGCATTCACTCTTCCAGGAGAGCAGCGAATGAAATTCCCTGCAGCAGCTGGGAATCGATAGCGAGACCACCGGGTATATGTATGTTAGTCTCTGAACAGCATAACGCGTAAACGAAACTTCGGTTAAATACCAAACAAATTGCATTGCCTCTTCCCTACTCAGTACGAACTAGGCAAGCACGTAGTGTTGATTTCCGATACAGTGTTTGTGCCCACGTCATAGAAGGCTGCGAAGCAATACGCACTTCTCCAGGGACACATTAGCACACCACTAGGTTCAACAGATCTTTTGTGGAAGTGCCCCTGACGGGGCTAGAGAGGTTATATGAGGTGAGGGGTTCGATCAGAGGTCACGACAGAGCGGAGGGCAAGGCCTTTGCAGCTGGTACAGATCATTGGGGAGAACCGGGAATTTTGAGACCAACCGTTTTGAGGTAATGAGTTGACGAGAGCATTTTTCCCCTGATATGTAACGTAGCCAAAGTTGCAACCCTGAAATATGTAAATCGTAGCGTGGTGATAGGGTGTCTGCCTCACATTCAACAGATCCCGAGTTCAAATAACGGTCAGAGCAAATTGCCTGAATAAGGTTTTACCGGAGTTTTCCCTTATCCTGAAAAATGAATGCCTGATAACTCTAAGCTCTATGTACCCTGTACTCATTTGAACATCATTTCATTCATCGTCCGGTATGACTAAACGTTGAAGGTTTTCTCTTATCCTGTAATATGAATGTCTGATAGCTCTAAGCGCTATGTACCCTGTACTCATTTGAACGTCATTTCATTCATTGTCGGATGAATGTTGGAGGTCGTAAATTCCAAAAGGGAGAAGAGATACTGACAAGCAGATAAAAGAAGTGGACGGACAACAAATTTGTGAGATATATAATTAACCTTCCCAAAATTTGCCTAGGAACCTTAGAAAACCTCCGAAAAAGGAAAAGATGGGCCTCGAGAATCGAACCCGGCATCTGAGAGAGGACTACCTGATAAGTGCGAGTGTGTTATCAGGTCAAGAGACCAACTTGATCCAACAACACGAGCCAAAGTTACAATGGGCAGACAGACGCTGGGTTGGGGGGGGGGTGGGGATACCGGTCACGAGACATCCAGTTCGTGACGCAACCCGTGGCGGGACAAACTAGCTCTTCTTTTGATTTATTTCCAACACGCTTTTATTCCATTAGCACTGCTTTTATTATTTCCAGCGTGTCTCGAGTCAGCAAAGTCGTCGTCTTAACGTGCAAGGCATTCACAAGGAAGCTGCTCAAAAAAAATTATGTAAAGCAACGATTTATTGATATGCAAATGAATACAGTAGCGACAAACTTTACTTTTGCGTCGCTCACTTCACATCTGGGCTAGAAAAAAACCTCCATTCATCCACGAAACTCTTGATACAATGACTTATTATCTTGTTACTGCACACTTAACACTAACTAGAGCAAGTACCGTATTTAGCACGTAAGTTTGAAACCAGATTACGTCGAAATACATGTTTCGAGATCCCCTAAACCAGAAAAGAACAGTTTTATAAACAGGTATGTGTGTGAACAGAAAACTAAAACGATAGACTACAAACTTGGTATTTGAGTTGTATATGTTATTTTGTATGTTAAGATGCTGGCAGTTCCAGAATATCAGTCGCCGGTGTGCCGAAGTTTCGACTCGCAGGAGTTCTTTTATATGCCAGTAGTAAACACAGTTAAAACATTAGCTCGCCTCTGTAGCGTTGGTGATAGCATGTCTGACTAACGTTCAAGTTCGAATCTCTGTCAGGTTAGGATTAGGATTACCGCGGAGGGGATTTGGCACCGAAACCTGTGGTTTATTGTACCTAAGCCCCAAGTGAGGCATCGCTGAAGGAAGGATGAGGCGAGAGGAGACAGAGGGTGGTCGACCGAAGGAGTCACGACAGCGCCGAAACACCTGCCAACACTTATATCCTCAAAGAGACTACCAGATAAGAGATGGTGTGAAATGGAAGGACAGGAAATTCCGGGGATGTAATTAACCTACCCAACATTCGCCTGGTGACTCGGAAATCCCCCTAAAATTCCAGGGGTCAGATAGGTTGGCCACGGGAATGGAACCCGGGTCTCCAGAATGCGGGCCACAGAAGAAACCACCTGAGCCATCCCTCCCGTTTAGGGTAACTTATCTGGATAAGTTTATTTCGAAGTTGTTCCTTATTGTGAAAGATGAATGTCAGGTAACTGAAAGGTCTATGTACCCTGGGTTCATTTGAGCATAATTTCATCCATCATCGATATGGCTTAACATTGGACAATGTAATATAAATAAAAATAGCTACAGTAACATTTAACTTTTGTAGTTTCAAAGAAGAGAAAAATCCATCTACCAGCCTACGCTTTATAATAAGTAAATCTAATAATTATTTTTTATAAATATATATTTTTAAAGAATGAGTAGACAAAGGATGTGAGTGCAAGGCATGAGATTTATGACGGGTGAGTTTTTCAATCCTAATTGCTGAACCTCTGCTGAAAGTTTCGAACTAATAAGTTATAATCGATGGTCCAAGGAATAGTGAATATTGGATAATGCTGGAAAACAAAAACATTCAGTATGCTGCTTCAGCAAATAATACAGGAGCAATAATTTAGCCATTTGTGAATAATTTCACACTAAAATAAACTGTGTGATGCATGCTTAATAAAAGTATAAAAAGAATTACATGTCCATAATTTATTTTGTCAAATTTCATAGATACATTGCCTTCATGTGAATCTACGTTTTGACTAGCTCGTCCAAAAAATACCATGTCCATAACTTATTTTCACTCATCCCGGAATCTCTCTGATTAGGAAACCTCTGACCCTCAACGCTTTGCCTATGGGGCCTCAAGGTTGCGCGGTTCGGATGGCCGTATTTCCCGCTTAAAGGAAATGCAGGAATGCATTCATTCATCCATACATAACTTTGCCAAATTTCACAGATACTGTTCGCCAACGCTAAGAACGTTCCTAGCAGGAATGTGAAACCCTTACTCAGTGCGACAAGGACCAGTGAATGAGTGTGACAGAAAACGCGTGCTGCGCCAGGAGTAGAACCGTTAAAAGAAAACATGCGCTCTATTCACTCAGTACACTAAACGGAAAGATTTATTCACAAAAGTAGAAGGCGTCAGAATGTTCTTGAATTTGCTGTAACTGAACTGACCTAGTAGTTATATACATGTCGAGGGAGGGTGTTGTTCTCCAACCCCCAGCGTCTCATTCCCCGGGGACTTTATTTGCTGTGGCAAACAGTATATCGCATGCCAAATTTCACAGATGTATTGCCTTCTGGTAGCTTACTTTTTGACTAGCTCTTCCGAAAGAATATACCAAGTCCATAACTTATTTTGCCAAATTTCACTGATTCATTGCCTTCGTGGTAGCTTACTTTTTGACTATCCCTTCCAACAAAAATATGTATCATGTCCATAACCTATTTTGCCAAATTTCACTGAGTCGTTGCCTTCGTTGCAGCTTACTGTTTCACTAGCTCTTCCAAACGAATGTATCAAGTCCATAACCTATTTTGCCAAATTTCACTGATTCGTTGCCTTCGCGGTAGCTTACTTTTTGACTAGCTCTTTTAAAAGAATGTATCATGTCCATAAACTATTTTGCCAAATTTCACTGATTCGTTGCCTTCGTGGCAGCTTACTGTTTGACTAGCTCTTCCAAAGGAATGTACCATGTCCATAACTTATTTTGTCAAATTTCACATATTTGTTGCCTTCGTGGTAGCTTACTTTTTGACTAGCTCTTCCAAAGGAATGTATCATGTCCATAACTTATTTTGCTAATTTCACTGATTCATTGCCTTCGTGGTATCTTACTTTTTGACTAGCTCTTCTAAAAGAATGTATCATGTCCATAACTTATTTTGCCAAATTTCATAGATTCATTGCCTTCTGGTAGCTTACTTTTTGATTGGCTCTTCCAAAAGAATATACCATGTCCATAACCTATTTTGCGAGGTTTCACAGATTCGTTAACTTCGTGGTAGCTTACTGTTTGACTAGCTCTTCCAAGAGAATATACCATGTTCATAACTTATTTTGCCAAATTTCAAAGTTACATTACTTTAGTGGTAGCTTACTTTTTGACTAGCCCTTCCATTTCCTTGCCGATCTCATAGTGTACGAAAACCGATATTTCAAAGTTATTTTACTATTGGAGATAAAGCTTTATAACAGAGTGTGCATTTCATATATGGAAAACGATGTTCAAAAGGATTTTTATTCGTGCAAAAGAAGACTTTATCCCAGGCAAATGGTCAAACAAAAGAGTAGAAGAGAGTAATGCAATGTACAGCATATTGATTCGCCCCATCTCGCCAAAACAATTAAACACTGCATCAGCGAAATGAAGTTCTCGACAAAGCGCTTTCAGATGTATTGAAGTGAAAGAGCGGAGGTGTGCAACGGCTCTTACCCTACCCGGCCAAAGTGTCAATGGGAAAACACGTCATTTTACTCACTGTTCAGGTTTAGAAACACTTTTATTCAAAACCTCACGTGTAACATTCACTGATGCCCTTAGGAGTAAACTACCTTTGCGCATTTTGATGCTGGAATTACTGACTAGTCTTATTATTAATCATATAAAGAGATAACAGATAAATAATTTTTATCCGCCACCATAAGGAAAAACACATCATTACACGGTACTTTTGTTACTCAAAAGTAGGCCTTTTACAGTTAGACATGAATAATCTCTGCAAGTTTGAATTATTTCTACCAGAATCAATATAGCAGGTCAAGCTGAAGAAAATAGTTAAAATTTGAAAGACAAAAACACATTCTCCTCCAGCAACGCCTACTCTAATACGAGGACCGTTTGATAAGTCTCGTAAAAAACAAGAATATATATTTTTTCGTGAATATCTCAGCATATTTCTCGACAGCCTCCATTGATGGCTATATACTTGGTCCAGCGATGTTCCAGCTTTTTCATCCCGTAGGAAAAATAGATTTCGTCAAGGTCCTTAAAATACTCGTTGTTGGTGACTATCACTTCTTCATTTGATGAAAATTTCTTACCACCAAGCCAAATCTTCAATTGTGGGAACAGGAAGAAGTCCCTTGGGGCTAAGTTTGGTGAATAAGGTGGATGAGGAACCAATTCAAAGCCGAACTCATGCACTTTCGCCATTGCGATTGGTGATGTGTGCGATGTTGCATTATCCTGGTGAAAGAGCACTCTTTTGCTTTTCAATCTCGGTCTCTTTTCAGTCAGCTCATGTTGCAAACGGTTCAACCAATGAAGCATAATAGGTTCCAGTTATGGTTATGCCTTTTCGCAGGTAGTCTATGAGGATTATTCCATGAGAATCTCAAATAATAGTGGCCATCACCTTACCAGCTGAAAAATATGGTCATTACTTTTTTGGAGCACTTTCACCAGTGTTTGTCCATTGTTTTGACTCTGGTGTGTAATAATGGATCCAAGTTTCATTCACGGTCACAAACTGGCGCTAAAGGTCTTGTTGATTGCGATTAAACATCGCCAGACACTCGGTAGAAGTGTTCTTTCGGATGCGCTTTTGTTCGACATGAGCAATCACGGCACCCATCTTGCACACAGCGTTTTCATTGCCAATTTTTCATGCATGATACTGTACACACGCTCAGTTGAGATGCCTATACCCTCAGCAATCTCACGAATTTTGATTGGTCTGTCTAGCGTAAATCGATCGTGGATGTTTTCAGTGGTACCATGTGTGATGACCTCAATTGTGCCACCAGAGCGCGATTCACCTTCGGTGCTTCTACGACCACGTTTAAATTCATCGATCCAAAGGTAAATGGTCTTCAATGTCGGTAAAGAGTCCGCGTGAAATTCGTCCCATTCAGTTTTGGCTTGTGTGGCAGTCCAACCCTTCAAATGAAAATGTTTAATAACGGCACGAAAATCTGTTTTTTTTTTTTTCATTTGAATAATCAAGCTTACCACTCACAAATTTGCAACGAAAAATCTTCCATCCCTTCGTGGAAATTTACCAGACTTATCTAACCGCCCTCGCATAGTGTCAAAGACATAATCTCTTTGACTACACTGGGCAACAATGAAAATGTTTCGGGCTTAAAAATAGTGAGTTTACATGTATTTCCATCTGCTGAATTCAAAAATCACCATAAAAATGATAGATTAGCTCTTGTTTTGAAGATAAAGTGACATTTTATTTTTTAGAGTGAAGATTTTAAATTTGGGAGAATTTTTGTGAGTTGGCACACCTGTCAAGAAACAAAACACAATCAGAGAGAAATTTTGGAAATTAAGTGATGCAAAAGTTAAGGAAGGCATTTTTGTCGGATCACAAATTAGAGAACTGCATTTGACCAAGTTTTGGAGGGAAAAGAAAAGGAAGCTTGGGAAGCCTTCAAGGGTGTTGTTCATGGAATTTTAGGCAACAAAAGAGATGCCAACTACAAGCATTTGGTGACAGTGCTCCTGCAAAAATACCGTAACCTTGGATGCAACATGTCCCTTAAGATCCATTTTCTCCAATCCCACCTAGACTTTTTCCCTCCTAGTTGTGGAGCTGTTAGTGATGAACATGGGGAGAGATTCCATCAGGACATATCTATTTTGGAACAAAGATATCAGGGCCGTTGGAATGAAGTAATGCTTGCGGATTACTGTTGGTCTTTGGATAGGGATTCAGCGGAACTCCATCACAAGAGACAAGCTAAAAGACGACGAAGTCAATATGCCACCACATGATTCTCTTCAGACACCACTATCTGCGAAGTATTTTTCCAGCAATCTAGAACTCTTAGCATGTAATTACCAGTTAAAAAAATCAAATGCACTTTCGTTGTTGTTAGCATGTATGTAATTAAAATGTATGCTTTCCCCTCAATCCGTTAATATGTAATACTTCCACCTTGTGTGTATAATAGAAACTAGAGCTAATAATTTTTTTTTTTTTCATTTTCATATTTGTTTTTCTCAACCGAAAATTAGTAGGAATTGCCTCATGAAGTGCTCGAAACATTAAAAAATTATTATTATTTTTTGTTGTTGCCCAGTGTTATCGATTGGCCCGTAGATGGCTTAGTCCGATGTTCAATTTTTCTTTAGTTACCTATATAAAAACAAGAAACAAACATACCACATCTACAATGTACTTCGTCCACAGACTAAATGATTTTAGTACCTGTGATTTCTCTGTAAAATATGCTAAAATCACTTCCTCGCAAATAGTCGTTACACTTTTTTAACTGCACCATATCTTAAAATATAAATATTCTTTGTTATAAATTACATATGACCTTTGTGGCAGCAAACTAAGGTTAGAAATTCGAGATTCTTCTCGAATTTCTTCAGGTGTAAACCTTTCGTCGCCCGAATCACTCATTTTGACACACAATTTACCATTTGTTATTTATTGCATCACCATAGTTACGATTCTTCGTTACTGAAAGCCTGCAATATCATTTTACACCTAGTAGAAGATCGATTCTAAATCTTTTGTAAAATAATTTTTAATAATTCAAGTCAATTTTTTCTTAGGTAACGGACAGAATTACGTATGGGACTAGCGTGGTTTAATGTTTATCATGCTCGGCGCTGACCCTCGGGCGTTAAATTTTTTCCACTCGCTAGTAAACATCAACTTACCTCACAAGCCCCATAAACACTGTTATATGTTAAAATAAAGACACACGAGTGCCAGTAAAATATCCGGTGGTTGGAGGATCTAAACATGTATCAGTTCTGAAAATTAGAAAATGACAATAATTCTTACAAATCACAAAGCAAAAAGTCTGAAGTTTTGGCGAAGTGTCATGTAGGTAAGGTAGTCATGTATTTTTTAACGGACACTTGGTGCACTGATCACAAGCACTCCGGCGAAAGTGTAATGTCTATGTCTCTTGTCTTATTGGCGGTCAGCAGGGTTTAAAGAACAAGCTCGAGACCTCACATTGTTGGCGGTATACCTCCGCTAGCAGTACAAGTACTCACAACTAAGGCGCCACATTGTTATTACAAAAACAGTTATTTTAAACCGTAAAGCTATTGATAATTTAGAAGTTAGGTGATAAAATGCTTCAATAAGCACAATTTCTAGTACCTAGAAACAGTTTATTTCTACATCAAACAATTCGCTTCAAATACTTCTTTAACTGGTATAGTATTTTTTCACAAACATCCTCGCATACTCTCGTATATTTCAGCACCTCAGAATGAAGCCGTGGTTTATCTTTGGCAACCAAAACAAATATTGTTTATATATTTTGTAATTTTGTTGGGAGTTTAAAAGAAGGAAAAATATTTAAAACACCGTTAAAATGTTTATAGTGTGTGTGTGTGTGTGTGTGTGTGTGTGTGTGTGTGTGTGTGTGTGTGTGTGTGTGTGTGTGTGTGTGTGTGTGTGTGTGTGTGTGTGTGTGTGTGTGTGTGTGTGAAAGTTAAATTGCAAGGGAAGAGACAAACATATGGTGGGCTACATATAGTGGGCTGGAGTGTTGAGTGCATAAAAAAGAGAACGTTTGCTAAGGAGACTGAATCAACTTCCGTTAGACGCTTGGGATAAGAAAGATTAGAATTTGTGGAAGTCGACGGGTTAAAAAAGTTATTGTGAAAAATTGTGTTGTATCAGATTATATTCAGTGCTCTTTAATTAAAGAATCATCTATAAATAACTTTCACTATCATTATTTAAGTACTTAGAAAGTAAAATAATGCATCAATCCGAGATCGCGACCTGGAGATAAAATTTCTTGTGGACGACTGGAGGAAAGCTGAGAGAAGAAAATTCATTTATTTATAAATCCAATACGTCTTCAAAAAAATAATCATCATGCTCTACAACCAACAGCAAAATACTAAACAAAATTAAAACTCAAAATTATTTATCATGAATTTTGCATCATATCATCGAAACAAAGTTTCGATACGCAACCCACGTTCCAAGCAGTCGGCAGAAACTGAGACATTAGAGACGACCTCAAAAATGTCCCACAGTGAGAGAGAGACAAATCAATTTATATCTGCTATTAATGTATTCGTATTCCCGTTATCTCCCATCTATTAATTATAAACATGCATATTTAATTAAAATAAATCATCTCATTTACATTTCAATATCAGATTTAAATTTCATGAACATTGAGTTTTTTTTTTTTTTTAAATTTATGAACGCTCTATCATTTTTCTTAGTATTCCGTTCGCTTACTTTTCCTCAGAGGCATTTTATTGGACTCAAGGTTCTTTTATGTGCTACAAATCTACCACCGACTTCATTTCCCTTCCAAAAGGAGCCCCGCAAAGATAAAGTCCATCGCCCCCCGCCAGGAGTGAATCTGCGACCTCGGAAAAAATTAATACGAGGGCTGTTCAATAAAGAATGATCACAATTTCTTTTTTGACAACGTACCTTTACTCATCCTCATAATTTTGATGATCCTTCTCAAAATAGTCTCTCCTGAATACGATGCACTTGTCCCAGCGTTTCTGCCAGTCTTCAAAGATATGCTGGAAACAATTTTTTGAGAGATCCTTCAATATCGCCTCCGCAGCCTTCACCACTGCTTCTGATGATGGATAATGCCTCCCACGAAGGCGTTTCTTCAAGTTAGGGAATAGAAAAAAGTCACATGGGGCTAAATCCGGACTATAGGAAGGGTGAGGAATGCACTTCACGTTGATTTTTGCAAGATATTCAGCAACAAACAACATTGACAACATGCGGCCGCGCATTATTGGTGCAGCATCCAGCCTGCTTCACGGAAATGTGATCTTTTGGGTCTGATATGGACTTACAATGTTTTCAGGATATCCCTGTAGTAATGTCCAATTACTGAACTGTGTGCAGGTACAACATGCTGATAAACCATTCCATGAATATAAAAAACTGAGATGACCATAACTTTCCCAGCAGAAGCAACCACTTTTACTTTTTGTGGAGTTGGTGATGAAGGAGATTTCCACACTCAGCTTTGCTGTTTGCTCTCAGGATCAAAGTGATGTAGCCAAGTTTCATTAGTAGTGATTACGTTTGAAGGAAACTCCGGATCTTCCTCTAACATTAACTTTAACTGCATGTTACCGTCGTTGCAGAGGTAGGCGATACTGAACATGTCTGAACTTGCCTGGTTATCACAGGCGGTAACCAGGAATACCAACAATGAAACTACTACGGCATGTTTGTTTCACATTAAGCGAACAGAATATAAGATTGAATTTTATTGCGAAAATTTGTGACCGTAAAATAATTATGATCATTCTTTATTGAACAGCCCTCGTACATTGTTTGTTAAAGACGCTGTCAAATGTCAGGATTGTATCAGCACCAACAATGTTCTGGAATTCCGTCCCGCAATAGTTTGAGTCCGTAGTTTTTAAGCACATTTAAACACCATCGGGCGTAAAAATCCTTAAGATTGCTTTCTTTGGAATGGAAGTAGAGCCGATGTTCCCTTGTCTAGATTTACAACAGTTAATGGGACTTCAAGGCTGATAAAGAGGCCTCTGACTAATATAGAGTAGGAAGCGGAGAATATAGCAGTTTTAAATAAGAAACCCAAATTTCAACTAGCATTTAGCCCAGGATGTTCCTAGACCATGGAGGGTGACCCTTTCGTTTTTGAGTTACCCCGCTCATAGATACACGAACGCTCGCAGAGATACCTTTTTACAGATTTTTTCTAAAAAGGTGTTTATAGTATATTGCGTACTACGAGGTTCACTACTTTTACTTTGAGACTTGGCAACCCTGAATATTGTAGGTGCCATCTAACGATTCCAATGGAAAGTTTGACATTGGACATTTTGTTAATATAGCGTCATTTGTTTTGTTTACGTTAACTTGAAAATTGTGTCTCAACATTAGCATGGAATTAACTCGTGATACTGTTCGTACAATGACATATTACGACTTTCCACATGGATTATCAAGACAAGAGTGCATCGATCAATTAACTTCCACATTTGGCGACGAAGCTCCATCCCTTGCTACTGTGAAACGCTGGGATAACGAATTAAATCACGACCGCCCTTTGCTCATTGATGAAGTTCGTGAAGGTCATCCAAAAATAGTTGTTGTGCCAGAAAACATTGATGCTGTGCAGAAACTATTAATGCAAAATCGTCATGCCACATTTTGTGAGATTGAGGCAGCCCTAGGCTTTAGTTCCACCAGCATATATAAAATATTGGATGATTATTTAGCCGTGAAAAAGGTTTTCTCTCACTGGATCCCACATAATTTCACACAATCTGAAAAAAATACTCTTGTCGATTGGTGTACAAAAATGTACAAGAAATAAAATGGTGGTGCCTCAAAAGTCGCATATAAGATTGTAACAGGTGAATGATTAATCGTAGATCTATGCATATGAGCCGGAACGTAAACAGCAGTCGACTATATGGGTGTTTCAAGGTAAAGCAAATCCAACAAAAGTCGTTCGCACTCGAAGTACTTCGAAGCAAATCGTCCACTGTTTTTTTTTTTTTTTTTTTTTCCAGCAAAACTGGCCATGTGGTAACAGTGCCTTTAGAGGAACCTAAAACCGTCAACACCGAATGGTACACAACCATTTGTTTGCCGGAAGTCTACGGTAAGTAAGGAAAACCAACAAGAACCGTTGGATTGTTCTTCATCAAGACAAAGCGAGCACACACACATCTCGTCTAACAATAGAGTATTTGAAGGCTCAAAAAATCGAACTGATGGGTCATCCGCCATAAAGTCTTGATTTTGCATACGATGACTTCTTTTTGTTCCCGAACATCAAGAATAAATTGCGTAGACAACGATTTTCGTCCGCAGAAGAAGCCGTTGATGACTTCAAAAACCATGTTTTGGAGGTGTCTCAAGAAGCTTGGAATAAATGGTTTGACAAATGGTTCAAACGGAAGCAAAAGTGTATTCATCATAAAGAAGAATATTTTGAAAAAGAATAAAGCAGTTTTCAATCAGAAATTAGTTTGTTTTAATTATTAGGCTCAAAATATAAACAGTGGCCCTCGTAAGAACTGTATCTGATAAGTAACTTACAGTTCGTGATTAGGCAATTACTTTTTGCAGTACTTGAAAAACCCGTAAAAAACAATGATAACACTGAGCAACAATGAAAATGTTTCGGGCTTAAACATAGTGCTTACATGTATTTCCATCTGCTGAATTCAAAATTCCGCATAAAAATGATAGATTAGCTCTTGTTTTGAAGATAAAAT
Source organism: Mantis religiosa (assembly GCA_030765055.1). Taxonomy (NCBI): domain Eukaryota; kingdom Metazoa; phylum Arthropoda; class Insecta; order Mantodea; family Mantidae; genus Mantis; species Mantis religiosa. The sequence continues at coordinate 108,624,018 of CM060956.1, read as the reverse complement.
AACATTACATTTTTTAGAGTGAAGATTTTTAAATTTGGGGGATTTTTTTTCAGTTGGCACCCCTGTCAAGTAACAAAACACAATCAGAGAGAAATTTTGGAAATTAAGTGATGCAAAAGTTAGGGAAGGCATTTTTGTCGGACCACAAATAAGAGAACTTGTAAATAGACCAAATTTTGGAGGGGAAAGAAAAGGCTTCAAGGATTTTAGAAAACAAAACAGAGGACAACTACAAGCATTTGGTAACAGTGCTCCTGCAAAACTGCCGTAACCTTGGATGCAACTTGTCCCTTAAGATCCATTTTCTCCACTCCCACCTAGACTTTTTCCCTCCTAGTTGTGGAGCTGTTAGTGATGAACATGGGGAGAGATTCTATCAGGACATTTCTGTTATGGAACAAAGATATCAGAGCCGTTGGAATGAAGTAATGCTTGCGGGTTACTGTTGGTCTTTGTATAGGGATTCTGCGGGACTCCATCACAAGAGACAAGCTAAAAGTCGACGAAGTCAATAGGCCACCACATGATTCTCTTCAGACACGACTATCTGTGGAGCATTTTTCCAGCAATTTTTCCAGAACTCTTAGCATGTAATTACCAGTTAAAAAAATCAAATGTACTTTTATTGTTGTTAGCATGTATGCAATTAAAATGTATCCTTTTCTCTCAATCCGTCGATATGTAATAATTCCACCTTGTGTGTGTGTCATAGAAACTAGAGCTAATAAAAATTTTTCATTTTCATATTTTTTTTCTCAACCCAAAATTAGTAGGAATTAAAGTGCTCGAAACATTTAAAACTTATTTTTATGTTGTCCAGTGTAATTCAAAACTGCTTTGCCATACTTTATTGGACATTAAGAAAAAATAATGAATTGAAATATGAACAAATGAAAAGTCGCATTTAAATTATATGTGCAAGACCTTCTTATTCACTCTTTTGTTGATTAATCAATTGAACTAACACATGTTTTGGTTGTTAGGTTATTTGTTTATGTCGCCAGTGAGTCTTTCTATTTTCATGGTTAATGATAAAGCAGCAACAGTTTATAAAACTGAGCGACATTGCTATTCAAGAAGCTGCGAATCTAGCATGTGCATCACCTTTACAGGTGAAGTCGAAAGAAAGGTACAGTACACCACAGCAAAGAAAGTCTCCGGGGTCTGAGACGCAGGAAGACTGGAGAAGGTTCCCACACCCTCCCTGGATAGGTTTATCACACCCCATGTCAGTTCAGTTATAGCCCATTCAAAAACATTCTGACGTCTTCTACTTTTGTGAATAAATCTTCTGGGTTTCAGTGTACAGAGTGAATAGGGGACATGCTTTTTTAACAGTTATACTCCTTGTGTAGCATGCGGTCTCTGTCATACACATTCGCTGTGCTTATCTCACTGTGTAAGGTTGGAACTGGGTAGCACATTCCTTTCAGGGACTTACTTTGCGTTGGTGGACAGAAGCTTCCAAAGTTTTCCGAAAGTGATGCTGTGATACAAACCTTAACATTTATGCCAGTAAGACAGATTTACTGGCATATTTTTATGTCGGGTATTACGTCATTTCCTTTTGATACCGTAGGTAAGTATTGAGTATTGATGATCTACCTCATCCATGTTGCCATGACAATTGCCAAATGAATTGTGAATTTAGCTTACACAACCAAATACGTGTTAACTTACAAATCAAGAATTTAAAAAAAATAATAATAATTAATTTTTATTTATTCAGGGAGCGTCAATTTTTTATGAAATCTTGGTATGTAATGTTAGTGTGGAATGCAATTCTTTCTGTACTTTCTACTCGTCAGTAGTACAGAAATTGCTACAAATAATTCTGTTGCCGGTAGAGAAAGTCATGTGATGTTCTCGAGGTGTGTAATGTAAGGCGGAATGATTTAAGGTTACCGGAACAGTACCAGGAAATTGGGTGCGCCAGTCGCCATTTGAATGGGGGATGAACGATTTACATTCCGTTATGTTGCCATTGTCTTGGAGGCCGACCTCGTCACGTGACGGAATGTCTTTCTTTCCGCTCTTGTTGGGAAACAGCCAGAATTTCATGTGTCACTCCATAGAGGTCTTAATTCATGGTGCAGTCGAGATAAAAACATGTCAACGGCCTTGTTTCGGCAAACGTTTGTACCGTCGGCGAGGAGAAACATTCTGACCTACCAACACATAACTAATGTCAAGTCGGTAATATTATTACATGTTTTGATGCTGTAGAAAAAGTTTAAAAAACTGAAAATATTTATGACGAGTATGTCACAAAGAAATCTTTAGTAATAAAAGTAATTACTTTATTAGCGCTTTACCAATTATAAATAAAAGACATGAATTTAATCCAAAATTTAATCCAAAAGGTGGCAGCGTGTCTGCCTCACGTTCAAGAAGTCCCGAGTTCGAATTTCGGTTAGGGTGGATTATCTGGATAAGACTTTTTCCAGGGCTTTCTCTTATCCTGAAAGATGAATTTCGGGTAACTTTAAGCTCTATGGAACAGGGGCATCATTTCACCCATTTCATTCATAGTCCTATATAACTTAACGTTGGAGGAAGAAAATTAAAAAAAGGAACATGAATGAATTGGCACATCAATCCTAAAGTACGCTTTACGTATTTTTTTCGATTTTCTTTTTCAAAATGGCCCTGATTTTTTCATTAAAATATTACATGGTTAAGGCATTTTATGTTAAATTAAATATACTATCTATATCTTGAATTTTCTGGAAAGAGTTTCTGAAGCCTGCTTAATTTTGGATGACCTTTCCATGCCGTAAGAGTAAAAGCCCCATTCACATAGAAATATAGTTAGTTAGTTACTAACACTCCCCACATGGCAACCTTGGCCTTCGGGGTAACCTCACCCCACCAAGTGATGACTGGACCCATTTCTCAGGTGGAGGCACCCAGAGGGCGGTGTCCATTACCTCCGATGATAGGGTGATAGTGAAGATGGCGGTGAGGTGAGAGGACCTACAGTTTTTACCGTGGACTCCGAACCACGTTGGGCATAGGGGATACTTCACGTGTGCTAGACAGAGGTGAAGGCGTGGATAGGGCCGACTTAAAATCGCCAACCCCAGAGCCGGGAATCGAACTCGGGACCCTTAGAACGGGAGCCGCGAACGAAACCACCGCGCTACCCCGGCGCCCTTCACATAGAAATATTAACTCAAGGATTTGAACGTATGACATGAACATGTAATTCGCTTTGCTATTCCAATGACATTATAACGTCAACACCAAAATAAAATATTGAAGTGTGCAGAGCCATTAAAAATGGAGGCTGCAACCATTGAGATGTTACAGTACAACTAATGCTACTACAAACTGTAACATCTTGTGTACGTGCTCTACCATATTTGAAATTAAATAAATCTAGAACAGTACTTTCCTAACTACAATGACAATTTATGCAAATTATTATTATTATTATTATTATTATTATTATTATTATTATTATTATTATTATTATTATTATTATTATTATTATTATTATTATTATTATTATTATTATTATTATTATTATTATTATTATTATTATTATTATTATTATTATTATTATTATTATTATTATTATTATTATTATTATTATTATTATTATTATTATTATTATTATTATTATTATTATTATTATTATTATTATTATTATTATTATTATTATTATTATTATTATTATTATTATTATTATTATTATTATTATTATTATTATTATTATTATTATTATTATTATTATTATTATTATTATTATTATTATTATTATTATTATTATTATTATTATTATTATTATTATTATTATTATTATTATTATCATCATCATCATCATTATCATTATCATTATCATTATCATTATCATTATTATTATCATTATTATTATTATTATTATTATTATTATTATTATTATTATTATTATCATTATTATTATCATTATTATTATCATTATTATTATTATTATTATTATTATTATTATTATTATTATTATTATTATTATTATTATTATTATTATTATCATTATTATTATCATTATCATTATCATTATCATTATCATTATCATTATCATTATCATTATCATTATCATTATCATTATTATTATTATTATTATTATTATTATTATTATTATTATTATTATTATTATTATTATTATTATTATTATTATTATTATTATTATTATTATTATTATTATTATTATTATTATTATTATTATTATTATTATTATTATTATTATTATTATTATTATTATTATTATTATCGAGGTGCAGCATCCAGCCTGCTTCACGGAAATCTGGTCTTTTGCACCTGATTTGGACTTGCAATGTTTTCAGGACATCCCTGTAGTATTGTCCAGTTAGTGATGTGTGTGCATGTACAACATGCCGATAAACCATTCCATGAATATCAAAGAATGAGATGACTCAGCAGAAGCAACCACTTTTGCTTTTTTGGGGGGTTGGTGATGAAGAGGATTTCCACACTGAGCTTTGCTGTTTGCTCTCAGGATCAAAATGATGCAGCCAAGTTTTATCAGCAGTGAATACGTTTGAAAGAAACTCCGGATCTTCCTCTAACATCAACTTTAATTGCATGCATACCTGCATGCGAATGTTCTTTTGTTCGGGAATCAACAGTCTTGGAACCCATCGCTCACAAACACATCTCATGTGTAATGTTTCTGTCACCAACGTGTGGGTGGCACCCAATGAAATGTTCAGTATTTCAGAAAGTGATCTTAAGGTAATTCGTCGATCCTCTCTCACAATGGCAGCAGCAGTGTTGATGTTTTTCTTCCGTAACTGGAGCACCGGGTCTACCTACATTTAAAATTCATCGTCTGCCGTCTTTAAACATTTTAAAGCACTTTAGTGTTGTGTTGTAGGGAAGAACAGACTCTCCATGGACCTCTTGTAACATTGTATAGACCTACATTGAAGGTTTGTTGACACGAAAGCAGAATTTCAAAGCTGCATATTATTCCTCGCGTGTTATCTCCATTGCGATACTGAACATGTCTGAATTTGCCTGGTTCTCACAGGCAGGGACCACGAATACTAACAATGAAACTACTACGGCGTGTTTGTTTCACATTAAGCTAACAGAAAAGAATAAGATTGAATTTTAGTGCGAAAAATTATGGCTGTAAAAAAATTATGATCATTCTTTATTGAACAGCCCTCGTATATTACAACAAACCAGATGGAGGTATGCAATGATAAAAGCTTTAAATATGTCGGTTACTTTTATGCTTCTTCACTGTCATCAGATAAGGGTGCATTCTTTCCATTTGGTCGTCCATTAACCTCAACGACAAATCTGAAAATATCTCCTCTTTCTATTACCCCTTCTTTCATATTCGAACCACAAATCGTGTAGGAACAGATTTAAAGTGGCGCTTGAGAAATTAAGCAGGGTGTCTTTAAACCTGTTTACCCTTGCCAAAACTAGATTCAGCGTGGGTGGAATGTTTTCAAGCAGCAAAGAATGAACAATACGCCGAACTCCGTTTTGCACTATTCCATCATATTGCGTTAAGGGCGCCGGGGTAGCGCGGTGGTTTCGTTCGCGGCTCCCGTTCTAAGGGTCCCGAGTTCGATTCCCGGCTCTGGGGTTGGCGATTTTAAGTCGGCCCTATCCACGCCTTCACCTCTGTCTAGCACACGTGAAGTATCCCCTATGCCCAACGTGGTTCGGAGTCCACGGTAAAAACTGTAGGTCCTCTCACCTCACCGCCATCTTCACTATCACCCTATCATCGGAGGTAATGGACACCGCCCTCTGGGCGCCTCCACCTGAGAAATGGGTCCGGTCATCACTTGGTGGGGTGAGGTTACCCCGAAGGCCAAGGTTGCCATGTGGGGAGTGTTAGTAACTAACTAACTAACTCATATTGCGTTAACTTAGCGTTCTTTTGTTTCCTCGCCCTTTATTATGGAGTTCATAGGTGACCTTTCATTCGTTTCTTTTTTATTTTATATACTAATTTTTCTGAACACCCGGTAACCTTAGCTGTTTCTTTCACTACCTTACTGATACTCATTTTACTTGAAAAATAGCATAAGACATTCAATACTAATTGTGCGGTCCTTACTTCGTTGCTTACCAATATTTCGTTTCTTCTTAGCTTCCCCTTCCATAACTACAAGTATTCACAAAACTGTTAAATAACTTCACGTAATACTTGACAATCTTTCACACGGTATGAACACACTCATATGATCTCTTTTTGCAAACGTATTCACTTTTACTGCATCACATTGCCTGCTCATTGCCAGGATGGTGCCCGCCTTGCATGCCGCCGTTTCTTTGAATATATGAATGCCTTTTGTTTATTTGACATATACGACGAATGCAAAAAGTTGGAGGATTGCGGTTTCTTTTTTCAACCTTTCTATACATTTCTCTCGCATTGTCCCCCGATGTAAACACAATAACAAAAAATGTTTCTCGCTGCCTACATTTTCTAGATCGTATATATAAAACTTTCCGAAATTACTTAATGTAAAAAATCATAACATTCGACTGATTTAAGATGGAGAATTACAGATGCAAATTATTAGACTCAGTGGTGAAATTTTTAACATATACCGTTTATTTTCTATTTATTTAACAGAAATGATATTATAACATTTTTTTTTTTCAACTCTTAGTATTTTGCATGCATTCCTTTAGCCTTTATTGCCATTTTGATGCGCTCAGGCATGCTCTCTATAAGGGTGGAGCATTTTTCCTTTATTTCTTCATCTCTGTGCCAAATGCTTATCAGGCCCTCAATAAGCTGAACTTTTGTTGTTATTTTCAAATTTTTCAGTCTCTGTTTAACAATACCCCACAGGTTCTCTATTGGATTTAAATCAAGGCTATTCCCCGGCCAGGGTAGTACTTTTACATTGTTTTCTTTGAGGAACTGGGTTACAGATTTTGCTCGATGGCAGGGAGCACTGTCATGCATGAACACAAAATCAACATTTGTAAACCATTCTTTAATTTGCGGAAATAGTCTTGTTTCTAATACCCTTTTATACTGTTTCTGCTCCATAGATTCCACAACTATGTATAATCTTCCAGGTCCATGGACAGATATACAGCTCCAGACCATTTTTTATTTTGGTTGCTTTACTCTTTGATCGACACACTGAGGGGAAAATGCTTCTTTATCTGTCCTTCTCACATATTGGCTGCTCTCTTCACATACTTCAAACATGGATTCAACTGAGAAAATTACCTGAAACAATAAAAACCTCTATTAATATTAAACAGTTTTAAAATTGCTCAAAGATAGTATAACAAAACCAGCAATAAGAGAAACAAAGTTTAGGCTGTTTATTTCATTTCCATAAAATTTATATGTGCATATTTTAATTTCACGCTATATACAATTTTCATACTATTTACCTTTCTCCAAAATTCCACTGGATGTTTCTGCATCTCTTTGGCCCATTCTAAACGTTTTTTTTTTTTTTTTTTTTTTTTTTTTTTTTTTTTTTTTTTTTTTTTTTTTTTTTTTTTTGCCATTTCAGGTGTCAGTTTAGCCTTTTTACGAGGCCTGCGTGCTGGTAAACCTGCTTCATATAACTTCTGCGAACTACTGAGGCTGATATTTCTGTACCGTACTGCTTTAGTTGATTACTGGAGTCAGTGCTGGCCCTCTTCTATTTTGTTTTGCCACATGCACAAGTTTTCTTTGCATCCTTGGTGATAGCTTTCTTTTCCTCCCATATTTTCCATCCATTTCTGAGTTCAACGTCTCACCGAATGTTTAAAGCTTGATTAATGCGACTAACAGACTTTTGTGAAATACACAATTTCTTAGCTATTTCACGTTGTGAATTAAGAGTTTCCTTCAAAAGACTCTCAGTTACAGCTACTTTCCTTGGGGATGAGTCAGCAAGTTTACCCATAACCTCACTTTTGAATCAATGTGAATGCTAAGGATAAGATACACGATGTTACCTGGCTTGAGATCAATTGATAATAAATACTGAAGATATATTAGCCATAAAACACAATAAAGGCAACTATTAACAATCTTCAGTTATTACATTCACCAAATGAAAGCAATATCACCAAACAGTTGGATAAATAGACATGAAGAAAATGGCTGCTCTTAATTCAGAGCTATCACCATATTACTATAAGTAAAAGAAAATCCCCCAGCTATTATTAAGAGAGAAATTTCATTGAATATGCTTCATATTATAGCAAGGAAAATAATTTGACAAATTGAAATAGGTTACGGCAGTAAATAACTATTATTTTGAACGTTAAACTGAAGTAAAGTAAAAAACATGAATGATTCTAAAAATTTGCACACGTCTGTACAACTTGGCAGGTAGGAGCACCGTAGTCTTCTCTACCTAAGAAAAAATTGGTGTAATATTATAGCGGCAAGCTTTATAGTTAGCGCATGATAAACATACAAATAGCAAATATCGGACTTTTACGGAAAAACGCATTTTAGAAATATTTGGGTCCATAGAAACACAAAATCACTGTAATAATGATATGATGTGACAGAGAAAATATTCTGCATAAGACAGTGTGTTCAAAGCTGCAAATTATTACAATTAATTATTTATACCATGTTATAAGCAAGTGGCAACAACGCAGGGTAGAAAAGGACGAAGCTAATGAGAATTTCCGTGTGTTAGACAGAGAGAGATTTACCTCCATACTTTCTTTGAAGGTTGAGACAAGCTATAGACAAAAATGCGAATCTTATTAAAAGCACACGTTTTCTGTATTCTTTCTTTTTTCGAGGTGAACTTGTTATTTGCTTGGCTTTGTTGGTTTGTTACAGATGGATGATGGGTTATTAATTCTAAGGACATATTTTTCTTCTACTACAGTTGGGGTGAGGGCAAAGGTGGGAGACATTTTTTCTCGAGAGAGACCTTTCCATTCTCGATTCCAGAGCATTACCGGATTTAGCCACTCTGAAACCTTGAGGCGTTTTCTCAAAGAGGTTCCCCGAGCTGAAAGAAATCTTTTGAAGGATGTGAGTGAACAGTGAGGCACTTTGTGAAGAAACAAAGGGCGACTGTTAGCGCACCAGCTCTAACAGATGTTGAAGGGTTACCTACTTTATCCTATCTCCACAAGCTTGCTCCCAATAGAGACGTAATACTGTACTGTTGCAGATTTCTTAGCCAGGCTTTTTATTAAACACATCTGGTGAACCCATGTCTTAGTTGAAAAGGAGCTTTGGTTGAGTCGAGAGGATTTCCTTGAAAAACTCCAGCTATAAGTGACATGTGGTGTTACTTAGGAGACACTTTTCACTTTTCAGTCGGACAAAATGACTTGATTTCCTTGGTCTATATCGCTTATTTATCGTAAAACGAATAAATTACTCTATTTAACTTTATATTACCCTCATATTTCTTTTGAGATCCACTAAACAAAACAAATATACCAAATTTCATAATCTTCCGAATATGCAACACGAAGATTTTTCCTGAAAGTCATGCAAAAATTAAACTCAGTGGTTACGTCTGTGGCCCGCATTCAAGAGGCCAGCGTTCGATTCCCGTGGCTGACCTACCTAGTCCATTGGTTTTTTCGGGGATTTTCCCAGGTCATCAGGTGAATGCTGGTAGGATAATTACATCCCCCGAATTTCCTGGCCTTCCAGTTCATCTCTATTATCATTTCACATCATCTCTCATCTGATGGTCTCTTTCAGGGTAGAAATGTTGGCGGGTGTCTCGGCGTTGATGTGACTCTTTGGGGCGACCGCCCTCTGTCTCCTCTCACCTCATCCTTCCTCTCGGGGATGCCCCACTTGGAACTTAGGTACAATAAACTACAGGTTTCGGTGCCGAATCCCCTCCGTAGTAATCCTAATGTTAAAATTCAAATTAAGTTTTTATTTATGACTATACATTTCCGCGCCATATTCTAAGTTGGGTGTGAAAGACTGCTTAATTTTCCTTATCAGGCTTGAGGTTTTCTTACGTCAGTAAATGTGCAGAACGACCGGCGTTACTTCCCTTCCGAAAGAAGCCACACTAACGTCCTCCACCGGGCTCCAACCCACGACCTCGGGGCAACAGAGGTTGACATACTCTGCTCATGTTAAACAGAGTGTATAGGTTTGTACTTATAACAAACTATTGTGTAATAGCTTCATTATCTACAGTATAATAGTTATTTTTGTGATTCCGAAACGAGGCCGCAAGCTGAGACCTACGAACAAAATAAAATCCTTTTAACCAGTGCATCATATACTACGAGGGCTGTTCAATAAAGAATGATCACAATTTTTTTGACAATGTACCTTTACTCTTCGTCATAATTTTGATGATTCTTCTCAAAATAGTCTCCTGTGAATGCGATGCACTTGTCCCAGTGTTTCTGCCAGTCTTCAAAGATATGCTGGAAACCATTTTGAGAGATCCTTCAAAATCGCCTCCGCAGCCTTCACCACTGCTTCTGATAATGGATAATGCCTCCCACGAAGGCGTTTCTTCAGGTTAGGGAATAGAAAAATGTCACATGGGTCTAAATCCGGACGATAGGGAGGATGAGGGATGCACTTCACGTAGATTTTTGCAAGATATTCAGCAACAACATTGGCAATATGCGGCCGCGCATTATCGTGGTGCAGCATCCAGCCTGCTTCACGGAAACGTGGTCTTTTGAACCTGATATGGACTTACAATGATTTCAGGACATCCCTGTATTATTGTCTAGTTAGTGATGTGTGTGCAGGTACAAGATGCTGATAAACCATTCCATGAATATCAAAGAATGGGATGACCATAACTTTCCCAGCAGAAGCAACCACTTTTGCTTTATTTGGGGGGGGGGGGGTTGGTGATGAAGGAGATTTTCAAACTGAGCTTTGCTATTTGCTCTCAGGATCAAAATGATGTAGCCAAGTTTCATCAGCAGTGATTACGTTTGAAAGAAACTCCGGATCTTCCTCTAACATCAACTTTAACTGCATGTTACCTTCATTGCAGCGGTAGGCGATAATGAACATGTCTGAACTTACCTGGTTCTCACAGGCGGGAACCAGGAGTACCAACAATGAAACTACTGCGACTGTTTGTTTCACATTAAGCTACCAGCATTTAATAAGATTGAATTTTAGTGCGAAAAATTATGACTGTAAACAAATTATGATCATTCTTTATCGAACAGCCCTCATATTTTAAGACAGTTCTGAATATTTATAGATATACAGATTATATATAGTAGGTATTGTATATCCTTTCTCCTGGTCCTGATATCCATTGGGTTGCGATGTTCTTTGTCTTGCATAGCATCAATGTTGACAACATGGTCACAACATTCTACATAAGGGGGCAGTGGAAATAATAAAACGATGAAAATAACGTAACAAGTTAATAGAGTACAACTTTTTCAAAACTTACTCATCTTTTGAGAAAACTGAAATGTTGACTGTATAATTATTAAAATTTGAAATAGTCATTTCTTAGGCGAAGGAAGTAGGAATTGAATTATTCGTTACGTGATTTACAATAGGTCCATTGTTTGGTTTCGAAATCGTTGATAATTTTCTTTTTGTTCTTTATGGGATTTTCTATACAGCTCTCGGCAACCGTCGATGATTTCCATTCACCATAGCGTTTAATTGAACTGAAATCTGCGCCGGAATCTGCTGAAAGGGAGGCAGAAGTGATGTCCAATATAAGGAGTACACTCGGACAATTCCAAAAATTTGGCAACCATAGTAGGTATTTTTCCAAATGTATGTATTCCATCTGGTTGAGTGAAGCACTTAATGTTATATTTAATGAGTAAACGTTGGTGTTGGAGTTGCAGGTCGCAGTGCTGGATATTTGTGGTAGAATTCCACGTATTTACAAATAAAACTGGGAAATCGGTCTTTGTCTTAAATACTATTCAGTGTCATTTGGCAGAGTTCTTTTCCCCAATATATCCATAATTAAAACAACCTCTCCCATTAAACAGTTTTCGCATGATGCTGTATTGGTGTATTGGTGATAAGGTCGATTGTTCTTTGGTTAGAATTTTGGATTTTTTTTTTGTTTTGTTTGGGCTGGTAATGTTCAGACATACTTTTAAAAATGCTATAATTTCAAAGTAAAAAAACAACACATTTTCAGTATAATTATTTTGTATGTTCTACACCTTGGACCAATCCAGGGATTTGTTGTTTGTAATTTCTTGATATTTGGGGCAATCATTCAAATTTCACTTTCTTTGCTGCTTGTAAAATTTCCACAGGTTCAGTATAGTCCATGTTCAAATCATCCAAAATGTTATACAAGTATTATTTAACTCATTTTCACGGCCTTCTTGAATGAGAAGATTGTCGCAACAAACCAAAGTAGGCATTACCGGCATGTTAAAAGCTTATGAGCACTGAACCGAAAAATGTTCTACTTTAAACGAAGTCGTTAACTACTAAAAGGCCAACTTTTACTATCTAATGTCTAAGAAAAAAAAATCTTTAGAGCTCATTTTTGGAAGGTTATCGTGGGATTCGCCGTGACTACGGAAGAAGAGGGTTCTTTCTTTGTGATAAGAGACATACTTTACCTGCATTAAATAATGGAGGAAACTGACAAAAAGGCTTGTTTATTCTTAGCTGCAGCCATGTCCCTAAATATTATGAACATGTAATAATGACATTATGTAACTAATATATCTTCACAAGTTCGGAAGTCCGGAATGAAAGAATAGTTTATTTCCTGTTTCATAGTTACCAGGCGAGGCGTGATTTTCAAAGCGAGGGAAGCTGCATATAATAATTTTCATTAAAATAAGAGAGAATAATGACTCAAAGAAATAAGCCTACTTTTTAATACTCTTTCTATTGTACAGTTACACGTAGGTCCAGTAGCGAGGTGTGACTTTCAAAGCAAGGGAAGCTCCAAATAATTTTCATTAAAATAAGAGAGAATAATGACTCACAGAACTAAGGCTACCCTTTAGTACTCTTTCTACTGTACAGTCACATGTAGGTCCAGTAGCGGGGCCTGACTTTCAAAGCAAGGGAAGCTCCAAATAATAATTTTCATTAAAATAAGAGAAAATAATAACTCAAAGAACTAAGCCTACTCTTTAGTACTCTTTGTATTGTACAGTCACACGTAGGTCCAGTAGCGGGCCCTGACTTTCAAAGCAAGGGGAACCTCCAAATAATAATTTTCATTAAAATAAGAGAATAATAACGCAAAGAACTAAGGCTACTCTTTAGTACTCTTTCTATTGTACAGTCACACGTAGGTCCAGTAGCGGGGCCTGACTTTCAAAGCAAGGGAAGCTCCAAATAATAATTTTCATTAAAATAAGAGAGAATAATAACTCAAAGAACTAAGGCTACTCTTTAGTACTCTTTCTATTGTACAGTCACACGTAGGTCCAGTAGCGAGGCATGACTTTCAAAGTGAGGGAAGCTCCAAATAATAATTTTCATTAAAATAAGAGAGAATAATAACTCAAAGAACTAAGCCTACTCTTTAGTAGTCTTTCTATTGTACAGTCACACGTAGGTCGAGTAGCGGGCCCTGACTTTCAAAGCAAGGGGAAGCTCCAAATAATAATTTTCATTAAAATAAGAGAGAATAATAACGCAAAGAACTAAGGCTACTCTCTAGTACTCTTTCTATTGTACAGTCACACGTAGGTCCAGTAGCGGGCCCTGACTTTCAAAGCAAGGGGAAGCTCCAAATAATAATTTTCATTAAAATAAGAGAGAATAATAACTCAAAGAACTAAGCCTACTCTTTAGTACTCTTTCTATTGTACAGTCACACGTACGTCCTCCCTCTCCACTCTGACGTCCTCTGACCCACACCACGTGAACTGTTAGACTAAAATGGAGAAAGTATGAAATTCACACACTTTTGCTAATAATCTTCAAATTTCATAAGAATTTCCTATTTGTCACACTAAATACCAATCTACGTAAAATATTATTGCTAATGCCATTGAAATATACTTACAGCTATATTTAAAAGCACTATATAAAAATAAACTTTTCTTCACACGCTACACTTAACGTAACAAAATTTGTCAGGGCTTCCTAACTATCGAAGATTCGCAAATGCTACGAAGCATGGTATTCAGGGTTATGAATAATACAGAAATATTCTGTACTGAATGGTCACTAGTGCTTAAGCAGCTGTCACTTCGTCCGCGGATGTTTGGAATAAAGCTTGAAGATGTATCCAGAGTAAATAAAATATTTTTCGACGTGAATTTTCTTGTTTTTCTTCTTTTGCTCTTGAAATTCTTGGGGAAGCGGCGCTTCCAGCACTTCATTGTACCCCTCGTCACTTTTTTTTTTTTTTTTTTTTTTTTTTTTTTTCAATTTACGTCCTCCAACGTCGTCATGTCGGACGATGAATGAAATGGGTGAAATGAAGCTCAAATGTGTCCGGGGTCCATGGTGCTTAGAGTTACCCGACATTCGTCTATCAGGATAATGGAAAACCCTGGAAAAACTTTATCCAGTAACTCACCCTGATCGAGATTCGAACTCGGGACCTCTTGAACGTGAGGCAGACACACGCTTCGTCACTGATAATTGCGATTTACAACATAGTAAAGTTAATGAATCTAGCCTCTACCTATATAGCAGTTCAATGCACTCAATATATTTGTGTAATGAACCTTCACATTTCAGTTTTTCTTTATCATATTTTTCTCTATCGTTTCTCGACTACTCTGAGAAAATGTTCACTTACCCTGCTCAAAGACTTTCTGGCATGTAAAAGAACTCCAACGGGACGAAAGTCCGGTACACTCACATAGCTGATATGGCAATTGATAGCGCCGTTAAGAACCTATTTCCATGACCTAATTATTGCAATTTTGTAGTTGTAATACACATTACAAAGACAAAGGGCTGTATTGAAAATGGAGGCGATGAAAGTTTTATTTGCAGTGTCGGGAGGTTACAAAGGCATTGCGAGCGTGCATCTGATGTATAATTCTGAACACGGGTCGGTCCGCAGGGCTGTACAAACAAACCTTGGTACGTAATAATGCTGATATTTTGGATATTTTGGATACTTCGACCACAACACATGTAAAAACACTTAATTTCTATATCATATGCCTACATGTGTAGTAATTTCAAAAATGTAAATTATTTTTCTTCCGGAAAAGTCTAGTACAGTAGAACCTCGTTTACTCGGATCAACTGAGATCAGGGCCGATCCTAGTTAACATAAATCCGAGTTATTCAGAGAATGATAGAAAAGCGATAAACACATTTACACATCACCGAAATATTTCTAATGGCGTTTAGAAATAACTATCAACACACTTTCACCTAAAAACACATACACTGTATGTACTGTAATAGCCTATTCACTTGTACTGTACTACAAATTAGTAGATAGTAAAAACGGCAGTGAGCTTCTGCTGTCTCAGTTTAGTGTATCCCTTACGATAACATTAGTTCATTTGTCTTGACTTTCTAAATAAACCATCAATATCTCTATGTTTGTTACTGCTTGTGTGTGGGTCATAACCACAGCTGGTTCATCAACACTGTATGAATCTAAATAATCTTTATTTTCATTTTCAGTAACACTGCATGATACAATAATGCCTGTAATCGGTCATTGTCAATGTCTTCTTCATCAACATCGGAACACCCATCGATATTTTTAAAGCTGTCTATAAAATCTTCTTTCATACTTATTTTTTCTTCCTCTTCAGTCGTGTTTTCTGGCAATTCATGCACAACTTTTTCCATGGCTATATCAAAGTTTCTCCTCCAACCTGGTTCCAAGCAGGTGAGGTGAGTGCAATGAAGTCGCCCTCTGGCAAGAGAATTCGAGTAATATACCTACTGCGAATAGGAATTTCTCGTCTATAAAACAAGTCATTTACTACATTAAACATGTCCGTCTTAACAAGGTTTTGCTGTAGTTTTACTCGCTAGTACCAGCAATCCTTTTTTCTCTGTTTATTCTCCTGGTATGTAGCAGATGCCTGTAGAATGCAAACTCTGGATCTGATACGTAGTAGTCAGGATAGGATAATCAGACCGAAAAGAGGAAGATCATATGAAATTAAATGTGAACATGGAGCAATTGTTGGAATAATTGGCAGGGTAAACCAGAGAAAACCCGCCTTGAAGCTTATTTGTTCCACGCCACCGTTTTGACAGGCGAGTGATCTACCTCCAGCATTTTTCACAAACGCTTATTTTTCTATTTACGTCATGCTAGTTGGGTAGAGATTGTCTTACTGAGTATC
Organism: Mantis religiosa; assembly: GCA_030765055.1. Classification (NCBI taxonomy): domain Eukaryota; kingdom Metazoa; phylum Arthropoda; class Insecta; order Mantodea; family Mantidae; genus Mantis; species Mantis religiosa. The sequence continues at coordinate 108,607,812 of CM060956.1, read as the reverse complement.
TCCTTATGGGATAGCAAACTACATTACGGGTAGATTTACGAGGGAGGTTCAGTAAGTACCTTTATTTCAAAATATATGGTGTTGCTAAGGGACGTTGTGTTATCATCAGACATCGGATCCCGTACACCTTAGCAATCAATGTACGCGCACAGGTACTATACAAGGTCAGGCACGACATCAACAAACGTCTGTGTCAACAAGTATACCGAAGCGCTGTGTGTGTACAGTCCGGTACGGATACAAAGTGTAAGCTACGTTACAACATGCCCTTCTCATTGCTTTCGATGCGGGAATTACGTGAACAACCATGTACATTCATAAATTGTCGAATGTGAATTTTCTGCGCCTCTCACTGAAACAATATAGAAATATTGGGAGAAACTTCGTTCAATGTCACATGACGTTAATGGTACATATGAGTAGTACAAATCATTTTCATATGTTTGTCCGAGACTTAGTTTATTTCTTATATTACGCAACACTGAAAATCCAATATTTTTGTGTAGAATACTGGACAATTTATTTTTTGTTCGTTTGGTAGGTGATGCATTCTGTATATTGTTAATTTTTGTAGACACCTCCTTGACTGCTTTTAGACAGCTCGAAAGTACATTCTTCAAGCTGTAATACCCAAAACTTTTGATTTATAAAATGGAGATTGTCCAATAATTGTTGTGAAAGTAATGCTATTAACGCAATATGTCCAACACCTTGCATTCCCTGAAAGGCAGATCTATCTGCACGAGGAGCAGTAGTTGTAATGAAACTGAAGCTACGCGTTGCGAACTGGACTATTCCCGCGTCTTGTCCTCGGAACTGACGTCAGCAGTTATATACTGCGAGACTCGTTAACTTCATATCTCTTTAAAGGTGTACGGGCTGGTTACCATGTACTGTCATTTGTTACACATTATCAAAACAAATTTGTTAATTTTACAAGCATTTCAGTAAGTTGTTTGACGTGTTTTTACTAAAATGGAAAACGTGCAGTATACTTCAAAAATTCGCCTTTTACTTTTAGATGGGAAAATTTGCGAATAAATAAACGCGAAATTGGATGTTTATGGATACCTTTCTGACAACAGCTGGATATTGCAATAACGAATTTAAACGTGGTCAAACATCCGTTTTTGTCAAAGAGCGCTCAGGATGTCCTGTAGATGGGGTTACCGAGGAAGTCATTGAAAAAGTCCACGATATGATTCTCGTTGACCGTCGAACGAGATGCCATAGGTGTATCGATAGGAACGGCAATTCATATTTCGCACGATAAGTTGAAGATGAGAAAGCTGTCGGTCCGATGGTTGCCGCGTTTGCTCACAGTGGACAACAAGCGGGTGCGGTTTTCAATTCGAAACTGTTTAAGCGAAATATGAAGGACTTTTTGCTTCGAGTTCTCACTTTCGATGAGACCTGGAGTCATCATTATACTCGCGAAACCAAGCAACAAGTTGCTTCCGAAGAATTTGCTCCAAGGAAGACAAAGACGTCCCATCGGCTGGAGAAGTGATGGCGACGATTTTTTGGGATGCAAAGGGTGTCATACTGATTGAATTTTTTTGAAAAAAAGAAACGATTACTGGAGCACACTAGAGTGAGTTATTGGCCCAATTCGATAAGAAGTTGAAGGAGATACGGTCCCATACGGCGAAGAAGAAAGTTCTGTTTCACCACGACAATGCCGCAGCACATTCATCCGGAGTTGCCGCCGCCAAACTACATGCATTGTGTTATGAATTGCGCCACCCCCCAAATATTCCCTGTTCCCAAACAAGGAATGGCTCGGAGGAACAACATTTAGATCAAAAAGGAGACTATGTTGAGATATGGATAATTTGTGTTTGAAAAAACTGACGTCTTCATTCGTAACATGTGTACTTATTGAACCACCCTCTTAAGTGATAGATAAAACATTTACCAGTTCATAGCTATGTCAAGGCTTTAACATTCCGTTCTACTTAGAGAGCGGGAGAGACCGAATAACAACTTCCCATTTTGGAAAAGCAAATAAAAAAAGTAAACCTCGTTAAAGCCAAATATGTTTTTTGTGTGAAGTTAGTTATTTCCGAGATATTTCTTATTATTGGTTTGAATACATTTCTTTATATTGGTTCCAGATATGACGTTGAAGCCTCGATCACCAAAGCTAGTTAAGGGAAACCTGTAATACAGCAAGCGTCAGATAAGCCTACCGCTTCAGCCTGCATCCCGTTTACTGGCAATCTAGCCGGCAGAATAAGCAGAATTCTCGCCGTATACAATATCAGGACCAGCCACAAGCCACCTCTGAAGATTAAACATCTGTTGAGACCGGTGAAAGACAAACTGGACTTCCAAGTTCCGGGAGTGTACCTGTGAATGTGCGACACCGTACATAGGGCAAACCGGAAGGAGCATCGCTACTAGAATAATCAAACATGAACGGAGCATTCGTTTAATGCAACCTGAGAAGTCTGGGCTGGCAGAGCATTGTTTTGATAACGACCATAGAGCCAATTTTCGGGAGACGACCATCTTGGCAAAATGCAACAGTTACTGGGAGCGGAGAATTAAGGAGCCTTTGGTGAGTTCCTCTGAAAGGAGCACGCTTAATCGTGATGCTGGATTTCAGTTCAGCTCTTCTTGGAAACCGGCCTCAAAAATGGAAATCCGTCGATTTAAGAAGCAAATATCAATACACTTTTATAATCAAGTAGTTACGTTTCTTTGACACAAGTTTCTATACTTACGCCATCTCCTGACCTGGCATTTAATTTACTGAAAACAGTCTTTTGTTCAGTAATGCGAAGTTTGATAGTGTTTTGTCTTTGTTTATGTTGGTGTTATATCCAGTATTTCATTTGCGGTTATAACATTTAATAAATATCCTGATGATGGGAGAGATGCACACTCCCGAAAAGTTGATATCTAATCGTCTTTTCACCTGGCTTGTTGCCCGAGAAGAAAGTGAGCATATTCGACGCCAGGAAAGCTTCAGGCCTTCTTTGTTTGAATTTTCAAGTACTTCGGTATACTTTTCTCAAATGAGAAGTCATTATTTCTTATGTTAGCTGTTGAAAGAGAATGGAATTTTGAAGTTTCGCATAGCAACCGGCTAACATTTGATAACCAGAGAGTTTATTTTATTCCCAATTAACCCATAAAGAAATAATATGCAATAAAATATTTCTCGTAATATCTATCTAGAATACCACGAAATAGGCAGAAGAAGAACTTACTATTGGTAAGAATACTTTATTCAAGAATAAATTCGGTGCATGAGATTATTTTTAAAATTCAGTTTAACCCTAAAAACATACATACCAAGACAAATCTAGACTAGGGGCGGAATGCAGTACTCGTGAAGTAAACAAAAGAATGAAGGATTGTTAACAACAGTGGCCGGCAGCTGTCAGCACCGAGGTTGCACTAACTTAATCCCTGCGCCTATTGTGTAGGTCATGTTGTAGACTTGCAGACGCCAGCCTTTCCTTCCCTTCTACCTGCGACACAAATAAATTGCTTTATTCTGAAAAGAATCTTCTCCACAATACAAGAAAATTGCTGTAATATATTGCACTCTTCCTTTGGAGCAAAACTTCGCTGTTTTTGGTTTCCTAGAAACAGCTGAATGTGGTAAACGACACGCTCCAGACAACTTGAATAAGCGATAATGAAGTTTTATCCAAAACCAAATGAAATCTGTTTACATTTGACAGCTACTTTGTAAATTTTGAGAGTGGTTCCCGTGGAGTTGATGTATTTGCTCTGACAATGTGCTAAATCTCATTTAAAGATTTTGAATTAACCTAAAATGAATATAACTAGAGAATATTTTTGGCCTACGGTTTTATTTATTTTTTTAATATTTTAATTCGTCATTAACCTTAAACAAAATGAAGATTGGCATAGACATGTCTGGCGAAGAAATCGCATCTGAGACAATTTGTAATTATTAAAACGAATTCAAAACAAAACAGTATTTCTGAGTGATAAATTTCATGGACTCCCAGAACTGATTAAGTTCCAGCAATGCTTGAAAAAGTTCGCCGAATATCTTATGAATTTATTGGGCACCGATAACAATCAAATATAAAACAATTTACATCAGCACATGTGAAAAAGCTTTGTTGTCAATGAATTCCGTATAAACTAACTCCCGCCAAAACCTGACTGGTAAAATTGCAAGGGGGCACTTCAAATTTGGTTTGAATAATCGTTGCTGGTGATGAATTTCGAATTCACTGCTTTGATCCAGAAAAGAGCAGACTGTCGGCTCAAAGGATATTTTGAACACAGCCTAAGACTACAACAGACAGATTAGTTCGCAGTGTTGATAAGAAGATAGTTCCCGCCTCTGTAGCATAGGTTGTAACGTGTCTGCCTCACATTCAAGGGGTACCGAGTTCGGATCTCGGTCGGGGTGAATTATCTGGATAAGGATAGGTAGAGTCAGACTGAAAAATTCAATGCAACAGTCGGAATTTGAACCACTCATCTCTCGGTCTCCGTCCGGTTGCTCTACTACTGATCTACTATGACAACGTGACAGCACGACATTAAATTCTCAAATGACTCGCATTTTTTCTCAGTGGTAATTTTTATTTTTAGCTTGCATTTTATGGCGCCTGATGGTTCAGTCGGTTTCGTCTGTGGCCCACATTCGGAAGGTCCGGGTTTGATTCCTGTGGTGACCTACCTGACCCGTGCGTTTTCCCGGGTCACAGCGCGAATGCTGGTTAGGTTAATTACAGTGCAGTTAGTTTAAGAATCGATGTCCGCGACATTTGCCGTGCCGCGGCGGTCATTCGCTTGCTCGCCGATACTCGGGACGTTTATCTCGCGGAATAAAAAACGACGTAACTTACTTACAGTACTATATTAATTACAGAAGTCGGTACTCACTCTAATTACAATAGCTGCTGAAAGTGCTGTCCATTTTGTGATATACACAAGTCACACCGTCGTAAAAAACTTGCATTCACTTCTATAAATTTCACTGCATCAATCTTACTTGTTTCTGTACGAATGTTTACTTGAAGCTGATCTAAGGTATGTGGATTATTTGCAACACGTTACCTTTCACTGCTCCCTAGAAATAAAAATATAATGGTGTCAGATCAATGGAACGGGTCGGCCATAATCCGCTGTTTATAATTTTATTGCCAATGATACAGCGGTGCTCTGTCATGGATGCCCCAGCAGTATGCGCGGTCACATTGTCCTGCTGAAAATACGCATTTAATCTTTCAAAATACGTCAGTATGTCACACAGTGTACTTAAGATGAACTTAAAGAAAACATTCGTAGGGAAATTGGTAAGATTTGTGCAGTGGAATTGAAAGTGAATGCAAGTTTGTATACGACGGTGTGGCTTGTGTATATCACAAAATGGACAGATTAGAGAAAATGAATACATGCGATGTGGGTAAATTGGTAAAAGGCAGAATAGAGGATATAAAAAGACAGGAAATATGGGGAAGTCTAGAAAATATGAAATCATTACAATTTTACAAGCAAATAAAAAGAAATTGGGGACTAGAAACATATGTAGATTACTGCAATAGGCAAGAGAGAGAAGGGTTAGCTTGGATGAGAACAGGAATAATATTTCTAAGTGGGATAAGAGGTAGGGAAAAGGGAATTTGTGAATTGTGTGGGGGGGGGGGGGGAAAGGAAGCATAGAATACTATGTAACAGAATGCGAGGAGGTTGCATTATGGAGAAAAAAGGTCTGGGAAGAAAAATGGGAGAAAGTAGAGAAGAGGATGGTAGCTATAAAAATGTTAACGGGCAGGGAGGAAAAGAAGGTAAGAAGTATTGGTGAGTTCTTGCAGAAAGTAAAAGAAAAATGGGCAAGAAATGTAAAAAATGTAAGAAAGGAAGAGGAGGGGGAAGAAAGGGACTAATTAAGTAATCAAGAAGGTATAGAGGTTAAGAGCTACCTGGCAGAGCAAAGGACCAGGGTGTCATGCAAGTCAAGGTAGCAACATGGTAACGACAAATAAATGTAGCCAAAAGTTGTAAATTGTAAAATTGTAAAATTTTGGAATATGCACAATATATATGTCATATATCACTTTCAGCAGCTATTGTGATTAGAGTGAGTACCGACTTCTGTAATTAATGTAGCACAGTAAGTATGTTACGTTGTGTTTAGTTTCGCGAGTTAAAACTCTCGAGTGTCGGCGAGCAAGTGGGCGACGGCAAGTGTCGCAGGCGTCGATTCTTTAACTAACAGCACTGTGCATCCCCCGAACTTCCTGTCCCTCCATTTCATCTCCATTATCATTTCACATCATCTCTCATCTGGTGGTCTCTTTCAGGGTAGAAGTGTCGGTGGGAGTCGCGGCGTTGCATGGTAGGATATGTTCCTGGTGGACACTTCCTTCTTCGGTAGAATGGTCTCCGGGTCGACCAAGTGGGGTGTTTCAGGACCATGGTGGGTGGGATACTGTTAGTACTGGCGTGCCGGGTAGTTTCCAATGGGTAGGGACGCTGCCCTTTGCACTGTTGTAATTCCTTGGGTCTGCCGCCCAGTGTCTCCTCTCGCCTCATCCTTCCTCCTGCGGATGCCCCACTACAGTAGATCAAGACTGGTCGCAGTGCCGAATCGCATCCATAAGAATGTATCCTATCCTATCTCAGGTTGTAGTTTAGCTCAAGGGTTGACAGCAACCGGACGGAGACTGGAAGTTCCATGATTCAAATCCCGGGTATGACACTGAATATTTCAGCCTAACTCTATGCACGCAAACCTTGTCCTACACACGGCTAGTATGGAAGAACAATTAATTTCTACCAATTGAGCTAATAGCGGTTTAACTATGAAACCCGGGACTTAAATACGTAAAGCATTTTAAATCGCCACAAAAGGTATCTCATTGTAAACGAGAACATACAGTGGTTTACCGGGAAAAATAAGAGTCAGTTGGAGAATTTAGTGTCCTGCTGGCATGTTGCCATGGTAGCTAAAAGAAAGGTAAAAAAACAAAAGATGAATAGCTTCGGATGTAACGAGTACCCTGCATGGTTGTTCTTTAATTTCTGTTATTTATCTACTACCCGGTCCATTACAATTACTAAGTAGTATTTGATAAATTGTTAATTTCCTGTATAAATGATGCAGTCTAATACATTTGAATTCTAATTAATGTGCATGCATCTAATGTAAACAACAGAACCATATGACGTATGTACTTAAGTTTTTCATTGGCGATGGAAGCAGTCTGTGTTGTTTTATTCTAAAACGGTTGTCATAGCAACCTCTCACTCTCTCTCTCTGCCGGTTGCTGTGGTAACCCATAAAATAAAAGTTTATTGGATTAAAATAAAGAATGTTGGTATAAACTGGTCTGGCTTGAGGAGCGGAAACCATTAGCGCGGCACAAAAACATTCCTTCACAACCGATATTGGCAACCCTTCAGATACTTGACATTCAGTTAGCACACGTCTCGTCGGAATGTCTGTCATACAGATGTGGTGACCTCCAGCCCGCATGTCCAGCTCAACCAACATTGCTCATTCATTGATCAACGATGTGGCACAAATATATTTATAATTATTACGCATTTCATTGGCTTTCAAATTCCATACCCTTTATAGGGTAGAAAATAGAAGGATGGCCTAGGACTTACCTTTTCTCTTTAAGTTTACGTCCCCCAACGTTAGGTTGATACAGAAATTATGGATCAGTTGAAAACAATTAACACATATAATAAAATCAAATATGAATATTTTGTGCATTTATGTTAAATATTAGAGACAATTGTTTGGCAATAATTACGAGTACAGTTTGGTTCGGGCTCAGATGAAATTAAATATGTTAATTACGACGGTTGGTTTTCAGGCAAATTTGTAGAAATGGTTCTGTCGGTCAAGTGACGAGATGGGTGAAGGTATCCAAAATTGCCAGGTTAGGTATGGCAGGCTAGATTGGAATCTTTGGAATATGCGAGAATATTTCATAGAAATTTATAGAGAGATAGATAGAGTCATCATGAAAGCTTCAATGCCATGGCCGGGATTTGAACCACGGATGTGCTGGTTTCCGTCCAGTCGCTCTAACCCATTGAGCTACCATGGCTAACGTGCCGTCCTGACATTAAATTCTCCATTTGACTCATACATTTCCCCGGTAGACCACTAGGGGCTCTCGCATCCGAGATACACCGTTTGTGGCGACTTACTATCATAAGTACTTGAGTCCCAGGCTTCATCATTTAACTCTAGTGTGAAGAAATGATTAATTTCCATCAATTAACTTAAATAATAAGAGTTAAATGATGAAGCCTGGGACTTAAGTACTTACGATAGTAAGTCAACACAAACGGTGTATCTCGAATGCGATAGCCCCTAGTGGTCTACCGGGGAAATGTATGAGTCAAATGGAGAATTTAATGTCAGGACGGCACGTTGACCATGGTAGCTCAATGGGTTAGAGCGACTGGACGGAAACCAGCACATCCGTGGTTCAAATGCCAGCCATGGCATTGAATTTTTCATGATGACTTTATATGTCAAAAACCTTAGCCTATATACGGCTAATGTGAAGAAATAATTAATTTCCACCAATTAACTAAAATTTATAGAGAGACTTTAGGTTGAAAAGAAGCAAATTTCAGAAATGCGGAAGTGAAGTGACAACATCATATTAGAAGTTATTAGTGGGGATCTTGGAGTCATTAGCAAAAGGGGAGGTTACTATGTGCTGAATAGCACATTCTGGGCATAATCCTGAACACTTCTGCTCGGATCGTCGGTGGAACAAGACGTAGCTTATTTCCTCAAGGTTAGAGCCGCGTGTTATAGGATTCAAGTACGTTAGTTTCCTTTGGTTGGCAACTTCTCAGTTACAGTGAATACTGTTTATTAAAACGTTTTAACTCAGATTTCGGGATCATCCTTTCTTTGAGCACACACCCACGCTTACCCTGAGATAGGTCTCTGCTCAAGAGTAAAGTAGAGACGTATACGCTTCAAACTGGTGCAGCATGGTGAGGCAGACTAATACTGTTACAAGGTCATATTAGATGACGAATAAAATTATGTTCAAATGAGTACAGGATAGATAGAGCTTAGAATTACCAGATATTTATCTTTCAAGTGAAGGGAAACCCTGACCGGGATTCCAACTCGGGGCCTCTTCAACGTGAGGCAGACACGCTGCCATCTACGTTACTCAGACGGACACTGAACGTTTCAAATCAAATACAACGAAATTATTCTGTTACGGTTAACAGACAGCGGAGGACAAGGAGATACACGGAGTACGTGAGCCCTGGAAGGGAGCATTGAGGAGGCGACCTGATGCTGACGTCGATGTGCGCTAGCTGGAAGCTGGAAGTATTCCAGAAGAAGCATATCCTGGTGCGGGCAGGTACGAGACAATCTGTTCCAACATTAGCGAGAAAATGCGACCGTTGAGAAAACACCCTTTTAGGTTATGATTTCTAATGTTGCACCCCAGTCAAAAGAGATGCAGGACACAGAAGTTATGCGGTAAACTTTCTCCTGTCGACGGAAGTTACTTTGATTTATGTTTCTAATTTTAGCAGTTCCCTCTCTTTAAAAAAAATTTAACAAGCTCTGCTAAGAACTTGATTACAACATAGGTAAGTATAATGGCTGATCCCGTAGCTCAGTCAGTAGAGCACCTGCCTGCAGTGCTAGGGGTCCCGGGTTCGATTCCCGGTGGTGCGGTGGGGACTTTTCTCCGACCAAAATACTTCATCTTCCCCAGAGTCGGGAAGTATGAATGAGTGTGAATATGTGCGTGATCGAATGACTAAAACCTAACGTATACGAGTTAACACCTTCGATATGTTCCAAAGGAGAACGGCCGCCGATATGACCATAGCAGTTAAAGGCGGGGTGGGGTATAAATGAAAAGAAGAAAACATAAGTATAAAGCAAAATGTGGCACCCAGAAACTTCAGTACATACATCTATGTAATTAGAATAAATGTTATTTGCAAGTTTCAATACTGATTGTTTTCTTCTTCTTTTCGTTTCACCCTCTTTGGGGTAAGTTGAATCAATCATTTCCCTATATATTGTTCTCAATACTGTTTCATTACGTATACATCTGCAGTATTCATTAAATGGCAATTAACTAAACAAATAAAACACAGTATCGATTGTTGCTTTTTCTACATCATGACCATCTATGGCACATCCCTTGCAATTAGATGTAACCGCATTTTGTTTTTATATTCTCTGGAGTGCAACAACTATTGGATTAACAATGTCTATTTGCTAGTCCATGGCAAATAAAAGTCAAGACTTTTCGTAACTATGTTCTTTCACAAGAGCTTTGTAAATACTTTTTAATCATTTAGTAATTTATGAAATGAAATTATTTATAGCTCCACATCAGTCAGAACGAACAGTGGCTTTTAAGAGAGAAGGAATAGTCAAATTAGGTTTTTCTGACTACGGTAAGTACAAAATCAAACATTCTCCGTTTATAATATTAGTATAGAAGTAGAGGTTATACTTAAATAAGGCAAGTCTTAGTTAACTGAATCTCGTACCTATGGTAACCTATTTTTACACAAATATTTACCTATTATCTCTTTCCACGAATCTACTTCATCTGTATTGCAGTTAGAGTTTGTCTGCCACACGTTCAAGAGGTCCAGAGTTCGAGTCTCAGTCAGCATGAGTTATCTGGATCAAGTATTTTCGGGTTTTCCCCTTATTCTGAAAAATACATATGTGGTAACTCTAAGCTCTATGTTCCCTGTATTCATTTGAACATAATTTCATTCTTCGTCTGATATGAGTAAACGGAGGTTTTCTCTTATCCTGAAAATTATGTCTGGTAATTCTAAGCTCTATGTACCCTGTACTCATTTGAGCATCATTTCATTCATCGCCCGAAATGACTTAACGTTGGAGATTTTTCCTTATCCTGAAAGATGAATGTCTGATAAATCTAAGCTCTATGTGCCCTGTACTCATTTGAACATCATTTCATTCATCGTTTGATATGACAACGTTAGAGATTTTTCCTTTATCCTGAAAGATGAATGTCTGGTAACTCTAAGCTCTATGTACCCTATACTCATTTGAGCATCATTTCATTCATCGCCCGATATGACTTAACGTTGGAGATTTTTCCTTATCCTGAAAGATGAATGTCTGGTAACTCTAAGCTCTATGTACCCTATACTCATTTGAGCATCATTTCATTCATCGCCCGATATGACTTAACGTTGGAGATTTTTCCTTATCCTGAAATATGAATGTCTGGTAACTCTAAGCTCTATGTACTCTGTACTCATTTGAACATCATTTCATTCATCGCCCGATATGACTTAACGTTGGAGATTTTTCCTTATCCTGAAAGATGAATGTCTGGTAACTCTAAGCTCTATGTACTCTGTACTCATTTGAACATCATTTCATTCATCGCCCGATATGACTTAACGTTGGAGATTTTTCCTTATCCTGAAAGATGAATGTATGGTAACTCTAAGCTCTATGTACCCTATACTCATTTGAGCATCATTTCATTCATCGCCCGATATGACTTAACGTTGGAGATTTTTCCTTATCCTGAAAGATGAATGTCTGGTAACTCTAAGGTCTATGTACTCTGTACTCATTTGAACATAATTTCATTCATCGCCCGATATAACTTAACGTTGGAGATTTTTCCTTATCCTGAAAGATGAATGTCTGATAAATCTAAGCTCTATGTGCCCTGTACTCAGTTGAACATCATTTCATTCATCGTTTGATATGACAACGTTAGAGATTTTTCCTTTATCCTGAAAGATGAATGTCTGGTAACTCTAAGCTCTATGTACCCTATACTCATTTGAGCATCATTTCATTCATCGCCCGATATGACTTAACGTTGGAGATTTTTCCTTATCCTGAAAGATGAATGTCTGGTAACTCTAAGCTCTATGTACCCTATACTCATTTGAGCATCATTTCATTCATCGCCCGATATGACTTAACGTTGGAGATTTTTCCTTATCCTGAAATATGAATGTCTGGTAACTCTAAGCTCTATGTACTCTGTACTCATTTGAACATCATTTCATTCATCGCCCGATATGACTTAACGTTGGAGATTTTTCCTTATCCTGAAATATGAATGTCTGGTAACTCTAAGCTCTATGTACTCTGTACTCATTTGAACATCATTTCATTCATCGCCCGATATGACTTAACGTTGGAGATTTTTCCTTATCCTGAAAGATGAATGTATGGTAACTCTAAGCTCTATGTACTCTGTACTCATTTGAACATCATTTCATTCATCGCCCGATATGACTTAACGTTGGAGATTTTTCCTTATCCTGAAAGATGAATGTATGGTAACTCTAAGCTCTATGTACCCTATACTCATTTGAGCATCATTTCATTCATCGCCCGATATGACTTAACGTTGGAGATTTTTCCTTATCCTGAAAGATGAATGTCTGGTAACTCTAAGCTCTATGTACTCTGTACTCATTTGAACATAATTTCATTCATCGCCCGATATGACTTAACGTTGGAGATTTTTCCTTATCCTGAAAGATGAATGTCTGGTAACTCTAAGCTCTATGTACCCTGTACTCATTTCAACATCGTTTCATTCTTCGTCTGATATGAGTTAATGTTGGAGGTTTTCTCTTACCCTGAAAGATGAATGTCTGGTAACTCTAAGCTCTATGTACTCTGTACTCATTTGAACATAATTTCATTCATCGCCCGATATGACTTAACGTTGGAGATTTTTCCTTATCCTGAAAGATGAATGTCTGGTAACTCTAAGCTCTATGTACCCTGTACTCATTTCAACATCGTTTCATTCTTCGTCTGATATGAGTTAATGTTGGAGGTTTTCTCTTACCCTGAAAGATGAATGTCTGGTAACTCTAAGCTCTGTGTACTCTGTACTCATTTCAACATCGTTTCACTCTTCGTCTGATATGAGTTAATGTTGGAGGTTTTCTCTTACCCTGAAAGATGAATGTCTGGTAACTCTAAGCTCTATGTACCTGTACTAATTTCAATATGGTTTCACTCTTCGTCTGATATAAGTTAATGTTGGAGGACGTACATTTAAAAAAGAGCAACCATTTTAAATATATTTTTATGACAAATTACCCGTAAGTATACAACGAATGTTAGGGGAACAGTCTCTGAAGGGCTGTTCATTCTGAATAAGTTGCATGTAGTTGGTAAGCGGTAACAAACATATCTTCCTATACATAAAAAGATGTAGATTTTGTTAAATGACTTCATAAAATGCTCATAACGTTTTTGTGATATTTACTTGTTCCAAATCAAAACATTGTTTGAACTCTGAAATATTTGCATTTTTTCCAAGTAGTAAGTTGCTATTCCTCGTTTTCAAAGCTGTTACATAGCAATACGCTGTTTTAAAGAAAATCTATCGCTTCCGTTTACTGTTTACTTCTTACACTTAACAATTAACAAAAAGTAAACATGGAAAGATGTTTAATAAACACAGTTTATAAACGAGTAGAGGAACTATCTTTGTTAAATAATAAGTAACCGTTTTATTATTGTTATGTAAATGGACCAGCGATCTATGTTGTTGCAGCCAAGTCCCACGATGTCAAATCTGCATGCGTATCATGAATAATGTAACTGGACTGGAGGATCACTTTTGTAGGACACATACCTTAGACTGAGACTGTTACACATAAAATACTTATACTTTTCCCAAATAAAATGTTCTTTTTCTGTCCTTGAAATGCAGATAGAACTAATTTTAAATGCATTCCATAACGACCACCTCTTAATAGAGTTCACTGTCCGTTAAGCCTGTAATATACAGTAAAACCTGCTTAAAGCAGAACCCTTATATGCCGGGAACCTGGAGAAACGGAAAATAATTTTCGGAGTGGAGCTATTTCCTATGTAAAACTGCCTAACACGGAAACAAAAATATTTTTCGGGGACCGTTTGCGTAAATAACCAGATTAAAACAGATTACTTTATCTGTAATGGATTACAACGTATGTATTTAAAAAATGAAATAATTTTAAGGGGACTGTGCTTGCACTGAAGTCCCATAAACCATAAAGTCATAAACTGTATCCTTCGAGTAAAATGGAAAACAAACCATTAGCTCTCTCAACTTTCTTCCAACACACATGGTAAGGGTACAACTGTTTTGTACTGTACAGCAACGCAAAGAAGATCCCTGGAAGGTATGTGCTGCCTTACACAGTGGGACAAGGACAGCAAATGTGCGCGGCAGAGAACGCTTGCTACACAAGGAGCAGACCCTTAAAAAACATGTGCCCTATTCACTGTGTACGCTAAAACCGAGAAGATTCATTCACAAAAGTAGAAGCCGTCAGACTGTTTTTGAATGGTCTGTAACTGTACTGACATGGGGTGTCATAAACCTGTCCAGGGAGGGTGTGGGAACCTCCGCCAACCCTCCTGCGTCTCAGGCGTCGGAGACTATCTCTCCTGTGGAGGACAGTAGTGTGTATATTCTGAGTTTCATTGTTACAAATGATCAAGTACGAGTAGAAGAAAACTGAACTTTGATGATTTTTAAAAACAGTTTGTGTGTGCACAAATTCTGTAAAAATGTAAGACATCACTGGAGGACAAAATGAAGATTATTGAAGAACACCAAAAGAACAAACGTCCAATTAAAGAATTAATTGTATTGCTTAAAGTGGAGATTTGTGATATTTTGATATAATAAAAATTAAAGACGAGTGGTTAAAGAGAACAGCAGGGCATATGAAACGCATCACAAAATCTACAGAGTATGATGAGCTAAATCGTTCTGTTCTCGAGTGGTTTGTTAGTGCGCGTGCTAAAGGATTTCCCATTTCTGAACTATTGCTTCAGACTCAAGCTTTAGAGACAGCAAGAAAATTAGACAAAGACAATTTCAGAGCTTCCAATGAATGTCTCGAGAGTTTCAAACATCGCCATAACATTGTTTGGAATGTTGTGTGTGGTGAAGCAAATGATGTTAATATGCAGACAGTTGCAGAATGGAAGGGGAAAATTGAAAACAGAGAAACTAGGCAATAAACTACAATTATTGTACGTAAGTTGAGAATATAGTACATAATACATATCAGCCTATTATTATTTACTCTTCATTCGTTGTTATTCCTTTACTGTAAACCTGTGCGTCTATTTCATAGTTTCTTTGCACAGGGTATATATAAATGATAATAGGGGTTTTAACTCTTTATAATATTTATTACATTCAACTTAGAGCTATAAATGATATGTCAAATGCAAAACCATCTCAAACAGTTTTACCAAGAACCTTATAAATGTTCAATGTGACTACCCTTTGTCACATGGCACACATCAAGTCTATAGCCGAGTTCTTCCCAAACGTTGATAAGTGTGTATTCAGTAATTGTAGCAACAGCTGCTTCAATCCGGTTTCTTAATTCAGGGAGATCAGCTGGTAGCGGAGGCACTTACACACGATCCTTGTTGAAGCCCCAAAGGTAAAAGTCGCATGGCGTTAGGTCAGGAGAACGTGGAGGCCATGCATAGATAGCCCTGTTATTGGGACCCTTACGGCCTATCCAGCGCTCGGTGACGTTCAACCAATCGCGTACTTCGTTATGCCAGTGAGGTGGAGCACCATCTTGCTGGAAAATAAAGTTATCTGGCTCATTTTCTTCCAACTGAGGGAGGAGCCATTGTTCTAGTGTATCAAGATAAGAAGTGCTAGTTACAGTAGGCTCACCAAAAAAGAAAGGCCCATAAACTTTTCGCCAGGATACGACACGAAAACATTCACTTTAGGGAAATACCGTTGTATTTGTTCCATCTCGTGAGGATTTTCTGAGCCCCAGATGCACACATTATGAGTGTTAACATGTCCACTAAGGTGAAAGGTCGATTCATCCCTGAAGACAACACGATGCATCAAATCGTCATCGTCATGAAACAACATGTCGTTTGCGAAGTTGGCACGTAATCCGTGGTCTGTTGGCCTTAGAGCCTGTAATAACTGTAAACGGTAAGGACGTAGCCGTAAGCGTTTTCTTACAACTTTGCAAACAGTCGACACAGGAACTTGTAATTCACGACTAGCCTTCCAGGCTGATTTCTTTGGGCTACGAGTGAACGACTCGCTCACTCGCTCAACAGTCTCTTCACTTACTCTTGGTCGTCCCGTGCTCTTCCCTTTACAAAGGCAGCCGGTATCTTCCAACTGATGATACCATCTACGAATGTTATCACTAGGAACTTCACAACCGAACTTAATGTGGAACGCACGTTGCACAGTAACTATAAGTTACTACGTTGCACATTCAGATCAAATATAACAATTTGAGCCATAAACAGTATATTATTTTTATTCTCACAATTGGGTTGTATCACGAATGACATTCGGTCTTTGTAAACTGCAAAACGCAAAACGCTTTCTCTTTACTAGTCGCCATCTTTGCTACTACCGCTGTCTAGCGGATTGCGGCAGAAACATTGCACGCACTTGCGCACTGGTGCCAGCAAACAAAACTGAGTTGCTTTTTGATTTGACACATCATTTATATCTGTAAGTTAAATGTAATAAATATTATAAAGAGTTAAAACCCCGATATTCATTTATATACCTCCTGTGTTCAAGCACAAACCTCTGTAAGACAGAAACTGTGTAAGTAGAAAGTAAATGATCGAGTTCCGTTTTAGAGAAGTTTTACTGTATTTCCATTATATATGTAACAAAATATTAATAAAACACTTTCTAGAAAAGTTTATTTCAATTATTGTGGTTTAGATGGAACAATAAGTTATTGAGAGAGAAAGTAATTTGAGTGTAGACATCAGACTTTGCTATTATTTGAAGTTAATTTACTTGGCTGTAATGCGCTTCTCTCTATAGAGATTCTGTGTACGACAACAAGATAAAAACAAACCGTTATCTTGTTTGCAGTGGATCTGGCAGCAACAGTAAAATTCCTCGAGGCATACCGCGCCACATTACGTTCCTCTAACCTTAACAATACCAGATAAAAACCAAGTTGACAACACCGCACATATTCTTCTTGTCTACAAACAGAGCAACGAAAAATAATCTTCATACTTTATTATCCACGAAACGAAGTAAAAAGTTCGCTAGCTATGGTTCTTTGCTTCCAGAAAGATGTTTATTATGAAACCATCAAAACTTTTAAAGCACTTTCTAATGATCTTAAAGGAAATTCCGTACAAGATTATCTGAATGACAACGGAGTGGGATAACTCTGGCGGTATCGCCTGGGACCCGCATTCTGGAGGTCCGGATTCGATTCCCGTGGCCGATTTACCTGACTCATGGGGTTTGTCGGGGGTTTTCCCGTGTCCCAGGCGAATGTTGCATAGGTTAATGACATTCTCCGAATTTCCTGTTCCTGCATTTCACCTCCACTATCATTTCACATCATCTCTCATCTGGTGGTCTCTTTCAGGGTGGAAGTGTCGGCGGGAGTCTCGGCGCTGCATGGCAGGTTGATATTCTGCTGGTTAATACTTCCTGCTTCAGTAGGACGGTCTACAGTCTTCATCCGGGGTCAATACTCAAACTTTCATTTATTAAAACATCAAAAACATATAAAAAACATGCACAATTTACATATTATAAACAAAAATCAAATAATAAAAATAAAACTTTTACAAAAATTTTAAAATTTACTCTCATAAAACTTAAAACTCCACACCACATTTCTAAAAATAAACAAAAAAAAAATAAATGTCAAAAATAAGATTTAAAATTTTTCTAAACCATTACTTTCAAAACTTTATAAATTTAATTTTATAAAGTAGATTGGGATGTCCGTTGTCCTGCATGTCGGGGATTTTCCAACTGGTAAAGTGTAGGAATCCTGTCCTCTACCCGGTCGTGACTCCTTGGGACGGCCGTCCCCTTTATCCTGTCACCTCATCCTTCCTCCCGGAGGTGCTCCACCTGAGGCATTGGTACAGTAGGTTATATTTTGACCTCATGCCGAATCCCGTCCAGTCTGTACAAGATTACCTACATGACAAATTGAAAGTAGAATCTGGCTGTTTTAACAATAAATCATGGCCAATTTACTTTTGCAATTTTACTAGCAATAGCAAAACGAAACATGTTTGATTTTGTATCATATATAATTATCCGTGATATATTGTCTGCACATAATGTGTCTTTTACGTTCAATATTCAAGGATATATGCTCGCTCTTAAACTGTTCACTTCTTTGACATCTTCAATGTTCACGGGCCTTTGTGGCTACCACTGAATTTACTAAACGGAAATCAATCTAATCTAATCAGCTTGCAAACAGCAGCGCCACGGGTCAACTGGCAACTATTTTTGTTAAAAGTACAAAGAAATAGTGTGTTACTTTCGCATGAATTTTCTACCCAGTGTCTTTTATTTTTACACTTCTTACAACAGTTTATTTTTCTTCTCTGTTTGTGAGACAAACATTTGCAAAAACTGTCTTTTTGCATTTTTTGTAGGTACAATGATATTAAGGGATATCAAATCGTGTAAAAGGTGTTTGCATTGCGAAGTCTTTACAGTCCCACTCTCTTTGCATACACAAGATTAACAAAAAATAATAAGAAAAGTATAAGTAATGGGAAATTCACAAGTTCACAAAAATTGTGTGTGTTAACGAGATCCACATTTTTACACGATTTCGTTTATATTTTAGGGTTTACCTGTTAAGCAAAAGCGTTTAGAATGAAGAGAACTTCAGAGGACATTCCCAGAAACGTTAAAAAATATGTTTCACTTGTTTATATGAAAATATCTTAAACATACACTTTAATCAAAATCTTTAAACGCTATTTAAAGAACAAAGTTCGGAAAAGTGTTCCGAATCAATCTGGAGTGGGAAGATTTTTTTTTGAAAATGTGGTATCGCAACATAGCAAGATTCTGAACTTAAATATCAAGTTTAATATTTAACTGTTTCCAGTTTTTCGTTTTACCACATGTTTCAGGTATTTTCATTACGAACGAAATGCATATCTTGAATTTTCTGGGAATGTCCTATGAAGTCCTTTTCATTCTGTATGAATTTTGTATAACTGGTTAACTGTAAGAGATAGACGAAGTTTACGCGCACTAAAATGCAGAGTTCTTGAAACATACAATTGAAGTCAAACACATTTTCTGTTGACTCGACCATTTCCGAAACATTCCTTGTTAATTGTTTCAATTTTTAAATACTTATAACTAGGGCCCGGAAGTTGTTGACCTAAATATTCTCTAAAAATGAGCTATAAAATGCCATTAAAATATAAAAACTGCACATAAAATGTAAAAAATGACCTAACAAAAATTAAAAATTTATTTCATAATAATAAATTAATAACTGTTACAGACAAATAATGAACGTATGGTTGGAATAACCATGTTATATTATTAACTTTCTTAGTAAATAATGCAATTATTGCTACTAAATAATAAATAAGTTGAAAATTCATCAAGTCATTTTCAATTTTATAAAATAAGTTAATGTACCCATAAGCCAAAACATACCTTACTTAGCGTTGGTCATCTTCAAGTTATCAAAAGTAAAGGAACAGTGATTGTCAGCTAAAACTGTTTTATACTTTCAGAAACTTCTCTCCACTTCCACAGATGTTATAGGTGTATATTTAAAAAACCCTATTTCACTGCCTGTTAAATTCTCTTCAAAAATATCAGTTGTGAAGTTTTCTCCTGACAATATATCGGCAATCTGACAAACTGTTTGCTATCCTTTATTTTTCTCCAACACAAATTTTATTTTCTGTCTAATTTTGTCCCCAGTCTCACCTTTTACATTTTGTATCCTCTCTTTCGCAATCCTCACTAACTCAATCGACTTATCCAATGTTATGACACTTTCTTCAAGGCGAGTTATGGTATCCGTGAAAAATGCAAAATTTGATTTAACGAAAGCTAATTCACCTTGGAATTGAGTTTTAGAAAACAGATCCTGTGTGCTCTCAATTGCCTTATAATCTACCCTATCAAAACTATTCACCACTTCTCTCACTATTTGAAAATTGTCACAGTGGTATATACATGCAGTTGCATATATACAACATGGGCCAGGGTCAGGTCGGCCACGGGAATCGAACTCGGGCCTCCCGAATGTGGGCTACAGATGAAAATGCCCAATAAATTCGTGAAAAAGAAAGAAAATTACCGGAAAATCCATATAAATGTTAAAAAATGAATTTATTATAAAAATGTGGAAAAATGCATTTTGATGACCTATAAACATCACTTATATCTGACGTATTTGTTCCAGAATGCACTTAATTTCCAATAAGCATCGTCTGTGACTACTCAGAAAAAAAGATGACTTTTCATCAAAATCCGGCCCCTACTTATAACATTCTCAAATGCGAAGTCGTTATTTACTTTTTATCTCTTGTCCATACAAAGAGAACGGAATTCCAAGGCATTTCATATCAATCAGCTGTTTAAAACATTTAACTATCACTTAAATTCTCTTGTAGTCATTATTTTAACCTGAACAAGATAGAGGAATAAGTGTACAAGAGTAGTGAAAGTCATGTGAGTGTACCTTATCGGATATTTGTTTACCTATCGCTTTCAGCTATATTGCACCTGTAAATGTTCGTATTTCATTGTTCAATTCCAGCAAATTATTGTTAAATGTTTGGTAATTTAGAGAGTGTTCTTATTTGCTTTCAAGGTTTGCAAAGAGTTTAAACTTAATGAAGCAAGTTGATAAGAAAACTTGCAAAGTTGTGCTAAGTTCCAAAATTATTGAAGTCTACAAAAAACTGGCCTTAAGGACTTTAAGAAACACACTGTAAGTAACAGTGGTTTGGAAAGAAGAAGATTTCAACAGATAATAGCATTAGGAGATTGGGGATTAGCCTATGCCCCTGGGCTGAAAACTTGATTGATTGATAGCAAAATGTAAGAGATCGTATATGTTCAGTAGTCAATGTGTTTTGCTTGAACACTTTCTAAGCAAGGAATACACGGCCCATTTGAGTCAGCAAGTAAACAAACAGGAAAGTTTGGTTACTCTTGAAGACACCTTGCTTGTAGTACGTGATATTGCAAGGGAATCTGAGAAGAAGAAGAAAAGAGTGCTTTGTAAAGGGAATTCAACCCCTTGAACCAACCCTCAACACAAGGGATTAGCCGAATCAAATAAAGGAGCAGACATTTCTAAGGCTACGGTTTGAATTAAACTGTTGTTCGCATTGTGAACGGAGCTGTCCATCATGCTGCACAGGTACGGATGGATGGGAACGCTCTACCTGCACTCTTTTGTTTTAACTCACGCAGTTTTCCCATAAGTTTGTATTGCAGAGCTGACAGAACATGATGCACAAAATAGCTAGCTCTTCTTATAATACACACACCCACAAGGAATATGGGAAACTGTTTGTCCAGTTACTTCTCCGGCATATAACGTTCACTTGAAGAAGATCAGACAAAATATATTACACGAGACAGAAAGTACTGCGTTACATCCAAAAACTTAACGCAGAAATTTGATGGAAACACAGTTTTAGGTCCTTATATCCAAAAATAAAGTATTTTAGGAAAAGTCTTGTTAGTGTGCCTTTGTGAGCTTTTTAAATTTATTCACAAAAATTTAGAAAGCTGCATTACATACCAAAGTTGGTATACACACTACCCGAAGATTTTAAAAAAAATATCCCCCATTCCGAACTGCCCTTTACATGAAAAGTTCCAAAAGTTTTGATTCTCTCAAAACTAATTAACAACTTTGATTAATAGATTAGATTAGGTTGATTTGCGTTCAGTGAACTCACTAGTAGCCATAAAAGCTTGTGAACATTGAACATGTCAAAGAAGTGTACAGTTTAATATCATAATACTGGAATATTGAGAAAAAAAGTTATATACAGATATGAACATTCAAGTTTATACAAGCAATATGAAAAACAAGGCAGGGATAATTACATATGATACATCAAATACTCTCCTGCAAATGAGCATATATAAAATTCCGAGTTTCACTTAACTTTTGCAAGTAATTCTCAACATTTTATATTAGATTTGCAATGGATAGCATTTATTAACACTTCTTCAATACAAGTACATTAAAGTATCTTTTGAACAGTTATCAAAGGTAATCTGGCAATGATCTGTCATTGGTATAATTAGATTCTACTTATAGAGCATTGTCAAGATAATTTGTCATTCAGTTAATCTTGTACAGATTAAAATGATTTTGAGCATGAGCACTCTCTAGCAGCAATTATAAAAGTACTGAAATTAACAATTTATCCTTTAAGTTCATTAGGAAGGATGTCAAATATTTTGAGAGTTTAATAGTACACCCCATTCTGGAAGCACGAAAGTTTAGCTCTGGGATGATGAATGTTACACTTTTGTCAAGCGTTTATTTCATTGTTTGTTATAAATGAAACCCGATTGTATACAAAGAATTTTAGGATCGAGAATATATACGAGAGCTGTTCAATAAAGAATGTACCTTAACTCATCCTCATAATTCTGGTGGTCCTCAAAATAGTCTCCCCTGAAAGCGATGTACTTGTCCCAGCGTTTCTGCCAGTCTTCAAAGACATACTGGAAACCATTTTTGAGAGATCCTTCAAAATCACCTCCGCAGCCTTCACCACTGCCTCTGATGATGGATAACGCCTCCCACGAAGGCGTTTCTTCAAGTTAGGGAATAGAAAAAATCACATGGGGCTAAATCCGGACTATAGGGAGGGTTATGGATGACTTCACGCTGATTTTTGCAAGATATTCAGCAACAAACAACATTGACAATATGCGGCCGCGCATTATCGTGGTGCAGCATCCAGCCTGCTTTATGGAAATGTGGTCTTTTGCGCCTGATATGGACTTGCAATGTCTTCAGGACATCCCTATAGTATCGTCCAGTTACTGATGTGTGTGCAGGTTCAACATGCTGATAAACCATTCCATGAATATCAAAGAATGAGATGACCATAACTTTCCCAGCAGAAGCAAACACTTTTGCTTTTTTTGGGGTTGATGATGAAGGAAATTTCCACACTGAGCTTTGCTGTTTGCTCTCAGGATAAAATTGATGAAGCCAAGTTTCATCAGCACTGATTACGTTTGATAGAAACTCCGAATCTTCCTCTTACATCAACTTTAACTGCACGTTACCTCCATTGCAGCGGTAGGCGATACTGAGCATGTCTGGACTTGCCTGGTTCTCACACGCGGGAACCAGGAGTACCAACAATGAAACTACTACGGCGTGTTTGTTTCACATTAAGTTAACAGAATATAATAAGACTGAATTTTAGTGCGAAAAATTATGACCGTAAAAAAATTATGATCATTATTTATTGAACAGCCCTCGTATATGCAAGAAAGGGTTATCTTTGATTTTCTAAAAAGATCTTTACAATAACGTCTTCTAGGAGTTTTAGAAATCGTTCTTACAACTTTCTTTGCATAATGAATATTCAACAACATCGAGTTAGTCAAAATAATATTCCATGTATATCTTAAATTTTCTGAAAATACTCTCGTAAGTTCTCTTCATTTTGGATGACTTTTACTTAAATGGTAAACTATAAGAGATAGGCAAGAACTTATTGCACAAAAAGTGAAGAACGTGCAAAACAGAATTTATGTCAAATAAAACTTTTTGTTTGTGTGAAGGTTAGTATTTCCGAGATATTTAATGTTGTAGGTTTAAATGTTGAAATACACTTTTATCAAATAGGAAGTTTTTATTCTTTTTTCTTTCTCCTTGTCATACAAGGAGAAGGGAATGTCAAAGTCAACTAGTTTTAAACGATTCAACCATCGCTTAAAGCAACTATATTTGTCATCTTCCTTATGCTTTGAACGAAATATGCGGTAACACAATTTGTAAAGTTATTTTGCTCGGTTCTCATAAAGTAGAAAAATAAAGCATTGTAAAAACAATTTGTATAAGGCCGAGAGTGTCAACAAAACGGTTCCTATGTGACAGGGAAATATCACCACAAAAAACTGCCGTCACATTGACACTATCCTTTGCACCTGTAGTTAACAATGGATGTTGACCCCGAGGACTTGATGTCTAACCTGATGGTTATAGAAATGACGATCAAATGAAGAGCGTTGCAGTTTTATCGTGACGTAGAAACAAAACACAGGTGTTCCTGAAGTCGTTGAGCCGTGAACAACAAACAGCGTGTGTGTCTGTGTGAGGCAGCTGTTGAATTTGGACAGTCATGCAGAGCTGGGCAATATGTGGACAAGGTGAAGAGGCTACCCAACACTGCTTTCCCATCTCACAAGAACATGCGAGTCAAGTTGGTAGCGTTACCTGCATCTTCCTTCACCTGCAGAACATTTCCAGATACGGAAACTTTTACATACATTCCAATTCAAACAGAATGTGTTACTTTCGCATGCCCTTCTCTAACCTCCTCCGCCTCTCCCCCTCCACCCTCTTTCTCTGTTTACTCTCGTTGTATGTAGGACTTACAAGTGTCATATGCCTGCACTGGCTTACCTATCGATCTGATAAATTCGATTAGATACTCGTCTACTGTTCCTAAAGTCACTAGTTCAAACCCGGATGATATTTACATGCGCTTAAAGGAACTCCTGAGCGACCAAATTCCTAAAAACCGGTGGCGGTGATATGATACTGACAACTGACAGCGCCGTTAGCAAACAAAATATTCTATATTTAACACAAAGGCTGGTGTGAGAGCGAGGAAGGCAGTGATATGAAATGGATACAAATATGAAGATGGAACACTTGGTGGAATAAATGATGGAGAATCCGGAGAAAACTCGTCCATACGGCACTTTGTCCAGTACTTGCTTTTAATATACTTACTTCAACGTTAAGTCATATCGGACGGTGAATAAAATGATGTTCAAACGAGTACAGGGTACATAGAGATCGGAGTTACTAGATATCAATTTTTCAGCATAAGGGAAAGCCTCCAACGTTAAGTCATATCGGACGATAAATGAAATGATGTTCAAATGAGTACAGGGTACATAGAGCTTAGAGTTATCTGACATTCATCTTTCAGGATGAGAGAGAACCTCCAAAGTTAAGTCATATCGGACGATGAATGAAATGATGTTCAAATGAGTACATGATACATAGAGCTTAGAGCTACCAGACATTTATTTTTCAGGATAAGAGAAAACCTCCAACGTGAAGTCATATCAGACGATGAATGAAATGATGATGAAATGAGTACATGATACATAGAGCTTAGCATTACCAGACATTCATCTTTCAGGACAAGAGAAAACCTCCAACGTTAAGTAATATCGGTCGATGAATGAAATGATATTCAAATAAGTCCAGGGTACATAGAGCTTAGAGTTACCAGTCATTCATCTTTCAGGTTAAGGGAAAACCTCCAACGTTAGGTCATATCGAACAATGAATGAAATGATGTTCAAATGAGTACAGGGTACATAGAGCTTAGAGTTACCAGACATTCTTCTTTCAGGATAAGGGAAAACCTCCAACGTTAAGTCATATCGGACGATGAATGAAATGTTCAAATGAGTACAGAGTACATAGAGCTTAGATTTACCAGACGTTCTTCTTTCAGGACAAGAGAAAACCTCCAACGTGAAGTCATATCAGACGATGAATGAAATTATGTTTAAATGAGTACAGGGTACATAGGGCTTAGAGTTACCAGACATTCAGGTTATGGGGAAAGATCCGGAAAAAACCTTATCCAGATAACTCACCCTGAGATTCGAACTGGAGCCCTCTTGAACGTGAGGCAGACACTTTACCACTACGTTAAAGAGGGGAGTTTGCGCAGTGCTGCTTTCTATGTAGACGTTACATGCTGTTCTTAAAATCACATGCTATGTTCGTACAATCACGAGAAACAACCGAGTAGGGACTGAAGTGAAGGGATTTTCTTAAGTAAATAATTACATCAGTTATTGTAAATGCAAAGTTTAATTTACTAAAACTAATCTGAAGTGCATATGATTCATTCTGTGAAAGTTAATGTGGCCAGTCCCTTCTCTAGGACATGTTACATTTAGATTTTCTAGTTTGTGCCACTAGTTGAATGTGTAAAACCTTAGAGTTATTTGCGACATGTGACAATGTTGGCAGCTGGCAGGAAGGACACCCACACCCGGAAACAGACAATTTCTGTGTAGATCTCTAGAGATGGTACACAGGAAGTAGGCGGGGATGATGCAGTAACCTGATGATCCTATAGCACCCAACAGCAAGGAACACCTGAGCTACGAACCCACCCTCTCTAACGGCTCAAACAACACAATAAGTATTCCATTCAGATCCTCAATGGACTATAGTGATAGCATTCTACCATTTATGCGAACAGTGCACTTGGGGAAAAAAAGCCCTTACCTGTACACTCATATATCTCTTTCTATTCACTCTTTTAAAGCTGTTCTTAAAAAGTTTTCGTATTATTTATATAAATTAGGGATGGATTCCTCGATACTTGCGATGCCTCGATACCATACTTGCATGGTTTCAACATCGAACGATACTTAAGAAAATTTGCTCGGTACTTTTTGGATACCTCGGTGTTGATTCATCAATTCTTATTTTACGAGGGCTGTTCAATAAAAAATGATCACATTTTTTTTTTTTTTTTTTTTGACAACGTACCTTAACTCATCCTCATAATTTTGATGGTCATTCTCAAAATAGTCTCCCCTGAATGCGATGCACTTGTCCCAGCATTTCTGCCAGTCTTTAAAGACATGCTGGAAACCATTTCTTGAGAGATCCTTCAAAATCGCCTCCGCAGTCTAAACCACTACTTCTGATGATGGATAATGCCTCCCACGGAGGCGTTTCTTTAAGTTAGGGAATAGAAAAATGTCACATGGGGCTAAATCCGGACTATAGGAAAGGGGGAGGGATGCACTTCACGTTGATGTTTGCAAGATATTCAGCAACAACATTGGCAATATACGGCCGCGCATTATCGTGGTGCCTCATCCAGACTGCTTCACGGAAATGTGGTCTTTTGAGCCTGATATGGACTTGGAATGTTTTCAGGATATCCCTGTAGTATTGTCAAGTTACTGATGTGTGTGCAGGTACAACATGCTGATAAACCATTCCATAAATATCAAAGAATGAGATGACCATAACTTTCCCAGCAGAAGCAACCACTTTTGCTTTTTGGGGGGTTGGTGATGAAGGAGATTTCTACACTGAGCTTTGCTGTTTGCTCTCAGGATCAAAATGATGTAGCCAAGTTTCATCAGCAGTGATTACGTTTGATAGGAACTCCGGATCTTCCTCTAACATCAACTTTAACTGCATGTTACCTCCATTGCAGCGATAGGCGATACTGAACATGTCTGAACTTGCCTGGTTCTCACAGGAGGGAACCAGGAGTACCAACAAGGAAACTACTACGGCGTGTTTGTTTCACATTAAGCTAACAGAATATAATAGTATAGAATTTTAGTGCGAAAAATTATGACCGTAAAAATTATGATCATTCTTTATTGAACAGCCCTCGTATTTTAAAATCACAAAATATTAGTGTCGCAAGTAGAACATTGCAAAGCCCGAGAAATTTCCAGGAATGTGGTACCTGTTGTATTTTACCTGATTTGTATTCAACAGATTTCTATGAAAGACTATTTAGCACAGCAGGACTCATTTGTGACAGAAAAAGAAGTAGACGTGACCACGGAAGAATGGAAATGCTAGTACCTATAAAAGTGGACTGTTTGGGTTTCAAATATCTAAAGTATAGTTTAAAAATAAATACACTGATAGTTTTAAGTGTTGTCTCATTAAATATATGAAACTAATTTGATTGGCATGACACAGGTCTCACAACATTCTATTTTGTATTGAAACTAGAAGTGGAAATGACGATATCGAGTATCGGGTATCGTGGAAAATATCGCGTATCGAGTATCGAGAAAACTTAAGTATTGGAAACTGCTTCAAATAATTTAGCTATGGCACAAGGAATAGTTAGCGCAGAGTACATGCACAAAGTTTTACCAATTGTATAGATACATCGTTTGTGAACGTTTGAAAATATCAAACCTTTCGAACCATACTACCTAATATAAACATTTACAGAAGTGTTTTTATTACACGTGTCATGCTGGTACAATGGAAATTGTACATAACTTCAGTGATAGTCAAATGTTTTTGAGGTGTTCGCAGATGTGGCGGCTTTGACACTGTACTCTATTTGCGTGTCCAATGCATAAAAAAAAAATACCCATTTCCTATTTGCAAAACAAATTAGTACTTACAAATTCAAACAAATAACAAGGAATATCTACAAACGTTATCTCCACAAAGAACTTTGACATAAATCGCAAGATTTAATAAGATCTACATTGGAAAGGTAGAGTCATACTGAAAAATTCAATGCCACAGCTGGGATTTGAACCACGGATCTTCCGGTCTCCGTCCGGTGCTCGTAACCATTGAGCTACCATGACCAACATGCCAGCATGACATTTCTCTATTAGTTAAGAGCAACCAGGAGATCTGTGATTCAAATCCCGGCTATGGCATTGAAGGTTTTAATCTGATTCTATCTATCCAAAGCTTTTTAAATGTTCAAAGCAGTCTCCATTAACACCTACACATTTGTGGTTCTTTTGCATTGTTTTCTATAGCTGTTAACAACATACAGGGAGGAACAATGTGAGTAGCTTCATATACATTTCATATTTTGTTTCTAGTAAACACGATTTTATGACAGCAGTCATAATTTGGGCGAACTTGGAAGCCGTATGGTTGAACCATCACTACCTATCTATTTATTAACAAATTTTTCCTTTAAACCCAATTCTACATAAAACTTACCATATTTATGAATTTATATGTACCACGTAAATAACACTGATATGTAAAATTTATCTTTTTGTCTGGGGTTTTTATTTGAATATGTCATTGTCCATAAATTGAGTGTGCTGAATCAGAATATGAACTTAGTTTTTCTCCATCACATACAAATTTTTCACAACATAGAAGGTAGTAAAATATGAATTTTATACTATCCTATATCGAATTTATGTTAAATTATTAAATATAAGTTAATAAATCCATAACTGCATAAGTAACTAATATATCACACAAACACTTAAGTTTGAACATTTAACCAGTTTTTTCAACACTGCCTTGAAATGAAATGAACGTTTTGTAGAGTTTCTACTATGGAAAGAATTTGATACATCCCTTTTCAGTGACTAGCAATAATCAGCTATGATATTCACATTCCATTTTCCCTGGTAGCGTCTTTCCATTTCCTTTATGTCCTGGTGAAATCTTTCATCCTGTTCCTCACTGACACAGCCGAGATTTTCTGGGAAAAAGTCCAAATGGGATGGCAGGGAATGTACTTATATTGCAGTCCAGCTTTCGAAAGTTCTCAAGCATATTTTCTACAATATTTTTGTAATTTGGATCCTTGTAATTTTCCAGAAAGTTTTTGAGGGCACTCTTAAAACAAATCCATGCCTGTTTTTCAGTATATGTCATTGTTTCTTCAAATAAGGTATCAGAAATCAACTTCCTAATTTGTGGACCAACAAATACTCCCTCTTTAATTTTAGCATCAGATATTCCAGGGAACTTCTTGCAGATATATTTGTAGCAAAGCCTTTACATATTGCTTCATTAAGCCTAATTTTATGTGAAAAGGTGGTAAAAGAACATTTTTGGAATCTACAAGACACTCATGAATTACATTTTTCATTCCTGGCACGAGACTGTCTCTCCCCTTCCAATTTTTTCATCTCCAGTGATCGGATCAGGCTCTACTATCCCATTCACAAATAAAACATGACATTTTAGTGTAGTCTGATTGCTGGTCTACTAGCATGCCAATAACTTTTAAATCTCCACATATCTGCCACTTATGTTCTGCATATTTGACTTTTCTAGAAGAAATTTTAAACTATGATATGTTTCCTTGAGGTGAACTGAATGGGTTACTGGAAATGATGCATATTTATCTCCATTATACAAGAGTACACCTTTCAGACTAACTTTAGAGGAACCTATAAAATGTTTCCATTCACCTGGAATATATTCAGCAACTCCCAAGGCAATCACTAAATCAAGAATATAGTGACAATATGTAAGAATTTCTTCTTGGGAGAAATATAGAACAGAAACCTCTTCACGGTGTCTATACCAAGAAAATGATGTTCCTGGAGAGAGGAGATGTTTTCCTTTTAGTTTGGATCCCAATAATTCAGCGGCATCCTTAGTAAGATTTAAGTCCCTAACCAAATCATTGAATTCTGCCTGTATGAATTGTTGAGGTTGATGAAATTCCTGTTTTTGTTCTATATCTAATTCACTGTTAATGTCTGGAGAACTTTTATCAGAATATGATGATGATTCCTTTCCAAATGCTTCTATTGGAGAAGGCACACGAAGACCGGGACCATGTGATATGGGTCTTTTTGCTGACAATAAATTTGGATAAGTGAT
Source organism: Mantis religiosa (assembly GCA_030765055.1). Lineage (NCBI taxonomy): Eukaryota > Metazoa > Arthropoda > Insecta > Mantodea > Mantidae > Mantis > Mantis religiosa. The sequence continues at coordinate 108,577,419 of CM060956.1, read as the reverse complement.
TTCTTTCAATTTTTTTTTTTTTGTGTTGTAGCCTGCAACATCACATAGCAATCATACATAAAAATAGCAATCATCCACATGGTTTCGAGGTTCATGCCAGATTATAGGAATAGCAAAGGACATACTAGCTTTCTTTCCTTTACTCCAATTCCTTAGTTGTACTACACAGGTATGACATACTTTTTGGAGCCCATTATTTGTCAAGATCTCCAAGCTTTATATGAAAATAGGCTTTGTAGGCCTTTTAAACAAAATTTGTAATATTTTGTCTTCTCTTTCAAACAACAAAATTGCCACAGATATAGCAAAATATATCAGGGTTATTTTTACACTTTCTGGAAGACATAATACTTCAAATTCTCAAAATATGTGTGACATATAACTGCCTATCACAAAAACAGATTCTCACAATTTGAAAAGCAGTTATAGAGATTCAATTAGCCAACAAGGATCTGTAAAGCATGTACTGCTGATCGATCATTGAATAAAATAAATAAAAAAAGTTATAGTCTGAGTTAAATTTGCAGGGATTGGACTTAAAACAAGGCATGTATTGTTGTCTGTTACACTGTTACATTGTTGTAGTGTTGTAAAGCATTTAATTCCAACAATGAAATCATTGTTTCTTTGTCTACTGGTGTCTTTTCAGTTCCATAGAACATATTTATGCACAGAACTACATTAAAACAGTTTAGGTATAGCTACTAATTGTGCAAAAGGGGTACGTAGTAGAAAAAACTATAGTTTTGGAATCAGCATATCAAATTTAGTAAAGTATATCTATTTTGGAGGAAACCCCAGAATCATGCAAAATGGATAATCATGACCAGTTATGTACAGTATTGGACGTGAGACTTCAGGTGATTTTGAAACCACAACAGTTAAGTCCCTTCATTTGATACTTCATTTCCTCCCAGAGCTTTTGAGGTTTAACGAAAACATTTTGTAATAGCACAAAAAGATTTTAGAAAAACATATTATAGTAAAAGTTTGCTTAGTTTAACAAACTATAGTAAGAAAGTATAATATTTATATTTGAAATACTGAGATTGGGCTCTATTCTCTTCAAAAAGGGCCTAGAGTATTTTTCATATCACATTTAGGAACACACACACGGACAGAACATTTCTTAAAAATGCTCTTTTGGATTCAATGAATCTCTAAACATGTTGAATTTGTCCCTGAAATTTTACTTCACTCACAGAGTCAGTTCACCAATTAGAACTAGTTCTAGTTGATACAATCACTTCACTTCCTTCGCGACATAATGAAATATCTGGCAAGACATAGCCTCTTCTTCTTGGGAGTCGAACACAGGACGTTTCTATTCCCTTGCAGTAAAAGCACTGGCTCTTCAGTGACAACCACCACGAAACTCAACTTGTTAGGAGGCTCACTTATACAGCCGTAGGAAATTTCCACATATTTACAGAATGTTCGAGATGGCGAAACTTCTAGAAGTTTTGGTTATCCGGCGATAACGCCTCTAAAGTTTTACGCTGGGCTAACGCGCTGCTTATTTATGTTCCGACTGCGTAGTGTTAACTTCGGGCACTAGCCACCACGTCACAATGCACTGCAACTGGGGATGGCTAGGTAGAGCATACTGTACAAGGTCTCGGGTTTGGTTCCCGGCTGGGTGGAAAGTTTTCTCTAGACAAGATTATTTATTTTCTATACCTACCAGAGTTCGAAAGTGTGAATGAAAATGTGAATCTGGATGTGGCTTTATATAAACAGAATTAATAAAAACCGTTATGTATGAATTATCAGCATTTTCGATATGTTCTAAATGTAAAAAGACAGCCGATATAAACTTTATATAAAACCCAGTGAAATCTTGGTACAGAAATTCCTCTAGAGAGTATGACAGGATAGAGATTGTAATAAGACTACGTTGTACAAAGGGTAGAGAAGGGAGATAAAAAGGGAATTTTCGAGTATGTGCTCGGTAGATAATGCCCGACATCACACGTGTAGGTATAACGAAATCCTGAGAGATTATCCGGAGCCAGTAAATATTTAAACTGGCTGGCAGGTCTTGTGCGATGGCCGGAACATGCGGCTAACCTCCTGGGCAAACCAACCTTTGTGGTCACTCTCACCTTGTTAACAGATAATTTACATGAATCATTAAAATTGACTAATTTAGAATGAATGGTTGCAAATTGGGGACTTCGCATTCTAACTTGCTGCAATGAAATTCGTGTTAACATTTCACCAAAAGGTCAACTCTTGTTTTTAACTATGAACACATAGCAAACTTGTACTGTTTACCTCTTCTCTAAGCTTTAGTGCAATAAATATTCGACGTTTTGTATCAAACAGAATTAAATGGCTTATAAAACTACAAATTTAGTTTTCTACATCGTCTATGGATCTAATTAAACACCAAATGTTTACGAGGGCGGTTCAATAAGTACCCGTATTAGGAATGCAGGTGCCAGATTTTTCAAACTCAAATTATTTATTTCTCTATTTCTCGACATAGTCCCCCATTAGACATATGTACCTACACTTATCATTTGATTAACCACCCCTCCCCCAAAAAAGTTACGCTCTGCAAAATACATTTCTGTCTCCATGATGACCTCGTTTGATATGTATTTGGTTCCTGTTATGTTTGGGAACAGAAGAATATGGGGTGTGGCAGCAATTCATAACGCAGTTCATGCAGTTTGGTGGCGGCAACTCCGGGTAAATATGATGGGGCATTATCGTAGTGAAACAGAACTTTCTTCTTCGCCATATGGAGCCATATCTCCTTCAAGTTGTGGAATTGGGACAATAACTCACTGTAGTATGTTCGTTTTTCCAAGAAGTCAATGAGTATGACACCCTTTGCATCCCAAAAAAATCTACGAAATCATTTTTCCGGCCGATGGGACGTCTTTGCCTTCCTTGGAGCAGATTCTCCGGAAGCAATGCATTGTTTTGATTGCTGCTTGATTTCCGGAGTATAATGATGAATCCAGGTTTCATCGACAGTGACAACTCGACGCAAAAGTCCTTCGGATTTCACTTAAACAGCTTCGAAGTTGAAAGTCACACCCGCTTGTTGTCCACTGAGAGCAAACACGGCACACATCGGATCGACAGCTTTTTCACCTCCAAATTATCGTACAAAATATGAATTGCCGTTCCCATCCATACTCCTATGGCCTCTCGTTCGACGGTCACTGAAAATCATAACGTGGACCTTTTCAATTATTTCCTCGGTAACCACATCTGCGGGGCTTCCTGGGCGTCCCTCGACAAAAACGGATGTTCGACCACGTTTAATTTCGTTATAAAAGTTTCTGTTGTCAAAGAAGGCTAAAGGTCTTCATGAGCAACATCCAACTTCGCTTTCATCTACTCGCCAGTTTTCCCATCTAAAAGTAAAAAGCGAATTACTGAATGATACTGGAATTTTTAAATTTTAGCAAAAACACGTTAGAACATCTTACTGAAATGCCAGCAAAATCCAAACTAACCTATGAATCAACACCAAATTTGTTTTGAAAACATGTAACAAATGACAGAACATGATGGCAACACAAACTTCACTTAGCAACACCATATATTTTGGTACTTATTAAATCGCCATCGGCCACTATTAAGAGTTGTTTATAAATTTTAGATGCTATTAAATTTGAGAAATGTTAGAACAGTTGTTTAAAAATATTAGTGCAATAAATGATAAAACAAAAAAGACGCGCAGCCAAGGAAGTGCCATAGGTTATATAAATGCCATGGGAAGCGATCTTGAAAAATTAGGTAACTATGGAGGTGCAAAAATCTTCCGCAACGAGAAAGAGGAGAATTTTCATTGACGGGAAACAATTCCTGCGAACAATGAAGGCAATACATAGTTGTATTTTAAACATTTGTTGCTTTTTAAAACAAAGTGCAATCTTTAATATTACCGAAAGTGTTATTTCACAAATAAAGGTAATATATAAGTAATCATTGACCCGAAACCACAACTTGTGAACTAATCGTCAGTGTTCGTCAACAGCAGTTAGGCCGAGAAAAGGGAAAAAAGGGTATAAAATACAATAAATCTATACTACCGAATTGGCATTCCAACACTAAGTAAGAAATTTCTTCATCAAACCTAAGAAATATGTAAAATCTTACTTCCTTAAAATTACAGGTTTCGTTAAAGTATACGATCCAATTTTTATATGTTGAGTGAATCATTTCTTATATAATTCTATTATTTGTTTGTTTGTTTGTTTGTTTGTTTGTCTGTTTGTTTGTTTACTTACTTACTTAACCTACCTACCTACCTACCTACCTGCCTGCCGGCCTGCCTGCCTGCCTACCTATTTATTTATTTATTTATTTATTTATTTATTTATTTATTTATTTATTTATTTATTTATCCATCCATCCATCCATCCATCCATCCATCCATCCATCCATCCATCCATCCATCCATCCATCCATCCATCCATCCATCCATCCATCCATCCATCCATCCATCCATCCATCCATCCATCCATCCATCCATCCATCCATCCATCCATCCATCCATCCATCCATCCATCCATCCATCCATCCATCCATCCATCCATCCATCCATCCATCCATCCATCCATCCATCCATCCATCCATCCATCCATCCATCCATCCATCCATCCATCCATCCATCCATCCATCCATCCATCCATCCATCCATCCATCCATCCATCCATCCATCCATCCATCCATCCATCCATCCATCCATCCATCCATCCATCCATCCATCCATCCATCCATCCATCCATCCATCCATCCATCCATCCATCCATCCATCCATCCATCCATCCATCCATCCATCCATCCATCCATCCATCCATCCATCCATCCATCCATCCATCCATCCATCCATCCATCCATCCATCCATCCATCCATCCATCCATCCATCCATCCATCCATCCATCCATCCATCCATCCATCCATCCATCCATCCATCCATCCATCCATCCATCCATCCATCCATCCATCCATCCATCCATCCATCCATCCATCCATCCATCCATCCATCCATCCATCCATCCATCCATCCATCCATCCATCCATCCATCCATCCATCCATCCATCCATCCATCCATCCATCCATCCATCCATCCATCCATCCATCCATCCATCCATCCATCCATCCATCCATCCATCCATCCATCCATCCATCCATCCATCCATCCATCCATCCATCCATCCATCCATCCATCCATCCATCCATCCATCCATCCATCCATCCATCCATCCATCCATCCATCCATCCATCCATCCATCCATCCATCCATCCATCCATCCATCCATCCATCCATCCATCCATCCATCCATCCATCCATCCATCCATCCATCCATCCATCCATCCATCCATCCATCCATCCATCCATCCATCCATCCATCCATCCATCCATCCATCCATCCATCCATCCATCCATCCATCCATCCATCCATCCATCCATCCATCCATCCATCCATCCATCCATCCATCCATCCATCCATCCATCCATCCATCCATCCATCCATCCATCCATCCATCCATCCATCCATCCATCCATCCATCCATCCATCCATCCATCCATCCATCCATCCATCCATCCATCCATCCATCCATCCATCCATCCATCCATCCATCCATCCATCCATCCATCCATCCATCCATCCATCCATCCATCCATCCATCCATCCATCCATCCATCCATCCATCCATCCATCCATCCATCCATCCATCCATCCATCCATCCATCCATCCATCCATCCATCCATCCATCCATCCATCCATCCATCCATCCATCCATCCATCCATCCATCCATCCATCCATCCATCCATCCATCCATCCATCCATCCATCCATCCATCCATCCATCCATCCATCCATCCATCCATCCATCCATCCATCCATCTATTTATTTATTTATTATTTATTTATTTATCTATCTATTTATTTATTTATATTTCAAATATTTATAATTTTTCTTTCAAATGAGAAGTGCTTCATTTTTCTTATGTCTGGTCGTACAAAGGGAATGGAATTTTAAAATTGGCACATAAGGACCGGCTGCTTAAAACTTTGACTTGTATTCCCAAATTACCATTGTTACAACAAAATATAAGTACAACTATTTCTTCAAATGTCAGTTTTTTAATTTACATCCTCCAACATTAAGTCATTTCAGAGGATGAATGAAATTACGTTCAAATGAGTACAGGGTACATAGAGCTTAGAGTTACTGGATATTCATTCTTCACGAAAAGAGAAACTCTGGAAAAAGTTTATACAGATAACTCACCCTGGCCGAGACTTGAACTCAGGACCTGTTGAACGCGATACAGATACGCTACCTCCTACGTTTCAAATGTGTCTTGATTAGCATAAAGTAGGTAAGTGTTTGTAAGAACAGTTTGTACAAGATAAATAGGGAAATTTAAGTGAGTGCATAACAGATGTTTTACATTCACACCCTGATTACATATTTACACTTTATCAGAATATGCTCCAAATTGCATCACAAATAACAATAACCCTCTAGCGTCAGTTACAGACAAAAGAGCGCTAGTTTTCTAGCCGACATGAAGCAGTAATACATTTTTTCGCAACAACAGTATATTTTCAACTCGGGCTTTAGGCAGAGCCGTGTGCTAAAAATTACATGCAAATCCTGGCTTCACAACGTAATTACACCACGTTATAACAAAACATAATCTGTTTTACAAACGGTGCAGTCCCGAGATTTAAAATAAATGCGTCACATTTGCACAGAAGCTCTATATTTTCACATCATAACGAGAAACAAGAAGGCATGTGTATGTACGCAGTCTGTTAAACTTTATTTGCATATAAATCAGGTAGCTATTTAGAGACATTCTTCCACAGATGAAAATACATAACAATTTTCCAAAAAGCAACTTTTTGTAATTAATAAAACGTCTACAATTAAGGGCCCACCTCGGTAGCGTAGATGGTAGCATGTCTGCCTCACGTTGAAGAGGCCCTGAGTTCAAATCTCGGTCAGGGTGAGTTACCTGCATAAGGTTTTTTCCAGTGTTTTCCCTTATCCTTCAAGACGAATGTCGGGTAACTAAGCTCCTTGCACCCTGGACTCATTTGAGCATCATCTTACCCAATTCATTCACCGTCCGATATGACTTAATATTGGAGGACGTAAATTAAAAAAAAATCTACAATTAAGATAGAACTGTACAAAGTTGAGGGGGGGGAACGGTTGTATGGCTCAGGCGGCTTCCTCTGTGACCCGCATTCGAGATGACCGGGTTCAATTCCCGTGCTCGACCTACCTGACTCATGGTTTTTTCGGGGGTTTCCCGGCTTCCCGGTTCCCCATTATCATTTCACATCATCTCTCATCTGAAGGTTTCTTTCAGGGTAGAAGCGTTGGAGAAGTCTCAGCGGTGCATTACAGGATGATAATATGATCCTGGTAAACACTCCTTCCTCTGCTAGGACAATCTCCGGTCTCCGGGCCGGCCTGGTGGGCTGTTTCAGGGCCATAGTGGGTGGGATGCCGGTTGTACTGGTCTGCCGGGGAGTTTCTAACCGATAAATTGTAGGGTCACTGCTCTCTACACTGTCGTGACTACATGTGATGCCTCTTTCTGTCTGCTCTCGTTTCAACCTTCCTTCCGGGGAAGTCTCACTTGGGGCATATGTACAATAGATCAAGACTGGTCCCAGTGCTGAGTCCCCTTCTTGAGATTTTATCCTATCCTAAAGTTTTCTTAAAAGAAAAGTTTATTAATTTTTTGTTTAGCTCTTGGGAAAATAAGGAGAACAGAATTTCAGTCATCACTTATCGGCCAAACGTTATTTAATACATTTGACTATCACTTAAAGTCGACTTCATTCCCTTGTAACTATAATAACATGATGTTTATCTTGAAGTCGATAGACCAATAAGTGTACAAGAGTAGAGAAAGTCACGTATACATCACATAACGACCAAAACATTTGACTATCACTTAAAATCTACTGTATTTCCTTGTAACTACAAATAACATAATGTTTATCTTGAAGTAGATAGAGCAATAAGTGTACAAGAGTAGAGCAAGTCACGTATACATCACATAACGACCAAAACATTTGACTATCACTTAAAGTCTATTGTATTTCCTTGCAACTACAATAAGATAATGTTTATCTTGATTAACATGAAGTGGATAGAGGAATGAGTGTTTGTAGGAATATTCTTTTTTTTTTTTTTTTTTTTTTTTTTGTTTTTAATTGGTGGAATTGGGTAGTTTTTCAGAATCAGTGTGCCTCCACGCACTGACGAACGCAAATGTATCTCTAGCGATACTTCTGCTGTGAACCAAATAATTTATCCACTCCTCCCCGCGTGAGCTGCCATTTTTAATTTACTGCTGGCACTAAAAATATCTGCGCGTTGTTTCCAGAGTGACAAAGTAACTCGCGCGCGAGAGAGAAAGCACTGTAAAATGTTCAAACGTGGATCTACAGAGACAATGACGAAGTGAATTCTCTTTGTTACCAAACCGTCAAAGAGATTCGTACTATTTCACAAATTTGTATGTTCAAAACATCTTCCACGTAATGCACTTGCTTAAAAAAGCCACTACGTGTGCATCTAAAATTAATTTTACGTGTAAAAAAATTCTATTTGTCACGAATTCATGTTATAGATGGCCACTGGGTAAGAAAAATACAATGCGGTTTCTTTAAGTTTTAAGGAATAGAGATGACAGTATATAAAGACTGTTCCATTCACACGGCGGGTATTTACTATTATGATTCTGTATGGTTGGAAAGCTAAATAAAGGTAAATAGACAGTGTAGCGCTCTCGCTAGCCGTAAAACTAAAATGGCTTAACATAGTTATCCAGAATCTTCTGGCAATTCTCTTCCTTCCGCTTCTCGAACGTTCCGGAACTATGAACTCGGAGCGCCATTCGAACGGATCGCCGTCGACATAGCTGGACCATTTCCGATGTCCGACCGAGGCAACAAGTGCCTGATGGCGGTCGTGGACTACTTCACCAAGTGGCCGGAGGTGTATGCCATCCCGAACCAAGAGGCAAGGACAATCACAGATTGCCTCGTGGAGCAAGTGTTCTGCCGATTTGGGGTACCGTTAGAGCTGCACAGTGACCAAGGCACCAATTTTGAGTCCAACCTGATGAAGGAGGCACTAGAAAGACTTGGGGTTAACAAGACCCGCACAACACATCCCCAGTCAGATGGCATGGTCGAAAGGTACATCAAGACCTTAGAGGAACACTTGAGGAAGGTCGTGGCCAGCCATCAGCGAGACTGGAACGTCAAGGTGCCACTGTTATTGCTGGCCTACCGTTCGTCTACACACGACTCCATTGGGATGACGCCAGCCAGCTTAATGTTCGGCCGAGGGTTACGCCTCCCTTGTGACCTGGCTTTTGGAAGCCCTCCGGAAGCGAAACAGCCAGCGACCGAGTATGTGGAGAACCTGGTGGACTATCTCCACGACATGCACGAGATGGCTTACCAGAACATCCAGAAGGCGAGCGACCGCACGAAGACCCGGTATGACAGGCAAGCCAACAGCCAAGGGTTCCAGCAAGGTGACCTGGTCTGGTTGTACCACCCTACCCGGACCAGGGGACGCTGCCCGAAGCTCCAGCAGCCATGGCAAGGACCGTACCGGGTGGTGAAGAGGATTAATGTCGTGGTCTACCGCATCCAGAAGGTTCCCCGAGGGAAGATGTTGGTGGTACACCTGGATCGCCTGGCACGCTACGATGGTGCTGTTCGGGACGACCAGCTTTGAGGAGGGAGCAGTGTCACCCAAACGTCGGAACTCCCTATAGAACCGGCCGGCAGTAGGGCCAGACGGGAAGCATTGAGCCCACGCCTACCCATTTGTCTCGTGTCACTAACTGAAGGGATGATTAGGAGAGCGGCGCGAGCCCTGTACCGTCTCTTTCCCCTCCCACCAGACGTCTCGAAACCTCGGGATAATTATGCACGCCGCGAACCTTCCAGAGACGGCGATCTTCCCTATATAAGGCCTGTAGTTGGCGAGTCAGCTGAGTTCCTGGCGAGCAGCCGTGAGGAGCACCGAGTGAGAGGACGGACTGGAAGACTGTGTACGTGCATCGGAGGAGTTGTACGTAATTGCGAGTGCAGAGTGGACCTGTGACAGACGAACTGGTGAATTGTAATTGTGTGCGCTGCGTAATTCTATGTAATCGGCAAGTTTTCCAACTGTGATTCGGTGAAAATAAAGAACATTTTTAGTTTGTGCAATTGGACTTTTAATTTCACGAACCCATAAAGTCACAAACAAATGAATGATTACTAAGGGAGACAGATTCAACTTGCGAGAGGCATTTGGACTAAAGTCCATTAGTACTTGCAGAAGTGAACATGTTAAAAGTTATTGTATACAATTGTGTTGTCTCAGTTTGTAATCAGTGCTTGTCAAGTAAATAATTATCATCAAAGAAGCTTCAGAATCATTACTCTAGTACATTGAGATTGAAATATTGCACCAATCCGAGACCGCGACCCAGAGATGAGCTTTCTCATACAGCGACTAATACAAACTAGGGCAAAACTACGAAAGCTACAAAACTAATTAAAAATACAGAATTACCACAAATTGACAACGAGAACATCTTAATCACAGCAAAATTTCAACACGCAACTCTTATTTTATTTTTACAAAATATATTAAGACGTGATAATTAATACTGGAAAATAATTTAATCAACTTGTATTCTTTCAAAATAATATGTCATTTACTATCAATTCGCATCGTTAAGTTGGCAATAATTTAAAACTGGCCACTATGAATTATTGGGCAATACTTTGCTCCTGTGGTGTATAGAGTAATATTCTTTATATTAAAATGTTTACTCCTGATATTTTTAGAGAGAGACAGAGAGTGCAAAGATTTGCAAATATTAAAAATTCCCTGCTCTGAAAACATTCTAAATCTTGGTAAACATCGCATCCATCAGGAAGTAACAAACCGTTCAGTGTGAGAAGAGAAATATGAAAATCGGTCGAGTAGTTTACGAGATTCTCGCAGATGAAGTTTTGTGTTCCCAGGGTGCGCCAGGGCCGTACTTTCGCAAGAGAGGATGGCCTCGTTCGGATCATCATTTGCCTTTCACCGTTATGCAAGCCGTTTTACCTACCGCCTTGTGGCATAATTATCCGCGCATCTTTGTTGTTCCCGCAGCTTGGCCATTAGCTGTTACGTCATTAATAATGGAGGGGCCCCTATCAAATACCTTACGTACGCGAGTGAAAATGATATTCCAATTTAGCGCTGTGCCTGCATTTAGCAAGCCCTGCCGGTCTTACTTCATTACCAAACAATCGCTATCAACATGGGCACATTATCGCTCTGTTCACTTTATCTCAATCGGATAACGAGGGCCAGTACAATTGAGCTTTTTAACTCTAGTAGTGGATAATCTACAACATTATAAAAGAGGGAACATTCGTGTTTCGGAGAGGGGGCGCTTATCTGCGTAACTATGGGAACATGTATGAACATTTGCAAGGCATTACCTAAAAATTAAACCAATTATACACTGATATTAAAGTACAATTTCATAAATATGTTAGATACATTCAGTGAATGGTTTCTCTAAGTTTCGTTATCATTCATGAAATTTTATAAGTATAGTAGAACCTCGTTTGCCCGGATCCAATGGGTTCAGCACCAATCCGAGTTAAAGAAAAGCCGGGTTATCCAGAGAACGACGGAAAAACCATAAAAATGATATGTAAATCATCAACGAAATACTTGTAATGGAGTTACATTACTATCAGCACACTTTCAACCTTAACACATATTCACGGTATGTACTGTAATAGCCTATATATTTACACTGCACTATAAACTAGTCGGTAGTAAAAAAGCCAGTGGGCTTCTGCTGTCTCAGTTTATGCCCGATTTCACCAACAGATGTTAAGACTTAACACGAGTTTAGCAATAGTTAAAACAAAAATTGCATTTCACCAACAAGTGTTAGCGTAGCAGTCGTGTTAAATCTCTTGTTATACTAACAGGCCAAATTTCTAGTGTTAAGTCCTTAACAGTTGTAAATAGTCAAGATGGCGAGTATGAACTCAGCTGTTGATGTCGATTTGCTATATTTAAGACCGTCTAAATGGCATTCGTAATAGAGTACGGCCTATGAGGAGAAATGATTTTGAGGAGCTATCCGAAGAAAATTGTTTTACGGAGGTATAGACTGTCGAAACATGTTGCTATGAAGGTTACTGCGGAAGTACAAGAGAGGTTAAGAACATGCATCGAAAGGAATATGACGATCTCGCCTTTGCTTCAATTGTTCACATACACCAGACCACAACTTTTTCCATGACTTTATCAAAGTTTCTTCCAACCTGGTGCCAAGCAGGTGGGGTGACTGCAATGAATTTGCCCTCTGGCAAGACAATTCGGCTAATGTATCTACTGTGAGCGGCAATTTATCGTCTGTAAACCAAATCTTCATATACTACGCTAAACAACATTTTTTTCTTCCAAACTGGCCCGGGTTATCCGGACGTCCGGATTAAAGAGGTTTTACTGTGTAAGTAGTTATTCATGGACAATTTTTAAAGAACATATATCTACAACGATACTTATTCAAATTTATAGACCATATTTAGAAAGCAGCATTTACAAAATTAAGTTACTTTTATAATTATAAGCTTAGATAAAAAAAACCTGATGTGTGGACTCTACTCTTGTGCAAACTGTTGGTGCAAATCGTATTCTTCTAACCACTTCATGTTAATTCGAGATAAAAATTTGTTAAAATAGTTTTGCTATTCTTTTAAAAGATGGTCCCGACATGTTGGCTGAAGCCGTTATTTATGTTTGGCCCTGGACTAAGTATTGTTTGTGGATTTTGTGGTATTGGAAATTTAAGGAAAAGAAAGAAAAAACGTCAAAATGTTTGTATACTGTGTGAAAGTGTAGTTGTGACTAGAAGGATTAGATGTAAAGGGAAAGAGAACGGTTTACAAGGAGACGGATTCAACATCCGGATGACGCTTCGTAATGTAAGATTTGGTATCTGTACAATGACGACGTATTCGGAAGTAATTGTAAATAATTGTATTGTTTTTATTTATAATTAGTGATGGTGGATTAAATACTGATCTGCAAAGATGCACAAGTATTATTATTTAAATAATTTGGAAACACGATAGTAAAATACACCGATCAGATACCACGTCCCAGAAATAACGTTCCGTGTACGCCGACTGAGATAAAGCTAGGGTAACAAACTTAAATTCTTTATTAAACCATTAGATATGTAAAAGTAGTCACAGCACAATTCAACCAAAAGCAAATGACTAAGAAGAAATTATTAAATACAAATGTTATATGTACCCTTAGACAACAAATATGAGAAAACTCTGGAAGCGTATATTTTTCCAAGTCCACATCGTTTCCACGGCCGGTTTACAATGGTGTCACGGAACGCGTCTCTTTAGCCTCGATCTATTGGAAACCTCTCATAATTGAGTCTCATTTAATAAACGTGCACTGGTAATGTTCAGGTTCGAACACCGTTTTGATTTCTTTATTGTGTAAATACGAAATGTGTATGACGCACATTGTAATATAACTTCCAATTGCTAAGGTTTACTTGATTTTATGGCATTTATGCTCACACATAAACATTGAAACACTCTACTCTGTTTTTAAACTGAAATACATGTTTTATTCCTATATGTAAAATCAAATAAAAATGGAAATTAACTTAGTAACAGTCGTATAAACGCTCTGATTCTATTACTGCTCTCATTCTTCGGGGCATGGATGAGACCAAATGCCTAGTGAACTTTTCACGAGAGGAAATTATATGCTAGCACCATTCATAACAGATGAATGAAGCCAAGTTTTTACACAACCAATATTAAGACAATTTTCTAATAGCATTGCATTTATTTTGAAAACAAAAATATGTTATTTGCGTTTTTATAAATGAATGTGTTTAAATATTATTTATACTCTGCAACAAAAACATAAAGTATTGCTATTAAAGTAACAATAATAAAAAGAAACATGCACAACCAAGATTCTAACCTATAGGTTAGAAGCAAGGTTAGGAGGCAAGTGCGTTTTACCGCCTGGCTACCATACATATGGCCAAGCCGCAAAGCAACTCCCTATCTATCGTATAGCTTTGAAATGAAGCCAGAGTGGTATTAAATAGTATATTATGAACGCAGCGTCATCGAATGCTTCCGATGATTTCCAAATCCAATTTTGTTTCTGGTAGTTGCTCATTTTTTATATTATTACATGACTTTGATATTCCGTTCTTATTGCCTGATAAAAATGAAGGCTTCCAATTTGAGAAAAGCATAAATACTAGAAAGTTCAAACGAATAACGAGAAATTCCTCGGAAATAATGAACTCCAGAAAAAACAAGATTATTGCGCCTAGTTTGTGTGCCTTAACGATGTCTATACTTTCTGTTCCAAGAGTAGTTTCTGTCAAAAGTAGTATGATATATTTTCCAATCATAATCTCGAGTAGTAATTAACCAAAACTTTGCTTTCAAGCCCCAGCTCTTCTTCTTTTTCACCTCTATCCGTTTCGTGCCAATTTCTTTACACTCTGCAACTCCATCTCTGTTTTTTCTTACGACCTCACTGACATATTGCTCCCATTCTTTCTTTGGTCTATCTCGTCGACTTTCTTCCATCTAAACCTCGCTTTGTTTTATATTGTCCAATCATTCTAATGATACAACCACGCCGTTTCAAATTTTCGTTTTCTACTATCTCCATTATTACTTCTCTTACCTTATTTTTATACACTTATTACGTTCTCTTTTTAACATTCGTAATACTGCAGTGCTGTTTATTATTATAATTATAATTATTATTATTATTATTATTATTATTATTATTATTATTATTATTATTATTATTATTATTATTATTATTATTATTATTATTATTATTATTATTATTATTATTATTATTATTATTATTATTATTATTATTATTATTATTATTATTATTATTATTATTATTATTATTATTATTATTATTATTATTATTATTATTATTATTATTATTATTATTATTATTATTATTATTATTATTATTATTATTATTATTATTATTATTATTATTATTATTATTATTATTATTATTATTATTATTATTATTATTATTATTATTATTATTATTATTATTATTATCATCATCATTATTCATCATTATCATTATTATTTAAGAAATGATTTGATTTAATTTTATAAACTTCAACACAAACCACTTTATCTGGGCTCTTATATGAGGGTCGGCTGATAAGTCCCAGCCCTTACATAGAGATGGTGCCCCTGGGCTAGTTGGACTGATAGCACAACATTGTTTAACTCTAGACTAAATTGTATCCACAGTTACAGGTCAATAGCTTGTTTACTTTTTGAATGACAACATTTTAAACAAGACAAGTGTAGCGGTTTCACGAAAATGGAGGATATGAAAACACGAGCAGTGATTAAATACTTCCATTTGAAAGGCTTAACGCCTAAAGGAATCACGGAGGAAATGGAAAGTACACTAAAAGACTCTGCCCCTTAATATACAATTATTAGAAGGTGGGTTGCAGAGTTTGAAATTGGGACGTACGAGCACTAGTGATGAGCCTCGCTCTGGACGCCCTGCGGAAGTTATAACTTTAGAGATTATTGAAAAAATTCATCGTTTAGTACTGAAAGACCACAGATTAAAGTTGTCTGACATAGCAGAAGCTGTAAACATATCAAAAGAACGTGCAGGTAATATTTTAAGTAATGTTTTGGGCTTTCAGAAGGTCTGTGCAAGATGGTTGCCGCATTTGTTGACACCTGATCAAAAGTTGCAAAGAAAACCTGTTTCTGTTAAGAATTTGGAAATCTGGCGTAAACATCCCAGTGAATTTTAAAGACGGCTTATTACCATGGATGAAACTTGGATACATCACTACACTCCAGAAAGTAAATCACAATCAATACACTGGATTGTGCCAGTTGAACCAACTGCACAAAAGGCAAAGTCAATTTTGTCAGCTAACAAGGTTATAGCGAGTGTTTTTTGGGAGTGCTTTCTGGGATACATGTGACTACCACGTAAACTTAATGCAACGTGTGAGTGATGAGGTGACAAGAAAAGGACCCCATTTGGTAAATAAAAGAATCTTGTTTCTTCACGATAATGCTCCGGTCCATCGTTCAGTAACTGCAATGGGAAAAATGTGTGAATTAACGTTTGAATGGCTTGAATACCACCCTATTCGCCAGATCTAGCACCCAGTGAACTCAAAAAATGTCTTGGAGGACGAAGATTTCACAGTAACGAGGAGGTCATTGATGTGGTAAACAGCTATTTTGAGAACCATGATAAATCGCACTACAGAGATGGTTTAATTAAATTAGAACATTGATATGACAAATGTATTAGTTTCTGGATATTATGTTGAGAAATAATTTTTTTTTTTTTTTTTTTTTTTTTTAATATGAGCTGAATCTTTCCTGGCGGCGTATATGTTCTAGACGTTCTCGGGCTTCGAGCCAGGTAAGCAGATGTTGAGACATCGACGTTTCGGGAGCGTACATCTCTCCCATCCTCAGGATGTGAACCTGGCTCGAAGCCCGAGAACGTCTAGAACAATTTTTTTTTTTTTTAAGTTTTTTCTTATTGTAAGGCCCGAGACTTATCAACCGACACTCGTAGATATGGGTCAGCATTTGGAAAGTGTGAGTAGAATAGCGTCATCAGAAACGAATCAAATCTTGATAGAGAATTCTGCACCTTTCTGCCGCTTACGTCGACCGTTTCTGGAGGATGTTAGATATCCCTAACACCATCTAATCTCGTATTATCTCATCTTGACAGTGTGTGCTAAGCGAAGTTTCTGTGTAAATTTGAAAACACGTCAAATTAATATTAGATTCTAGCCTGCAATATCAATACATCAAATCCAGTCACATGCGTGCAGTAAAATACCCAGCGCACTGAGGTGGTCAGGTTAACAGCACTTAATTAACTTTCCACAGTGAACGAGAGCATAAAATAAACAATATCGTGGAAGAAATAAAATTCAGGCCACGCAGTATTTTCAGAATATGAAAGATTGTTGAAGAGGTAGTCAGGGTTACAGATGAGAAAAATAGAGCATCTGACGATAATTTGACCTCCACGGAACTTTTAGTCATTTTTACAAATACTTTGGAGTTCTGTGGATGGAAATGAGGAGGTCAATTAAACAATAAAATTGATTTTCCTGGCTTAGAAAGTTACCCGTGTTTGAATGTTAAGAAGGAATGACCGTTACAAACCAAAGCGAGAGTGCTGTATACATTACAAGCCACAAGAGAGCCAACAGTTTTATGTGCTCGCGCAAATTATCACCTTCGGCATCGCTTCCAGTGCTAAACTTTCCACTTGCGGCTGAAACCTAACTTTACTCACTGGTATCGTTATTGTTTTAATGTAGCATGTTTACAAATCGAACATAAATAACACCATTTATTTCTTGACTGCAGGAAATGTCATCTATTATATAAATACGTTCTAATTTATAAATAAATATTTGTTCATTGTGGCTATTAGTACTTATTTTTATTCCGTTAATGTAATATTTATATTTACCTTGTTTGTTAATTGACTTCCACCAACGTTAATTCATATCGGACGATGAATGAAGTAATGCTGAAATAAGTCCAAGGCTCATAGAGCTTAGAGTTGGTTTGGATTGTATTAAGCTACGAAGGGGATTTGACACGGAGATCAGTCTTGATCTATTGTGGAGCATCCCCGGGAGACAGGATGAGGTAAGAGGAGACAGAGTGCGGCCGTCCCAAGGAGGTGCGATAGTGCAGAGAGTACGGTCCCTACAATTGACCAGTTGGAAACTCCCCGGCAGACCAGCACAACCGGTATCCTGAAACAGCCCAATCCGCAGACCGGAGACCGTTATACCGGAGGAGGAAGTCTTTACCAGGAGCATATCATCTTGCCATGCAGCACCGATACTACCACCGACACTTCTACCCTGAAAGAGACTACCAGATGAGGGATGATATGAAATGATAATGAAGATGAAATGGAGGGACAAGAAATTCGGGAGATGTAATTAACCTACCAGCATTCGCTGGCGACCCGGAAAGGACCATGCGTCAGGTAGGCCAGCTACGGGAATCGAACCCGGACTCCCCGAATGCGGGCCACAGACGAAACTGTCTGAGCTATCCTGCTCGGTGAACTTATAATTACCTGACATTCACCTATCAGGTTAAGGGAAAATCTCGGAGAAAGGTTATCCAGATAGCTCACCCTGACCGAGATTCAAACTCGGGATGTCTTGAATGTGAGGCAGACACGATACCACCTACGCTACCGACGCGGACTATTTACTCGTACATTCCGGTAGTTCCCTATTGAAAAAGCCAAAAAGTACTCTAATGTTAGACAGTGTTTCGGACAGCATAAATAAAATGAATAAATAAACAAATGAATGAATGAACGAATGAATGAATGATGCGAGGGTATCTACCAGGGTAGCCTTCACAAAGTGAGACCAACCTCAAGACCAGGGAGTTACCGAACTGTCCCCGAAGGGCGCCCAGCGCCTCCGTGGGGCTTTCCATAGGGCAAGACTAACAAGTCCCCCCCTTCTGGTCCGAAAACACAAGACGGGATGGAAGTGGATACGCTACTTACGCGCGCCAACCCCAGAGGGGAAGGCTACCGATCAACCTCAGTGGGGCCACCTGGTGATCTAGCACACCTTCTACTAGCTGTGCTGGTTAGTACGCGGGAATATATGGCTTCTCTCAACCCCGTCCGGAGACGTACCTGATCTCCCACGGGTATCGGGAACCACTGCCCCCTCGAGTCCAACCCAATCCGAACAACTCCCCTACGGGAGGCGCCCGGCAGTCCCGCCCGAGGTTCCTCTAGTAACGTCAGAGGTACCACGAGTGCTCGCACCACGGCAGCTGAAAGGGACGGATCCCCTCCCCTACGGGAAGCATAAATAGATACAACTATTTTATTGTTTAACATAGACTACTAGCTCTCTTCCACTATCAGCTCTCTTCCAATACCGAGAGATGCTGCGACTCACACGCAGGTCCATTGTGGACCTTGATGGTAAGTGACCGTATCGCTGTGCAGTGTGTACAACTGTAAGTCAGCGTTTGTTAAATTGCTACTGTATACAATAAAAGGACATTATGGAAAATGAGAAGAAAACATGTCAAGTGCACATAAATTAGCAATAATCATAATGAAATAGCCGACCTATGTTTTAACACGCGTGGAAACAGCAGGATGACAAACCGGAGTGGAAGGTGTGTCTTTTTCTGGATTCACCGACACTCCATTGTTGATATGCTTGAACCCCACATGAAGACAACGACCACAACGCCGCCCATCGTCAAGAATGACAGTTATATCTGATATCCACCAGCCTGAAAGAAATAATGGTATGAATGTAAGTGACAAGGGCAAACCACGGTTTGGTTAACCGGGATCAAACCAGCACCTTGTTACACACCCTATCGCGGTACCTCGGTCTGTGCAAGATACATGTCATTTGATGATTTCTGAACAGCTTTTTGAGGGGTGTTAAAACATGAAAAATGTGTAATTCACAAACATGTGCCAAGCAGATCTACTGTTCGTTTCACAAGTAGAAAACGTTGCCCTAGCCTATCCTTACCTCACTAACACGGAACAAGCCTTTGAGTTGTATGGCTTTTTTTTTTTTCCAAAACTCTGCATCACTCCTTTATCAAGGGTTGCCTTGCTTTGAGGTTTGGGTTTACAAGGTACGTATCTGCAGGAAATAAAGGAACCAGAAGATTGGCCACATTCCCTCTCGTCCAGTTTATGAATGTCGCTTTTTGTTGGTTAGTGGATACAACCCAGCGGCAAAGAGCGGTGTGTTCCCTTTGAAATTTGTCATGTTTTGGAGAAACGTATACCGTTTGTTTCTGCCTTCTTTTGTCTTAGATGATTCCTTAGGAATTGTTGCCCACGCGGATAGATATGTGAGTGGGAGGTTCGAAATTCAAATCCCATCATCCATGACTGAACTTTGTTTCTAGTTTTACCACAGTTTAGGTAGACGGCCAGAGGAAATGCAAAGTTAAATTGGGAAAGAAATTTGCAGGCTGGAATTTCAGTGTTTCGTTCACGGTTCTTGAACTGAAGGCCCATGGTTCCTTTCTCAGCTATAGGCTTATAAAAAGTGGAAGAGTTTCAGTAGGTAGAACGGTACGTGGCGGGATATGAAGTGCGGATCTTCCAAATGCGGTGTGGTAAGTCCCGTCTATTATAAAACTTTACTAGGCTGAATGCACCCCAGATAAGGTCTCCCAGCAGGATCGAACCTGGCCCTATCGCTTGGTAAACAGCTGTGCTACCTATTATGATAATTTCAGATCATCTTATGGACAGCAGTTGTACATCATCGATACCCTTTCAAAATGCTAATGGATAGTGGATTTTTGTGCTCGGAACAATTAACGAGGAGCAAACAAATAATGAAATGCAATAAACAATAACTGTTCTCCATTTCGAAAATGAACAATTGCTATAATAACGGCGATATTAAACACAATACCGGCGACTGCACAATGTTTACATTATAATCCCATCATCATGCGCTAATAACTTCGCATTGTGTTAACGGCTTCCAAAAGTTACCGACCGATTCAAGAGGATCAAACAGTTTTTGTGCTGGCTGGAACATAAAAAACAACCAACCATATGATACAAGCACTTGCTACTTTATGTTGCATTGTGTTACAGGAGGCCATGTTTTAACGTTTCTATATGTATAATAAATTACAACAGTGTACAGTCCTGACGGTATTAACCTCAGCGTTTCACTGTGACTCTGTAAAAAAGGTAGAGTATCTGATATGCAGTTTTCACACGAATTTCACTACCCGTCTTCTACAAGCTATTCTTACAAACCATTATTGCTTTCTCTATTACTCTTATAGTGAGCAGGTGAAGTATTGTATTCCACTGAAAAATTCGATTCCAAGATTTCAGTGGAAATACACGTTTTGAGTCCCAAATAATAGTAATTTATTATATAAGCGGATCACCAGAGAGTATCCACGAGCAGAACAAATTAAAACGCGACCCGAAGAGGGGAAGTGTATATGATTTTACAACAGATAGTAATAAATAAAATAAATAATAAGGCATTGAACTGTGGGGTACTTATAAAATATGGTAGGCTAATGTATGAATGCTAATTTTGCTTTTATTGTTGCTAGTTTACGATTTACGTTGAGAACGTTAATATATCGGTTCCACATGATGGATTGGATTGTTCGGAGAGGATTCGACACCTCGACCAGACTGGCCCTACGCCCCCAAGTGAGGCACCCCCGGGAGGGAGGGTGAGGCGAGAGGAGACAGAGGGCGGCCGACTGCAAGGAGTCGCCACAGTACAGAGGGTGAGGTCCCTGCACTTTACCAGATACAAACTCCATGCGGTGGGTTCAGCACAATCGTCATCCCAACTGTCGTGGCCCCGAAACAGTCAAGAGGTCGGTTCGGAGACCGGAGGCCGCCTTCCCGGAGCAGAGTACTCCAGGCAGTCTTGCACAACCAGCATCCCGTCTGCAGCGCTTCTGAATCGGCCCACTAGGCCAGCTCGGAGGTCGAGTCCGTCCCGCCGGAGGGGAAAGCGTTTCCCTCAGAGCATACGCCATGCACCGCCGAGATTCCTGCCGACACTTCTACCCTGAAAGAGACCACCAGATGAAAGATGAAAGGTTAAATGATAATGGAGATGAAATGCAGGGACAAGAAATTCGGGGGATGTAATTATTCTCACGTAGCATTCGCCTAGCGATCCAGGGAAACCTCCGAAAAAACCCATGGGTCAGGTAGGTCGGCCACGGGAATCGAACCCAGACCTCCCAAATGCGGGCCACAGACGAAACAGTCTGAGCCCTCCACTCAGTAAATGATATATTAAATGAAGCAAAAGAAGCAGTTGAGGCTTTATTACCGTCGAATTCATGGAAATTATACGAAAACGAGTTTTAACAATTTACGAAAGAAATATTCAGGGTATTAATGAAGAAGTGATTCTTGCTTACCGGAGCAACGAGTGAATTTTGTTTACATTATCACACTCGTTGCCCTAATTACTATCACTTTGATTTAAAGTCCAAGTTTTCTTATGCCGTTTCTCCATAGCGGCGTTTACTATTGCAAGTAGCTGTAGAATAAAAATATTTTTAGAAAAAGATTTGTTTGTGTTTCCGTGTGAACAGCATAAAAAAGTGGTTAAATACCAGAAGTGGAAGAGTTTTCAAATGTTCTGATTTATTTTAAAAATGACTTAAATGATACGTGTTTAAGATTTTATATGACAACTTAAATATTTACCTTGAATTTTTTGAGAATGTTTTCAAACGTTCTCTTTAACTGGTAAAGCGTAAGAGATGAACTAAATCTTACTCCACAAAAAATGTAGTTCTCGTTAAAACACAGTTTAATGTCAAATATATTTTATTTTGTTTTTATTTATTTATTTTTGGATTGTAGAACTATATCCAAGTTTTGTTGTGGTAATTTTCCAGTATTTATAATTTTCTCGAATGGAAAGGCGAAATTCCTTTTTTATCTCTTGGCCATGCAAAGATAACGCAATTTTAAAGTTTTCACATTACGACCAGCTGTTTAAAACATTTGACTAACACTTAAAATCTACTGCATACCCATATTCCCTTCCATTTATAAGCAAATTAACATAAATGTTATGTTTATCTTAACATGAAGTAGATGGAGGTATAAGCATTTACAAAAATAGTTTGTAAAAAGCAGACACGTCAGGATGTGGCCTTTAGTCTCATTTACTTCATCCCTTCCTCTACGAGGGTCATCACCGTGGACACTGTACGAGAGATGTCCATGTGTACATTTCGAAAGGTTTATTCCAGAGCTGGACCGATAGAGCGGCAGACACAATGTGGCTGTCAAAAGACCTGAGATATTGAGGCCGGGGGTAAGTTATACGAGCACGTGAGTTACATATCACCCTTGGACGAAGGTGGCTGTTTTTCAAACCAACAAATTATTATGACATGAAAAAGCTTCCGGTTTTCTTTCGATCTTCCTTTTATGGGAGAGAAACCTCAATAAAAACGTATAACTCAAGAGAAATAAGAAATCCATTCAAGAAAGAAAGATCGTGAATGTAAGCTTAGCGTTACATTGTAGTGCTTTCGGTTTAAGGTGAAAATAGTGTAACGTGATTGCAATAGTAATCAGAACCAAAATGAATATCGGGAGTACGAGATGTAATAAGTAACTCACAGCTGTGGTTAGTCAATTACTTTTTGCAATACTTGAAAAAAATCTTTAAAAATCAATAATAAATCAAACTGCTTTTCCATAGTTTACTAGACATTAAGAAAAAATAATGAAATGTGAACAAATGAAAAGCTACATCTAAATTATATGGGCAAAACCTTCTTATCCAGTCTTTTGTTAATGAATTAATTGAAGTAACACATGTCTTGGATGTTAGGTTATTTGTTTATGTGGCCGAACTGAATTTTTCGATTCTTGATGGTTATCATAAAGCAATAAAATTTTATAAAAATGATAGACTTCAAGATGTACTGAAGAAATGAAAAGAATTGAATCGCTTTTTAATGTAACAACATGTCCAACTGCACATCCAATATTTCATGCAATAAATAATTCATACATTTGCATATTTTGCTAAGGATTCATTAATAACCGATTTTTTAAGTCACGATGCTGTTCGTTTTTTGTATGAAATTTACGCTCTCCAACATTTAGTCATATCGGACGATGAACGAAATGGGTGAAATGATGCTCAATGCGTCCGGGGTACATGGAGCTTAGAGTTACCCAACATTCGTCTTTCAGGATAAGGGAAAACCCCGGAAAAACCTTATCCAGGTAACTCACCCTGACCGAGATTCGAACTCGGGACCTCTTGAACGTGATGCTGTTGGGTGTTAGGTCATATCCTACTGGATCTTTCTCCCTAACTTATTATATATATATATATATATATATATATATATATATATATATATATATATCCTTCCCTACCCCAGGTTGTTCTTATTTCCCTATATAACCTCAGTGAGATTTTGTTACTTGTACTGGCAAAAATGTCTTGTCTGTCAATATCTTCTGATCTTAACTTCTTTCCAGAAGCCTCTATACCCATTCTTTGCATTTATCCAAGAATGACCCATACCTATCTGCTTCAATACGTCATTCATTTTATGTGCCCAAGACCCTCCCCAGTTACTTCTCCTTTGAATATCAAAACTTTCTTCAATTATATTGCCATCTTTCAAGTAGCGATTCTATATAAATATTTCACTGCCCTTGACAAGATTTTAATTTTAGTAGAATGCCTGCCCAGTTCCAATTGTGTTGCCCCATGATTAACTTAGAAATCAAATATTGCAAAAAAATATATTACAATGTGTATATTCGAAAACCTTCTGAGGAAATGCAATATTATTCTCTCTATTTTGTGTACCATATAGAGCAGATATAGAATGTTGATGAAGCTATGATAGTGATTATTTTATTACTTGATTATAGCTGCTATTGACTAAACATTAATGATACTCTCACAATTTCACAATATCTACAAATCGTCCAAAAAAGCATATATTAAATTGGGTCATCCATTCATTCCTCGAAATTTTCCTTCATTATGATAATTAAATTAAAACCCAGTGTTTGGTGTCCTATATGTTTCCCCTCGCCTCTGTAGCGTGGTGCAAGCATGTCTGCTTCCCGTCCAAGAAGTTCCGAGTTTGAATATTGGTCAGGGTGAGATATTTGGATAAGGTTTTTATCCGGAGTTTTCCCTTATCGTGAAAGATGAATGTCCGATAAATGTAAGCTCTATGGACTCTGGGGCCATTTGAGCATGATTTCTTCATCGTCCGATATGAAAAGAGAAACAAAGAAAATAGAATCGTCCCTCCACCGATCGAGGTGCTCAGCCGCAAGCATCTACGAGGTCGTAGGTTCCATTTCCGCGACCAAGCTTTCTGACACATGGTTCTTTTTGTAGAGGTTTCCCACAGCTCGATAGGCAAATACTCAAAAGGATAATTATATCCCCCTAACTTCTTGTTTCTTCATTTTACCTCACTTTACCCTTCATCTATCCACATTACATGGCAAGGAGAAAAGATGTTCTCTTTATACCTACACTTCTTGGTATGACGGTCTCCAATTCCCGGAGTCCTCCTGCCGGTTGTACTTGACTCCAATGCGGAGTTTCACACTGGCAATTGGAGGGGCACTGTTCTCGGCTCTATTCAGCTGCCCTATGTCATCTCTCGCCTCACACTTTCTTCCTGTAAGGGGTACAGGCATAAATATCTCCTGAAGGTAGAAGATCCAACTTACTACTGCACCTAGTCATACGTTATGATTCCTTCGACGTGAGATAGAGATAACTGCTTCTGTACGTCAACACTCCAATGAAACCATAGACGCTGTTTGTAAATGTGTACGCGAGAATGCACAAAATCAATTTTCAAGCAAGTGGAACAATTTCATCGATCACGACTTGACAGATTTTGTAGTTCTAAGTTTATAAAATTATGTTAACTGAGGAACTGAAGCCAAATGACCATAGACTGCTATGTGTTATGGAGCAATTACTTTCAGCTAAAATGGACGCATTTTCAACAAACTTGCCGCTATTGTGCACTGGAAATTAACACTCCTTTCTCAAAAGGCGACTGTCTGGTTTAGACTTTATGATAGACTCATTGCCTGCCATAAACAAGGAGAGGATCAGAAAGATACCAGGCTATGATAATAGTTTATTTCTGTCCTGAACTAGAAGATCTCAGTTACGGCTAGTGTGGAAGAAATGATTAATTTCCATCAATTTACCTAAAAAATTAACTTTGAAGCCTGGGACTACTTACAGCATAGTAAGTCGACACAACAAATGCATTTCATTGCTTATGAGAGCCCCTAGTGGTTTACTGGGAACCATAGGAGTCAGTTGGAGAATTCAATGTCATGTCGGCATGTTGGTCATAGTAGCTCAATGGTTAAGAGCAACCGGATGGAGACAGGGAGATCCGTGTTTCAAAACCCGGCTATGACATTGAATTTTTCAGTCTGGTTCTACTCATCCTTGGGTTTAAATGATGCTCAAATGAGTTCAGGGTCCACAGAGCTTAAAGTTAAGGAAAACCCCGGGATAAACCTTATTCAAATAACTCATCGTGACCGAGGTTCGAAATCGGAAACGATAGAACGTGACAGACATCTAGTTACCATCTACGAAACGAGGTGGTTCTACCAGATAGAGTAGATATCGCGTTCTACCCAACAATTCTATCAACAAATTTCACTTGCAGCGAGTCTGCCCTGCAAAAATCTATTTTTAAACTTAGTGAACTTTGTAAGCAATATAATATGAAAATTTCTTTTATAAAATCAAAGGTAATGGCATTCATTGGGAAAGAGCCAATTAGAACAAAAAATAGTTATAAATAATCGTTGCGTTGAAAAGGTAAGACATTTTAACTACTTGGGAACTGATGTTAGTTATGACAAGGAATATGATGTCTACAATAAAATATGCAAATTTCAAAAAGTGTGTGGAACAATAAATAGAAAATTTAGAAACAAAATACGTAAAGAAACAAAATTAAAGTTCTACAAAGTTATGGCTGTACCTATACTGACATACGGAAGTGAGACTTGGACGTTAACTAAAAAGCAACAGAGTAAAATACAGACTTCAGAAATGAAATTCTTGAGAAGTGTAAAAGGAAGCACGAAGAGGGACTTAATAAAAAATGAAAATATACGAGAAGAGCTGGACATTTTTAGTATGAATGATAGGTTAAAAGATCTCAAACAAAATGGAAGGAACATGTTGAAAGAATGCCAGATAATAGACTTACAAAACATATATTACAGTACCATCCTATAGGTAGGAGATCGGTGGGCAGACCCAAGAATTGAATATTTTCGAGATATTCCTTGTTAATGATTTGGATGATCAAATATTTGTAATTTTTCAAATGGAAAATCCTTCCTTCTTTCCTCCATCTCTCCTTCCTTAGTTCATCTTCCCTTCCATCATTTTCTGATTATGCAAAGAGAACAGTATTTCAAAGCTATGATTTAGCGAAAAAATCTAAAAAGATTCTCGATTAAAATGAAGGAGATAGAAGGAATAAGTATTTTTAAATAATAGTTAGTAGATAAACGAGTAGAGAAAATCACGTGAGTGTACACAACAATTACACAACATTGCATTAGATTATATATGTCACGCAGGTGTTCCATCTGTCGATTTTCTGGTTTTATGTTTCATAATTCATTGAATGGAGGATTGAATGCGCAGTTGTTTCTTGTCGGCTCGGTCCATTGTGAATTCCGATCACACAGGCAGAGTGCGCTTTTCTACACAGCTGAGTAGAGGTTGGAGTGATGACTCCTGAACACAAGTTGTAAGCGATTACGGAAAACTTCAGGGATGATGGCACACCCAGTAGGTACATACTGTCTTGCTTGTGCAAATGTTTAGCTCCGAATATGTGTGTCGTGTGATCTAGACACAGACGAAGTTCTGAGAGTGAAGAAATCATTCGTAAACATTTAACTCAATTTGAACTTGGGGATCCGCTCACTGCTAGGACAGGGCCGTTGATAAACACGCAGTTTGAAGAAAGGTGGCTCTATGTGACCCTTAGCAACAGACATGTGTTTCCTGACACGATAAAACAATGGCATTTCCGTGTCTGTCCACAACAAGGGCCCCAGAACAATGCTGTCTACGTCATTAGCGATCGATGACAATGTACATGTACCCAAACGTTTTCCGAATCTACTTTTCGAACGGTATGTTTCTACGAATCTATCCACCTGAATCTACAGTTGCCATTCTGTTTCTACTTTCTCTATTACGGAAGATATTGCATTAATACCAAAATTTTTATTTCACGGGAAATGCACGTTTTGAGGTATCCATATTACAATAAATGCATTTTTACTTTCTCACAAAGCATTAACATTTAATAGACCATCATATATGTTATGTTGATCTCGAAAAGGCATTCGACAAATTTGAATTACATCATGTTTTACAAATGTTGGACGATTATAATTTGCCAAAGGCAATTAATTAATAGAAAATATACATTTTAATAATGTTAGTCAAATAAAAACCCAAGATCAACTGACACAGAAAATTCCAACAAAAAGAGGCGTAAGACAAGGCGATTCCTTAAGTCCATTCCTATACAGCATTGTTATAGATGTAATAATTAAAAAATGAGACATAAATTGGCATACAGAATGGGAGATAAAAAGATTAGTACGGTATGTTACACTGATGATGTACTTGTGGCAGAAGCGGAGAATAATCTGCAAAGGCTTTTGTTCAAGTTCCATCATAAATGTCATAAAATATCTCAAAAAAAGGAGTGTTAACCTTCAGTAAAAAACCGTTGAGATGCAAATTAGAACTTGAAAACAAAATGGTAAAACAGGTTATGAATTATGCGTTAGTATTACCAGTAAGGGAAATTTGCACCGAGAAATTAAACATCAAGTTGTAAAAGCAACAAAAATATCTGAATGTGTTAATGAATTGGTATGGAGAAATAAATACATGAGAAAGGAAACAAAAGTCAAAATTTATAAAGCACTAGTTCGACCAGTGATGACGCATGCCTTGGAAACAAGAGCAAATACAACAAGAACACGACGAATGATGGAAACAATTGAAATGAAGGTGCTAAGGAGAATAGTTGAAAGACATTGTATGACAGAGTCAGAAATTGAGAGATTAGGGAGCTGTGTAAGATCCAACCTGTGATTGAATGGGGGAAAAGAAGAAAGGAGGAGTCGAATCCAGGATGTCCGACGAATGAATGGTAAATCTAGCGAAAGATAGTAATTCGGAAGGAAGAAGGAGTTCAGAACCACCAAGAAAAAGATGGAAAGATAGTTTGACTCAATCACAGAACAGGCGATACGCATAACGTAAAAAGAAGAAGATGATGAAGAAGAAGAACACTTTCTCTCCACGTACCTAGAAGATTTGGCATTACACCCAAAAAGTTCGATATGGATATTTAAGTGGAAATGTTCCTTTGTAACATATCCTGAACTTAAAGAAAGGAAGAAAGAAAGAAGGAAGGAAGGAAAGAAAGAAAGAAGGAAAGAAAGAAAGAAGGAAAGAAAGAAAGAAAGAGAAAGGAAGAAAGGAAGGAAGAAAGAAAGGAAGGAAGAAAGAAAGGAAGGAAGAAAGAAAGGAAGGAAGGAAGAAAGAAAGGAAGGAAGAAAGAAAGGAAGGAAGAAAGAAAGGAAGGAAGAAAGAAAGGAAGGAAGAAAGAAAGGAAGGAAGAAAGAAAGGAAGGAAGAAAGAAAGGAAGGAAGGAAGAAAGGAAGGAAAGAAGAAAGGAAGGAAGGAAGGAAGAAAGGAAGGAAGAAAGGAAGGAAGGAAGGAAGAAAGGAAGGAAGGAAGGAAGGAAAGGATGGAGGGAAGGAAAGGAAGGAAAGTAAGGAAGGAGGGAAGGAAGGAGGGAAGGAAGGAGGGAAGGAGGGAAGGAGGGAAGGAGGGAAGGAAGGAGGGAAGGAAGGAAGCAAGGAAGAAAGGAAGGAGGGAGGGTAGGAAAGGAAGGAGGGAAGAAAAGGAAGGAGGGAAGGAAAGGAAGGAGGGAAGGAGGGAAGGAAGGAAGGAGGGAAGGAGAGAAGGAGGGAAGGAGGGAAGGAGGGAAGGAAGGAGGGAAGGAAGGAGGGAAGGAAGGAAGGAAGGAAGGGAGAAGGAAGGAAGGAAGGAAGGAAGGAAGGAAGGGAGGAAGGGAGGAAGGAAGGAAGGAAGGAAGGAAGGGAGGAAGGAAGGAAGGGAGGAAGGAAGGAAGGAAGGAAGGAAGGAAGGGAGGAAGGAAGGAAGGGAGGAAGGAAGGAGGGAAGGAAGGAAGGAAGGGAGGAAGGAAGGAAGGAAGGAAGGAAGGGAGGAAGGAAGGAAGGAAGGAAGGAAGGAAGGAAGGAAGAGGCATTTTATAGAAAGGTTCATGTGTGTACCTGTGAACAGTGTAGCCAAGAACGAAAAATATCAAATTTGATATTTAAGTGCAGTATTTTTCAACGATGTAACAGCAAGTTTTGAAGAAAATTCCCCAACTAAATTTTACATGGCAAATTCTTCTGAAATTTTTATTTACTCAAAAAAAGCATTTTATTCAAAATACCAGTTGCTTAACATATCTGCATGGCAAATGAACCTTTGTGTTAAACTTTCTGGAAATGTTCCGAAGTCCTCTTCATTTTGAGTGACTGATTCAGTAGAACTGATCGAAACACACAATTTATGTCCATTAGTTATAGGAATAAATACATATTTTGTTTGTTAATGACACAGTCCATTGCCAAGATCACATCAACGTCAAAATTTTGTCCTGCAGCAGATTTTTTATATGCAGTAAAATAACAAGCGTTTGTAAAGAGTTTCTAAGAGAGCGGGATGGCTCAGGTAGTTCAGTATGTGGCCTGCATTGGGTGGTCCGGGTTCGATTCCCATGGTCGACGACCTGAACATGGGGGGAATTTCCTGGGTTGCCAGGCGAATGCTGGGTATGTTAATTGCATCCCCCGAATTTCCTATCCCTCCATTTCATCTCAATTATCATTTCACATCATCTCTCATCTGGTGGTCTCTTTCATGGTAGAACTGTCGGCAGGTGTCTTGGCGCTGCATGGCAGGATGATATGCTCCTGGTTAATACTTCCTCCTCCGGTAGGACAGTCTCCGGTCTTCGGGGACCTGGTAGCCAGTTTACGATTGTTCTGGCCTGCCGGGGAGTTTTCAACTGGTAAATTGTAGGGACTCTGCCCTCTACACCGACGACCACCTTCTGTATGCACTCGCCTCAACCTTCCTCCCGGGCGTGCCCCATTTGGGAGCACAGGTACAATAGACGAAGACTGGTCGCAGAGTCGAATTCCTCCGTGATATGGTGCAATCCAATCCAAGTAGAGTTGGTAGAAGAAAGAGAAAGCCTGTTATTCAGTACATCAGATTATAAGTACCTACTTCACTCTCCCGATTAACGTTCTCTGTTATGTCACTTACATTTTCTGTGCGATGGACATATGGCCATGAATTATTAACCAAGGAAGTGGTGGAATAATATAATTTGTTATTGATTATACGACATTGCTCTGTGGTAGTGCTCTAGGTTGGCATTCGGGGATGCCAACTGCTTGGGTTATTTCATGACTTCCCTGTTTCCTTCATCGTTATCTATTTCAGGTTGTAACGATATGTTTTAGTTAGAACTTTTTATATGAATATTGTGTTCTGATATGACTTAGTAGGTCATGTAATGACAATATGAAAAACAAATACATGTGTAATTTTGTGATTGGCCGTGGTAATAATTGTATTACGTAATGCGGTGACGTAGCAGTACATCGGCCAATCACAAAATTAATAGAGGAGTAACGATAGTTACGGAGAAATCAATAATCTTGAGAGAGATATATGTTCTTGAGTCTTGTTTCATGACGATGAAAAAAAAAATGTTGCGGTGAATATAATTGTAACAGAAAGTTAATAACCTTCAAAAAGAGTTATTCAGTGTTCGTAATAGTGACGAGTGGACGTTAGATTATACAATCAAATTAAATAATATATCAAACTCAATCATCAAGAAACAATTCGACCTGCAATGATTAAGAGGGACGGTCACAAAGATCGCTCCCAACTTTGGGGCCGATTAATCGTCGAGAAACGAGACGACCTGTTATATCGCCACAAATATTAACTTAAAAATAAGGATTTATCAATGTGTTGGAGGTAATTTACAGTGACTGATTAAGAAAGAAAGTTTGAGTGAATTGTAATCCAGATTATACAATTACATAATATATTACGAAATCGGAGTCATATAAAATGTTATTTCTGTCACCAAAAATCTACACCTGAGAACAGATCTCATGACTCTTATTTAATCAAATCTCGTCCTGGATCTTCCAAACAGTCGGCGTGCTTCCTATCTGCTGCGAGTGGAGGAAAAAACCCCACAAGGTTTAAGGTCCAGGCTTAGAATTATCTGACATTCATATTTCAGGATAAGGGAAAACCACGAAGAAACCTTATCCAGATAACTCGCCCTAACCAAGATTCGAGCTTGGAACATCATGAACGCGAGACTGACCCTCTACCACGCACGCTACAGAGGTGGGCTATGTTTTCGATATCCGGCCGCGGAGAGAACAGAACGTCAAAGGCGACCAGTTCTTAAAAGATTTGACTATCACGTAAGCCTATGGTTGTCTCCTATTGCCATTGTACCTACAAGGGAATATGTGATAAAACCAGTTTATAAACATTTATCTTGATTAGCACGAAGTAGCTAGAAAACTAAGGCTTTGGAATACAATTTTGCTAGAGATTAGAAGAACATTAGAGAAGGTCATAAGAATCTAACACAATTGAATTATCTTAGTCAGATGTATGAAGAATTTCTTTTGTCTCACGCAAAAATGTATGAACATCCAAAGTGGACATTTTGTGGCTTCCATTCCGAGGAACGGATAAGGTAAAGGAACCACAGGTGACTGTAGGCAACAGGACAGTCCGACTGACTGTAAGCTTGAAGATCCGGTTAGACCGGTGGTCTGTTCGGAGAAGGCTTTCTTCTATCAAAACAGCACAAACTGAACGTTCTCTGAGGCGGCCCAGAGAAGGCTGCCATCTTGCAGGGTCGATAATAACCTTCCAACGAACATCATTTGTTCCCCAGAGATCCGCACTACAAAGCATTTAAGATTATATGTTACTAAATGAGAAGGCTGCAGAATCCAATCTTCCTGTCACATACTCTTTATGTCCTATTTCTACTGTAAGGAGAATAATACATCAACATATTCTTGAAGAATGGAACCAACAATGGCTAACAACTCCAAATGGAAGTTTAACAAAAACATTATTTTTCCCTAGTGTATATGACAGAGGAAAATGTGAAACTCTTGTACCAAATTTTGTTTTGACACAATTTTTAAGTGGACATGGTAAATTTGGTGAATACTTATCACGTTTTCACTTAACATCTAACCCCAAGTGCATGTGTGGTGAAGAATTTCAAACTGTGGTTCATCTCCTTTTCTGTTGTCCCATTTTCTGGAGAGAAAGACAAGAATTAATATTCAAGCTAGACTCTCTAGGAACTGAATTTTCTGCTCCGCTCACATCTTTGCTAATGAAGCTACAACAGTATAAGTACTTCATGACGTTTATAAACTCAGTGTTTAAACGTCTGAAATAGTTTAAATTAATATGCATCAGATTATAATCTCAGTGTTTAAACGTCTGAAATAGTTTAAATTAATATGTATCAGATTATAACATATTTTCTTCCTTCTAGTATCTAAAATATTTTTGTTAAAATTGTGTATTTTTATGTATCAACTCTAACCTTAATATACCACTTTCATGATGTTTATAAACTCAGTGTTTAAACGTCTGAAATAGTTTAAATTAATATGCATCAGATTATAACATATTTTCTTCCTTCTAGTATCTAAAATATTTTTGTTAAAATTGTGTATTTTTATGTATCAACTCTAACCTTAATATACCACTTTCATGATGTTTATAAACTCAGTGTTTAAACGTCTGAAATAGTTTAAATTAATATGCATCAGATTATAACATATTTTCTTCCTTCTAGTATTTAAAATATTTTTGTTAAAATTGTGTATTTTTATGTATCAACTATAACCCTAATATACCACTGTGTAAAATAGGGTTGTCAACGAGAGGTCACAGTTGTCTCATTGTACTGTTCCCCTAGAATGATCATCACCAGTCGAGAATGGTATCATTTCCTGCGCCAGTTACCAACCCCCATTTTACTCGGCGGAGATTTTAATGCTCATAATACCACATGGGGTTGTGACCTGACCGACGCTGCTGGCAGAACGCTTTTGGACTTCATCGAGGACTCTGGTTTGGTTCTTCTCAACGATGGGTCTTCCACCCTGCTCACTCGGCCCGGACACCGACCGTCAGCGATTGACTTGACGCTCTGCTCCCCTTCCCTATCTTCTGAACTCCAATGGAGGGTTCTTCCCTTTACAATGGGCTCCGATCATTTCCCGCTGGAGATTTCGACTATTCTTCCGCACGTTTCTGTGGCCCACAGGCCTTCGACCAGATGGAACTTACGGCGTGAAAATTGGGTCAAGTACGAACGTATTCTCGAAGCCACCGTTTCTGAGAATCCCAATGATCGTCCTCCGTTGGTGCGTTACGACACCTTTCTACAGTGTATCAATAGTGCGGCTTTGCTTTCCATCCCAGAGAAACGGCCAGTTCTTACGTCCCGTGGTGTACCATCTCCTTGGTGGAATGCAGAATGCAGTCGTTATGTTGCGAAGAGGAAATTGGCGCTCAGTACCTACCGGCACAACTCTACATGGGACAATTTTCTGGCCTATAAACGGGCCGCAGCTGAGGCCAAACGTTTTTACGACAGTGCAAAAAGGAGTGCTGGAAGACCTTTTGTGCCAAACTCTCTAACACCACCCCACTTTCTCAGATTTGGGGGTTTATTAACAAATTGAGGAAGAAGCCAGTTCCTACCCGCCCTCTGAGGGATTGGATCGCTGAGTTTGCAGATCACATTGCTCCGTCATCCGTGACATCACCACCAGCACCTACTGGTCTCTCTTCTTCCGGGGACTCGCACCACACTTTGATGTCAGCATTTTCCATGTCTGAACTCCAAAGTGTACTGAAGTCGTCGTCGAATTCAGCTCCGGGTTATGATCAAATATCCTATAGCATGCTCACCCACCTTCCTCCTCATGCGAAGATGATCCTTTTGGAACTATTCAACGACCTTTGGGCCTCCGGCGTCTTCCCCGAGAGTTGGACTACACAGATCATTGTACCTATCTTGAAGCCGGGGAAGGACCCTAGCTTTGGTACCTCATATCGCCCGATCGCTTTGTCTTCCTGTATCGCCAAGACCTTTGAACGCTTGCTTAAACAACGACTTGAATGGTGGCTGGAATCCCGGAGATTATTACCCATGTCCCAATATGGTTTCCGCAAAACCCGGAGTACTTTGGATAGTCTCAGCATCCTGACTACTGACATCGAGCGTACCTATTTGGAACAAGGATATCTGACAGCCATCTTTTTGGACATTTCCGGCGCCTACGACAGTGTTTTACTGCCAGTTCTGCTTGGGAAGCTGCAAGCACTAGGTCTTCCTCCTCGGTACTGCTCTGGCATTTATAATCTTCTCCGACATCGCCTCATCTATATCCGTTCTCCTGATAACTCTTTCTTCGGCCCTAGAATAGTAGTTCGAGGATTGCCCCAGGGAGCGATTTTGAGTCCTCTTCTTTATGCACTTTATACGTCGGATTTAGACTCTCTATTTAGTCCTCACATTCGAGTTCTCCAGTACGCTGATGATATCTGTTTGTGCGCTCGGTCCTCTAGTTTTTGGATTACTCGTCTGTGGCTTAATGATGCAGCCACCGATTTTTCAACCTGGGCCTCTGAACACGGATTACATCTTTCACCTTCCAAGTCTACAGTCGTAGTGTTTACTAGGAAACGACGGGCATTTCCTGATGGCGTTATCCGCTTGGGACCTTTTACTTTTACCCTTGCATCTTTCGCCTTTCATGGAGTCGTCACATCCAGCATCTCATCTCCAAGATTGGTGCAACTCTTAATGTTCTACGCAGTATCGCTCATTCATGGTGGGGTGGGGACGCTTCCATATTACTTCTGCTATATCGTTCCCTAATTCGGTCGGTGCTGGACTATGGCTGTAACTTCTTTGGCTCTGCTTCCACATCGGTCTTGCGCAAGTTGGATATCGCTCAGTACCGTGCTCTTAGATTTTGCCTGGGTGCTATGCTTTCTACACCGACGAATGCACATTTGGTTGAGGCCTCAGAACCACCATTGGAGATCCGACGACAGCTCTTAACCCAGCGCTTTCAATTGCGAGTTTTCTCCGTGGACGCCCACCCAGTATTGCGGACGTTGCAGTATCTTGCTGCTAATTATCTCAAAGCGGATTTTCCAGCTGTACGACGATTGACCTTACTCTTACTGGGTTTTCGGTCTCTATACCACGCTTTTCCCTTAATTTTGAAAAGTCCCTCTCTTCCGGGGTTTCAATATCCATATGACTTACACTTCTTGAATGTTTCGGTGCATTATCTTCCTGATCACATCATTCGGAGCCCTGACGTGAACGTCACCCTCTCTCATTTCTTGCAGATTACATGGCCAGATTTCACCACGATTTACACCGACGGTTCTAAATCTGCTGATGGAGTAGGTTATGCATACGTCTGTCCTTTTACTAATGCCCTGGCTCGATACCGCCTACCTATGGAGGCTTCCAGCTACACTGCGGAGGTTCTGGCCATTCGTGACGCTTTGCAATATGGGATTTCTCAGGGCTTCCCCAAACTGCTGATCTTAACCGATGCGCAGAGTGTGCTGCAGAGACTCTCATCTCCCCGCTGGACGAGAGATATGCACTGTTATCTTTACGAGATACTGACGTTGGTGAACAACGCTACCATAGCTGGACATCAAATGCACTTCCTTTGGATCAGAGGGCATGTCGGAATTCGATACAATGAAGTCGCCGATCGCCTGGCAAAAGAGGGACTCACCCAAGGCACCTTCCAAGGCATCCAACTGCCCTACACGGATTTCTTCCCGGTCCTTCATCGTGACGCCTATTGTCGCTGGAATGACGCCTGGATTCGTTCGCAGTCCATCAAAGGCAAACACTACGCCGCCGTTCAGACGCATCTATCCACGACCCCTTGGTTCTCCAGCTTCAGGATTGCACGTCGACATCTCACCTCCATCATTAGAATGCGACTTGGACATGGATGTTACCCTGCGCATCTACACCGACTACGTCTCATCGATTCCCTTGTATGTCCTGATGACCCAGGCGAAACCGCTGACCTCAATCATCTCCTGTTCAGTTGCTCTCGCTACCGAGCCCACCGTTCTTCCTTCCTCCGCCGCCTACTTCAGCAGTCTGTTCCTTTTCCCGCTAGCGTCAACACCATATTACAGTTATGCAACAAACCTGTATACCAAGCTCTTCTACAATTTCTTAAAGAAAGTGATCTACAGATCTAGTCTCCTCCCATCCTCTTAACCTTCCTTACATTATTTTTCTTATTTTTTCCTACGATGGCCATATGGAATTTTACCGAAGGCCAAAAAAAAAAAAAAAAAAATAGGGTTCATAAATCTGGATAAATAAAAAAAATGAGAAAAAGGAAATTGTTGTTTAAAGAAATATCATTCCAACATTAGAATTTCCGACGCCAGGTGTCGAACCTAGGTCCTATGCAGTGTAATTGCATGGTAACACAGTAGTACTACCTCAATAGTTGTAAATAAAAAGTTGAAATTAGGAACTGTACTATAGCCTATACCTCTTTGGAAGAACATTGCTTTTTAATATTTATGAGAATTGAGAAAATCTGTTAGTTGGTTAATAAAACAAAATGTGTTCATAAATAGGAATGATAGTTTATCTGGAATGAATGTTGAGTCTTACCAAATGGCAGGGCACAGCTGGGACATACCTACGGGGACGGTTCTTTGAAGCTCGTTTAATAAAAGCCATCATGAAGTCATTATATTATTCCCCTGTGATAGTAGAACATAAATACCAGTTAGGTATAAAACCCCGATAATCCCATTATACTGCACTAATTACTGTTAATTCACAATTAATGATGTGCATGCACGGACCGGGCCAGGCCGGGCCCTCGTCCCTCTACCATGACCTATAGAAATATAAAATACCAGCCGGGAGTATACCAAGGTTCATTTTTCAAACTCGAATGATGACTAATTTACCTTCCCTCTCGTTTTGTACAAGGTCTACCAAATGTTTACCTTCACTATGTACTTAAACATTCTATTCAACCCAAAAATTCGATACCGATGTTACCGGAAATAGGTTTTGAGTTATCATGAGGCCCCCCCCCCTACAAAAATGGCATTTTTAGAAAAAGTACGCATGTCAGAAACAAGAAGTCCGTTAAGTAGCAAACTTGATGTATGACTTCAGCAGCTTTCAAGGATACCATACAAAGATTTTCAAGAACATCCCCCATCCTAAATAACCGTTCAAATGGAATACTTTTGTTAACATGTTGATTTTCTTAAAATTTTCTGCAACGATATTAATTGATATGTCATAGAACGGGCATTAAATTTTCGGCGCAAATAGATAACAGACGGTGGATGGTGTTTCAGGGTAGTAAAGAGCTTGCATAAGCAGTTAACGATATCACGGCTAGTGTTCACAAAGAGCCGGCAGTTAAAGATAGCTAAGATAAAGGACTTGCCGGCACAGATAGGATTTCACGTTTGGAAGGTTCTAGTGATATCGTGATTGACAGAGAAAAGCTAGTTTCTGGTTTTTACTCGAAACCTCTCGAATTTATGAATGAGATATATAAGCGATTGTGATACGCCAGCGGACAGTTGTAAAACAGGAGTTGTGAGTAAGCAGAAAACAGCTGTAAAGTGTTGATGTTGTAACGAGAGCTGAACGCTGTCTGTTGTCATCGACCTTGGAAGATTTTGTTGTATATGTGATGTAATGTTGTTACGTGAGAATTAAACAGTGTATTGCTACGGAAATAAAGAACATTTAGAATTTCGGCAAATTGGACTTTTAATTCTACGAAATTACAGAGTCACAATACTTCAATAACAAATTAAAAGTGCATCTCAAACTTTCTGAATATCTCCTCTGAAATCCTCCTTATCCTGAATGTATTTTGTATAACTGGTAAACGGTAAGAGATGGACGAAATGTCACTACACAAAATATGTACATCTTGTTAAAACAGACTAAGGTAAGCGCGGGTAATTTGGATTGGCGGGCGTCTCGGATAAGTTTTTTTTTGTTACATTCTGCTCCCTAGGGCACGATTGTGTATTGATGTGTTAGAACAATTGCAATTGCTCCATTTCTGACAAGTATTTAAAGACCACCTCTTTAAGCTATATTTTAAATACACTTACGGTGCTATTGAGGATTATGACATTTTGGACATTAGAAAAAAAATATCTGGCAAACCTTCGCTTACATGATATTTCGTCCAAAATAGAATGGTCAAAGACCTATAAATCCTGTGAAATTAAAGGACTTACAGGATCTGATGAATTATGTCTAGCCAATGTATCATGAGTACTACAAAACTCTTAAATATGAGACCACAGCTTCTGAGAATATTACTGATGAACCTTGTTTTATCAGCCGGACTGCAGCTAAAAGCTTGCAACTACTTTTCAAAATGATATACTTATTGAAAAGTGGAATAATCCAAAGTGCATTATTTTTAAAAATGCCAAAAGACATTTAATTAATAATTTTACCTAAAATGTGTGTAAAATGTATCTAGAATAAAACTTGAATAAAAGCTGACAAAGGTTTTCACTTTATTTTTCTTATTTTCTTTGTATTAATGTTATTACATCATTCATGTTTTGGGGACTATTATGGATAACACTGATAAAATATACTGTATTCTCAGAGATGAAATAAAATAATGTTAACGATTTCTTTCAGCCGCAAATACAAAACACTGTTTTTCTCCATTAAAAAAAAAAATGTGGGTTAACCCGTTTTTCCAGGCATGGCTTCAATTGCTCCAGAAACTTGTACAATAACAAAATACTTTCTACATCCATAATCTTCCTTGTTATGATGGTTACTTAATCAGTGCTACCAACGGGCAAAAATAAATACCGTTACAACAATGAGCGAAGCAGATTGAGGTAAGGCGGGGGGATTTAATTTTTTATTTACTTGCGTTTTCTAACGTTAAGTCATATTGGAGGATAAATGAAATGGGTGAAATAATGCTCAAATGAGCCCAGAAAAATGGAGAATGGTAATTACTACGAAATCTGTGGGCGTTGTGGGAAAGAAGCAATTCATATGTGGAAAATATGTGTGAGTTACATAAAGATATGAATATAAAAGTGTAGAAATGTGTTATTTTATTCTTATGATTACATTATGTACTGATATTGAATGTTCCACCGTTTTTCTTTCCATTCCGATCTGTCCGATATGCCAATCCTATTCATCCTCCAATTCCGGGCAATTAGCATTAGTTTCCACTCGGAATAAAAATGAAAACGAAAGTATACAGAAAATTCTTCATAAAAAAAATTGGCATTTAACATAATCTAGAATGTCCAGGCTTCAATATAAGGAAAAATCTTTAATAATTTCATGACAAATAGGACTTTTGTGAATTATTTTCAAATCCGATTCACCCGCGCTTACCTTATTTATATCAAATACTTCGCTTTTTGGAGTGAATTATTTCCGAGGTATCTTTATTGCTTGGTTTTTGAATTTTCACGGAATTTCAAGTACATTACATACTCTCGCGAACCGGTATCTAAGATCGTACGGCTTGTTTGCACAAAGGAACTGACAGGCGGGCAGTGTGTACACAAATAACCTGCAGATAAATATAACACGCAGATAGGGGTCTGCCGAAGCAAACAAACTGAGATAAATTGAAATTTCTGGTGACTTCTAGACTGATAGAGGTTATTCGGTTTCTGGTTTACTGTAGAACAGTCTAGAAATTATCAGTGTGGTATTTAAGAGATTGTGACCAGCGGTGTTGTGTAACAAGAGCTGCAAGTGAGTAAGCAGAGAACAGCTGAGAGTGTTGACGTAACGAGCGCAGAACGTTGTTTGTTATTATCATCGACCTTGGTAGACTGTGTGTATGTGACGTAATGTTGTTACGTGAGAATTGAACTGCTACTGTGAGAGTATTTCTACGCAAATAAAGAACATTTGGAATATCTGTAACTTGGACTTTTAATTCCAGGAACCCACAAAGTCACAATACTGACCAGCACTTAAAATATTTGACTATCACTTAAAGTCTACTGTATTCCTTTATACCTATAGGAAATATATAATAAGATTATTTTTATAATGTTTATCTCGATTAATATGAAGTGGAAAGTAGAATAAACGTTTTAAGAATATTTTATGCATATATAAGTACAGTAAGTCATGTAAGTGATTTGTTTTGTGAATACCCTCCCTTGCTCTAATTATTGCAGTTACATACGAGGGTTGTTCAATAAAGAATGATTACATTTTTCTTTTTGTCAACGTACCTTTACTCACCCTCATAATTTTGATGGTCCTTCTCAAATTAGTCTCCCCTGAATGCGATGCACTTGTCCCAGCGTTTCTGCCAGTCTTCAAAGACATGCTGGAAACAATTTTTGAGAGATCCTTCAAAATCACCTCCGCAGCCTTCACCACTACTTCTGATGGATAATGCCTCCCATGAAGGCGTTTCTTCAAGTTAGGGAATAGAAAAAAGTCACATTGGGCTAAATCCGGACTATAAGGAGGATGAGGTATGCACTTCACGTTGATTTCTGCAAGATATTCAGCAGCAACATTGACAATATGCGGCCCCACATTATCGTGGTGCAGCATCTAGCCATCTTCATAGAAATGTGGTCTTTTGCGCCTGATATGGACTTGCAATATTTTCAGGACATCCCTGTAGTATTGTCCAGTTACTGATGTGTGTGCAGGTACAACATGCTGATAAACCGTTCCATGAATATTAAAGAATGAGATGATCATAACTTTCCCAGCAGAAGCAACCACTTTTGGTTTTTTGGGGGGGTTGGTGATGAAGGAGATTTTCACACTGAGCTTTGCTATTTGCTCTCAGGATCAAAATGATGTTGCCAAGTTTCATCAGCAGTGATTACGTTTGATAAAAACTCCGGATGTTCCTTTAACATCAACTTTAACTGCACGTTACCTCCGTTGCAGCGGTAGGCGATACTGAATACGTCTGTACTTACCTGGTTCTCACAGGCGAGAACCAGGAGTACCAACAATGAAACTACTACGGCGTGTTTGTTTCACATTAAGCTAACAGAATATAATAAGATTGAATTTTAGTGCGAAAAATTATGACCATTCTTATTGAACAGTCCTCGTACATCCCTGGATATTTCCAATCAGGGATGAAACAGTTCCTGATATGTTTCATATTTGATACTGGCAACATCGCCTGATATAATTAATAATTTTATAAAGAAAGTTTAGATAAATAATTGAAATACATAATGCGCTATTTGAAAATTAATGTATACTGGGCAAAGCGAGAGTTTGCATTTTTCAGAGCTCCATTTGGAGGATAAGCTAGTAATCAGAGTAGCTAACATAATTATGAGTTCGGTGAATTCAGTCTAAAATAAATTTATTAGCTCTAGGTTTGGTTTAGCAAAGGCCCACGAAGAAAATTCCAAACAGATAAAAAGTTGCTATAAGTTTAAATGTTCAACTTTTTTGACTTGTTAAGTCGCCATTCGTTTGTTTCTCTTGATACCGTGTAAAGATATGGCATTTCAAAGCCAACATGTGATTGTCACTTTAGTGACGAATGTTTATCTCGATTAAAATAAGTAACAATAGTTTATGAAGGTGCAGAAGTCAAGTCGCATACAATAATTGTGCAGAATGATAATGAAGCTCTGACAAAGGATTTACCTGACCCCTCTAAACAAACATGTGTCCACGGAAATGGAATATTTGTGCGCTGCCCGGATGAGCGGATCTCTGCCAATACGGGAAACTCTGTCCCAATGGTAATTTGCTGCCAATAAACGGCTTCCTCCAGCGTAAAACCCCTGTCTTTTCACTCACTCGACTTCCTTGCTGTTTCCACAACAATAAATCAACACGATCTGCCAAATTTTCCACGCTAGGAGCGACCACGCTCAACTGTTTTCTGCTAATTAAACACGACACCATTCGAAGCCATCTTCTTTAACGAGAATAGAGGATCAGTCAAATGTCTCAAACTAGGATGATACTTTTGTAAACATACGGGAGAGGAGGAAGATAGAGACATACATAATGTAACGGAACGAACTTAGGTTGCTGGTGCGAAAATTCCCTCCACCAATCGCATCCGTCATTGCTTGGAGTAGAATTCCTTGCTACTCCGCTTCCATCGAGTAGGAATCGATTCATATCTAACTAGACAATCAGAAAATCTTTCCCACGTGGAGTAAATCACATAATAGGAGGTGGCTCCACTTTACTGCTATCGACACCCCAGTAATTATAAAATGGAGAACACAGACGGGAATTAACAGGTGTTCCATGTCAGGATGTGTTTTAAACAATATATATGTAAATTAACTATAATTTCTATATAGCTAGTAATCACTTGACATATTTCAGTTGAACCAGATCATGTTTTTACATGTTTAGCAGTGATAACCACAGCCTGTACCTAACTGTATGAAATGCAAAATACTGAAGTGTGCATACAAATATATGTGAAAAATTGTAAAACTATGCTCCATACATAATATGCAAAATAAATTTTAAAAGGTTATTTTTGGGGGGAGGGGGCCTAATCTTACCTTA
Source organism: Mantis religiosa (assembly GCA_030765055.1). Taxonomy (NCBI): domain Eukaryota; kingdom Metazoa; phylum Arthropoda; class Insecta; order Mantodea; family Mantidae; genus Mantis; species Mantis religiosa. The sequence goes on along the minus strand of CM060956.1, from coordinate 108,533,893 downwards.
TTCTATTCAAATAATTAAATTTCTCAGTTGTTGCTGTTGACATGCAACAACTGAGACAACAACAATCATCCAGCCGGGGAAGCACCAACCTATGTGAACACATTCCTGCTACTAACTTTAAGATTTCTTTTGACTTTATGGCCGCTATGGGAATTACCTTGTTTCGTCTCTAATCAATATTATTTTACAAGACGCCTGGTTGTGTTTCCGTTACACGGATGTAAACACGCTGATTACCCGCTGTTGATTGTAAGTCATATTGTCATATGCTTACTGTCTGCCCACCACAAGAAGGCAAGCGGGGCCTGAAGAGGGAGAGGGGTTTGAACTGTTTTTCTGCTACGTTTGTGGATCTGTTTACTACGAAATTAGTGTATGAGAGTACATATGAGTCACCCATGCTGCCAGATCTAATAATCGTTTCAATAACTGCAGTGATAGATATTATGCATGGGTGAGCTACGTGACAACACTGTATCTTCGTTAACCCAGCGTCCTTATCATATGTGGAATGTGAGCATAAACACAGTAAAAGTGATTACATTACGCATTCCTCTGCCTTGCCTTCTTGTGCTGAGCAGACAGTATTTCGTTTGGTTTGCTCCAAGTGTTCCTAGTTTTGCTAGAGCATACATCCATTTATAAACAAATATACGTACGATTTTATATATCTTTTGCTCGGTTGTTTTCCGAAACTTTATTATATAATAGAAATACTAATATTATTATCACATAACAGAGAAAATTATGATTTATTATGAGTTTCAAATGGGAAGGGTTCTGGAGTCCAGCTAATCAGATGCCGTATCACACTCAGCGTTGTCAGCTTGTTACCCCACTCCTTTTATATTTCCCTCTCTCTCTCGCACAATCATACAACATGCAGGTCTGTTTGGCGCTAGATGTAAGGGTAAGCGAACTATATTTTACCAACTTTTACAATGATGCAGTTGCCAAAATCAAAATTGGAAATAGCCTTTTCGCAAATTATGTATTTTTTAAATACTATAACTATAATTATAGTTTATGAATTACCTGCTTTTGTAATCCAAATGCGGGACACGCTTGTTTTACCTACACCACATGCTTCAGCAGTAAGCCGTTGAGCATTTTTGAAATCAAGCTGATTTCTATATTCCTCATTGCCCAATTTTTGAAGAACTTGTACACCTTAAAAACAATACTTCGAGCCTGACTTCGCAATACTTGCCTTTTTTGACTCGCCACTAAATTCACCGCAGGAAGCCATTGCACTATTTAACTCTTACTCTACTGTTGTGTAAAGAAGAACTGAATGATATTGATCCGAACTCTCCAGAGTAAATAAACACTTCTTATCCAGCATTCATTCATAAACATAAGCATACAGCATTCCACAGGCTAACAGGAAATGAAGTGATTGCTCTTTCTCGAATTTAAGACCTTGACTTATTCACAGCGATTCTTTTATCAGGTCTTGCAGTAGTTTAAATTTCAGTTCTGAGTAATGAAAAGTATATGTACATACATACACACAACCACTTTGAACTCTCTAGAGTAAATAGAGATTACGAATCATTCATAAACAAAGATATAATGTGGCCAGACACGTTCTGCCAGGGCAGCAGGAAGTTTTTTGTTTGCTCTCGCTCGAATTGGCTTATTCAAAGTAATTCTTTTATCACGTCATGTCAAACATTTACGTTTCAATTCTGAGTAATTACAAATATACGTACACGCATACATGCCAACCAATAATGATGTTCATACAGTTCTTACGTCACGATTATTGTTATAATACAGAAAATAGTGATTTATTAATTTGTATTAGAAAAACTATTTGAGATAAAAATATGGGGTTTTCGTTGTTATGTTAGATACATTACTCTCTACGTTCCACATGGGTCAGTTTCGGTAAAATCTGAATTTTTGCCTTAGCGCGAATAGTATTTCATACAGATTGATTAGGTTGGCGCTCGTCACACACCACTTAGGGGGAATACAATACGACAATACTGCAGGACTCCGATTGGTTGCTCATTGGATCATTTTGGCAAAATCTGAATTTTCGCCTTAGCGCGAATAGTATTTCATACAGATTGATCGCCCGCCTCGGTAGCGTAGATGGTAGCGCGTCTGCCTCACGTATAAGAGGTCC